>OX451738.1:972489032-973709113 GCA_948472305.1 Vicia faba
ATATATATATGTGTGTGTATACAGATATATATATATATATATATATATATATATATATCTGTATACACACATATATATATATATATATATATATATATATATATATATATATATATATATATATATAGATGTATATATATGTATATATATATACTTTTATTTTAATAAATACTTAGAATAAAAATATAAAAATATTACATTTTTACTTTTATTATTATTCATACTAAAAAATACCCTTTTTTAAGTATATTTTATTTTTGTATATATTAATATATTTTTTGTATATAAATAATATATAAGTATTTATTTTCTTAAAGAAATTAGGGTTTCATCCCTTAAACAATTAAATAAATCTTTTATTTATTTCTTAAATTCTCGCATTTTACGCTTTCAATTATGCCATGATTAGAGAATTAGGGTTTGTACGCAAAAATCCAAATCAACAAATAGTTTGACCTAATCAAAGACAAAAATGCATGAAAATCAAACACAATGCACACTTGCACCCCTAGGGTTACAATTCACTTGTTGCCTTAAAAAATGGGCCATGATATGTGTGATCGGTGGATCTGAAACTGACTGTTTAACGCTGGTTCGCGAAATGTCGCGGTAAGCAAGAGTCGCCACCGTCTTTTATTTTCTCCAAATGGAAAGGACAAAAGCACAGCAAAATTCCTTATAGAGATTACTCTCGGTTCGGGAGGTAGGTTATAGAAAGGGAAGGTGTTAGCACCCTTTCTATCCATGGTTATCCATGGGCTCTTAGATACTTGCTCACTTGTGTTTTCAAAAATGGTTTGTTTGCTTTTCAACTGTGGGTTTTAAAAAGAGTTTATTTGAAAATTTCAGTCCGACTCTTGTATCGGTCCTCAAGAGTGTTTGAAAAAATTGCTTTCGAAAGCTTTTTGAAAAGGTGTCGGTGTGAAAAGTATTTTTGATTTGTTTTGAAATTATAGCAAGTATCTAGAGTCGTCTACCTACCCTAAGGAATTCGTCTGTATAAATGTCCTTTAAAGTAGTGCCATCCCACCATTGAGAGGTAGGTAGCACCACCGTTGGAGGTGTTCGGGTCAATTCGAAGGTTCGGGACATGGTGATCACCAGAGCAATAGGAAGACACCTTAGAAGCTACCCTCATGCCAGGTTCCCGGATCATGAGGACTTACTAAGACATCCTCTACTCGACGATCACCTTTCGAAGGGCAAGGCAACAGTGAGGCGTACCCTAGGGGTGGTGTGTGATTTGTGTGTCTTTTTCAGATATTTTGTCTTGTTCATGTCATGGGTGATCTACGCTTTTGTTTTTTATTTTAACATTCATTCTTGCATGCAATTATTAACAGTTAAAAAGTTGCGGGAAATATAAAGTTCCTAGACTATTACAAAGGCGCGGGTCCACATCGCCAAATTAAATCCAGGACCCGATTTGACATAAAATAAAGTAAAGTGCGAAAGATAAATATCAAGTTTACACGTCTTTGGGAGAATTACATAAGAATTATAAGAAAGGAAATAAGAATACAATGCGCGAAGAGGATAAAAAAATCGAAAGCGAGGGCGTTGGACCCTTGTTAATGAAATTAAATTATATTATTAAATTAATGAAATTAAAATGAAAAAGAAATTATTTTTGAGGTTTTTTGTATTTATGGTTTTTTATGTGAATTAAATGAAATTTAAACCTAATTCTAGCTATTTTTTAATTTATTAAGAAAATATGAAAATTACCTAAAATTAAACCTAATTAATTAATGCAATTTGATTTATAAAAATAAATAGTTAATTATTAGTGATGAGAAAATAAAAGAAAAAGTAATTAAAGTAATTAAAACCTAATTCTACAAGTTTTTAATTTATTAAGAAAAAAAATCAAAATTAATCCTAGAAATGAAAACTAAATTAATTAATGATTTTTATTTACAAAAATATTAATTAAATAAAATATATTTTGATTTTTGTCTTTTCTGATTTTTATTATTTTTTTATATTTTATGAAAATAAATTAAATTAAAGAATTAAAGGGAAATTAATTAAAACAAATAAAAATAGAAAAATATAAAAAATATATAAGAGCAAACCATGGGGGGTCTGTCCCCAAATTGGAGGTATATTCCTAGCAATTCTGGCCCAATTATGTCAAGGCCTTTTGACTTTTCATGGGAGCATGCGTATGCGTTGACTGCAGCGTTTCATGGGCCTCAGATCCTGGCCATTGGATGGAGGTTGTTGGACGTGTGGCACGTTTGAATGATGAGCGTATGGTGATCTTCAGGGAATGAGCTACATGGGAACATGTTTAGAAGAAAAATATAGAAATAAGAAGGGGGACCTGGGGTTCGAACCCAGGTCCCAGAGATTACCATACTGATGCCTTGCCACTGGAGCTCTTAACGTGTTTTGAATATGTAATGACAACTAATTATTATAAGAGAAAAGTGGTCAGTGATATAAAAATAACAAAAAGCGCGCGTTGAATTCAAATCACCCAACCATTGCTCGCCACCTAATCTTCTTCTTCCTTGGCTTGCTTTTTCCTGAAACATAAAAAGAGTTAGCGGGGGTTTTAAACCCCCCCAAAATATGCCTTTTTCAAGAATAGCGATTAGGCCATCTTGCTTCATAAATTGGGCGCGACTGGTGTATTAGAATCGTCCAAGCTTCCTGATTTCAACCATGGCACTGAGAAGTCTTAATTTTACAGTATATGAAAATACCCAATTTGAAAGTTTTGTAACCCTAATAATCGTCCATGGTGAAATCGCATACAGGTGAGGAAAACTTAATTGAACAATACAGTTAGCTTTTAGAATGTTAAGATTAACACAAAACAAGTATTAGAATTCAAAATCATGGCATGAATGATGAAATACGATTTATGCAAAAGAGTGAAACAGTTGAACTGCTATATACCAATTCTGGGCGTTAGGGATGTGGAAAACTATTCAGGAAGCTTCCTTGACACTTTTGCAAGCTATTGGGATCGTTATTTTTCTCTGAATCGTGCTAGAATAGGGTTTTCAATTTTCAATTTTTTGACAAAAACTCAAACTTGGTTATCCTTTTCTGGCGCAGCTTGGAGGTTATCAGCACTAGGGTTTGCATCAGGCTTATGTATGGAACGATTAGGGTAAGGTTTTTGGTCCAAAGAATCAATGAATTGATGTAGAGAATATTTGATTTTCATGGCATATATTTTCCAATCTTTTCATGCATATTTGCTACCAATCATGTCCAATTACCATTGATTCTTTCCCTATTTGATTTGCACGAAATCTTGAGACTATTTCATGCATAAAAAGATTTGATTGACTTGCTTTGGTATTTTCCACATATTTATCTTAATTAAATGAATTATTAGCAATTAAAAATTCAAATAAATAAATAAAAATGATGAATAACTTCCCTTTGGGCCAAATGGTCGTGCACATGTTTTGGATGATGGATTTTGGAAGAAAAAGAGGCCCATTAGCATTTTTAAAGCATTTGAAGCAATGTTGACTTTTCAAAATACCCAAAAATTTCCCAACTTCCACAAGGCATATCTTGTTCAATTTTTAAGCTTTGATCATGTTCTTGGACATTTTGGAAAGGTCTTGAAGTCGTCTAACCAATGCCTTTGGTACCATGTCATTTTGATTTACCAATCTCAAGTTATGGCCTTTGACTTAAAGTCCCTTTTTGTTGACTTTTGGAAATGACCTATAATGTTGAAATTGATAACTTTTTGTGAGAGCATTTCTTGGACTTGAAGTGTGAAGAGGAGTTGTAGGAAATGTCTTTCTCTTCAAAATGAGCTTTAGATGGAATTTTTCTGATAATCCATGTGGAAGTTATTCCTTGGTCAAGTTACAGTTGACTTTTTCAACTGTCCAAATATGGAAACTTTTGCATCTTGAGACTTTTTGAGCCATGCTTTGAAAATCATGATCAAGAATTGATCAAATAATGTTTGTGGCTTCAAAATGAGATGTTGACCAAAAATTTGAACTTTTGACTGCCAAATGACCATTTTGCCCCACCAGTTGACTGTTGAGCAATTAGGGTTTTTGACTGTGCAATTTTGTGCTATAAGTCTTGAAACTTGGTATGAGGATGTTTGACCATGTTTGTAGGCATGTGGGACTTGATTGGACCCTTGGAAACTTCATTTACTTTGCCAGAACCAAAACCCTAGTTTTAGACTGTTAGGAGGCCCTTGAACTATGCAACCCTTGGGGAGATTTTGAAGCATGCTCTTTGCAATTCTTGAAGAATATGGGAGGGAAAATTTTGGGGTACAACAGTTGCCCCTGTTCAATCTTCTTAGACCTGAGGATGCAGATTGGCTGACGTGCCTTTCGTAATCTGAAGGTGGAAGATGATTGAACACTAGAGTGCCCAGAAATTTGCGCTCACATAGTAGTGTGATGTGGGGAATGGGCTTATAGATGCCATTTGGAGATTGATGGATAGGATGATGGGCTTATAGATGCCATGCTAAGAGATGATGGAAGGTGGATGGGCTTATAGATGCTATCTGGATGTCGATCGCGTAAGAGATTCCTTAGCGAGAGCTTGCGTACCTGCAAAAGAAAAATGAGTACCTGGCATGTTACAGGAGCTGGTCTTCAAACTCTTTGTATGGATGTGTCCTGACTGGTTACAGGAACTGGATCTGGAGCTTCAAAAGGTGATGAATGAACCAGGGATGGTTACTATCTCAACAGGAACGGTGAGAGAACCTTGGATGACTTCAACCTCAACAGTATCGCTGAGAGAATCTGGGGACGATTACTACCTCCGCAGTAACGGGGAGAGAACCATAGGCGACTTCAACCTCAACAGTAATCATTGAGAGAATCTTGGGCGACTTCAACCTCAACAGTAACGCTGAGAGAATCTTGGGCGACTTCTACCTCAACAGTAATCATTGAGAGAATCTTGGGCGACTTCTACCTCAACAGTAATCATTGAGAGAATCTTGGGCGACTTCTACCTCAACAGTAATCATTGAGAGAATCTTGGGCGACTTCTACCTCAACAGTAATCATTGAGAGAATCTTGGGCGACTTCAACCTCAATAGTAATCATTGAGAGAATCTTGGGCGACTTCTACCTCAACAGTAATCACTGAGAGAATCTTGGGCGACTTCAACCTCAACAGTAATCATTGAGAGAATCTTGGGCGACTTCTACCTCAACAGTAATCATTGAGAGAATCTTGGGCGACTTCAACCTCAACAGTAATCATTGAGAGAATCTTGGGCGACTTCAACCTCAACAGTAATTATTGAGAGAATCTTGGGCGACTTTAACCTCAACAGTAATCATTGAGAGAATCTTGGGCGACTTCAACCTCAACAGTAATCATTGAGAGAATCTTGGGCGACTTCTACCTCAACAGTAATCATTGAGAGAATCTTGGGCGACTTCAACCTCAACAGTAATCACTGAGAGAATCTTGGGCGACTTCAACCTCAACAGTAATCATTGAGAGAATCTTGGGCGACTTCAACCTCAACAGTAATCATTGAGAGAATCTTGGGCGACTTCAACCTCAACAGTAATCATTGAGAGAATCTTGGGCGACTTCAACCTCAACAATAATCATTGAGAGAATCTTGGGCGACTTCAACCTCAACAGTAATCATTGAGAGAATCTTGGGCGACTTCAACCTCAACAGTAATCATTGAGAGAATCCTGGGCGACTTCAACCTCAACAGTAATCATTGAGAGAATCTTGGATATCTTCTACTGAGTCTTTATCAGGAAAATCAGTTAGGGGTCGATTTTGCTGGACTAGAGAAGGCCTTTGACTGGATAAGAAACAGAAAAATCTTAGGGTCGATTTAACTGAACCGATCTAGGTCTTGAAATCTTCAACTGGATAAGAAACAGGGAGATCTTAGGGTCGATCTGACTGAACCAGAGAAGGCCTTTGACTGGATAAGAAACAGAAAAATCTTAGGGTCGATTTAACTGAACCGGTATAGGTCTTGAATATAGCTGAGAACTTAACTGAATTCTTCCTGAAAGGTAAAGGTCAGTCATGTGCAATGCATGATATGAATCAAGCAATGATGTTCTCAATATAAATGAGATTTGTAAGATATGATGCGTATATGCATGCTATAATGTATGAAAATATGATGTTTATGAATGTATCTTTTTGTCTTAGGAAAATAAATCCTTGACAGGTGCCAAGAAGTCATATCCTGGGCTGATGTTGAAGAATAGAATTTTTGCTTCCGCTGGGGATGATAGTTGCAAGCATACCGGTAGGAGAAGATAACTCCGCTGGGGATACCATTGTTGTGTTGGAAGTGTTAATAGACTTCGCTGGGGATAAGAAAACCGTGTCGAGAACGATCTTTCCGTGGCTTTTGGCTGAGGATAACCCAGTTATATCCTGGTAAGGAAATAACTCTTTGAATAAAGCCGGGGGACGCGTTCGTGCTCTGCGGGGAATAAGCTTCCCGAATCTACTGGGAGTAAGCTTACTGCTGGGGAGATGGATTGAACTTTCCTGGGGAAACCTCTGGACTGGACTCTCCTGGGGAAATTCTTGAGGTGTAATTTTTGTAAGTTGAAAGAGGGAACCTATGTAGGGTTGCCCGATGATGAGCTCGTGTAAAACCGCATCTTTGAAGAGGTAAAACCTGGGTAGGGTTTCTGATGACGAGTCTGTGTAAACTGCATCTTTGGGGAGAGAGAACCTGTGTAGGGTTTCTTCGGGATAAGTTCGTGTAAAACTTTTGGCGGAACCAGGGTAAGGTTACTGCGGGGTAAGTTCGTGTAAAACTTCTTGATGAACCGGGGTAAGGTCATCTTGAGATAAATCCGTGTAAGACTTCTGGAGGAACCGGGGTAAGATTACTGCAGGATAAGTTCGTGTAAAACTTTTTGATGAACCGGGGTAAGGTCATCTTGAGATAAGTCCGTGTAAGACTTCTGGAGGAACTGGGGTAAGGTTGCCTGATGGTGATCAAGTGGATGATTGTCCTGTTTGGTTTCGGATATTAACCCACGATCTGGAATTTGTAAAGATAGATGGTAATCATCTTTGTATTAACTTTTCCTTGGTACTTTGGTTGACAGAGCAACTGGATCGCCTGGACGACTCTTTATTGCCCCTGTTTGTGAGGTGGGAGAGGAAGACCTGTGAGGTGCTGATAGTTGTTGATGGACCAACCTTCTTCTGGTAGGCAGGTGACAAGATGACAGGACATAGTCGTACGCTTTGATCCCTAACTTTTGCCCGGATCGCCCTTTCGGGTTTTCAGTCCACCGGGATACCCATTTTTGCCCAAGCCGCCTTTTCAGGTTTTCGACTTGTCGGGTGTACAGATTTTTTTTCATTTTCATCCCTTATTTTTGCCCGAACCCTTTTGGTTCGTCGGGAAGCCCTTATTTTTTCCTAGGTATGTCAACCTAGCAGGTCTTTTATCGTGCGTAGTATTTTTTTTCGACTATGTCCACGCTCTCCAAATGTAGGGAGGTGCCCCTGTTAGTAGTGTTGTGTTGCCCTGCTACCAGAAGATGTCTGATTAGGCAAGATTCGTTGCTGGAATGCCCCAAGTGACTCGGGTGGAGATTTGCCCCAGGCTACTTGGCCTTTGAGAGATTCTCCAAATCTTGATTGGATTGCCCCAGATAATAGACCATGATTATATCATGCCCCTTGATTGGAAGTTCTTTTGTTCACTAGGCTTTCATCGTGCAAATTTCCCTGTTGTTCAAACAAATAGTCATATGCAAACAATGTTATATCAAAAATGCAAAGCTTATGTCTGTCTTGAAGATTTTGAAAATGCATTCTTTTTTCATAAAACAAGTGAATGTTTGTAAAACGTGATGTCAACTCCGTATTTACTGTAAGCCTTAAGGAGTCAGGATACCTTTCGTAACAGTATGCTTTCGAACTAACCCGTGCTTCAGCTAGGACTTTTAAGGGTTATAACGTGGCCTGGTTCACGGTTTAAGAACAAAAGATAAAGTCTCAAATTATTTGTACCCACCTGTTCTTCGTGATGTTCTCCAAACCTAAACTCAGTTGATCGTGCATTAGGCCTTGTTTGAGTCTTTGCTCTGATTTTCCGGTGATGGTTCGGATATTGACAGTTTATTTTGAATAGGCAGTCATTTTTTCTGTTGAGGGTTTGTAGGACTTCTTTTCTTTTTTTTTTTGATTTTGTTATCCCTGTTTTTTTTGCCTGAACTGTTTCCTTTTTGGATTACAGTCAACGGGATGCCCCAGTTTTGTAAGTCTCCTTCATAGGTTTTGACTTAATGGGTTTTTATTTCGAAAGATAATGACTGCCTTTCTTTATTGATTGTTTGGAACCAGCACTGTCTTTCTTTGTTTTGTAAGGACCTCTTTGGTGCCATTCGTTATGCACCTGGATCAACTGAGAAGACTACCCTGCCCCAGGTTATGATTAAGGGTTTTAAATTTCGAAAAGAAAAAACTCCTACTTCTTTGGCTCAAAGGGGTTGACGAGGGATTATCTTCCTTATAACTCCAGTGTTTAGGGATTGAAACAATGTCTGTACCTCATCAGCGGGGTCTGTTCAAAAGCATATTGTAAGGATCGTGGTATCGTTTTCGTCATCCTCCCTCAAGAGGCTTAGAATTATTAATCGAGCGTTGATCATCAGAAAAAATATGAAAATAATTTGCATATAGTGAATACGAATATATTGCTTCAAAACAGACATATGTGATGCATTAATGAAATAACAACGTTTAACATGAGCAAATGTTTGAACAAAAGAAAATTACAACTTGAAAATCCTAATGAACAAAAGTCTTTTCATCTCAGGGCTTGTTACTTCAACTGGTGCACCCGATAGGGATGGCAGGAGCATTCAGCTTGGCCCATCTGGGTGAAATCCACAGCTCTTTCCTCGATCAAGTCTTGGATCCTATTCTTCAGAGCCCAACAGTCGTCGGTGTCATGGCCTGGACTGCCAGAGTGGTATGCACATCTTTCCTAAGACTTGTATTTTGGGGAGGCTGTGTTGAGACTCTTAGGAGGGTCCCTTAACGTCACCAGATTCAACCTCAATAATTGTTGTAAAGCTTGAGATGGTGACACGTTGAGCTTGGTGAACTGCCTTTTAGGCTTGTCTGGTTTGCCCTGATCAGTCCGTTGTTCTAGGCGAGGTCGTTGTTGGACCTGTGAAATAGTAGCAGTTTGGAGAGGCCCAAACCTTTGACTTCTTGGAAGTTGATTGATGACCGGGTCCCTGACTTGGGCTGGTTACTTCATGTCTTGATGAAGCTGACCGATCATGGCCCTCAGCTCTCCTTGCTCCTGAGCTAAACTTTGGATGAGAGCCCTTTGCCCCATCATCTGGGTTTTCAATGTGTTTACCTCAGCTTGTAGACATTTCAGCCGTTCGTCCTGGTCGTCCTCAGCATTGTTCCTGACCAAAGTCCCCGTGAGGAGGGTTCTCAGCTCTTCCTGTCCCTTGGATAGGCTTAAGAAGATCTCTTTGAACTGAGTCTCTTGAGCAGGAGGTCCCTGGTTATCTTGTTGGGAAGCCATTACTAAAATAAACAGCGAGAAGGGTAAGTGACCTGCAACAAGGATACCTGTTATGCAAGGATGTGTATGACATGCATGTAATGTTTTCAAGGATCTCGTGGGGTAAACAAGAAAAATTGTTAGAGTTTGAATTCGGTGGCTTGATTGAAGGAGCTCCATGTTGCTGAGAGTCCTGCTTCAAGGGTCAAAAGCTCACCATATCCAGTGGGTCATAGCCCCTGACAACCTTGGCTAGAGGAAAATAAATCCTCTTTGCCCCTTGTTAGACAGTTGGTTCATCATGACCTGCATCACAAGCCCTTGAGATCCTTGAAATGGGTTAGGATGTATGCAATGGTATGATGTTATGCTATGCATGGAGTGATGTAAGTAACCCTGTTATGAGTCCCAATTGAGGACTGCAAGCCAAAACCTGCAAGAAACTTAGTAAACCCTGTTATGAGTCCCAATTAAGGACTATAAACAAAAGCTGCAAGAAGCTCAAGTGAACCCTGTTATGAGTCCCAATTAAGGACTATAAACAAAACCTGCAAGAAACTTAGTAAGCCCTGTCGTGGGTCCCAATTAAGGACTAAAACAAAACCTGCGAATAGTTTATGTGTCAGATAAAGCATGCAAGTAGTCAAGTACGAAGGCACACAAGTCACACAAGAGAAACCCTTAGAGTTTAGGCCAGCCTGAGGTCTGGGGATTACCCTCTTGAAGTTGGTTTGTTCATACCTGTCCTATCAAAGTAACCAGGTTCTTAGAGGATCCCAATATCATTGACTACCCTCAATCGGTCATAACTCCAGCATCGCAATCTTTTCTTGCAGCCAGAACCATCACGAGAGTTTAGCCTCAATGGGCGTAGCATACTGCTACTGTTCTAATGGCCAAGTTGTGTCATTTAAGGTTCTAAGGTTGTTGGTGCTTAATGACTCCTCAGAAGACCCATATTCTCCTCGTTGCAACACAAGGGATATCGGTACAGACCAAGGTGCCACACCAACGTAGCCACTGTTTCACCCGTGTCGGTCTACTCCGGACAGGTCCCTCACAGCTTATGCTACCTATACAGGGTATCCCCAGATCCGGGTTAGGATCTATGTAACTCCCATGCAACCCACAATTTAAAGCAAGCAAGTCAATAGAATTGAAAACACAGTTATGAACTATCCTAAGGTACACCTCACTTTAAAATTAATTCCCCAGCAGAGTCGCCAGTTCTGTGATCGGTGGATCTGGAACTGACTGTTTAACGCTGGTTCGCGAAATGTCGCGGTAAGCAAGATTCGCCACCGTCTTTTATTTTCTCCAAATGGAAAGGACAAAAGCATAGAAAAATTCCTTATAGAGATTGCTCTCGGTTCGGGAGGTAGGTTATAGAAAGGGAAGGTGTTAGCACCCTTTCTATCCATGGTTATCCATGGGCTCTTAGATACTTGCTCACTTGTGTTTTCAAAAATGGTTTGTTTGCTTTTCAACTGTGGGTTTTAAAAAGAGTTTCTTTGAAAATTTCAGTCCGACTCTTGTATCGGTCCTCAAGAGTGTTTGAAAAAATTGCTTTCGAAAGCTTTTTGAAAAGGTGTCGGTGTGAAAAGTATTTTTGATTTGTTTTGAAATTAGAGCAAGTATCTAGAGTCGTCTACCTACCCTAAGGAATTCGTCTGTGTAAATGTCCTTTAAAGTAGTGTCATCCCACCATTGAGAGGTAGGTAGCACCACCGTTGGAGGTGTTCGGGTCAATTCGAAGGTTCGGGACATGGTGATCACCAGAGCAATAGGAAGACACCTTAGAAGCTACCCTCATGCCAGGTTCCCGAATCATGAGGACTTACTAAGACATCCTCTACTCGACGATCACCTTTCGAAGGGCAAGGCAACAGTGAGGCGTACCCTAGGGGTGGTGTGTGATTTGTGTGTCGTTTTCAGATATTTTGTCTTGTTCATGTCATGTGTGATCTACGCTTTTGTTTTTTATTTTAACATTCATTCTTGCATGCAATTATTAACAGTTAAAAAGTTGCGGGAAATATAAAGTTCCTAGACTATTACAAAGGCGCGGGTCCACATCGCCAAATTAAATCCAGGACCCGATTTGACATAAAATAAAGTAAAGTGTGAAAGATAAATATCAAGTTTACACGGCTTTGGGAGAATTACATAAGAATTATAAGAAATGAAATAAGAATACAATGCGCGAAGAGGATAAAAAAAATCGAAAGCGAGGGCGTTGGACCCTTGTTAATGAAATTAAATTATATTATTAAATTAATGAAATTAAAATGAAAAAGAAATTATTTTTGAGGTTTTTTTTATTTATGGTTTTTTATGTGAATTAAATGAAATTTAAACCTAATTCTAGCTATTTTTTAATTTATTAAGAAAATATGAAAATTACCTAAAATTAAACCTAATTAATTAATGCAATTTGATTTATAAAAATAAATAGTTAATTATTAGTGATGAGAAAATAAAAGAAAAAGTAATTAAAGTAATTAAAACCTAATTCTACAAGTTTTTAATTTATTAAGAAAAAAAGTCAAAATTAATCCTAGAAGTGAAAACTAAATTAATTAATGATTTTTATTTACAAAAATATTAATTAAATAAAATATATTTTGATTTTTGTCTTTTCTGATTTTTATTATTTTTTTATATTTTATGAAAATAAATTAAATTAAAGAATTAAAGGGAAATTAATTAAAACAAATAAAAATAGAAAAATATAAAAAATATAAAAGAGCAAACCATGGGGGGTCTGTCCCCAAATTGGAGGTATATTCCTAGCAATTCTGGCCCAATTATGTCAAGGCCTTTTGACTTTTCATGGGAGCATGCGTATGCGTTGACTGCAGCGTTTCATGGGCCTCAGATCCTGGCCATTGGATGGAGGTTGTTGGACGTGTGGCACGTTTGAATGATGAGCGTATGGTGATCTTCAGTGAATGAGCTACATGGGAACATGTTTAGAAGAAAAATATAGAAATAAGAAGGGGGACCTGGGGTTCGAACCCATGTCCCAGAGATTACCATACTGATGCCTTGCCACTGGAGCTCTTAACGCGTTTTGAATATGTAATGACAACTAATTATTATAAGAGAAAAGTGGTCAGTGATGTAAAAATAACAAAAAGCGCGCGTTGAATTCAAATCACCCAACCATTGCTCGCCACCTAATCTTCTTCTTCCTTGGCTTGCTTTTTCCTGAAACATAAAAAGAGTTAGCGGGGGTTTTAAACCCCCCCAAAATATGCCTTTTTCAAGAATAACGATTAGGCCATCTTGCTTCATAAATTGGGCGCGACTGGTGTATTAGAATCGTCCAAGCTTCCTGATTTCAACCATGGCACTGAGAAGTCTTAATTTTACAGTATATGAAAATACCCAATTTGAAAGTTTTGTAACCCTAATAATCGTCCATGGTGAAATCGCATACAGGTGAGGAAAACTTAATTGAACAATACAGTTAGCTTTTAGAATGTTAAGATTAACACAAAACAAGTATTAGAATTCAAAATCATGGCATGAATGATGAAATACGATTTATGCAAAAGAGTGAAACAGTTGAACTGCTATATACCAATTCTGGGCGTTAGGGATGTGGAAAACTATTCAGGAAGCTTCCTTGACACTTTTGCAAGCTATTGGGATCGTTATTTTTCTCTGAATCGTGCTAGAATAGGGTTTTCAATTTTCAATTTTTTGACAAAAACTCAAACTTGGTTATCCTTTTCTGGCGCAGCTTGGAGGTTATCAGCACTAGGGTTTGCATCAGGCTTATGTATGGAACGATTAGGGTAAGGTTTTTGGTCCAAAGAATCAATGAATTGATGTAGAGAATATTTGATTTTCATGGCATATATTTTCCAATCTTTTCATGCATATTTGCTACCAATCATGTCCAATTACCATTGATTCTTTCCCTATTTGATTTGCACGAAATCTTGAGACTATTTCATGCATAAAAAGATTTGATTGACTTGCTTTGGTATTTTCCACATATTTATCTTAATTAAATGAATTATTAGCAATTAAAAATTCAAATAAATAAATAAAAATGATGAATAACTTCCCTTTGGGCCAAATGGTCGTGCACATGTTTTGGATGATGGATTTTGGAAGAAAAAGAGGCCCATTAGCATTTTTAAAGCATTTGAAGCAATGTTGACTTTTCAAAATACCCAAAACTTTCCCAACTTCCACAAGGCATATCTTGTTCAATTTTTAAGCTTTGATCATGTTCTTGGACATTTTGGAAAGGTCTTGAAGTACTCTAACCAATGCCTTTGGTCCCATGTCATTTTGATTTACCAATCTCAAGTTATGGCCTTTGACTTAAAGTCCCTTTTTGTTGACTTTTGAAAATGACCTATAATGTTGAAATTGATAACTTTTTGTGAGAGCATTTCTTGGACTTGAAGTGTGAAGAGGAGTTGTAGTAAATGTCTTTATCTTCAAAATGAGCTTTGGATGGAATTTTTCTGATAATTCATGTGGAAGTTATGCCTTGGTCAAGTTACATTTGACTTTTTCAACTGTCCAAATATGGAAACTTTTGCATCTTCAGACTTTTTGAGCCATGCTTTGAAAATCATGATAAAGAATTGATCAAATAATGTTTGTGGCTTCAAAATGAGATGTTGACCAAAAATTTGGACTTTTGACTGCCAAATGACCATTTTGCCCCTGAAGTTGACTGTTGAGCAATTAGGGTTTTTGACTATGCAATTTTGTGCTGTAAGTCTTGAAACTTGGTATGAGGATGTTTGACCATGTTTGTAGGCATGTGGGACTTGATTGGACCCTTGGAAACTTCATTTACTTTGCCAGAACCAAAACCCTAGTTTTAGACTGTTAGGAGGCCCATGAACTGTGCAACCCTTGGGGAGTTTTGAAGCATGCTCTTTGCAATTCTTGAAGAATATGGGAGGGCAAATTTTGGGGTACAACAATATGCATGTTGGGTATTTTTGCAAAAACAAAAACAAAACAAAAGATCATAGTCCCTCGATGATGCTATCTTGGTTGCCTAAACAAAAATGATCAAGTCTCTCAAAAATTTGCCAAAGATACTAGACACATTTGCTATCGTGGCCTATACGATGACCCGCGCCTGTCCCGTTTCACATCCTAACACAAGGTTGTTCACCAAATGCAATGGTGAAACAACACTGTCAAAAGGGTTAAAAACATTAGGAAGGATCTTTGAGTAAAATAGGGTAGATAGCTCTTAGTTACTTGATCAAAAGCTTGCAAAACATCCTTGCTATTTTCAAACACACTTCACAACACAATTTCAAAACAAGACTTTCAAACATTGAAACCTTTTCAAAAGACAAAAACACTTTTGTATACATTCAAACAAGAATCATTACAAAGGTTTCCACAACGATGGCCTCTTTTCAAAACATCTTTCAAAACCACACACAAAGCACCATTTCAAACAATTCAAAAGCAAAAGCAAGTGATCTAAACAAGGAACTAAGAGCCCATGGATAACCATGGATGAAAAGGGTGCTTGCACCTTCCCTTTTCATAATCTACTCCCCGAACGTAAGAAAACATCTCAAAGGTCTTTCCTGTGCTTTTTGACCTTTCCTTTGGATAAAATAAAAAGTCGGTGGCGACTCTTGCTAAACCGAAACATTTGCGAACACAAACGCAAAACCTCAAGTCAGTTCTCCCACCGTATCACACACACACACACACACACACACTCACATATCATAATACAGGCCCACATCAACTCTGGATCCCACTGATAACGACTCTACTACTGCCAGTTATGACTTCGAAAGTCCGATCAACCAAGCCGAGGACGGAGGTGTGGATGATTGTGAAGTGCCTGGGGAACTTGCTAGATTGTTACTTCAGGAAGAGAGGGCCATACAGCCGCATGAAGAGCCAGTGGAAACAGTAAATTTGGGTACAGAAGAAGGCATGAAAGAGGTCAAGATCGGTGCAAATCTGGAGCCTAGTGTTAAGCAACAGTTGATACAAATGATGCGTGACTATGTTGAGATCTTTGCCTGGTCTTATGAAGATATGCCTGGGTTGGATACTGATATCGTGGTTCACCGCTTTCCAACCAAGGAAGATTGCCGTCCAGTGAAGTCGAAAGATCGTCGAATGCCCCCCAAGATGTCTGAGAAAATTAAGGCTGAGGTTATAAAACAGTTTGATGTCGGTTTTCTAGTTGTCACTTCTTACCCACAGTGGGTTGCCAACGTGGTTCCGGTGCCGAAGAAAGATGGTAAGGTACGGATGTGTGTGGACTATAGGGATCTGAACAGGGCGAGTCCCAAAGATGATTTCCCTCTAACTCATATCGATGTTCTGGTTGACAACACCGCATAGCATAAGGTCTTTTCCTTTATGGATGGTTTTTCTGGTTACAATCAGATTAAGATGACTCCCGAAGACATGGAGAAGACAACCTTCGTTACGCAGTGGGGTACCTTTTGTTACAAGGTAATGCCTTTCGGGTTGAAGAATGCTTGGGCAACGTATCAGCGCGCCATGGTCGCTTAGTTCCACGACATGATTCACCATGAGATTGAGGTATACATTGACGACATGATTGCAAGGTCTCAAACTAAAGAAGAACACTTTGACCACCTCCAGAAGCTATTCGACAGGTTGAAGTTGTATAAGCTGAGGTTAAACCCGAACAAGTGCACCTTCAGGGTGAGGTCTGGTAAGCTGCTGGGTTTCGTCGTTAGTGATAAAGGTATTCAAGTGGATCCCGCAAAGGTGAAGGCTATACAGGAGATGCCAGCTCCCCGAACAGAAAAAGAAGTCAGAGGCTTTTTGGGACGACTGAACTACATTGCCCGATTCATTTCACACCTAACTGGTACTTGTGAGCCAATCTCCAAGCTACTGAAGAAAGATCAAGTGGTGAAATGGAATGATGAGTGTCAGGCCGCCTTCGAAAGGATCAAGGAATATCTCCAAGAGCCACCTATTTTGATGCCTCCAGTTGAAGGAAGACCCTTGATCCTATACTTGATAGTACTCGAAAATTCAATAGGGTGCGTGCTGGGGCATCATGACGAGTCTGGCCGAAAAGACATTCTATTTACTACCTTAGCAAAAAGTTTACCGACTGTGAGACTCGATACTCACTGCTTGAGAAAACTTGTTGCGCTTTGGCATGGGCTGATCGCCGACTGAGATAGTATATGCTGACTCACACTACTCTATTGATATCAAAGATGGACCCAATGAAATATATCTTTGAGAAGCCTGCCTTGTCCGGAAGAATAGCAAGATGGCAGATGATCTTGACCGAGTATGACATCCAATATACAACCTAAAAGGCAATCAAGGGGAGTGTGTTAACAGATCATTTGGCGCATCAGGCTGTAGACAACTACCAATCCATGAACTTCGAATTTTCGGATGAGAACATCATGTTGGTGACCGACTGTGAAAAACCTGGACCAGATGAAGGACCTGAGGAAGGATCCTGATGGTCTATGTGCTTTGATGGAGCTTCAAACGCTTTGGGTAACGGCATCGGCGCTGTGATCATATCTCCTGAAGGCTTTCATACTCCGTTCACCGCCCGATTATGTTTTAACTGCACCAATAACATGGCGGAGTATGAAGCATGCATCATGGGCCTTCGAGCAGCTATTGACCTAAGGATTAAGTTCTTAAGTGTATTCGGAGATTCCACTCTCGTGATCAGTCAGATCAAAGGCGAGTAGGATATGAAACACCAAAATATTATTCCTTACAAGGAGTATGTACTAACGTTGCTCCCACACTTCGAGGAGATAACCTTTGAACACTTCCCCAGAGAGGAGAATCAGTTAGCGGACGCGCTAGCTACTATGTCTTCTATGTTCAAGGCCAGGTGGGACAATGAGGCTCCCCAGATTACCATCAAGAGATTGGACGAACCCGCACATTACTGTGACATTAAGACTGAAGAGGTAACAGATAAACCCTGGTTTCATGAGGTAAAGAGGTATCTTAAGGCTCAGGAATACCCCGAGGGTGCATCTGTTAATGACAAGAAGTTTCTGAGGAGGTTCGCTGTGAAGTTCTTCATCAGTAATGGTATTCTTTACAAGCATAACCATGATTCAACCTTACTGCGGTTTGTGGATAAGAACGAGGTAGAAAGGATTATGTCGGAGTTACATGAAGGTACTTTCGGAACTCATTCCAGTGGACATACCATGGCGAAGAAAATCATACGGGAAGGATATTATTGGTCTAACATAGAAGCCGATTGTTATCAGCATTCTCGGACCTGTCATAAGTGCCAAGTCTATGCTGATAAGGTGCATATACCTCCCGTTCCTCTGAACATTTTGACAGCTCCTTGGCCTTTTGCAATGTGGGGCATCGACATGATCGGCGAAATCATACCTACTGCGTCCAACGGGCATGGTTTATCCTGGTAGCTATTGATTATTTCATGAAGTGGGTTGAGGTAGCTCCCTTTGCTACAGTAACCAATAACATCGTGGCATGGTTTATCCGACACAATCTGATCTGTCGATATGGTGTACCAGAGAGGATCATTACAGACAATGGTACAAATATCAACAATACAATGATTACCGAACTCTACAAGAAGTTTAGGATACATCATCATAACTCTTCTCCCTACCGGCCAGAGATAAATGGGGTTGTTGAAGCGGCTAATAAGAACATCAAGAAGATTGTGCAGAAGATGACGGTGACATACAAAGACTAGCATGAGATGTTACCATTCGCTCTTTATGGGTACCGTACCTCAGCGTAGACTTAAACAGTGGCAACACCCTATTCTTTGGTATATAGTATGGAGGCAGTCTTGCCCATTGAAGTTCAGATACATTCTCTTCGGATCATGAAGGATGCAGGTTTGAGCAAAGACGATTGGATTCAGACCCGACTTGATCAGCTGAACTTAATCGACAAAAAAAGACTTACTGCTATTTGTAATGGTCAGACGTATCAAAAACGAATGATCAAGGCATTTAACAAAAAAGTTAGACGACAGGAGTATCAAGTTGGGGATCTGGTGATCAAACGCATCATACTACCACAAGGTGATCCCAGGGGCAAATGGACCCCTACGTACGAAGGGCCATTTGTGGTTAAGAACATTTTCTCAGGAGGAGCTATGATTCTAACCACTATGGATGGTGACGACCTTCCTCACCCCGTCAATGCAGACATAGTGAAAAAATACTACGCATAATCAAATACCCGCTAGGTTGACTGGCCTAGGCAAAAATAAGGGCTTCCCGGCGAACCAAAAGGGTTCGGGAAAAAATAAGGGATGAAAATGAAAAAAAATATGTACACCCGGCAAGTCGAAAACCTGAAAAGGCGGCTTGGGCAAAAAAGGGTATCCTGGTGGACTGAAAATCCGAAAGGGCGGTCCAGGAAAAAATTAGGGATCAAAGCATAACACTATGTCTCATTGGATCATCTTGCAACCAGACTTTGGTATCGACTGTCAAGCTCGGACGACACTAATCAATCTGATCTACCTTCAACCAAGTAGCAAAGTGATGAGATGCTCAAGGATATAAAGGCAATAGTAGAGTTGGAAGCCAGTGGGATTTTTCACATAGTTGTTTTTCTTTATTTTTCACAAATTGTATAAACTCTATCATTTCGGCGGCGTTCTCTTACTAGGACGTCAGCCTCTTGTACAAAAAATGCCTATTTATAGGCCAAACTTCAAAATCAATATGATTCATTTTCACAAAGAAATTTCAAATTTTTTTTCTTTTTCTGTTTTGTTTTGCAAGAACATCCAATGTTCATTTTTGATATATGCATGTGACAATAATTGCTGCTCATAAATATTTACATGCAAAACAAAAGACGATTACTCGTAATATCAGAAATAGGGGAAAACAAGAAACGTCTGAGCCTTACAGTTGCTCTATTCATCAGGTACAAGGATAGACCTAGCTGAAGAATATGACTAAAAAATACATTCACTCCCCGCAGAGTATGGAATACCATAATACAATATTATCAACTCTCCTCAGCTGAGGTTCGCAATCGCGAATGAGTCAGTAAGATTCTCCCCAAGCAGAGTTTATCTATCACCAGCACTGGAAGATTATCCCTAGTGGAGTCTGGAAGATTATCCCCAGTAGAGTATGGAAGATTATCCCCAGTGAAGTTGCCACTAAAAGATTATCCCCAGGGGAGTTCATTTCTTTCACAAACTGAAACTCAATCCCCGACAGAATTTATCATCGCCAGCAATAATCATTCATCCACAGCCGAGGGTATTTCTCCAAAGTCAGCAAATCCTCAGCAAAGCAACTCTTCCCCACAGAGTCATTCTCTCACCAATATATTCTCCAACGGGATTATTCTCCCAATCATCTTTGGTCGTTATCATCAGCGAGCGAAACTCCTTCATTCTCCAGCATGCAGTCCAAGATTTATTTTCCCCAGCTAGAGAATATTGTAAAAACATTACACATCCATATATCATGACATGCATACACATGATACAACACAATCTCATTTATTTTGAGAACATCATTGCTTGATACATATCACGCATTACATACAGCTAACCTTTACCTTTCAGGAAAGATACAATCAAATTCTCACAAAATTCAAGCTATGAAGTTTGGGTACGACCGGATAGTATCTTGATTAACCCATCATATTGTGAAGCCCAGAGAACGACCAGATAATAGTATCAGAATACCGTGAAGCCTGGATTACGACCAGATAGTGGTATCTCTTAAAAGCAAGCTATGAAGCCCGGATTCGACCGAATAATATCTCAACAAGTACCATGAAGTCAGGATTCGACCAGATAGTGGTATATCATAAACACAAGTCGTGAAGCCCGGATTACAACCGGATAACAGCTCAACAAGTTATTGTGAAGCCTGGATTATGACCAGATAGGAATACAAGACCATGAAGCCTGGATTACGACTAGATAATGGTATAAGACATTGTGAAGCCTGGATTACGACCAAATAGCAATACAAGACCATGAAGCCTGGATTATGACCAGATAATGGTAGAAGACATTGTGAAGCCTGGATTGCGACCAGATAGCAACCAAGAATACTACGAAGCCTGGATTACGACCAGATAGCGGTATATCTTTAATACAAGTTATGAAGCCCGGATTCAGCCGGATAGTATCTTGATTCCTCCGAACACCATAAAGTCTGGATTTAGACGAGATAGTGGTATGATACATCGTGAAGCCTATATTATGACCAGATAGCGGTAAGAGACACTATGAAGCTTGGATTTCGACCAAATAGCAGTTTACCTGGAAAATTACTAAGAAGCCCGGAGTCGACCGGAAGTCAAGAAGGAACCCCGTTGGGATCCTAAGATCATGGCACTTACTCACTCGGATATTGATTGGCATCATCGAGTTTACCAGGATATAGAGATTATTGACAGTTGTGGTAGTTTCCCCAACGTACCTCTTCTTGGTACAAAGGGAGGAATTAACTATAACCCTGTTCTTGCACGGCTACAGTTTGGTTATCCGATGAGGGATAAACTGAATAGTATTCATTTGAGTAGTTTTTTTATGAAGGAAGGAGAAGACCATAGGGAAGCTAGGGAGAAGATTGCAAAGGCCTGGCGTCACATTCATAAGAAAAGTAGGAAGGATTTGGGACCTAGGGGTGATGTTTCTTTGGAGCCATATCTTCAATGGATCCGATCGAGATCCATTCAGCTAAAGATGCCGTATACCCGGGAGACACCCATGCCTGATCTATTTGTGAAGACCACTTCTCCCTTATTAGATGATCTGGAAGAGCTGCAACTTGCTTTGGTTAGGATGCAACAGGAAAGGGATGCATTGAAGAACAAGTTCCAAACTTTAGAGAGTTCCTACAGAGCAGACCTGAAGGATAAAGACGACTTGATTGAGATCCTTGAGAGTCAAGTGGTAGAGTCTATGGAGAGGTAAGGGGATTTATTTTCTCCTGGGCCTAAATCAGGTGTTGATCACTCACTTCCTGATTCAGATGATTGGAAGGAGATTTCCATCAAATATACGGAAGAAAACCAGAGGTTGAAGGCTCCGATTTCCAGGCTCACGGGGAAGCGCTAGCGTACAGATTGATCTCCATCAGTTCTTTTTCAAAGGATTTTAGATTTTATTTTCATCTTGTACTTGGGATCATTGAAACTTGTAATCCATTTTGGAGTTATTATAATAAAAAAATTTCAGTATTTCAAAAGCGCTATTACTTTGATGATTGCAATATGTCTATAAACTTTAAATCCATTGAAATACTAAATAACAAAGTAAAAATAATCATATGCATTGCATATCATGCATCATATTGCACATATTTCTTGAATTTGTTATGCATATCCAGGTGTCTTACCAAGCTTCTTTACTTCATTCAGCAAGTTGACTCATCACTATAACACTCGGGCTAATTTCAAAAAGAAGATGGACAACTTAGAACAAGAGAATCGCGAGCTGCGCGAGGAAGTTTCTGCTTTGAAGGTCGGCATGGCCAATCTGACTACTCTGATGGAAGCTCTGGTGGCTGCTCAGAATCAGCCACCGAGTGTTCAACCCCAACCAACAAGGGCAAATACTGCAGCTCCAATTGTTCCCGTATCTGCTACTTTGGCTGTTGTTCAAAACCGTATGCCTCAATGTTATCCATGGGGAATTCCAGATAATTTTGCACCTGAAGGTTTCAATCTTGGGCCTCAAGATACTCCAGTGGTTCAGACTATTGTTACTCCAGCACCTCCTGTGGTGCATGTTGTTCCTGTTGCGCCTCCTTCGGTGAATATGGTTTTGTTTGTTAATGATGATGTGTGTCGTCCTTTCCCTCCACCAAGTGAAGACTTGGGTCTTTATGACAAAATGGATGATTTTCAAGAGCAGTTTGACAAGATGCAGAGAGAGATGAAGGCCCTCAGGGGGAAAGAGCTATTTGGGCAGAATGTGAATGAGCTATGCTTGGTCCCAAATGTTAAGATATCTGCTAAGTTTAAGATCTCGGAGTTTGAGAAGTATAAGTGAAACACTTTCCCTCGTGCTCATCTTGTGATGTACGTGAGGAGAATGTCTACCCATACTGATGATCAGTGTCTGCTTATTCACTTTTTCAGGATAGTTTGACTGGTGCTGCATTGAAGTGGTATATGAGTTTGGATAGTGCCAATATCCATACTTTTAATAATTCTGGAGAAGCATTCATCAAACAATACAATTACAACATGGACATGGCGTCTGACCGTGATCAACTTAGGGTCATGGTTAATAAAGACTGGGAATCATTCAAAGAATACGCACAAAGATGGCGTGAGGTAGCCACTAAAGTGATTCCTCCCATGGAAGAGAAGGAGCTGACTAAGATTTTCTTAATGACACTGGGTGCTTTCTACTATGAAAGGATGGTAGCAAGCGCGCCAAGTGACTTTACTGAGATGGTAGGAATGGGTATTCGCTTAGAAGAGGCTTTAAGAGAAGGCTGTTTGATGAAGAGTGAAGGATCTGGAGGTGCGAAGAAGACATCTTATGGGTTTACCAAAAATAAAGAAGGGGATGCAAATGCTATTATACAAGAGATGAGGGTAAACGCTCCTAGAAGGAATTATTAGTGTCATCAGCAAGTCGCCTCAGTTACTCCTGTTATGAATGCTGCTCAGACTACCGTTGCTTATCATAGACCATCCCAGCAGGGGAATCATGGGTTTAATCAGAGAAGGGAGAATTATGACTCTATTCCCATGACCTATACAGAGTTGCTACTGGCCTTGATTCATAAAAACGTTGGTCCATACACGACCACCTCCCGCCGTACCGTCACTATTGCCTTGGTATTACAAGGTGGACCAAACATGTGCTTTTCATCAAGGAGCACCAGGGCATAGTGTTGAGAATTGTTATCCTTTGAAGAATGAGGTGCAGAAATTGGTAAAGTCTGGTGCTATATCTTTCAAGGACATGGGACCTAATGTGAAAGATAATCCTCCACCCAAGCATGGGGGAGTAAATGTTGTAAATATGGTGGCCGGTTGTCTAGACGACTTCCAGATTTTTGACATTAATCTGGTTAGAGGAGATTTGGTGAAGATGCACGTAGACCTCTGAATTTAGCTATTATACGCATGACCATTTCGGTTGTGCTATTTTCAGTACAGATATACAAGGTTGCGAGAAGATAAAGGCTGATTTATAGGAGATGATGGATGAGGGCCTTATCCACATAATCATGCCTAGGGAAGAGTATGAAGAGGAAGTAAACATGGTTTCTGGATGTCCTGGTGAATTCTGAATTTTTGATGTGGAGTATATGAATGACGATCTCGTGCAGTTTCATGCTACCTTCTGCCATACGACAGTTCAGGTGGAGCACCAATATGGATCTTGCCTAGTTTGTTGTCGAGATCCCCGAGGATGTTCAATCATGATGAAGAGTGTTCAGTTGTTGTTAGACAATGGAACTATCAAGATTACATGTCCGAGAGATGATTATCATGAAGTTGATATGGTTGAAGTTGGTTTAACGAAAGAAGAGTTAAAGGAAGAGTATGCTTCCGCGGATAAGTATTTCTCTTCAGACGAAGATTTGTTTTCCAGAAATGACTTATTGATTACTGGTTGTGTAGAAGAGGGGGTAAACTTCATTGTACCTTGTTTTGGTGCACCCACTCATTTTAAAGTGGAGTACCATAGAAATTTAGTTGTTACCCCATTGGTAATTAGTTTTCCATGTCCTACCCCTACAAATCAGATAAGGTTGTGCCTTACAAATACAACGCTACAATCTTAGAAGATGGGGTGGAAATTCTCATCCAGCCGATGCCTGATATTGGAAATATAGCTGAAAACAGTAGGGTGATCTGTAGCGTCATGTGTTTGCGCCGGTTGTTCGGAGAGATATTGCTGTTGGAAAGAAAATTGCTGAGAATGATGAACCTAAGAAGGCTACAGGAGAGACTAGTGGAGTTAAGCTAGAGAAAGAAGTGGATGATATTTTGAAGATAATTAAGATGAGCGACTACAAGATTGTAGATCAGCTACTGCAGACTCCTCCAAAGATATCTATCTTAGCTTTATTAGTGAACTCCTCTGCTCATAGAGAATCCCTGATGAGAGTACTGGACCAAGCTTTTATGGAGAGTGACATGCCAATAGATCAATTCAGCAGCGTAATTGGAAAAATTATGTCATGTAATAACTTGAGTTTCTGTGATGAAGAATTACCAGATGAAGGGAAGAATCATAACATGCCCCTCCACATATCTATGAACTGTAAGAATGATTCTCTATCCAATATGCTAATTGATAATGGATCCGTGCTAAATGTTATACCGAGGAGCACTCTCATGAAGTTGAAATACCAAGGAACACCTACGCGCCCGAGTGGAATCATTGTGAAAGCGTTTGATGGGTCAAGGAAATCTGTCATCGGTGAAGTGGACTTACCAATCCATATAGGACCACATTTGTTCCAGATAACCTTCCAGGTCATGGACATTATTCCCACATTTAGTTGTTTGTTAGGACGGCCATGGATACATGAAGTAGGGGCTGTCACTTCCACTTTACATCAGAAGCTAAAGTTTGTGCGTGAAGGGAAGGTAGTGATCATAAGCAGGGAGCAAGCATTATTGATATCTCATTTGTCCTCCTTCAGTATTGTAGAAGAGGATGAGGTTTCTGTTGGAACCCATTTCCAAGCCCTATCCGATGACAACATAAGGAGAAATGAGAATTCCATGGTTTCGCTGAAAGACACGCAACAGGTTGTGCGCAATGGTCATAATGCAGTTTGGGGGCGAATTATGGATCCACCCGTGAACAAGAACATAACTAGTTTGGGTTTCTCTTCGAAGAATGGAAGAGTCGAAGGTTTAAAGTCAAAGTCTACTATAAGCAGCTATCATGATGTTTTCTGCAGCGGAGGTTACCTCCATCCAACTAATTCTGAAATTAATGTTGTTGAAGAGGATGAAGCAGAGCAGGAAATGCCGAATTATGTGACGCATAGAGTCAGGGTTCAGAACTGGATCACCATTGATATTCTCCCTTGCACGTATATTTCAAAGTAATTTGATTTGATTAATCTTTTTTTTCTTGAAAGGCTTTCACTCTGCCCAAGGTGGAGGTATTAATGTTGTAGGGCTTATCTGTTTGCTGTGACTTTTAAGATCATTAATAAAAGTTGTCTTTGCTTCTCGAATTATGTCTTTATTTTCTGCTTTTTCTTGGAAAATGGTAATCAGAAAAAAAACCTTTCAAAATAAATAATAACTGAAATTTAGTATGCATGATCACTTGTTATATGTGTCAGTTTCTAAAAGCAATCATAAATCATATGTGCAGATTAATTAAAAAAAACGTTGAATACAATGACCCTGCACCTTCTCACAACTTTGAATGTCCTGTGTTTGGGGCCGAAGAAGAAGATTATTATGAGATTCCAGAAGAGGTCTCACAGTTTCTTGAGCACGAGGAAAATACCATTCAACCATATAAAGAGCCTTTGGAAGTGATCAATTTGGGTTTAGAAGAAGATCTGAGGGAAGTCAAGATTGGAGCATTGTTGCATCCTGATGAGAAGAGAAGGTTGATCGAGTTGTTGAAAGAGTATGTGGATATTTTTGCTTGGTCTTACCAAGATATTCCTGGCCTAGATACTGATATTGTCGAGCACCGTTTGCCGTTGAAGCCAGAGTGTCCGTCAATTAAACAAAAGTTGAGAAGAACTCACCCAGATATGGCAGTAAAGATCAAAGAGGAGGTTCTAAAGCAGATTAATGCTGGTTTTCTTGTGACGTCAGTGTATCCTCAGTGGATTTGCAATATTGTCCCAGTACCTAAAAAAGACAAAAAAGTCCACATGTGCGTAGATT
The DNA here is from genome assembly GCA_948472305.1 of Vicia faba. NCBI lineage: Eukaryota > Viridiplantae > Streptophyta > Magnoliopsida > Fabales > Fabaceae > Vicia > Vicia faba. The sequence goes on from OX451738.1 coordinate 972,515,403, forward strand.
ACAGAGATCTAAATAAAGCTAGTCCAAAAGATGATTTTCCATTGCCTCACATCAACGTGTTAGTGGATAGCACAGCAAAATTCAAAGTATTCTCGTCCATTGATGTATTTTCTGGGTATAATCAAATAAGAATGGCTCTAGAGGACACGGAAAAAAACAACGTTTATCACACCCTGGGGAACATTCTGTTACAGAGTGATGCCCTTCGGGTTGAAGAACGCTGGTGCAACATACAAGAGGGCTATGACAACCCTATTTCATGATCTGATGCACAAGGAAATTGAAGTATATGTTGATGATATGATTTCAAAATCTCAGACTGAAAAAGGGCATATAGAAGATTTGTTGAAGTTGTTTCAGCGTTTGAGGTAGTATCGTCTCCGCCTGAATCCAAATAAATGCAACTTCAGTGTTCGATCGGGGAAGTTGTTGGGTTTCATTGTTATCCATAAAGGAATTAAAGTTGATCCCGATAAAGTCAAAGCAATTCAAGAAATTCCAGCACCAAGAACTGAAAAGCAAGTCAGAGGTTTCCTCGGGCGTTTGAATTATATTTCCAGATTCATTTCCCACATGACTACAACATGCGAACCGATCTTTAAGTTGTTAAAGAAAGATCAAGGTTTTTTATGGACGGAAGACTGTCAAAGGGTGTTGTACCCCAAAATTTTCCCTCCCATATTTCTCAAAACATTTCAAGAGAAATTCTCAAGTTGCTCAAGGAGTCCAAGGGTTGGCCAGACAAGCTCTCTCCTAAGGCAGTCTACCTCAAATTAGGGTATCATGTTGCATTAAGATAATTGAGTCCAAGGGATCCCAAATTTTCACCAATGTCCTAATATGTTCTCAAGATCATCCATGTCAAGTTTCAAGCCCTACAGAGAAAGTTTGCTCAGTCAATTGCTCAAAGGCCTGAAAATCGACTGTGTTAGGGCAAAAGTCAATTGTGGCCTACATACAGTCAAACTTCAATATTTTTGGTCAACATCCTCATTTTGAATTATATTTTATCATTTGATCAAAGGTTGATCATGATTCATCAAGGATTGATCACAATTCATCAAGAACCAAAAGTTGCTAAATTAGGGTTTTGCAGGAAAAGCAACTCAACTTTGACCAAGCATAACTTTCTCATTCTTTATGAGGAATGACCCATCAAAATCTAATTTTGAAGAGGATGCCATGCTCTAAAATCCATATTCATCTCCCAAGTTAAAAATATGCACTAACAAGAAGTTATGAATTTGGACATTATAGGTCATTTTGAAAAGTCAACAAAAACACCTTTTTTGTCAAAGCTTCATACATGAACATGGAATATCAAATTGAGATGGGACCAAAAGGGTTGCTTAGAGGACATATCAAGCTTTCTAAAAAGTCAAATAACACCTTCAAAGAGTCAAAATTTAGGAAGTTATACATTGGTGAAGTTGACCTTTTTTGCAAAATTGTCAAAAGTCAACTGTGCCTAAAATTGTAATTTTTGCCAAATGGGCCCAATCTTTTGCACTTGTTTTGAGTTGGCAACATGGTCCACGAGCCCTAGCCCTTGCCACTTGTCATTATCTTGTTTTCATTATTTATTTTGATTTTTATTTGAATTTATTCAATTTAAATCAAAACAAATCATAGAAAATCCAAAATATTGAAAACTCAAGATTTTGTACTTCTTTCAGGTCTCAAATCCAGTTGGCAAGTATTTGAAATCGTGCAACGCATTGGTGTGGACAAAAATATTGAATTTGCCTAATTTTAGAAAGATATTCAAAGTGAATCAAATCCAAATCAAAGACATTGATGGAGGAAGATTGAGATCAGTTTTTGAACCCTAATTCATTCCTCAGTACATAAAGAACAGAGGCAGACCTAAAACAAGGCTAGAAAGAGGCGCATCAACCAGAACCAAACTTGAAAAAAACAAGAAAAAGTGTTGAATTGAATTCCTAGTTGCAAGCAATTACAGGCCTTCCTGACCATCCCAATCACTTCCTGGGAGTGTAGGCAAGCAAAATCAATCAAGAACAAGTATTTTCCAGTACCAAAATACGCTGTAAGTCATCCACGACCTTGGTTATTTCTTGAAATCGAATTGTGTAATTATGGAACATATAGCATGATGTAATCATATATTCTTGTTCACCATCACGTTTGCAAGCTTTCTGTATTATTTAATTTCATTTTCATGAACTATATTGGAGTTTGCCATTATTAGGGTTTATAAGCTCGCTTTGGTGTTTCTGAATCTAGGTAAAATTGGGCCATGAAAGGGCCACCATTGAACTCAGCAGGTCTAGACAAAGCTATCCATGGCTTTAGTTTTTGTTTATCATGCGTGTGTTTGATTTTGAAAATGTACAGATTTGTAGTGACGGACATGGTACCGTAGGTAAAAGTCTGGGACTTTTACCAACGGAGAAGGAAGAAGACAACTAGCGTGGCAGCCTCCCACTCGTCCATTTGAATTTCCGCACAAATTTCTTTTATTTCGTTGGTTCTTAATATAATAATTGTTGTTTGTCTTGTATAGAAGAAACGTGTGTGGCTCAGTTGGTAACTAGGTGGTTGGATAGTGCTTCAGGGCCTGGGTTCGAATCCCAGGTCCCCTCGTTCTTCATATTATTTTCCTTTTCAGGATCCAGTGCACACACAAGGGCAAGGTCCACCATGTGGCCTCATCATCCAGCCTGCCAAGTGGCCAGATGGCCAGATCCAAGGGCCATCAATGAAGGAACACCAAAGGCATGGTCAAAGCGAATGTATGGGATCTCAAAAAGTCAAAACGGACCTCCCTATTTTGGGCCAAGGCTTGCTATCTACACCCCCCCCCCCCAAATTGTTGTTCTCAGGCCCAATAACTCTTTCTCTTTTCTTTTTACATTTTATTTTATTTAATTTACTTATTTATTTTTACCAACAAATTAGTTATTTTCTTTTTATAAAAAAAAATCACAAAAATATTTTTCATCCAATTAAATTTAGGATATTTATTTTTTATACAAAAATTTAATTAATTTAATTAGGTTGTTAATTTTAGGTAACTTTAATTGTTTTGTAAATAAATTAAAATTAATTAGAACAATTAGGATTTTATTTCTAACTTAATTATATTTTCTTTTTTTTCTTAAAATAACAAAAACATAAAAAATAGGCCATTTATTTATTTTCATTAATTAATTTAATTAGCTAATTAATTGTGCATTTAATTTAAAAACTTAATTCCTTTTTTCTTAAAAATAATTAAAAACAACAAAAACAATTTTTCTTTTAATTAGGTTAGAAAGGGTCAAAACCCTAGTTCTCTCCCGATCTAATTTTCCTCGCGCGCGTTTTATTATTTTTTTTATCCTATTAATGTAATTGCTCACAAGTTGTAATAGTTAGTTAGGTCTTTTACTTTCATTTACCGCTTTATTTTTTAAGGGTTTGTTTTTGGCTATGTAAATACCCGAAGCCTTGTAATAGCATAGTTTAATTTTCGCACTTTAAATTCCACAAAATATTAAACTGTTAGATGTATAATATTAGGATGCATGACAAGAATGTATGTAAAACTTTAAAACAGTTAGATAACCCTAAAATGTGCAAAGATGATAATTTGAAATTGAATCACTCGCACATGCGCACTCCTAGGATACACTCCCATTTCGGTTGCCTTCGGTAAACGGTCATAAGTATAGGACATTTTAGTGGTCGCTCTCTTGTCCAAAAGATCAAAGTTGCCTCGGAAAGGTTGCCTCAGATATTGTTGCCTCGAATAATTGATCTAAGATATTAGGGTTACTACTAAGACGTCCTAACATTGCTTTAGTGATCGTACGTCCCTTTCGAATTGACCCTCAAAACTCCGATGGTGGTGCTACCTACTCACGAATAGTGGGATAGCGTTGTCTAAAGGAAACAAACATAGAACGATTCTTTTTTCGAGTAGGTAGATTAGTTCTTAGGTACTTGCTCAATCAAAACAAACTTTTCCACACTTACACTCCTTTACAAACAAAGTTTTCAAAAAAAACTTCGTAACACTCTTGAAGACAGAAGCAAGGGTTAAATCGAAGTCAAAACAAAAACTTTTCAAATCACACAAACACAGAGAAGCAATTTTGAAAATGATGAGCTAGTACCTAAGATCCCGTAGATAACTACAGATAGAAAGGGTGCTAATACCTTCCCTTTCTATAATCTACCCCCGTACTCAGAAAATCTCAAAAAAGGAATTTTTCTGTGCTTTTTTTCCTTTCCTTGTTGGATAAAATAAAAGTCAGTGGCGACTCTTGCTTACCGCGACATTTTGCGAACAAAATACGCAAACCAGTATTAACAGTCGATTCTGCCACCGTATCACAAAGGGCATTTGAGAGTATTAATTAATATTTGCTTGAACCTCCTATCTTGCTCCCTCCCGTAGAAGGAAGACCAGTGATCATGTATTTGATTGTGTTAGATAAATCCATGGGTTGTATTCTGGGACAACAAGATGATGACAGAACTGTGTGAAGAATTCAAGATTGTCCATCACAATTCATCTCCATACAGGCCAAAGATGAATGGGGTTGTTGAAGCTGCTAATAAGAATATTAAGAGAATTATCTAGAAAATGGTCGTTACTTATAAGGATTGGCATGAAATGCTTCCTTTTGCTCTACATGGATATTGAACATTTGTCTGCACTTCAATAGGAGCACTCCCATTCTCCTTAGTATATGGTATAGAAGTTGTACTCCCAGTTGAGGTAGAGATTCCCTCGTTGCGTGTGTAATGGAAACAAAGTTGAACGAGGATGAATGGGTCCAGAATAGGTTTGACCAATTGAATTTGATTGAGGAGAAGAGAATGACAGCTTTGTGTAATGGCCAGTTATATCAGAAAAGAATGAAGAAATCTTTTGATAAAAAGGTCAAACCTCGTGAATTCAAAGAAGGCGACCTCGTGCTCAGGAAGATCATGTCTTTCAACACCGATTCTAGGGGAAAGTGGACTCCCAATTTCGAAGGCCCGTATTTTGTCAAGAAAGCCTTCTCTGGTGGTGCATTAATTCTTGAAACTATGGATGGCGAGGAGTTCCCACGTCCCATGAATGCTGACGCAATCAATAAATACTTTGCCTAAATAAATAAAAGAACAGCTCGCTAAGTTGAAAATCCAAAAGGGCGGCTTAGGCAAAAAGGAGCGTCTCGGTAGGCCGAAAACCCGAAAGGGCGGTCTAGGAAAAAATTAGAGACATAAACAGAATAAATTTCCTGATAAGTTGAAAACCCGCAAGGGCAGCTTAGGCAAAAGTTGGGGATTTTCTTGGCAAGTAACTACGTCAGACAAGACTTGATCGTTTAAGCAACAATCTTCTCAGATCCTCACCATACTTCAACAAAAGCTGCTGCTCAGGATTTCAAAAGTTGTTAGGGGGGATAGTGGTCATTGTCTCTCAATGTATCTTTTCCATTATGTATTACCATTTCCTAAACTTTGTAATCATCTATGGAGTCTTTCCATTCGCAGACTACCATTCTATTAATGAAATTCGAGCTTTTACCCCATTCTTTGTATTTCTTATTTTATTTAGCTTGCAAAGACTCCATTTATTATTGATAATAACTTTCAAATCAAAGAGATTAAATAAAAAAATTGATTTTTCATTAAAAAAAAGAGATTTTTACAATTTACTTTTACTTTGAGATTTGTGATGAAACAATGACAACAAAAATGGTGATCCCAGGAATGGACAAACTCTAGTTGCTTTGAGAAGTTTTTGTCCCCCCAGGAAGGGCTACTCGGTTTGTTTTCTCCATATTGGGCTTATGGTTCTGGTATCCTCGGCCAAGTTTGGACTCGTTTCTCCCTTTTTATGAGTTTTCATGATGTGAATCCGCATTTTCGCCAGCGAAGTGGGTCTGAATTCCCCAGTGAATGTTTGGATGTTTTGGTGTCAGTTTGCTTTATTTGAGACTGATCTCTTAATCTCCAGTAGGCATGTTACTTTTTAGAAACACTGGTTTCCCCGATGAAGCCTGAAGAAGGATGTTCTAAACCGGTATCTATTTGATTTGGCTACCTCCGGATTATGTCTCTCCTCAGTAAAGTTAAAAGCAGGCAGTAAGTTTGGTTTCTGCAGCTGTCCTTTACCTTTCTTTGAATGATCATCTTGGTTGAAGCTTAGCTGAGTGTTATTAGTTCCCGAGGCAGTTTTGCCTGGTCGTTCCCCATGTTGTGCATCTGTTTTGTCAGCATGCACACGATAACGCTCATACATTCATACATGCATCATGAATAGCTAAAATTGACAAATCATTATTCATTTACATTTGTTAATATTTTTGTTGACATATTACCCTGTTTTGCAGAGATAAGTTACCCTCTTTTCATTAGAGTGTTGGTCTTAAGCAGAAAACGTATATTCTTTCAATTTCCCTACTGAGTTGTCCCTCATAGAAGATTTTTGCTTTAAAACCTTCCGGTACAGTTCCTTATTTAGACGGATCTTGTTTTACCTCTTGAGTTTATTTCTCAAAGGATGTATTTTGGTTGACTGTTTCATTCCATTTTATTTCTGGTTTGGATCTATGGTTCCCTGGCAATATTATTTACTTTGGAATTCTAAAAAACTCCAAGCTTTGGTTGGTGCATTTAGTTGGAACAAGAAGACTTTATCCCGTTAGCGAGAATATCATGGGATCTCCCCAGGAAGTCATACCTCTTGCCAAAAAAAGTCATTTCCTTTTATAATCCTCTTTGACCACAAGTAGCAAGTCTCTTTATATGAGACAACTTATGTATTATCCTTTCCAGGCGGAGTGCCTCGGTTAAAGAAGAATTTGTGACCCGTTCTAGGAGAAACACCATAATCTTGGGGAAACTTGTTATCTTTTTTATTATCTCCAGTGAACATTGATAGTCCATCGTCAGTGAATGATGGTGATATGATATTTTCTCTTTCTACCCTCAGTAAAAGTTGGTAGACCATCGGCAATGAACGTCGATGTTTATTATCTTTTTGACTATCTCTAATGAACGTTGATAGTCCATCTTCAGTGAACGGCGATGCTATAATATTCTTTTTCTACCTTCAGTGAAAGTTGGTAGACCATCGTCAGTGGATGTTGGTGTTTGTTATCTTCCTACCCTCAATGAAAGTTGGTAGACCATCGGCAGTGAACGTCGATGTTTATTATCTTTTTGACTATCTCCAGTGAACATTGATAGTTCATCGTAAGTGAACAACGGTGATATGATATTCTCTTTCTACCTTCGGTGAAAGTTGGTAGACCATTGGCAGTGAACTTTGATGTTTATTATCTTTTTGACTATCTCCAATGAATGTTTATAGTCCATCGTCAGTGAACAACAGTGATATGATATTTTCTCCTTCTACCCTCAGTGAAAGTTGGTAGACCATCGGCAGTGAACGTCGATGTTTATTATCTTTTTGACTATCTCCAGTGAACATTGATAGTTCATCGTTAGTGAACGGCGGTGATATGATATTCTCTTTCTACCTTCAGTTAAATTTGGTAGACCATTAGCAGTGAACGTCGATGTTTATTATCTTTTTGACTATCTCCCGTGAATGTTGATAGTTCATCGTCAGTGAACGGCTGTGATATGATATTCTCTTTCTACCTTCAGTGAAAGTTGGTAGGCCATCGCCAGTGAACGTCGATGTTTATTATCTTTTTGACTATCTCCACTGAACGTTGATAGTTTATCGTCAGTGAACGGCGGTGATATGATATTCTCTTTCTACCTTCAATGAAAGTTGGTAGGCCATCGGCAGTGAATGTTGATGTTTATTATCTTTTTGACTATCTCCAGTGAATGTTGATAATTCATCGTCAGTGAACGGCAGTGATATGATATTATCTTTCTACCTTTAGTGAAAGTTGGTAGGCCATCGGCAGTGAATGTTGATGTGTGTTATCTTTCTCTCTGCCTTCAGTAACGTTGGTAGCTTCTCCTTCAGTAGAAGTTGGTGTGCCATCCTACCATCCTCTCTGATTCAGTTCTTTTGGTCCACCGGTGATTTATTTTCCTGGCGGGGTGCTCATATGTTTCTTTTTATTGTTGCACCCCCAATGATATCTTTGCGTCTCTTTGGTCCTATTCATATGCATTCATATGCATAAGCATTTGCATGGCATCTTAGGGCCAAAAATAGGGTTTGTTTTATATTTAAGTATCTTCGATCGCGTCGACACGAAGATTTTTAACCTACGTATCTCCGGATAGAAGAAAATTAAATAAGGGCAGCTGTTGTACCCCAATTTTTGCCCCTAAGATCCCTTCATCATACCATGTTGATTCACTCACAACAAGATCACACTAGGATTCTTGGTTCCCCTCCCTACTTTGAGTTTTGCCCCTTTTGAGGGATTACCAAGCACCTTGACTTATGTTCCTTTTATGATCATGAATATTGTTTTTATTTCTTCATTTAACTAATAAAATGCAATGTTGTTTTGTCTTGCTTGTTATCCATGTAGGTGAAGGGCAATGAGATTTAATTAGTTACTCCATGGGTTCATGAGTTTATTTTCATGCCCTATTCAATATAGATTAAGAGGTTCAAACCTCACCATTGAAGTGGTTTTGGAAGAAATTGCATGGAAAGGTTTGTTTTGGTTCATCACATCTCAAGGTTATTAGATTTGACTCAAAAGTACAAGGGGTTTGACTGGAGAAGCTGTTATGTTTGGACAAGGCCTTGTTCATATTGGCCACAAGGGCATAGTTCTCTCAAATTTAAAGATATGGAAGTGGTTTTGGGGGCTATAAGTCCTCATTATTATCCTCAACAACTTCTATTCACAAATCAATAGTATTGGTACAAGAAGTTTGTTCAAACTTGTCAACGTTCCTCAAGCATTTTCTTGATCTAGAAGCTAGGGTTTTTAACTTCAAAGGAGTAAATCTTGCTCATCTTTAGGTATTTTTGCATGATTCTAAAGACATCCTTATCTTAAAAGGGTTATCAATAAATCAATTCAAAAGTTCCAAAGATTTTTCACGTGGAAGAAACTTAATGAAGAAGAAAGATTACAAGTCATCCAGATGAATCCACAATTTTCCATATGTGAATTCAATTGATCATAACTTGTTCAATTTTTATCACCTTGAGTCCATTCTTTTTCCATAATGCTCTTGAAGATGTGAACTTTATGCCTTGTTCTATGTGCAAAGTGAGAAAATGTATGGAAGTTGCCTTAAGGAAACAAAAGATTATAGGTCATTTCATGAATTTCGGCCAACTTCAACAAGTCATAACTTGCTCAATTGTTTGAGTTTTTGAGTGGTTCAAATTTCAAAATGTCATTCAAGATATCTACTTCATTCCATCTTTTTTGATCAAGAGCAAATTCCAAGTGGAAGGCCATGTTTGGATGCAAGACATTATAGGTCATTTTTGATGAAAATTTTGAAATATTTCTAAGTATGGAAAGTCAACCCTTTTTCTTCAACTTTGACTCAATGCAACTTTCAGCTCAAGCATCCATTTAACTCCATTCTTTTTCCATTGCAAAGCTTGTAACCTCATATTTCTAAAGCACCAAGAATCATGCCTTGAGACCCCATGAGTTGAGAATGCCATAGTTTCAAAAATGGTAACTTGGAATTGAAGTTTCCTTGCAAGTCAGAATTTGAATTTCATGTTACAACCTCTAAACCTCAAACTAACACGCATTTTGGGTCTAAACATGATTAGCCAACTTTCCCAAGTGGATTGGTGCATCAAAACGCAAGAATTGGATGATTTTTGATGAAGTTTGGATCACACTTCACTCGTGTATCAGGTTTGCACGAATTCCCTACAAAACGCATCATTCACTCTTCCTTTTGATCCCATTTGCTTCTCCTATAAATACATGAAGTATCCCATTCAATTTCCCAAGCTTGGATAGCCAAAATCACCATGCCAAACTTGCTCCATAACTCAATTTTCTGTAACTTCAAAATCTATTCTCGATCCTTTTTCAATCCAATTTTTCCATCAATTCACCTTCATTGATCTTCCATGAAGCTAACCACATAATTACGTTCAAGAATCGTGCCCTATATTGCTCCATAGATGTCCAGTTTCAGAGCTCTGCAACTCAACTTCAATAGGTAGATTCCTTCATCAATTCTTCAAAACTCTGATATCATTGTGTTGCTCTCATTTCCGTGGTTCTAGTCGCAACATTTACTTCTTACTGGAAACACGTTTTGACCATGAAATTTCAAATCCCTTTTCAAAACTTTCCTTCCAAATTGTTGAGCTACAGTTTATATAAATTTGGCGCGAGGGTGTGGTTGTCTTCGTCTTGAAGAGACAAAGTGAATGGCATAGGTCTGAGCTTCTGGTTTTACAGTTTGAGAGACCTGCAATTCGTGATGGCTAGAGGTTAAAGATGACCAACGTGTCATCTTCCAACCAATGATGGCACGCCACTTGTTATGTTTAAAAATTTGATTTATATTTGATTTTGTACATTATTCACTAATGACGATGATATGCACAGCACGCCAAATCCCTTGGATTTGATTACTAATGTGTTTTCACTCTCATCCAATGGTCCACATATTTTACTTTTATTTGATTTCTCTGATTTTTATATTTTAATTGTTTTAAATTTCAAAAAATCATAGAAATTCATTTTTAGTCCAAAAAATCTGAAACAAATTCATTTTACTCTCTTTCTGATTTTTATTTTTTCATAATTTAGTTTTATGTTTTGATATTTTTTTATAAATTTTACACTTATTTGATTTGTTTTAAATGTTTAAAAATATTTTTATACATTTTAAAATTCTGAAAAATTATGGAATGATCCAATGATATTGTGACAAATATTGGTGACTTTATTTTATTTTTGTTTCTGAATTTACTATTTTTTTTATCATTTTTTGTTTATTTTACCCATTTATTTTAATTTTAAAAATAGTTTCTGACTTTAAAAAGTTACCAAAAAATTTGTAAAATTATTTGAGCCCTTTTCTAATTTTTCTATGGTCTTACTTTTTATTTCATGATTAATTTGAACATAGTTGATATTTTTCTCATTATTTTCTATTTTAAAAACATTTTTAAAATCCTTTTCTGTGTATATTAAATGTGATATTATTTTGTGATTATTTTCTGCCTGATCTTGGGTTAGATTTTGTATCATGAACTTTATTAACATCATTGGATCCATGGTGTTTAGTCTAACTCCACAAAAATGGATGAATGATTTTAATAATAGTTTGATTAAAATTTAATTCAAAAGTGGTTTGTATATTTTTTCCCCGTCCCTCTTCATCTCATCCCATTCTTATTGCACTAGATATTGTTGGAGCGTGATCTCTATATCATGTCTCAAAACAAATGGTGCATAGATTGTTATTGACCGACCTCAAAATAGGTGCGACTTCTATATAAGTCCACTTACGATTGCTTAACATAGTGCTAAATTTTATCCCGATTCGAATAAATGATAATTCGTGGCCCAAACTTATGATTGTAATCCAAAGTATGTTAATTTGATCTCTTTGATCCAATAACCTTGAGATTCATTGTGAAGAGGCTTTGGTTCTACCAATCCTCTAATGGATCTACAACACCTTTGGTCAACGTAGATCACTTAAACATCGTTGATCATTAAATGGTACTTATGAGAATTCCAAATGAATGATATACTTGACAAAAAGAAAATGCAACTTGTTGTGTGGAGGCTTTGGTTCTACCAATCCTCTAATGAGTTCCAAAAGCAAGCTTCAGGATGGTCATCCAACTGACCACTAATTATTGACTTATTTTACCTTATGCTTTTAATCTTTTTTATGCTTTATGTACTATTTACTTTTAGCATTTACATTTCATGCCATTTTCATCTTTGCTCATTTGAGCATTTACTTTCTTGCCATTTTTACTTTGCTCACTTGAGCTTTTCTTTTCCTTTCTTAAGATACTTAATAATCAACATAAACCCTAAAAAAGTCTTTAATGGTACTTGGACTATTTGGTTACTATCCTTGGCATTATGGAATGAGACTTTTCTTGGACTTAGGATTAGAAACCTTGACCTATCTTGGAGATCTTATCTGATTATTTTATATGGAGTTCTTGAGGTTTACCTCAAGACATTGGGTTTCTTGTTTTTATGTGCAGGTGTTTGTGATTACATCCTCAGTTTGTAATCTAGAATTTACCCGTATACAGCCGTTACTCTGCCCAATTTTTGGGAAGACTTAATACACTTGAAGTTTGTTTCTCTCAAGAGGTCTAGTATTTTTGCTTTCTTGGTTTCAATCCAAAGAATGAGAATCCTATCTTGGCTTATAATGCCAAGTATTGGCTTCTCGTTGGTTAGATGGTTCTTATCCCTAGCTTTTACCTTATGCTTTAGGATAGTCTCTTCTTCTCCTTTCATCTTCTTTAATTTCAAAATCTTCTCCCTCCTTTTGAAAACTCTTCTTGTTTTGAAACTTGAACTATTTTCATAATAAACTTGGACTTAGGTCCATGTATTTTCAAAACATTTTTCATAAATAAACTCCAATCAACTTAATGATACCTTGACATTGTTTTTTTTGTGAGAAGACTAAAAGTCAATCAATCTCATTTCAAACCATTTTGCCACTTTGGCTTTTTTACCTTTAAAACTTTTCTTAAAAGATTAAACTCTTGTCAATCCTTGTAGTGATGCAAACAACTATACTTCTACAATATGTAGTGAAGAGAGATATTTTCCACTTGGGTGTTGAGTGAGGCATTGTTGATTTTAAAATCCAAGTCATATCCTCCACTTTGAGATGATGCAAATTCTCCTTCTCATGATTGCGGGTAGTAGGTGTGTTTTCCACACAGACAATGACGATGATGTTTTATCTTATAAAATTAGCCAACACACTTGTGTTTTAAATTTTTTAAAAGAGGAACTACGTGTACCCTGATCCCTTATTACACGAAAGGTGGTATGTAGGAATTAAAGGTTCGCAACTGTGGCGGGTGCAAAAAAATCATAAAATATATATTTCTTTCCTCACCTCTACCATCCATTTTATATAAACAGTTTTTATAGCCAAAATATACAGATTTTACAAAGAGGCTCATGCGGAATACCGTAGATGTTTAGGGTGCTATTACCTTCCCTTTGCATAACCAACCCCCTTACCTTGAATCTTTCCCCCTCTTTTTGGGTTACTCGCTCTTTTCCCATTCCTTTGGAAACAATAAAGCGCGGTGGTGATTTTTATTTTGATTTGTATAATGCCTAGTCAATCCAATGGCTTAGTATTGAACATTTCTAGCGCCACACATGTCTTTCTCTTGCATTTATATCTCAAATTTAAAAATGACAATACTTTCTTTGCATATGCATTTTCAAATTTCATATACTAAATCTGCACCAAAACATGATAAAGGTGCAGTTTCATATCGAAAACCACCGATAATATTACTTCTGTGACCCGATATAATTTTGATGCTCCTATCAACCAAGCTAAAGAGGAAGATGATAAAGATCTTGAACTCTCTGATAAAATGGCGAGGGAAATAAAATTAAAGCCTAACAATATGCAACCGTATCAAGGGGCTGGTAAGACCATCAATCTGAGCACATGGGAATACCCAGAAGAAACCAAGCTAAGGGGCAATGTAAAGAGAAAAGCCACAAAGAAGCTGATAAACTTATTGCACATGTCTACGGAAACAGTCCAAGGTCAAATATAGACGGTGCTGTAAAAATAAGCAATTACGAAATACCAAGATCTGACGAAGAACCCGAGCCAGGGGCACGTCAGATACTCACGTTCGGCGAGACTCCAAATTCACTGGGGCACGATAGAGGGGCAGTGATAACTCCTCTAAATAATGCTCACAAACCATACGCCAAGTCGATGGTGAACGGGATACTAAACACCCAAAACTGGTTCCATATCGGGATCATGTTTTGAAAAATAACTGCGGAATTTGCAAAAATCATTTTCAGTCATGTCCCATTAAAAGGGAGTCAAATAACAGATGTCTTGGCAAATATATCGTCTATATTCAAAGTAACTTGGTCAAACCACGAATCGCGCATCACAAACAGACGCTTCTAAGAGCCCGCACCTTGCCTTGCTATTAAAATATGATAACATAAAAAGCCTTGGTTTCATGACATCCAAAAAATGCCCATAGCATTGACAGGCAAATCCTACGAAAATTAGCCTCGAAATTCTTTCTGAGTAACGGTATACTTCACAAGACGAACCACGACATGGTCTAGTACTTAAGAAGGTCCGTACGTAGTCAAAATAGAATTCTTCGGTGGTAATCTTGTCTCCACAATAATGAATGGGGAAGAACTACCGCCTCGGGCAAATTCAGACGCAGTAAAAAACACTATGTATAAGAAGCTCGCTAAGTTCGAACCTTAAATAGGCGACTTAGGCAAAAAGGAGCATCCCGATAGATCGAAAACCCTAAAGGGAGATCTAGGCAAAAATTAGGGGCATATAAACAAAAAATTATCCCGATGGATTGAAAACCCTAAAAGGCAATCCAGGAAAAAGTTAGGGATTCCATACAACGAAATAAAGAACAAAAATACTGCGATCTATGAACCGCGACTACGAACCACGAAAGGAGATATAGATCTGAATCATTCAACTTAGAAGCGAAGGAGATAAGATCACTAAAAGGATATTGGGGAACAACAGTAGCAATTATCATTTTTCATTGCCATTTACAGTTTTAAAACCTTATGTAATTACCTCTTTCTACGAATTGCATCTTTTACTCTTGCCTATTCAGACGCATATTAATGAAACATTGGCTTTCTTTGAATTTTTCAAATTGCGTTTTTCCTTTCTCGGACTTGTTTACAAAATACTACGATTATTACTTGTGAATATTGTCTTGAAATCATTTCGGGGAATTAACAAAATAAAAGAATTTGACAAAACATCAAAAAACGTTTTGGTTAGAAAAATATCAAAAGAAAATCCACGTCTACGTCCACGCGCATGGCTACTCCTACGTCTTGCAAATTTATACACATGTCTACGCCTATATCTATGCATATCTACACTCACGATGCAAAATTTGTATACCCACATGTACATCTGTGCCTATGCTTGCACTCAACAATACAAAATCTATGCATATCTATTCCTACGTCTACGCGTCCGTACACAAAGTCTACGTCCATATACATGTCAGCGCCTATGCCTACTGTGATCGGTGGATCTGGAACTGACTGTTTAACACTGGTTCGCGAAATATCGCGGAAGCAAGAGTCACCACCGTCTTTTATTTTCTCCAAATGGAAAGGACAAAAGCACAGAAAAATTCCTTAAAGAGATTGCTCTCGGTTCGGGAGGTAGGTTATAGAAAGGGAAGGTGTTAACACCCTTTCTATCCATGGTTATCCATGGGCTCTTAGATACTTGCTCATTGTGTTTTCAAAAATGGTTTGTTTGCTTTTCAACTGTGGGTTTTAAAAAGTTTCTTTGAAAATCTCAGTTCGACTCTTGTATCGGTCCTCAAGAGTCTTTGAAAAATTGCTTTCGAAAGCTTTTTGAAAAGGTGTCGGTGTGAAAAGTATTTTTGATTTGTTTTGAAATTAGAGCAAGTATCTAGAGTCGCCTACCTACCCTAAGGAATTCGTCTGTGTAAATGTCCTTAAAGCAATGCCATCCCACCATTGAGAGGTAGGTAGCACCACTATTGGAGTTGTTCGGGTCAATTCGAGGTTCGGGACATGGTGATCACCAGAGCAATAGGAAGACACCTTAGAAGCTACCCTCATTCCAGGTTCCCGGATCATGAGGACTTACTAAGACATCCTCTACTCAACGATCACCTTTCGAGGCAAGGCAATAGTGAGGCGTACCCTAGGGGTAGTGTGTGAATTTGTGTGTCGTTTTCAGATATTTTTGTCTTGTTCATGTCATTGGTGATCTACGCGTTTGTTTTTATTTAGACATTCATTCTTGCATGCAATTATTAGTAGTTAAAAAGTTGCGAGAAAATATAAAATCCCTAAACTATTACAAAGACGCGGGTCCACATCGCCAAATTTAATCCAGGACCCGATTTGACAGAAAATAAAGAAATAAAGTAAAAGTGCGAGAAATTAAATTTACACGACTTTGGGAGAAATACATAAGAATTATACGAAAAGAAAGTAAATGTGCGAATTGGAATTAAAATTGGAAGCGAGGGTGTTGGACCCTTTTTAATGAAATTAAATTAAATGATTAAATTAATGACATTAAAATGAAAAAAAATAAATTATTTTTGAGATTTTGGTATTTATGATTTTAATGAAATTGAATTAAATTGAGAAATTAACCCTAATTCTAATTTTTTTTATTTATTAAGAAAAACATGTTAAAATTAAACCTAAAATCAATCTAATTATTTACATGCAATTTGATTTATAAAAATAAATAATATTTAATTATTAGTGAAAAGAAAAGAAAAAGGATAAAAAATTAATACAAACCCTAATTCTACAAATTTTAAGTTTATTAGAAAAATATTAAGATTTAAATCTAAATTAAAAAACTAAAATCAATTAAGGATATTTATTTACAAAAATAACATTAAATAAAAATACTTCTTTTTTGTCTTTTCCTAATTTTTAGATTGTTTTTTATGTTTTTATAAAAATATTAAATTAAAGGAATTAATTGAAAGAAGAAGTAATTGAATCAAATAAAAAATGAAAAAATATAATAAAAAAATTGCAAACCTTGGGGGGTCTGTCCCCAATTGGAGGTGTAAATAAGCAATTCAGGCCCAATAGCTTTTGGCCTGGTTGACCTTTTCAGGAAGCATGTGGTATGTTTGACTAGAGTCCATGGTATTCTTCAAATTGTGGCCCTTTGATTGATCTCAGGACGCACGTGGAAGGCTTGATATGGTGGATGTATGATGCACCCTAGCACTGAAACTGCACATAAGCATTAATAGAAAAATAATATGGAAGGGGTGGGGGACCTGGGATTCGAACCCAGGTCCCAGGGATTACCAGTAATGTGCCTTGCCAATGGAGCTGTGAGCGCGTTTTGTTAATTATATAACCAACAATAAATATAAGATAAAACACGAGTTAGTGCTCTTTTTCGCGCGAGAATTTAAATCAACCAATTATTGCTGGACACTTCATCATCTTCTTCTTCGTTTCGTTTTTCCCTGAAAATAAAAGAAGGTTAGCGGGGGTTTTGAACCCCCCAAAACATGCGTTTTTCCATAATAGCGAACAGGCCATATGCCCATATAAATTAGGCGCGAGGGATGTTTTGTTTTCGTCCAAGCACGCTGAGTTCATTCATGGTATTATGGTGTTCCAATTTTTCCAGAATAGAGAAGCCCTAAATTAGAACCTCTGCAACCCTAAAATATAACAATGGCGTTTTTGCATATAATGTATAAAAACTCAATCAAAGTATGTGGTTAGCTTCAGAATACATCACTTAGTATGAATCCATAAACAAAATGCCATGAGAATGCTTGAAAATCAAAACACGAATATGCATTTAATATGAAAAATTTTGATTTCTGTATACCGATTCAAGGCGTTAGAGTTGATGTTCTTGATTGGAATAGTCTCCTGGTCACCTTGGCAAGCTAATGGAGTGGTTATTTGATCTTGAAAAGCCCTGTAACCTAGTTTTCAGTTTTGAGTTTTTTCACAAAAAAATGCAAAAGTGTTGATGAGGTTCCTGCGCAGCTGGAAGGTTATATGCATTAGGGTTAGCATCAATATATACATGTGAATGATTAGGGTTGGTTTTTTTGTCCAAAGAATCCATGAATTGAAGGAATCAATCTTTGATTTTTATGCCATAATTTTCCAATCTTTTTCAAGCATATTTGGTTTCAATCATATCCAATCACCATAATTCCTTCCATATCTGATTGTGCACAAAATCTTAAGCCTATTCCATGCACAAAAAGATTTAAAAAGTTAGGTTTAGTATTTTTCACCTATTTATTTTAATTAAATGAATTATTAGTCATTAAAAATCCAAATAAATAAATAAAAATGATGAAAAACTTCCCTTTGGGCCAAATGGTCGTGCACATGCCTTGGATGATGAATTGTGGAAGAAAAAGAGGCCCATTAGCATTTTTAAGACATTTGAAGCAATGTTGACTTTTCAAAATATCCAAAAATTTCCCAACTTCCACAAGGCATAACTTGCTCAATTTTTAAGCTTTGCTCATGTTCTTGGACATTTTGGAAAGGTCTTTGAGTCCTCTAACCAATGCCTTTGGTCCCATGTCATTTTGATTTACCAATCTCAAGTTATGGCCTTTGACTTAAATTCCCTTTTGTTGACTTTTAAAAATGACCTATAATGTTGAAATTGATAACTTTTTGTGAGAGCATTTCTTGGACTTTAAGTATGCAGAGGAGTTGTAGGAACTGTCATTCTCTTAAAAATGAGCTTCGAATGGAATTTTTCTGATAATCCATGTGGAAGTTATGCCTTGGTCAAGTTACAGTTGACTTTTTCAACTGTCCAAATATGGAAACTTTTGCATTTTGAGACTTTTTGAGCCAAGCTTTGAGAATCATGATCAAGCATTGATCAAATGATGTTTGTGGCTTCAAAATGAGATGTTGATCCAAAATTTGAACTTTTGACTGTCAAATGACCATTTTGCCCCTACAGTTGACTGTAGTGCAATTAGGGTTTTTGACTGTGCAATTTTGAGCTGTAAGTCTTGAAACTTGGTATGAGGATGCTTGACCATGTTTGTAGGTATGTGGGACTTGATTGGACCCTTGGAAACTTCATTTTCTTTGTCAAAACCAAAACCCTAGTTTTTGACTGTTAAGAGGCCCTTGAACTGTGCAACCCTTGGAGAGGTTTTGAAGCTTTGACTTGGCAAATTTTGAAGAATATGGGAGGGCAAATTTTGGGGTACAACAGTTGCCCCTGTTCAATCTTCTTAGACCTGAGGATGCAGATTGGCTGACGTGCCTTTCGTAATCCGAAGGTGGAAGATGATTGAACACTAGAGTGCCCAGAAATTTGCGCTCACATAGTAGCAGTGTGATGTGGGGAATGGGCTTATAGATGCCATTTGGAGATTGATGGATAGGATGATGGGCTTATAGATGCCATGCTAAGAGATGATGGATGGTGGATGGGCTTACGGATGCCATCTGGATGTCAATCGCGTAAGAGATTCCTTAGCGAGAACTTGCATACCTGCAAAAAAGAGAGTGATTACCTGACCTGTTACCGGAGCTGGTTTTCAAATTATTTGTATAGATGTGTCTTGACTGGTTACAGGAGCTGGATCTGGAGCTTCAAACGGTGATGAATGAACCAGGGATGGTTACTACCTCAACAGGAACGGTGAGAGAACCTTAGGCGACTTCAACCTCAACAGTAATCATTGAGAGAATCTTGGGCGACTTCAACTTCAACAGTAATCATTGAGAGAATCTTGGGCGACTTCAACCTCAACAGTAATCATTGAGAGAATCTTGGATAACTTCTACTTCAACAGTAACGCTGAGAGAATCTTGGGGCGATTACTACCTCCGCAGTATCGGGGAGAGAACCACAGGCGACTACAACCTCAACAGTAATCATTGAGAGAATCTTGGATATCTTCAACTTCAACAGTGACGCTGAGAGAATCTTGGGGCGATTACTATCTCCGCAGTAACAGGGAGAGAACCACGGGCGACTACAACCTCAACAGTAATCATTGAGAGAATCTTGGATATCTTCTACTGAGTCTTCATCAGAAAAATCTGTTATGGGTCGATTTAGCTATACTAGAGAAGGCCTTTGACTGGATAAGAAACAGAGAAATCTTAGGGTCGATTTAACTGAACCGGTCTAGGTCTTGAAATCTTCAACTGGAATAAGTGTCAGAACGTCGCCATGCCTGGGTCACATCCGAGCTATATCTAGAAGGGAATCTGGAAGGAGTATCAGAACATCGCCATATCTTGGTCACATCTGAGCTATATCTAGAAGGAAATTTGGAAGGAGTATCAGAACGTCGCCATATCTGGTTCACATCTGAACTATATCTAGAAGGAAATCTGGAAGAAGTATCAGAACGTCGCCATATCTGGTTCACATCTGAACTATATCTAGAAGGAAATCTGGAAGAAGTATCAGAATGTCGCCATATCTGGTTCACATCTGAACTATATCTAGAAGGAAATCTGGAAGAAGTATCAGAACGTCGCCATATCTGGTTCACATCTGAACTATATCCAGAAAGAGTTGCGATAGTTGATGGTAATCATATTTGTATTGACCTTTCCTGAAAAGGTAAAGCATCAGTTGTATGCAAGATCATGATGCATGAACTGCCTGATTTCAAGATGTCCTCAAAATTGATGAGATTCGTGTAGTATGGTGTATATGCATGCTATAATGTATGAAGATGTAATGTTCATGAATGTATTTTTTTGTCTAAGAAAATAAATCCTTGACGGGTTCCAGGAAGTTAACTCCTGGGCTGGTGTTGAAGAGAGAATTTGCTTCCGCTGGGGATGATAGTTGCAAGAATACCGGTAGGAGAAGATAACTCCGTTGGGGAATAAACTTGGCGAATGGATTACTTTGCGGGGATAAAAATACCCTGACGATCTTGCTGGGAAGCAACACTCTGTGGGGAGAGAGGTACTTTGTTGAGTTGTTGATAGTAACTTGCTGGGGATACCATTGTTGTGTTGGAAGTGTTAATAGACTTCGCTGGGGATAAGAAGACTCCGTCGAGGACGCTCTTTCCGTGGCTTTTGGCTGAGGATAACCCAGTTATATCCTGTTAGGGAAATAACTCTTTGAATAAAGCCGGGAGACGCGTTCGTGCTTTGCGAGGATAAACTTCCAGAATCTACTGGGGATAAGCTTACTGCTTAGAGAGATGGATTCCAACTTTCTTGGGGAGACTGGATTGGACTCTCCTGGGGAAGTATTGAACTGTATTGGTTATGTTCTTCAACGGAACCTACCTTGATACCTTTGAGGACCGAGCAATCAGATTGCTTAGACAACTCTTTATTGCCCCTGTTTCTGATGTGGGAGAGGAAGATACCTGTGGAGGTGCTTGATGACTGCCGATTTGACCAATCTTCTTCTGGTAGGCAAGTGACGAGATGACAGGACATAGTCGTACGCTCTGATCCCTAACTTTTTCCTGGGCCGCCCTTTCGGGTTTTCAGTCCACCGGGATACCCATTTTTGCCCAAGCCGCCTTTTCAGGTTTTCGACTTGCCGGGTGTACAGGTTTTTTCATTTCATCCCTTCATTTTTCCCGAACCCTTTTGGTTCGCCGGGAAGCCCTTATTTTTGCCTAGGTGTGTCAACCTAGCGGGTCTTTGATTTTGCGTAGTATTTTTTCGACTATGTCCATGCTCTCAGAATGCAGGGAGTTGCCCCTGTTAGAAGTGTTTTGTCGTACCACCAGAAGGTTTTTGATCAGGAAAGATTCGTTGTTGAAATGCCCCCAGTGACTCAGGCGGAGATTTGCCCCCAGGCTATTTGGCCTTTTGAGAGATTCTCCGAATCTTGACTGAATTGCCCCAGATGATGGACAATAATCACGTCTGCCCCTTGATTGGAAGTGCATTTGTTCACTAGGTATTCATCGTGCGAATTTTCGTGTTGTTCAAACAAAAAGTCATATGCAAACAAAGTTATGTTAAAAATGCAAAGCTTATGTCTGTCTTTGAAGATTTTGAAAATGCATTCTTTTTTCATAAAACAAGTGATTGTTTGTAAAACGTGATGTCAACTTGTTATTTTATTGCGAGCCTTAAGGAGTCAGGATACCTTTCGTAACAGTATGCTTTCGAACTAACCCATGCTTCAGCTAGGACTTTTAAGGGTTGTAACGTGGCCTGGTTCATGGTTTAAGAAACAAAGGATAAAGGCTCAAATTATTTGTACCCACCCGCTCTTCGTGATGTTCTCCAAACCTAAGCTCAATTGATCGTGCGTTAGACCTTGTTCGAGTCTTTGCTTTGATGCTCCAACGATGATTCGGATGTTGATAACTTATTTTGAATAGGCAGTCATTCTTGTTTTTGTTGAGGGTTTATAAGACCTCTTTCTTGTCTGATTTCTGTTATCCCTTTCTTTTTTTCCTGAACTGTTTCCTTTTTTTGGAATTACAGTCAGCGGGATGCCCCAATTTTGTAAGTCTCCTTCATGGGTTTTGACTTAATGGGTTTTTTTTTTGAGATAATGACTGCCTTTCTTTATTGATTATTCGGAACCATCGCTGTCTTTCTTTGTTTTGTAAGGACCTCTTTGGTGCCATTCGTTATACACTTGGATCAACTGAGAAAACTACCCTGCCCCAGGTTATGATTAAGGGTTTTAAATTTCGAAAAGAAAAACTCCTACTTCTTTGGCTCAAAGGGGTTAACGAGGGATTATCTTCCTTATAACTCCAGTGTTTAGGGATTGAAACAATGCATGTACCTCATCAGCGGGGTCTGTTCAAAAGCATACTGTAGATGGTGGTATCGTTTTCGTCATCCTCCTTCAAGAGGCTTAGAATTATTAACCGAGAGTTGATCATCACAGAAAAATGAAAAGAACTTTGAATATAATGAAAACAATTGTATTAATTCCCAAAACAGACATATGCGATGCATTGATAGAATAAAAGAGTTTGCTATGACATTAATTATTTGTATGAGCAAAGAAAAATACAACTCGGAAATTCAAATAAACAAAAGGTCTTCAATGATTAGGCAACGGAGCAGTGATTATGTTTGGAGTCTCAGGCACTTCAAACTGAATCTCTTCGGCGTCGATCATATCTTGAATCTTGTTCTTGAGAGGCCAGCAGTTGTCTGTAGTATGTCCCGGGCTATCAGAATGGTATGCGCACCTATCGTTGGGATGATAGTTAGGAGCAGAAGTGTTTGGATTCCGAAGAGGAGCCCTTAAGGTGATCAGCCCTGCCTTCAACATTTGTTGTAGTGCTTGATCCAGCGACATGTTGATCTTGGTGAACTGTCGTTTGGGTGCGACCTCCTTGCGTTGCTGCCCCTGTCCTTGTTGAGCGGGTCTAGGATTGGGGATCTGGGTTGCCCCTACCTCATGACGGCTCTTTTTACCGTGCACAGCATTGGACTCTTTAATTCCATGATGAGGCTTTTTATCAGAAGGTGCAACCTCTTGAATCTTCCCAGACCTGATGCCAGCTTCTATTCGCTCTCCAGTCAAGATAAGATTTGTGAATCCAGCAGACGAATTCCCAATCAGGTGGTTGTAGAATGGACCAGACAGGGTCCCCAAGAACATGTCCACAAGTTCACGATCAGTCAGCGGTGGTTGTACCCTACCGGCCATGTCTCTCCATTTCTGCGCATACTCCTTAAAACCTTCTCCCGATCCTAGCGACATACCCTGGAGTTGGGTACGCGTAGGAGCGAGGTCGGCATTGTACTGATACTGCTTGTAAAAAGCAGTAGCCAATTCCTCCCAGTTACGAACCTTGGTTCCATCCAACTGATAGAACCATTCGAGATGAGTCCCTGAAAGACTTTCCTGGAAGAAGTGGATCCACAAGTTCTTGTCCATAGTATACGGTTGAATCTTCCGCACATAAGACCTGAGATGCAGCCTGGGACAGGATGCCCCATCGTACTTAGCAAAAGAGGGTGCTTTGAATTTGTGTGGGATCACCACACCAGAAGTTAGACCCAAATCTCCGAAATCCAAACCAGGTACTTGTTGAATTTCCATTGCATTCAGACGGTCTTCCAACTGCTTGTACTTGTCTTCAGCAGGAGGGTATTGTTCGTCGTTGAAATCTGTCTCGTTGTCGGAGACCACTGGACTAGGCACCTCTCTCTCATGGTGACTGCCTTCCCTCACAGATGGAGTGGTTCTCTCAGCTTCATTCTGTAGTGTGTTCCCAGATCTGCGTCTAGGGTTGAAGAAAACAGTCCTCTTCTTCTTCTTCTGCTGAATCAAAGTCTTCAATTCCTTTTGACCTTGGGCTAGGTTCACAATTAACTCCTGGAACTGGGCATTCTGGGCCTGGAGGGCCTTGATAGACATCTCGGTTGATGATGAGTCAGGATTCATGATGCTGAAATAAACAGCGAAGAGGGTGAGCGACCTGTAAAAGGGATACCTGTAATGCAATGATATGTATGTATGCATGTAATGTTTTCAAGGATCTCGCGGGATAAACAAGAAAATTTGTTAGCATTTGGGACCCAGTAGCTTGATTGAAAGAACTTCATATTTGTTAAGAGTCCTTCTTCAAGAGTCAAAGTCTCACCATATCAAGTGGGTCATAGCCCCTGACAACCTTGGCTCGGGGAACTTTCTTCAAGTGTCAAAGCTCACCATATCAAGTGGGTCATAGCCCCTGACAACTTTGGCTAGAGGAAAATAAATCCTCTTTGCCCCTTGCTAGATGTTTGATTTATCATGACCTGCATCACAAGCCTTTGAGATCCTTGAAATGGGTTAGGATGTATGCAATGGTATGATGTCATGATGCATGGGGTAGTATGGATAAACCCTGTTATGAGCCCTTATTAAGGACTATAAACAAAACCTGCAAGCAAACTCAGTAAACCTGCCATGAGTCCTAATTAAGGACTATGGACAAAACCTGCAAAAAAACTTAGCAAACCCTGCTATGAGTCCCAATTAAGGACTATAAGCAAACCCTGCAAGTAGTTCCTGTGTTAGATAACAAGCATGCAAATAGTCAAGTACGAAGGCACACAAGTCACACAAGAGAAGCCCTTAGAGTTTAAGGCCAGCATGAGGTCTGGGTATTACCCTCTTGAAGTTGGTGGGCTCAACCTGTCCTATCAGAAGTAACCGGGTTCTAAAGGTCCCAATATCACCGGATTGCTTTCATTGTTCATCGTTTCGATTTAGCCACTGAACTGGCAACCGAAATATTCCAGGAAAGCAACCCTCAATTGAGTGTAGTATCGAGTATCAACCAACCTCGGACTGCACCAAAGTCAGTTATCTCACTACCCTAAAGAGGCCAAGATAGTTCAATTAAGGTTCCTAAGGTCTGTTGATGCTTCACGACACCACGCGGAGGCCCCGTACTCTCCTTGACTGAACTCAAGGGTTACCGGTACACACCAAAGTGCCACATCAACGTAGCAGACTGTTTCAACCATGTCGGTATACCCCGCACAGTTCCCTCACAGCCTTGTTGCTACTTTCTAAGAAGGTATCCCCCAGATCCGGGTTAGGATCTATAGAACTCCCAAGACAGTCCCACAAATTAAAGCAAGCAAAACAATACAATTGAAACCACAGTTATGAACTAAGCCCTAAGGTACACCTCACTTTAAGTTAAAGTCCCCAGCAGAGTCGCCAGTTCTGTGATCGGTGGATCTGGAACTGACTGTTTAACACTGGTTCGCGAAATGTCGCGGAAGCAAGAGTCGCCACCGTCTTTTATTTTCTCCAAATGGAAAGGACAAAAGCACAGAAAAATTCCTTAAAGAGATTGCTCTCGGTTCGGGAGGTAGGTTATAGAAAGGGAAGGTGTTAGCACCCTTTCTATTCATGGTTATCCATGGGCTCTTAGATACTTGCTCATTGTGTTTTCAAAAATGGTTTGTTTTCTTTTCAACTGTGGGTTTTAAAAAGTTTCTTTGAAAATCTTAGTTCGACTCTTGTATCGGTCCTCAAGAGTGTTTGAAAAATTGCTTTCGAAAGCTTTTTGAAAAGGTGTCGGTGTGAAAAGTATTTTTGATTTGTTTTGAAATTAGAGCAAGTATCTAGAGTCGC
Organism: Vicia faba; assembly: GCA_948472305.1. Classification (NCBI taxonomy): domain Eukaryota; kingdom Viridiplantae; phylum Streptophyta; class Magnoliopsida; order Fabales; family Fabaceae; genus Vicia; species Vicia faba. The sequence continues at coordinate 972,541,119 of OX451738.1, forward strand.
CTACCTACCCTAAGGAATTCGTCTGTGTAAATGTCCTTAAAGCAATGCCATCCCACCATTGAGAGGTAGGTAGCACCACTATTGGAGTTGTTCGGGTCAATTCGAGGTTCGGGACATGGTGATCACCAGAGCAATAGGAAGACACCTTAGAAGCTACCCTCATGCCAGGTTCCCGGATCATGAGGACTTACTAAGACATCCTCTACTCGACGATCACCTTTCGAGGCAAGGCAATAGTGAGGCGTACCCTAGGGGTGGTGTGTGAATTTGTGTGTCGTTTTCAGATATTTTTGTCTTGTTCATGTCATTGGTGATCTACGCGTTTGTTTTTATTTAGACATTCATTCTTGCATGCAATTATTAGCAGTTAAAAAGTTGCGAGAAAATATAAAATCCCTAAACTATTACAAAGGCGCGGGTCCACATCGCCAAATTTAATCCAGGACACGATTTGACAGAAAATAAAGAAATAAAGTAAAAGTGCGAGAAATTAAATTTACACGGCTTTGGGAGAAATACATAAGAATTATACGAAAAGAAAGTAAATGTGCGAATTGGAATTAAAATTGGAAGCGAGGGCGTTGGACCCTTTTTAATGAAATTAAATTAAATGATTAAATTAATGACATTAAAATGAAAAAAAAAGAAATTATTTTTGAGATTTGTGTATTTATGATTTTAATGAAATTGAATTAAATTGAGAAATTAACCCTAATTCTATTTATTTTTTTTATTAAGAAAAACATGTTAAAATTAAACCTAAAATCAATCTAATTATTTACATGCAATTTGATTTATAAAAATAAATAATATTTAATTATTAGTGAAAAGAAAAGAAAAAGGATAAAAAATTAATACAAACCCTAATTCTACAAATTTTAAGTTTATTAGAAAAATATTAAGATTTAAATCTAAATTAAAAAACTAAAATCAATTAAGGATATTTATTTACAAAAATAACATTAAATAAAAATACTTCTTTTTTGTCTTTTCCTGATTTTTAGATTGTTTTTTATGTTTTTATAAAAATATTAAATTAAAGGAATTAATTGAAAGAAGAAGTAATTGAATCAAATAAAAAATGAAAAAATATATAAAATAATTGCAAACCTTGGGGGGTCTGTCCCCAATTGGAGGTGTAAATAAGCAATTCAGGCCCAATAGCTTTTGGCCTGGTTGACCTTTTCAGGAAGCATGTGGTACGTTTGACTAGAGTCCATGGTATTCTTCAAATTGTGGCCCTTTGATTGATCTCAGGACGCACGTGGAAGGCTTGATATGGTGGATGTATGATGCACCCTACCACTGAAACTGCACATAAGCATTAATAGAAAAATAATATGGAAGGGGTGGGGGACCTGGGATTCGAACCCAGGTCCCAGGGATTACCAGTAATGTGCCTTGCCAATGGAGCTGTGAGCGCGTTTTGTTAATTATATAACCAACAATAAATATAAGATAAAACACGAGTTAGTGCTCTTTTTCGAGCGAGAATTTAAATCAACCAATTATTGCTGGACACTTCATCATCTTCTTCTTCGTTTCGTTTTTCCCTGAAAATAAAAGAAGGTTAGCGGGGGTTTTGAACCCCCCCCCCCAAAACATGCGTTTTTCCATAATAGCGAACAAGCCATATGCCCATATAAATTAGGCGCGAGGGTTGTTTTGTTTTCGTCCAAGCACGCTGAGTTCATTCATGGTATTATGGTGTTCCAATTTTTCCAGAATAGAGAAGCCCTAAATTAGAACCTCTGCAACCCTAAAATATTACAATGGCGTTTTTGCATATAATGTATAAAAACTCAATCAAAGTATGTGGTTAGCTTCAGAATACATCACTTAGTATGAATCCATAAACAAAATGCCATGAGAATGCTTGAAAATCAAAACATGAATATGCATTTTATATGAAAAATTTTGATTTCTGTATACCGATTCAAGGCGTTAGAGTTGATGTTCTTGATTGGAATAGTCTCCTGGTCACCTTGGCAAGCTAATGGAGTGGTTATTTGATCTTGAAAAGCCCTGTAACCTAGTTTTCAGTTTTGAGTTTTTTCACAAAAAAACTCAAAAGTGTTGATGAGGTTCCTGCGCAGCTGGAAGGTTATATGCATTAGGGTTAGCATCAATATATACATGTGAATGATTAGGGTTGGTTTTTTTGTCCAAAGAATCCATGAATTGAAGGAATCAATCTTTGATTTTTATGCCATAATTTTCCAATCTTTTTCAAGCATATTTGGTTTCAATCATATCCAATCACCATAATTCCTTCCATATCTGATTGTGCACGAAATCTTAAGCCTATTCCATGCACAAAAAGATTTAAAAAGGTAGGTTTAGTATTTTTCACCTATTTATTTTAATTAAATGAATTATTAGTCATTAAAAATCCAAATAAATAAATAAAAATGATGAAAAACTTCCCTTTCGGCCAAATGGTCGTGCACATTCCTTGGATGATGAATTGTGGAAGAAAAAGAGGCCCATTAGCATTTTTAAGACATTTGAAGCAATGTTGACTTTTCAAAATATCCAAAAATTTCCCAACTTCCACAAGGCATAACTTGCTCAATTTTTAAGCTTTGCTCATGTTCTTGGACATTTTGGAAAGGTCTTTGAGTCCTCTAACCAATGCCTTTGGTCCCATGTCATTTTGATTTACCAATCTCAAGTTATGGCCTTTGACTTAAATTCCCTTTTTGTTGACTTTTGAAAATGACCTATAATGTTGAAATTGATAACTTTTTGTGAGAGCATTTCTTGGACTTTAAGTATGAAGAGGAGTTGTAGGAAATGTCATTCTCTTCAAAATGAGCTTTGAATGGAATTTTTCTGATAATCCATGTGGAAGTTATGCCTTGGTCAAGTTACAGTTGACTTTTTCAACTATCCAAATATGGAAACTTTTGCATTTTGAGACTTTTTGAGCCAAGCTTTGAGAATCATGATCAAGCATTGATCAAATGATGTTTGTGGCTTCAAAATGAGATGTTGATCCAAAATTTGAACTTTTGACTGTCAAATGACCATTTTGCCCCTACAGTTGACTGTAGTGCAATTAGGGTTTTTGACTGTGCAATTTTGAGCTGTAAGTCTTGAAACTTGGTATGAGGATGCTTGACCATGTTTGTAGGTATGTGGGACTTGATTGGACCCTTGGAAACTTCATTTTCTTTGTCAAAACCAAAACCCTAGTTTTTGACTGTTAAGAGGCCCTTGAACTGTGCAACCCTTGGAGAGGTTTTGAAGCTTTGACTTGGCAAATTTTGAAGAATATGGGAGGGAAAATTTTGGGGTACAACACCTACAATTGCAACACAAAGTCTACGTCTGCACATGTGTCCATGAACATGTGTACTCCTTCCAATTCTATACATACGTCTATGCTTACGCCTGCGCCTACGACATACGAATATACATACGTCTACGTTTGCGCTTAAAACATACAAATCTACACATAGGCCATTATCCATGTCTACGTCTACACTCGCAATACAAAATCAATGCTCAACTTTGCTAACATCGCCCACCGCATTTAAGTTCAACAATGCTACAATGACACAACATACAATGCCAAGAATTGGTAACTCTGAGCCAATGGTTTAAAGGAGAGAATGCCAAAAATGGTCTTCAAAACATTTCAAGGCATATACCCATCTTACACACATTTCACACATACATTTTACATATCTAAAGCATACATACCCTATGCATTTCAATATTCAATACACTCAGGGTGCCATATCAATGTCAAATATCATACATGTCGCATATATACAACATTCAAAACGCATGCATTACATAGCAAACAAACAAATAATCTCACCCTCGATTCAACTATCTAAGGGTCGACCAACGCAATACCTATCCTACGATTTAACCTGTCACCTCAGTCTTCATGCCGTGACACATTCAGCCCATCACCCAAGTCTTCCTGCAGTGATGAGTTCCTTACAAGCCCAACACATTGCCTCTAAGCTGCAACGTATTATCCAAACTCACTACATTGCCTCTAAGCCACAATGCATTAGCAAAATTATGTATGTTGCCTCTAAGCCGCAACGCATTCTCAAAACCCATTACATTTCCTCTAAGCTGCAATGTATTCCCAAAACTCTGTATGTTGCCTCTAAGACGCAACATATCCTCAAAACCCATTATATTGCCTCTAAGCCGCAACATATTACATTGCCTCTAAGCTGCAATGTATCCTTAAAACCCTTTATGTTGCATCTAAGCCGCATCATATTACATTGTCTCTAAGCCACAATGTATCCTCAAAATCCATTACATTGCCTCTAAGCTGCAATGTATTCTCACAACTCATTACATTGCCTCTAAGCCACAATGTTTTCGCAAAACCTAGATCATCGCCTCAGACTTCATGCAGCGATGCTCGAAAACATAAATCTAGCTTATCACATCATACTTCACGCAGTGATTTGCGAACTTAGCCCATTGCCTCAAACTTCATGCAACAATGTGTTCCAAACTCCAGACCATCGTCTCAGACTTCATGCAGCGATGTTCGGAGAAACCAATTTAGTTTATCACATCAAACTTCACGCAGTGATTTGCAAACCTAACCCATTGCCTCAGACTTCATGCAGCAATGTGTTTCTTATTCTGCGACATAGATCATTCCCTCAGACTTCATGCAGCGATGTTCGAAACCATAATTTAGCTTATCACATCAGACTTCACGCAGTGATTTGCGAACATGACCCATTGCCTTAGTCTTCATGCAACAATGTGTTTCTTTATTCCATAAAATCCAGCCTATCGCATCAGACTTCACGCAGAGATTTGCGAACCAAACTCATTGCCTCAGACTTCATGCAACAATGTACATCTCTCTACTCCGTAACATAAACCATTGCCTCAGACGTCATGCAGTAATGTGTTTCTTATTCTGCGACACAGATCATTGCCTCAGACTTCATGCAGCGATGATCGAAACCAAATTTAGCTTATCACATCATACTTCACGCAGTGATCTGCAAATCTAACCCAATGCATCAGTTCAGGCAACAATACCTTCTTTTATTCCATAAACACTGATCATCGCCTCAGACTTCATGCTGCGATGCTCAGAAGAAAAATACTTTAACCTATTTCATGCAGCAATATGTTTCATTATTCCGTAGCACGGATCATCGCCTCAGATTTCATGCAGCGATGCTCGAAAGAAAACAAAACTTTAACCCATTGCCTCAGACTTCATGCAGCAGCGCGTTTCTTTATTCCATAAACACCGATTATCGCCTCAGACTTCACGCAACGATGCTCCGGAATACAAGGATTAGCATATCGCATCAGACGTCATGCAGCGATTCGCGAACATAACCTATGGCCTCAGTCTTCAGGAAGCCATGCATCATCAATCATTTCTATACTCATCCTCCAAATGGGTGAATAAGCCAAGACATACGAAATTGCGCTCTTAAAACCATCTGCCTCGTTATCAAACCCTGGTAAATGATGCATCATCAACTTTGCCTACTTTCCCAAAGACTCGTAAGGGTGTGCTATATCAGGGTAACCTTATGTTTGTCAGACAAATTTCGGGATACTTCAAGTATTCAATAAACTTCCAATCAGAATGCGCAAGACTCGAGTTTTCTCACGATATTCGACTAGAAGGTAATTGAATAGGGGCAGCTGTCGTACCGCAAATTTGTCCTACCCAGTTGATTTTATTTTTTTAAGATTAAAATAGAAGAAATATTTAATTAAAGATGGTACATCAATATCTGATGGCTCATCCTTATCCAAGACTAGGGGTGTATTTTAATTTGTGAAAATGGGGGCTTTCTAAATCAGAAAGACTCTGATACCCAAAATCCCATTCGCGAAGCATGTTGGCCAATGGCCCATGAGATTCGAATGTGGAAAATCATTTCAAAAGAATAATAATAATTAAGCTCTTGTAGTAAAACTCATTTAAGTATTATTGTTGTTATGTAAAGAAGAGGGGTGAAATTACAATTTTAGGCCCATTCGTGTGGCCCATTTCTGTTGGTAATTGAATAAGCAAAGGGCGGGGTATAATTATAAACACATGCCCACTGGGTTTTGGGCCCATTGGACGGTCATTGTTGTTTATTCTTAGGAAAATGTTGTCGTTTTGCTGATCAAAAGATTTAACATCTTATTAATATTTTTAAAAGAAAAGAGTTGTCTTAAGAAATTTAATGGACTAAAGTGTTAAGGCCATAAAGGGCCGGTGGTGTAAGAAATCTTTTTTCTGCTGTAATAAAAAATAATAATGTGGTTGTTCTAAGCAAAGTTAGATAACACGCAGGCCCAAGGTGTAAAAAATGACCACTGTATCAATTATCCTAGATTTAACGCATGTTTTATGTCAGTAATGGTCACTATAGAGATCATTACCAACCAAATCTGCAAGATTGATTCAAAGCCCATGAAATTACAAAGCAAACGCAGAAAATTATTTATAATAAATTAAATAAAACTAAATCAAATCTAACATAATAACAAATCTAGAAAAATCTTATTACATTCAATACAAAATTATTCATTCTCATTACAATCTCAACCAACTACAAATCTACAGCAAAATCAATTACAGTAATGGATTGAATCCATAAACACCCAAATTTGTAACAACAGAAATCTTAAAACACCCTAATTTTCTAAGCCCTATAAATAACAGAAAATTAAGTATACATAGGAGATTTTTGGATATCGGAAACAGGGGATACAAAAACAGAAAGGATTTTTTTTATAGAAACGGGGGAAGGACGAACATATATTGGCAGAAGAAGAATAGACTTGGTGGAAGAAGGGAAGAACCAACTTGCTAAAGACTGGAGTTAGAGGTGATTAGTGTTTCAACGCCTAAAACCCTAATTGCATGACATCATCTCTGTTGTCGTTGCTACTGCACCATCAACCATCATCTCTGAAGTGACGTTGGAACCTACAAGCATGGAGAAGAAGAAGGGTTAGCAGATTGGAGGCGTGTAATCAGAGAACGGCAAACGCAAAAGGGGTAAAATTCTTAGTTTTTGGTGTCTTCATGTTGTTTGATTGAGTGAGGGTTATCGGTTTATGGTGGGAAGGGAGGTGGTTGAGCCGCCACCGCTGGTAGTGACATTAAAGAAGGAAGAAGGGTTTGGGGAAAGAGGAAGTGAAAGCTGTAAAAGAAAAAAAAAAGAATGAATTGGAAAATGTAAAAGATAACGTGTTATATTATGTTCCAATCCAGTACACGCGCGTTTATAGCAACAATCATGCATCCTTAAACCTCATCTGTTAGATCATGTGTGAACGGTCGTGAGGCCAGGTTCACCGTAAGTCCCATACTCCCTCGTGCACACAATCATTCTGGGTTCCAAAAAACTATGTAGTGGGCCAAGCCCAGACGTTATCCACACCCCTTTCTGTGTTTTTGCTAAACCAATGAACAAAATTCACCCCCTCTGCCTGAATAATACTTGGGCCAACCTGGGCCTAACTTCCAGCACCCCCTTTTGTTACTGGTCAGTTGAAAATGACACCCTCTGGTTTTAATTAAATTAAATTCTTTTTTACTTTTAGTTCCATTTTTTCTCATTTTATTTATTTATAATTATTATATTTTAGTTATTATATTTTTTATAATTATTAGCTATTAACTTTATTTCATTTTTTTTATTAGATGCAAATATTATTTATAAGGTATATATCATTATTATTGTAATTCCTTTTTATAATTATGTTTATTCTTATATTTTACTATTTAAATATTATTACATAATCAAACAAGTTATTTTTATATTAAAATTACATACATTATTTTTATATATTATTTACATTGAATCTTTTTAAGATCTTCGCAAATAATACGATTAAAACATACAAACCAAACATCAAATTCTTTTTTGAAATACACTAAACTAATCAACTGTCTTTTTACAAATGGGTTTAAAGCTAGTTTTGACTTACTACACACTCAGTCAAAATCTCCGTAATCACTACTCCCGACCGAGTGCGAAGTGATTCAAAATATGTTTGCAAACCCCTAAAAAAACACCAACCCATACGAACTACGAATTGGGACTCTGATTCCTCGTAAGAGGATACGTAGGCATACGATCAAAAATCTTAGTGAGTTCAACTATAAAAAAATTTTAAGCCCTTTCTTTCTAATTAAAACTTAAAATCCAGTTTACCCCAAACCTAAACCTAGAGGCTAATATCCTTGTGAACAAGGTAGATGAAAGGTGCCTAACACCTTCCTTTCGTCTAATTGAGTCTGAAACCTAGAATCTCTGTCTGCGAATTAGGGTTTTCTGTTAGATTCCCTTCCTTATGATAAAAACTAATAGTGGCGACTCTTGATTTAAAAACCAGTTGCTACATATGGCTAGTCTGGGTTTCGCATATCTAAATATTGAAGATGAAGGAGGTGAGGATGGCTTCTATTTTGATATGGAGGAGGAAGGGGAAGTAATTGTGGAATTAAGTTTGTGTCTTATAGGGAGATTTCTTTGTGATAGACCGGTTCACTTTAATTCTATGAGAGCAAGGATGACAGATATAATGATGTCGCTCAAGAGTGTCACTATCAAGGAAGCGACAAATGGTCTTTACTTGTTCCAATTTTCTCATATTTTGGATTTGGAAGTTATTCTTAATGGATGTCCCTGGATGTGCGATGGTCGTCTGTTAATTCTGGAGAAGATGAGAATTGGTGTTCAAATAGAAAATATAGCGCTTCACCATGTGGATTTCTGGGTGCAAATTCATAACCTTCCTGCATGGCTCATGATGGAGAAAGTAGGGAAGACACTGGAAAATTTTATTGGGTCGTTTGTGGAATATGATAAGAATAATAACATGATTTTTTAGAGACAATATATGAGGATCAGAGTCAAGATAGATATCAGGAAAACCTCTAAAACAACTGACCAGATTAAAAAACAAAGGAGGGGAGTGGTGTACTGGTAAATTTAAATACAAAAAGTTGAGTTTATTCTATTTTGTGTGCGGTTTACTGGGTCACTCGGAGCAGAGATGTGAAGTCCATTTTGCAATGGAGGAAGATGATGGAAAGAGGGAATGGTCGAATGAAATTAAAGCTGATACAAGGAGATATGGCGGCAGAACGGCTACGTCAAGATGTCTTAAAGATGAGAAAAATAGTGGTATAACTGCTACTGGAGTGGAAGCTCTGGCGTATGACAAACATGCTGGTGAGGAGGATCGTGTAACATAATGGCAGTCTCAGTAAACCCCATAAGATGTTGCATTGGAGGTTTCCCAGAATAATACAACTCCAAATCAAATCATTGAAGGAATATCAATAGGAATTAAAGTCTCATCATTTGTGAATTGGGGCATTAATGATAAATTGATTCCTGCCCCCTCACGGTCTGGGAACGTGAAGGACCAAATCAAATCTTTCCAAGATTGTCTCCCTAACAACATAAACCTATCAAATCCATTATGCATGCAACAAAACCCATTATTCCATATGTAGCGGTAGAAATGTTGAGACAGAGCCATTGGATTGACTTGACTCGCACAAATCAAATAAAAATTGCCACCGCGCTTTATTATTTCCAAAGGAATGGGAAAAGAGAGAATAACCCAAAAGAGGAGGAGAGAATCTAAGTTCATGGGTTGGTTATGCAAAGGGAATGTATTAGCACCCTAAACGGTACTCCGCATGAACCTCTTTGTAAATCTGTGTATTTTGGCTATAAATGTTGTATACAAAAATGGATTGTGGGGATGAGGAAAGAAGTACTTTTTTATGATTTTTGCACCCTCTGCGGTTGTGAACCTTTAGTGCCTACATACCACCTTCCGTGTAATAGGGGATCATGGTACTCGTAGTTCACCTTTTATAAATTTTAAAAAAACACAAGTGTGTTGGTTAATTTTAAGAGACAAGATATCATCGTCTTGTCTGAGTGGAAGAACATACTTACTACCCACGATTATGAGAAAGGAGAATTTGCATCATCTCAAAGTGGAGGATATGGCTTTGATTTTAAAATCAACAAAGCTTCGCTCAACATCCAAGTGGAAAATATCTCAATATCGTAGAAGTATAGTAGCTCGCATCACTACAAGGATTGACAAGAGTCTAATCTTTTGAGAAAATTTTAAAGTAAAAAGCCAAAATGGCAAAATGGTTTGAATGAGATTGATTGACTTTTAATATTCTCACAAAAATGTCAAGGTATTTTTAAGTTAATAAAAGTTTGATTAAGGAAATATTTTTGAAAATACATGGATCTAAGTCCAAGTTTATTATGAAAGTGGTTCAAATTTAAAACAAGAAGAGTTTTGAAAAGGAGGGAGGAGATTTTCGAAATTAAAGAAGATGAGAGGAGATGAAGGGACTATCCTAGAGCATAAGGTAAAAGCTAGGGAAAAGAACCGTCTAACCAACAAGAATCCAACACTTGACACAATGAGTCAATGTAGAATTCCATACTTTGCATTTGAAATCAAACAAGAAAATATAATAAACCTCTTAAGAAAACCAAGCTTCAATTGCATTAAGTCTTCAAAAATTGGGCAGAGTAACGGTTGTATACAAATAAATTCCTGATCACAAACAAAGCATGTAATCAAAATAATCTGCACACAAAGAAATCAAACAACCCAATGTCTTGGGGTAAACCCCAAGACCTCTAGACAAAATAAAAATTGAGGTCATAAGATCTCAAGGATAGGTCAAGGTCTCTAATCCTAAGTCCAAGAAGTCCATGTCTCCAAAATACAAAGGATAGTAACCAAGTAGTCCAAGTAACATTAAAGTTTTTTATGGTTCAAGTTGATTATTAGGTATCTTCAAAAAGAAAATGAAAAGCTCAAATTAGCAAAATAAAAATGACATAAAAGTAGAGGCTCAAGTGAGCAAAGATGAAAATAGCATGAAATATAAATGTTAAAGTAAATGTGCTTAAAGTAAAGGTATAAAGTAAAAGCATGAAATAAATTAGAGGATTGGTAGGACCAAAGCCTCTTATCAACAAGTTTCATTTTCTTTTTCTCAAGTATATCATCCATTTAAGAATTCTCGTGGCATCATTAAATGATCAATGATGTTTAAGTGATCCACTTTGACCAAAGTTGGTGAAAATTCATTAGAGGATTGGTAGGACCAAAGCCTCCTAATGATGAATCTCAGTGTTATTGGATAAAAGGGTTCAAATTAATATACTTGGGCTTGCAAATATAAGTTTTGGCCACAAATGATCATTTTTTCAAATCGGGACAAAATTTAGCGATATGTTAAGCAATCGTAAGTAGACTTATATATAAGTCGCACCTATTTTGAGGTCGGTCATATGTTTTGAGACAAGATATGAAAATCATGCTCCAATAACATTTAGTATAATAAGAATGGGATAAGATAAAGAGGGATGGGGTGAGGAATAAACCACTTTTGAACTAAAAATTTAATCAAACTATTATTAAAATCATTCATCCATTTTTATGGAGTTAGACTCAACACCATGGATCCAATGATGTTAATAAAGTTCATGATCCAAATTTCATAGTTCAAGATCAACCAGAATATATATAAAAGTAAAATTGCATTTAAAATAAGAAAAAAAAGATTTTTTAAATGATTTAAAAATGTAATAAGGAGGAAAAATAGCAATTATATTCAAAATAATCAATAAAAACTAAACAAGACCATAGAAAAATCAGAAATGAGTTCAAATATTTATATAATTTTTTTGGTAATTTTTTAAAGTCAGAAAATATTTTTAAGCTAATTTAAATTGCTAAAATAAAGAAAAGAAAAAAGATATAAAAAAAAGTAAAAATAAAGATAGAATTTCACAAAAAATTCAGAAGGTCAGAAACAATGAAAATGATTTTTATAAAAAATTTCAGAATTTAAAAATGTCAGAAAATATTTTTTAAATAATTAAAATAAAGCAAACAAAGCAAAAATTAAGAAATATATCAGACATTAAAATAAAAAAATGAAAAATATTCATAAAGTCAGAAATAAATCAAAGTATTTTTGTATATTTTTTCATGATTTTTGGATAAAAAATAAAGAGTTGTGAATTTTTGAAATTTAAAATAATTAAAATATAAAATCAGAAAATAAAAATAAACAAAAAGATGTGGACCATCAGATCAGAGTCAAGACGTGTTAGTAAGATGATCAAGTGGACCAGACGCGTTGTGCTTGATATGGACCTTATTTAAAACCACACTGGATCAAAAAATAGCCAACTAATAAAAATAAAATAATTGGCGTGTTATCATTGGTTGAGACGAGACATGTCATTATCTTCAACCTCCAGATACCCTGCAATTGAGATTTTGTCAGTTTCTTCAAACAGAAAAGTTATAAAATCAGACTGGCATAATTGGATTCGTCTCTTCAAGACGAACCTAACCCTCCCCCCCCCCCCCCCCTCGCGCCAAATTTATGTAAATTATGCAGAGTTATGGATCAAAAACACAGAAAATAGCAAGCATAATTAGGTTGAGATTTCTCGCTCAATTCTCAATGATTTTAAAAATTGTAAGAAGTATAAGGATCAGAAGGATGAGTAGAGTAAGTTAGTGCTTTATGTGGATCCAAATGGTTAAGAATTCTACCTAAAAGAAGTCCAACAATGGAGCTCTAAAACTGAACTTTTGTAGCTTGAAATGTGGCTTGATTTACTTGGTTCAAGTGCTGGAAAGCTTGTATGATGATGGATAATGATGAATGTGAATAGAAATTTGGAGAAGGAAGCTTGAAATTCAGAAATCGATTTCAAAAATTTGGAGCTCGAATGAAGTTTTGGCAGGGTGTGTTTGGCTCTCAAATCTTATGTAAAAGTATGGAATAAGGTCCTCTATTTATAGGGGATTGAGTGGGATCGAGAATTGGAGGAAACAATGAAGTTTGGAGGGAAATTGGATGGAGGTCGAGCACGAGTGAAGTGTGATTTGATTTTCATCAAAACTCAGCTATTCTTTGCGTTTTGAGATACTAATCAATTCTGGAGGTTCACTAAACATGAATAGAAGCAAAAATGCATAGTAATTTTGTGTTTAGAAGCCAAAACAAGGATTTCAAATTCTGTCTTTTGGAGAAACTTCAGTTTCAAGTTACCAAATTCAAACCAATGGCATTCTCAATTCAAGGGGTCTTAGGACATTATTCTTGAAGCTTAGAGAGATGAGATTACAAGCTTTACAATGTGCAAGGAATGGGATCAAATGGATGCTTGAGCTGAAAGTTGTGATGAGTCAAAGTTGAGAAAAAGAGGTTGACTTTCTATACTTAGAAATTTTCTAAGTTTTTCTTTAAAAATGACTTATAATCTCTTGCATCCAAACGTGGCCTTCCACATGAAATTTTCTCTTGATTAAAAAATATGGAATGAAGTAGACCTCTTGAATGGCATTTTGATACTTGAACAATTCAAAATCTCCAAAAATAAAGGAAGATATGACTTGTTGGAATTGGCAAAAATTCATAACATGACCTATAATCTTTTGCATCCTTAGGACATCTTCCATCCATTTTCACATTTTGCACCTAAACAAATGGTTGAAGTTCACATCTCTAAGATCAATGTGGAAAGAGAATGGGCTCGAGGTGATAAAAATTGACCAAGTTATGATATTTAAAATCACCTAATGGAATTTGAGGGTTCATCTGGAGGACTTGTAATCTTTCTTCATCATTAAGTTTCTTCCACACAAAATTTCCTTGAAACTTTTAAAGTGATTTGTTAATATCCCTCTAAAGATAAGCATGTCTTTTGAATCACTCAAAAAGACCAAAAGATGAGCAAGATATACCCCTTTGAAATTCAAAACCCTAGCTCCTAGAGCAACAAAATACGTTGGGAAGCCTTTGCAATTTTGATCAACTTTCTTGCATAAATACTTTTGTCATGTAAATAGAAGTTGTTGAGAATGATAAAGAGAAACCATAGCAACCAACACCATTTCCAAATCTTGAGAATTTAAGGATATATGCACTTCTGATCAATGGAAACAAAGACTTGTCCAACTATGTCAAACTTCTTCAATCAACCCTTATACCTTTGAACTATTTTTGGCAACTTGAGGCATGATGAATAATAATAGACTTTGTCATGATGTTATTTCAAAATATCTTCAATAGTGAAGCTTGAAACTCAATGAAGCTTTGTTGAAGAAGACACATAAATGAACTCATGAACCTATAGATCAACCTGATGGAATGTATTGTGCTTTCACCTACAACATCATCAATTAGGGCAAACATTTCTTGTCTTTGTTATTTAAAAGTTAATCACTACAAAACATAGATGATCACAAAATACAAGTCAAGGTGCTTGGTGATTCTTCATGAGCAAAACTTAAAGATAAGGAGAAGAGCCAAACCATAGTGTGATCTTGTTGTGATTGAATTGATGTGATGTGATAGAGGGATCTTAGGGGGGAAATTGGGGTACAACAGCTGCCCTTATTTAAGTGTCTTCTATCCGGAGATAAGAAGGTTAAAAATCTTTGTGTCGACGCGATTGAAGATACTTAAATATAAAACAAGCCCTATTTTTGGACAAAAACAAAAGGGACGCAAGACCCCACAGGGATGTAGTAAGTAAAAACAGGCTCAAAAGGAAAACTCGGCCAGGAAAATAAATCAATGGTGATCAAAAGATCAGACTCTTTTGGGGGTAAATCCCAAAGAGGAGATAAAGCGTCCTCAACTCAAAAATTGAGGAGAGAAAGTGAAGGATAACAGCGACCGACAAATGACTACGAACTATCCACTCATTGAGGAGATAACAAATAGGTAACATCGACCAACCGGGGAAAGAAGTGGTAAGGTAAAACCAATAAATTTTAATATTAAGGTAAGCAGTCAGTACTCATGAATGAAAATAGATAAACTTCTTCAGAGCAATAGAATCTCTACGATGAACTACCTTCCATAAAGACAAGGATACCATTCATCGGAAAAAGATCTCAACAATGAACTACCTTCTATAATGACAATTTTACCATTCATTGGAGTAACAAACCTCGGCAACGAACTACCTTCCATAATGACAAGGTTACCATTCATTGGAGTAACAAACCTCAGCATCAAACTAACTTTCATAATGATAAGGCTACCATTCATTAGAGTAACAAACCTCATCAATGAACTACCTTCCATAATGACAAGGCTACCATTCATTGGAGTAACAAACCTCAACAACGAACTACCTTCCATAATGACAAGGCTACCATTCATAGGAGTAACAAATCTCAACAACGAACTACCTTCCATAATGATAAGGCTACCATTCATAGAAAAAGATCTCAACAACTAACTACCTTCCATAATGACAAGGCTACCATTCATCGGAAAAATATATCAACAATGAACTACTTTCCATAATGACAAGGCTACCATTCATTGGAGTAACAAAATCTCAACAATGAACTACCTTCCATAATGACAAGGCTACCATCCATTGGAGTAACAAATCTCAGCAACAAACTACCTTCCATAATGACAAGGCTACCATTCATTGGAGTAACAAACCTCGGCAACAAACTACCTTTCATAATGACAAGGCTACAATTCATTGGAGTAACAAACCTCAGCAACGAACTACCTTCCATAGTGACAAAGCTACCATTCATTAGAGTAACAAATCTGAATCTTCTCTGGGAACTGTCAGACTTATTGGGGAAGTACAGGTTGCTCAAATAAAGAGACATGTCACTTGCTGTTACGAGAGATAATTGCAATAATGATTTCTTGGGGAAAGAAACATGGCTTCCTGGGGAAAGAGATAGGACTTCTTGGGGAAATGCCAATATGTTCCTGCTGAAGAGATAAAATCTTCACGTGTGAAATAAACGCACATTCGTAAATACGGGCCTGAAGACTACAAAAATAAAAAATAATAATATTGCTACTGGGGACCCCAAAATTCAAACCAGAAATAAACCGGAATAAAGTAGCCAACCAAAATAACACCTCATGAGAAATAAACTCAAGAGGGAATCACATTTTATCCAATCAATGAGTTGAAAGGAAAGCTAAAGCTAAAACTCTTCCACGAGGGATAGCTCAGTGGGGGGAATTGAAAGGATATACAATTTCTGCTTAAGGTTGAGATTCTATTGGAGAAAGGATAACATAACTCTGCAAAAAAGGGTAATATGCCAACAAGATATTAATGAATTCCGATGAGCAATGATTTTCTAAATTCAACTATGCATGATGTATGTATGAATGTATGAATGTTATCATGCATATGCTGACAAAACAGACATATAACACTGGGGATAACCAGACAAAACTAACTTGGGTAAAGTCAATACTTGGATAAATCACATCCAAGATGAAAATTTCATAAGAAAGTAAGCACTAACTGAGGAAACAAATTCCTATTTCGCGGCTTAACTTCATTGAGAAGGAACATAATCAAAACAACAAATCAACACAAATACTGTGACATAACATCCTCCTCAGGGATTCACCGGGGAGTACCACACATGCTTTAATGGGAGGGGCAACACATTGTCGAGGGGAAACCAAGATACATTCTTCAATACTGAGAGCGAGGATTGTACCGACTTCTCCAGGGAGGAATTATGAAACTTCCACGGGGATAGTCCTATCCAGGGATTTAAGAATTCAAACATTACAGCAAGAAATCATACTTATGTGGATTTTAAATCAAAACCATTACTTGGCGAGAGAAAACCCAAAAAGTTGAAAATTGTTTCAATATTTCTTAGAAAAGACATTGCCCTTGTCTGGTTTCCTTACTGGGGAAAACGGAATCACAAACCCAATACCACATCATACATCAATTGGTATCATCCTCAACTATCTGAGAAAAACATGAAGAACATAATCAATCCAACAAAAGTGCCTTGGGAGAAACTTCCTGGGGAAATCAGACTTCCAAAATTTTCGAGTTCGTCCGTTCTTGGAGTCACTATTTTTGTTCTTCTTGAGTCAAAAAATCTAAAGCAATAAGTAATTTGTAAATTCTTTTAAAAAATAATCTTGTTATTTAATCTGTTTGCTTTGATCATTACTATCAATAATAAATAAAGTCTTTGTAAGCTGAATAAAGTAAGAATTACAAGGAACTGGATAAAAGCTCAAACTTTATTAATAGGATGGTAGTCTGCGAATGGCGAGACTCCATAGACGATTACAAAGTTTGGAAAATGGTAATATACATTGGAAAAGATACATTGAGATACAATGACCACTATTCCCCCTAGCAACTTTGAATTCCTGAGCAGAGACTTCGGGTGAAGAGTGGCGAGGATTCAAGAAGATTGTTGCTTTAATGATCAAGTCTTGTCTAATGCAGTTACTTGCCAAGAAATCCCTAACTTTTTCCTCGGTTGCCCTTGCGGGTTTTCAACCTACCAGGAAAAATATATTTTGTTTGTGTCTCTAATTTTTGCCTAGACCACCCTTTCTGGTTTTCGGCCTACCAAGACGCTCTTTCTTACCTAAGTCGCCCGTTCGGGTTTTCATCTTAGCGAGTTGTTCTTTTATTTTTATAGGCAAAGTATTTCTTGACCGCATCAGCATTCACAAGACGTGAGAATTCCTTTCCATCAATTGTTTCAAGAATCAAAGCACCACTAGAGAAGGCTTTCTTGACAACATACAGGCCTTCAAAATTAGGAGTCCACTTGCCCCTAGAATCAGCGTTAAAATACATGATTTTCCTGAGCATGAGGTCACCTTCTCTAAATTCACGAGGTTTGACCTTTTTATCAAAATCTTTCTTCATTCCCTTCTGGTACAACTGACCATGACACAAAGCCGTCATTATTTTTTCTTCAATCAAATTCAACTGGTAAAACCTGTTTTGGACCCATTCAGCCTCTGTCAACTTGGTTTCCATTATCACGCGTAAAGAAGGAATCTCAACTTCAATGGGGAGCACTGCTTCCACGCCATACACAAGAGAGAAACGGGTTTCCCTTGTTGAGGTGCAGACAGATGTTTGATACCCATGCAAAGCAAAAGGGAGCATATCATGCCAATCTTTATAAGTGACCACTATTTTCTGGATGATCTTCTTGATTTTCTTATTAGCAGCTTCAACATCCTCGTTCATCTTTGGCCTGTAGGGAGATGAATTGTGATGGACAATCTTAAATTCTTTGCAAATTTCTGCCATCATTTTATTGTTCAGATTTGAGCCGCTGTCGGTGATAATCCTGCTTGGCACGCCATACCGACATATGAGGTTGTTCTTGATGAAACTCACTACCACATGCTTAGTGACATTAGCATACGAAGCTACTTCTACCCATTTTGTGAAGTAATCAATTGCCACTAATATGAAACAATGTCCATTTGACTCCTTTGGTTCGATCATTCCAATCATGTCGATACCCCCACATAGAGAAAGGTCATGGGGAAGAAATAACATTGAGAAGCGTTGGAGGCACATGGATATTATCGGCATAAATCTGGAATTTATGGAACTTCTTCGCAAATTTGTAACAGTCAGATTCCATTATCATCCAATAATAACTTTCCCTAAGCATCTTTTTCTCCATCAAATGTTCATTGGCATGAGTACCGAAGGGACCTTCATGGACTTCCTGCATCAACATGCCTGCTTCGTGTCTATCCACGCATCTGAGCAGGACCATGTCATGATTTCTTTTATACGGCACATCTTCATTGAGGAAAAAGATGTCTGCCAACTTTCTCAATGTTTTTCTATCTTTATTTGATGCGCCAACTGGGTATTCCTGAGTTTGTAGAAAATGCTTGATATTAAAATACCAAGGTTTTTCATCTACTACTCCCTCTATTGTAAACACGTGAGCTGGTCTATCCAAACATCATACTGTGATACGATGCACATCGTTCCAGGTATTCACTTGGTACATAGAAGCCAGAGTTTCCAAAGCATCTGCCATCTGATTTTCATCTCTCAGAATATGGTGGAATTAAACTTTGTTAAAGAAGGGTAATAATCTTCTAGCCTAGTCTTTGTAAGGGATCAAGCCAGGGTGACGAGTATCCCATTCTCCTTTTATCGGGTTAACTACCAAATCTGAATCATCATACACATCTAGTACTTTGATTCTGAGATCAATGGCCTCCTCAAGACCCATGATACAAGCCTCATACTCCGCCATATTATTAGTACAATCAAACGTCGGCCTTGCGGTAAAAGGAATATGTGATCCATAAGGAGTGATAATCACAACACCGATTCCTTTTCCCTAAGCATTCAAAACTCCATCAAATACCATGCCTCCCAACGAAATTCAGGATCTGGACCTTCCTCAGGAAAAGGTTCATCGCAATCTTTCACTTTCGAGAATATCACATCCTCATCAGGGAAATCAAACTTGATAGATTTACAATCATCTACCGGTTGGTGAGAAAGATAATCCTCTATAACACTGCTTTTTATGGACCTTTAAGTGTGGTAGTCAATATCGTATTCAGACAATAACATCTGCCATCGGGCAATTCTCCCAGTAAGAGCAGGCTTTTCAAAAATATACTTAATAGGACCTGTTATACCCCAAAATTTGCCCTTTCACTTTTCCAAGAATCTCCTCACAAGATTTCTACTGGGCCAAAACTGCACAAGGTTTGATCCGCTCAGGTCGTCATGGATCATATTGGATTTTTAAGCATTAGCTCAAGGAGGAAGCTATTGAAAGAGAAAAGCAGATAAATTTGTCTGCTTTTGACAAAACCATATAAAATAAGTTTGCTTCGACTGGTGCTTAACTTCAACAGAAGTTGCTCCTCCATTTTAGCTTCGACTGAGTTTGGTTTCCCTTTGGAACATTCTCCTTCGACTCAAAGAGGAAGAGTCTCTGGTAGCATTCTTCGACTCAAAAAGGAAGGGCCTCTTGTATCCTTTTTCGACTCCAAGAAGAAGAGTCTCTTGTAGCCTTTTTCGACTCAAAAAGAGAAAAGCCCCCTGTTGATGTCCTTCGACTCAGAACTTGGTGGATTCCTAATGGCCTCCTGCAGCTTCCCTTTGACATATGCATGACCTCTATAACATGACATGTCTGTATGCCCCCAATCGAAGGTCATATATTAATGACCCATCCCAAGAGCTTTAATTTGGCCCCTTCGAAAGATATTCGTAGGAGTCATTCGAATGACACTTCGATTGGAAAAAAGAGATATTTATTGAAAAGTCTGGTCGAAAGGCGAGGCTAGGGAGTCAAGACAAAAGGTTGAGATGCCAAAGGTACTTTTTGACCAAGTCCCATGCGCTTCCAGGATTAAGCCTGATACACTGGCCATAAAAATCCAAAACTGCTGCACAACAGTCCTGCATTGCTTCCATACTCCTTGCACCAAAATGGAAATAAAACATTATCCCTCGAAAGCTACAAATACAACATACCCTTTTTGTTTGAACTTTTTGTTTTCCCTCCCAAAGCATCAGTCTAAACCATCTATAAAAAGGAGGCATCACCACACATATTGAGGGCGCCGGAAGGTTTGCAAGAAAACACTTGTGAAAATTCTCATAAATTCTCAAACACTTCCCAACTTTTTTTTCAAACACTTCTATACACTAAAAAAAAACCTTCGATTCACCCTCCAAGTGACCATCAAACTACCCTTCGACTCACTCCCTCAGCTACCATACAGAAGGCTTTTGCGTTATCCCATCACTTAGTATAAAAGAGCCTTTGATCCACTCACCCATCCTCTTTCGACCTAGTCACTGCTTTCACAAAGTAACAACTGGACTAAAGGTCCCAACAAACTCCCATTTTCCATCAAAGAAAGCACTTACATCTCCCTTCGATTTAAGGACTTCAAGAGGTAAGTTTTATTTCAAACTTGAGTCTATTATATTTTAATATCATGTGCATATGCCAATAATAGTAAAATGTAGATATCCTATCTAGGAAGTTGATCATGCTTTCGACCCTCGCTGCTTGTATACTGAGAATCTCAACCCTGACTAGTTAGACTTGGGATCCTGGTTCCCAATAATCTTGTGTTAACCCCTGATCTGTAGCTGTCGAAAGTTACACTTGTTGGTTTCATTTTCAAGTATTAGACAGGTTTCCTATATCTTTTGACTGGCTAAATGTTGGAGCCTTCTCGAAATCTAAACTTGGGAGCTTTGCATTCCTGCAATCAAAGGAGACATCAAAGAGTTTGTAATGAAAGGTGTGCATTCCATGCTGACCCCTAGAGCCTGTCAAAAGAAATAGCAAGAAGGGTGATTCGAAGGTTACCGGCTAACACTCCTGCAGTCGAAGGAAACAAAAAAAGGCAGATTCGAAAGGGGCCGTGAAGATTTGAGTCGAAGGGTGCTACTGCCTGGGTCGAAGAGCTCATTTTCCTTTCTTTTATTTTGTTTTTGCCTTTACATTTTCTTGTCTTTCGATATGCTTGTAATAGTGTAGGATTATTTATTTCCTACATTTTTATTGCTATATACAAATGTTAGTAATTAGGCGTGTATGGCAAGATAAAACCAACAAGTAGACAACCCCTAATCAAGACAAAATGCATGCAACCAAACACACTTTACACACATGCACCCTTAGGGTAATTCCACTTGTTGCCTATCAGAAAATAGTCATGTCCCTCGAACATGGGAATTTTAGCAAAAGACCCTCGATAAAAGATCGTAGCCCCTCGATGACCCTCGATGTTGCCTTCGGTAAATGATCTAGTCCCTAAACGACATTGCTAAAACATTCCATGAGTTGCCTTCTATGACTATACAAATGTCCCATACTCGTCCCTTCACATCCAACGATGGGGCTTCTTACCAAATCAATGGCAAGACAGCCACATCTAAAGGAAGAGGAAAAGCACATTTAAGACCTTTTGAGTAGGTAGGTTCGCTCTTAGTTACTCGCTTGCTCACAATAAAAACATTTTATACACCAACACTCTTATTTTTTGAAACACTTTTGAAAACAACACTTTTTAAGCATTCTTATAGAAACGAGAGCCATTACAAAGAAAACCCTATTCAAAATCACTTTCAAAAACACATTTCACAAACACTATCTTGAAAACATTTTCGAAACAAAACACTTCGTATGCCTTCTTATAGAAACGAGAATCATTACAAAGTTATATTTTCAAAATTATTTCAAAACCCACACCACAAGCACACATTCAAATGAAAGCAAGTGATCTAAACGAGTAACTAAGAGCCCATGGAAAACCATGGATGAAAAGGGTGTTAATACCTTCCCTTTTCATAATCTACCCCCCGAACCCGAGAAATAATCTCGAAAGGTCTTTCTTGTTCTTTTTTACCTTTCCTTTGGATAAAAGAAAAGTCGGTGGCGACTCTTGCTATCCGCACAAATGCGATCAAAACGCAAAAACATCAAGTCAGTTCTCCCACGGTATCACAGAACTGGCGACTCTGCTGGGGACAAATAAAAAAAAAGTTGGGTTACCTTAGGGTTAGATCACCTTTACTCGCTTTCATTATTTGATTTGTGTGCTTTATGTTTAGTTCTTCGTAATGGGCTTGTTTTGATCTTCCACCCGGATCTGGGCACCTTTTTAGGTAAATAGCAATAGATTGTGGAGATTGTACAGCATAGACCGATATGGTTGAGACAATGGCTATGTTAGTGTGACGCATTTATGGGTACCGGTATCCCTCGTGGTGAATCGAGGAGAATACGGGGCCGCCATGTGGCGTCATGACGCACTAATTAACCTTAGAACCCTAATTGAACAAACTTGGCCATTAGGACGTAGTGAGGTAGTCGGTTTCGGTGTAAAGCTGAAAATTGGTTGATCTTCGATACTACACTCATTGAGGCTAGACTTTTGGGATATCTCGGCCGCAAGAAAAGATTGTTGTGCTGAGACAATGCCTAAGAGAAAGGTCGGTGATATTGAGATCTTTTAGAACCCGATCATTATTTCTAGGACAGGTTGAGCCAACTAGACTTCAAGAGGGTACTCACCTACAAAACTCATGCAAGCCTAAAACATAGGGATCTGTTTGTTGTGTGTGTATATGTTTGCTTGTAAATAAACATCATAAACATCAACAACATCATATGCATGCTCACTAACCATTTCAAGGATTTAGAAATTTATCTTTGTTTTTGTTTTGTAGGATATGGATTCTCTCTGAAGAAACACCGTCCGAATCAGCTTTGTGAAAGCACATCCTCAACTTCAAGAGCTAGCCTCAAGAGTGCCCGGGGATTCTCCTTTTACCAAGAAGTATGGTCGACTCCTCAGTTTGGCTACATCCAACTTCCAAGAAGAGATGATGTGTGTACTATTCCAATTATTTGATCCCGTACACCATTGTTTCACTTTCCCAGACTATCAGTTAGTACCTACACTGGAAGAATTCTCTCTACTCTTAGGGGTGCCCATGCTTAATCAGATACCATTCACCGGCCTAGAAGGGATTCCAAAACCTGAAGTCATCACCGAAGCTTTACAAGTGAAGAGGGTCGACGTCATAGCGAATTGGGAGACGAGAAGTGGGGTTAAAGGTTTTTTAGCTAAGTTTCTATTGGAAAAAGCTCGTTCATTCTGGGATGACATGGATTTCCAAGCTTTCAAAGACGTGTTAGATCTCCTCATTTATGGTTTGGTTCTGTTTCCCAATTCGGACCAATTCATAGACGTTAATGCCATTAAAGTCTTTCTCTCTCGCAATCCTATACGCACCTTACTAGGAGACGTCTTGCATTGCCTTCATACCCGTACCATGAAGAAAAGAGGTACCCTTTTTGTTGTATCCCCTACTCGCTAAGTGGTTCACTTCACACCTGCCTCAATCAGCATTGAAGAACGAGCGAAGACTGACTTGGTCTCAAAGATTGATGTCTCTCACCCACTCTGATATCCGTTGGTGCTCAAGATCCTTGGAATATATCTCTATCATTGACCGCTGTGGGGAGTTCCCTAATGTACCTCTGCTTGGTATTAGGGGAGGTATCACCTACAACCCATGCTTATCTCTTCGGCAGTTTGGGTATGCCCGAAGAGACGACCCTCATGAGATGCTCATCCAAGGTCTGGTGTTTGACTACGACAAAGAAGACCAAGGTTACTGCCAGAGGTTTACACGTGCTTGGGGAATGGTGAACAAGGTGGACAGTAGGACTTTGGGACATAAAAACTCTATCCCTCTTGAGCCTTACCTTAAGTGGGTACGGGCTCGTGCCCAGAGTCTCTTGATGCCTTACCCTTCCATCCTTCATGTCATCATTGAGCCTGTTATTGAAGGAGACGTCCCATATATCGTTCTTCATCCTAACATGCCTACCTCTATCGAAGACCTGCAAAAAGCTTGGGTTCAGTTAAAGGAAGAGCGAGACACCTTTGAAGCCCAGTATTACGCCAGTGAGAAGAAGGTCCTAGAGCTCACCAAACTGCTTCATGAATAGAAAAACCTGAATGCCTACATTGCTCCAAAGAGGATGCATTCGGTCTTTTTGTCTTAAGAGTTTTGCTGTATTTTGTTTCTTTCTTTGTAAGCCCAAGGAGGCATGATGTATTCAAACTTGGTTTTATTTAATATGACGTGTGTTATTTTTTTGGTTTGAACCAGTTTAAATCTCTAAATTTCCTTGAAATCATTTGTATATTGCATCTTCATTCATCATAACATCATACAGGTTTCTCATAACAGGTCGCGTTATCCTTCTACTGTTTATTTCAGTGAGATGGATGTTGAACAGACTGTGAAAGATCTTCAGGCGCAGAATGCCCAGTTTCAACAAATGCTCATGGCTCTGACAAAAGGACAAGAGAAGTTGAAGACTCTGTTGGCCAAAGAGAAGAAGAAGAAAATGAAGAAACCAACCAGTGTTGTAATCATGGGAAGAAGGTTTAAAGAACAAACCAGGAGAACTTTAGACTTTGCAACATCGTCAAGCGAAGGAGATAATCAAACCCAAGAAGTGAACAATGACCCAGCATCCGAAGGAGAGGAAGAGCTTGATTACTCTAAGGAACAATATCCTCCTGCTGATGATAAATACAAACAGCTAGAGGATCGTTTGAATGCCATGGAGATTCAGAGGGTACCCGGTTTGGACTTTGAAGAATTAGGACTCATCTCGGGGGTTGCCAAATCAGCAGCGAAATTATCAGCGCAAACCAGAAGCGCCCATGAGACGATTTACCCGGATTAACATGACCATGTCTCAGGTTTTGCACACCTTCTCAAGACCAATCGAGTAACTTTAAAGGAAGCTCCCAAGAATCCCAATACTGCTTCTCCCCGCTAAAACCCGAACGCCCGATGTGCCTATCATTCAGAAAGCCCGGGGCACGATACAAATGACTGTTGGACCTTATAGAATAAGGTGCAAGACCTTATCAATGCGAAAGAGATTGAATTTGAGCCCCCAGAAACGCTTAATGTAATAACGGCACCAATGCCCAGACATGGCTAAGGTATCAACGCCATTGATAATGATTGCTTTGTTTCCTCTATGAATGACTTGGTTACTCCTCTATTGTCCATTAAACAAAATCTACTGCAAGCCGGCTTGTTCCCAGGTTGCGATGAAAATTGTTGCCTTTGCAAATCTCTGCCGAATGGTTGTTTGTTACTTAAGATAGGCGTCCAGCGCCTGATGAATAGTAGAGAAATCTTATTTGAAAATCTCCCTCTTATCAAAAGCTCTTATCAAGATGTTTCGATAATCACCATTTCCGAAAATCCTCCCAGGGTCTCCACCAAAAGACCCGTCAGGATTACATCTGCTCCCGGATTTGCACCATTAATCATCACTATGCCAAGACCAATACCATACTCCTAAGATAAAGCTGTTCCCTGGAGTTATGAGGCTGACATTTATTACTACGGCATCAAGCAAGATCAGTTGGCTGTCACAAATGAAGTTGCGAGAGATATTGATCCTGATATCGGTAACATCACTGGAACCAGCAAAATAACAAGAAGTGAAAGAGTCTTCTCACATGAGATTTCTCCAAAGAACGTTGCTACTCTTGTGATCATCACTATCCTACCGACACCGCCAGTGATACTCCTACTTTTACCCCTACTGCCGATATAAGGGGCAAAGAGGCTTTGGTTGAGCCTGCCCAAGCAAGAGAACATCCTAAGGTCATCCTTGAAGCTTCTAGAAAAGAAATAGAAGAAATCCTGAAGATAATCAAGAAAAGTGACTATAACATTGTAGAACAATTGGGGCAGACCCCCTGGAAGATATCATTGTTGTCGTTACTTTTGTGCTCTGAAACTCACGCCAAAGCCTTGGTAAAGTTTCTTAAGACCGCTCACGTGCCCTAAGAGACTTCCATCGACCAATTTGAAGACTGTGTGGCCAGTCTAACTGCTGATAACGGTTTAGGCTTTTCTGGTGCTGATTTAACCTCTAAGGGAAGTGTTGTACCCCAAAATTTGCCCTCCCATATTCTTCAAAGTTTGACAAGAATCATCTTCAATTGGTTCAAGACTACTCAAGGGTTGCACAGTCCAAATGCCTCCTAAGCTAGTCAAAATTAGGGTTTTGGTTCCTTCAGTGAATTGGAGTTTCTCAAGAGCTCAATCAAGTCATATAGGCCTATATACATTGTCAAGCATCTACATACCAAGTTGCAAGACTCACAGTGCCAAATTCCACAGTCAAAAGCCCAATTTGGTTCACAGTCAACTGCAGGGGTAAAATGGTCATTTTACAGTCAAAAGTCAGAATTTTTTATCAACATCTTATTTTGAAACCACAATCATCATTTGATCAAGTCTTGATCATGATTCCACAAGAATGGCTCAAAAATCATCAAAGATGCAAAAGTTACTATTTTTGGACAGAAGAAAAGTCAACTGTATCTTGACCAGGGCATAACGTTTTCATGGTTCATCATAAAAATCCCATCCAATGCTCATTTTGAAGGGGATGACATTTCCTACAACTCATATTCACATTTCAAGTCCAAGAAATGCTCTCACAAAAAGTTATCAATTTCTACATTTTAGGTCAATTTCAAAAGTCAACAAAAATGCACTTTAAGTCAAAGACCATAACTGGAGATTGGTAAATCCAAATGACATGGGACCAAAGACATTGGTTATAGGACTTCAAGACCTTTCCAAAATGTCCAAGAACATGTTCATATGATCAAAATTGAGCAAGATATGCATTGGAGAAGTTGGGAAAGTTTTGTGAATTTGCAAAAGTCAACTTTGCTCAAAACACTTTGTTTTTGCTAATGGGCCTCAAATTTCTTCTTGAATCTTTATTCAAGGCTTATGCACGACCCATTGAGATTAAATTGAATTATTTTCTTATTTTTTGTTAATTAATTGGATTTTTAATTGATTTTAATTCATTTAATTAATTTAAAATGTAGGAAATTCAAAGATTTGATTTTTCAATCTTTTCATGAAGCAAATATGACCTACAAGAGCTAGCAAATTCGTGTATCAATCAAGGACATCAAAATCTCCAAGTTTGGCAAGTTTTCTCAATCAAGAAGATGCAAAAAGATGTGATTGAAAATCAAATATTGAAACCATTATTCCATGGATTTCTTGGCCAAGATTTAACCTAAATCCATTCTCCTATAAGTACACAACTCTAACCTAATGCCATGGGCGTGAAAATTGTTGTAGAAAGCCATAGCCAATATTGAAAAAATCAAGAAAACTCAAAATTGTTTTCTCACTTCAAGGCCAATTCAAAGCTTTTAATTGCTTCTAATACATTGCAGGGATCCCCAGATACGTTTTGCAATCAAAACCACGTGCTAGAGCTCCAGAAATCACCTTAAACAGACTCACGGTTTGGCACTTTTGTTCATAATCATAATTCATAATTCATGCACGTTTAACATGATTTATTGACTGTTTTGCATTGCTTGAACCTTTACAAAGCTTTTGGCATAGGTTAATTAAATTATTATGTAGTGAATCGAAAGTTGCCATTGGAGAATTCTAGGGTTCTTGAGTTCTTGAATTAACAGGAAAAATTGGGACCTCTAAGACCCATGGTTGAGACCGTCAGGACGAGACGAATGCATTAAGACCATCACGCCATATTTATATGCAGCATAGAGCTATTCGCTATTATTGGTCATCTTGTTTTGTGGGGGTTAAAACCCCCGCTATTTGTTTGTGTTTTACAGGAAAAAGGAAGACGATGATGACGTGCTGACTCCTGGTTGGTTTATTCAAATAACGCGCGCTTGTTTTGTTTGTACAGCATATGGGTTTGTTTTCATATATTATTTTCAATTGTCATTATAATATCAAACGCATGCGCATGGCTCAGTGGCTAGTGAGGTGGCTGGTAACCATTGGGACCTGGGTTCGATTCCCAGGTCCACCCCTATAATTGTTTCATATTTTTCATAACGTGTTCACGTGCAGGCATCTTAAAAGCATTCCACCATGCTCTTCACTCATCCAAACGCCAAGTGTCCTGAAGCAGCAATCCAATGACCAGGAGATGAAGAACACCATGTTCCCTGGTCAATGCATGCCTGGACAAGTCAGAAAGTCAAACGTGGCTTGGCAACAAATGGGCCAGATTGCCAATTCTAACCTCCTAAGGGCCCAGCACCCCCTGGTTTTCTTTATTCTTTTTTCTTTTCTATTTCAATTTCTATTTAATTATTTTATTAATTATAGTTATTATTATTATTATTATTTATTAACTCACAAATTATTATTTTCATAATAAATTCAGACAATTAAAAAATGTGAATATTTATACTATTATTATTATTTTTACCTTTAATTATTATTTTGTAAATAAATACTAATAAATTGATTTAGTTTAATTATGGTTAATATTGAATATTTTTGCAATAAATAAAATAGATTAGAATTAGGGTTTTTCTTTTGACTTTTAATTTCTTTTATTTTTAATTCCATTAAAACATTAAAAAACACAAAAATACTTTTTTTTCTTGTAATTAATTAATTAATTAGTTATTAGGTTTAATTTTAATTAACTGCAAAAAAGGACCAAACTTCTTTCTTTTCTCAAAAAGGGTCAAAACCCTAAGGACGTCCTGATTCAATTTCTTCGCGCACTTTATTATTTTGATCATATTTATGTATCTGCTCCGAGAATGTAATAGATAATTAGGGCTTTTATCGCTTTATTTATTTTCTCGCAATTTATTTTCAAGGGTTATGTTTTTGATGATGTAAATACCCGACGCCATGTAATAGCGTAGATTCACTTTCCGCAATTTATTTCCCGCAAATTATTAACTGTTAATTATGCATGCAAGACTTGTATGAAAAATAAAATCAACCCGTAGCTCACAATGATGCATGTCCAAAGATAATTCAAACATGAAACCTGACACACTTGCACATGCCACTCCTAGGGTACGCCTCACTTGGTTGCCTCGAGGTGGTCATCAAGTATAGGGTGTTTTAGAGGTCGCCCTCCTGTCTAAAGATCCAGTTGCCTCGAACCGGTTGCCTCGGATAAAAAAGGATCTAGGACATTAGGGTTACCGCTAAGGCGTCCTACTATTGCTTTGGTGACCACACATGTCCCTATAATCGAATTGACCCGAATAACTCCAACGACGGTGCTACCTACTTCTCAATAGTGGGATAGTACTGTCTAAAGGACATTTACACAACTTAATTTCTTTTGAGTAGGTAGAGGTTCTCAGGTACTTGCTCTTTCAAAACAAAAATACTTTTCGCACCTACACTTTTCTGACAAAAGTTTTCAAATAACACTTCATACACTCTTGAGGACAGATACAAGAGTTAAATCAAAGTTTTCAAACAAACTTTTTCAAAACCCACAAACATAAGAAAAGCAAAACTCTTTTGAAAACATAGTGAGCAAGTACCTAAGAGCCCGTGGATAACCATGGATAGAAAGGGTGCTAACACCTTCCCTTTCTATAATCTACCTCCCGAACCGAGAAACATCTCGAAAAGGAATTATGTTGTGCTTTTGTCCTTTCCTTGTTGGAGAAAATAAAAGACGGTGGCGACTCTTGCTTACCGCGACATTTTGCGAACCAGCATTCCAAAACAGTCAGTTCTATTTCCACCGATCACAGAACTGGCGACTCTGCTGGGGAGTGCTTTTATAAGTGAGGTGTACCTTAGGATTAGACCACTCTTATGTTTTAAATTGTGTGCCTTGATTGCTTTAATATTGTGGGCTTGCATCTGGAGTTTCATAGATCCTAACCCGGATCTGGGGAATACCCTTTAGGTAGCATAAGCTGTGAGAGACCTGTCCGGCGTAGACCGACACGGGTGAAGCAGTAGCTACATTGGTGTGACACCTTGGTCTGTACCAATATCCCTTGTGTTGGAACAAGGAGAATATGGGTCTTCTGAGGAGTCATTAAGCACCAACCGACCTTAGAACCCTAAATTGACCCAACTTGGCCATAGAACAGTAGCAGTATGCTACACTCATTGTGGCTAAACTCTCGCGATGGTTTCGGCCGTAAGAAAAGATTGCGAAGCTGGAGTTATGATCGATTGAGGGTAGTCAGTGATATTGAGATCCTCTAGAACCCGGTTACTATTTTCTAGGACAGGTCTTAACCAACTGAAACAGAAAGAGGGTAGTACCTAAACTTCATGCCGGCCTAAACTCTAAGGGCTGTCTTGTGTGACTTGTGTGCCTTCAAACTTGAACTACTTGCACATTCTTGTTATCTGACAACATGAGTTCCTTGCAGGTTTTGTTTACAGTCCTTAATCTGGGCTTATAACAGGGTTTACTTACATCACTCCACGCATGTACATAACATCATAACATCATAACATCGCATACATCCTGCATAAGGACTAACCCATTTCAAGGATCTCAAGGGTTTGTGATGCAGGTCACGATGAACCAGATGTCTATCAAGGGGCAAAGGGGATTTATTTTCCTCTAGCCAAGGTTGTTTGGAGATCAAAACATGATGACTTGAGTCAGGGGCTATGACCCACTGGATATGGTGAGCTTTGACTCTTGAAGAAGGACCCTCAACAACATGAAGTTCCTTCAATCAAGCTATAAAATTCAAATTCTAACAAGTTTCCTTGTTTACCCGGCGAGATCCTTGAAAGCATACATACATACAAATCATTGCATAACAGGTTACCCTTTACAGGTCTCTCATGTTCTCGCTGTTTATTTCAGCAATGGCTCTCCAACGAGACAACCAGGAGTTCCATACGCAAGAGACTCAGTTCAGGGAAATCTTCCTAAGCCTATCCAAGGGGCAGGAAGAATTGAGAACGCTCCTCATGGGGAATTTGGTCAAGAACAGTCCTGAAGACGATAAGGACGAACGGCTGAAACGTCTGCAAGCTGAGGTAGATGCAATGAGAACCCAGATGCTGGGGCAAATGGCCCTTGTCCAAGGCTTAGCTCGGGAACAAGAAGAGTTGAGAACTGTGATCAACCAGCTTCAGCAAGACAGCATGAAGCAAGTAGTGAAGGCTGGGGACCAAACCGGTAACCAGCCTCCAAGAAGTCAAAGGTTTGGTTCAATGAATAGACCTCTCCAAGCTGCTACTACTTCATAGGTCCAACAACTACCTCACCAAGAACAACGGGTTGATCAGAGCAAGCCAAACAAGCCTAGGAGGCAATTCACCAAGCTTAACGTGTCACCGTCTCAAGCTTTACAACGCCTATTGAGACTGAATCTGGTAATGTTAAGGGACCCTCCTAAGAATCCCAAAACTTCCTCTTCCAGGTATAACCCGAGTGTGAGATGTGCCTACCATTCTGACAGTCCTGGACATGACACCGACGACTGTTGGACTCTGAAGAACAAGATCCAGGACCTGATTGATGAAGGAGCATTGGAGTTTGCACAAGATGGTCAGGCTGAGTTCTTCTACTATCCCTCCAAGGTTCACCATTTGAAGTGACAAGTCCTGAGACGAGAAGACTTTTTGTTCATTGGAATTTTCAATTTGTAATTTTCTTTTGATTGTTCAAACAATTATTGTCATAGAAAACTTTATTACTTTCATTAATGCATCACATATGTCTATTTTGAATCAATCCATTCGTATCCTCTATATTCAAATTGCTTTCATTTTTTTTTATGTTTAACTCCCGATTAACAATTCTAAGCCTTTTAAGGGAGGATGACGAAAACGATACCGTGATCTACAACATGCTTTTGGATAAACCCCGCTGATGAGGTACAGGCATTGTTTCAAATCCTAAACAGTGGAGTCATAAGGAAGATAATCCCTCGTCAACCCCTTCGAGCCAAAGAAGTAGGAGTTTTTTTTCTTTTCACAAAAAAAAATTAAAACCCTTAATCATAACCTGGGGCAGGGTAGTTTTCTCAGTTGATCCAGGTGCACAATGAATGGCATCAAAGGAGTCCTTCTAAAACAAAAGACAGTGATGGTTCCGAATAATCATCAAGACAGGCAGTCGTTATCTTTCAAAAATAAAAGCCCATTAAGTCAAAACCTATGAAGGAGACTTACAAAACTGGGGCATCCCGCTGACTGTAATCACAAAAGAAACAGTTCAGGCAAAAAACAGGGATAATGAAATCAAAAAGAAAGAGGTCCTACAAACCCTCAACAAAGAGAAATGACTGCCTATTCAAAATAAATTGTCAATATACGAACCATCACTGGAATATCAAAGCAAAGACTCAAACAAGATCTAATGCACGATTAGCTGAGTTTAGGATTGAAGAACATCACGAAGAACGGGTGGGTACAAATAAATTTTGAGCCTTTATCTTTTGTTTCTTAAACCGTGAACCAGGCTACGTTATAACCCTTAAAAGTCCTAGCTGAAGCATGGGTTAGTTCGAAAGTATATTGTTACAAAAGGTATCCTGACTCCTTAAGGCTTGCTGTAAAATCCTGAGTTGACATCACATTTTACAAAAATTCATTTGTGTTACAAAAAATGCATTTTCAAAAATTTCAAGACAGACATAAGCTTTGCATTCTTAAAATAACATTGTTTGCATATGACTATTTGTTCAAACAGCAGAGAAATTCGCACGACGAATATCTAGTGAACAAAAATCTTCTCAATAAAAAAAGTCATCTCAAGTGAAAGAAACACTTCCAACCAAGGGGCAGACATAACTATTGTCCATCATCTGGGGCAGTTAAGTCAAGATTCAGAGAATCTCTCAAATTCCAAATAGCCTGGGGCACATCTCCATCTGAGTCACTTGGGGAATTCGACATGAATTCCAGCAACGAGTCTTGCATGATCAGACATCTCCTGGTGGTATAGCAACACAATGCTACCGACAGTGACAACTCCCTACACTTTGAGAGCGTGGACATAGTCAAAAAAATACTACGCATAATCAAAGACCCGCTAGGTCGACTGGCCTAGGCAAAAATAAGGGCTTCCTGGCGAACCAAAAGGGTTCGGGCAAAAATAAGGGATGAAAATGAAAAAAATTTGTACACCCGGCAAGTCGAAAACCTGAAAAGGCGGCTTGGGCAAAAAAGGGTATCCCGGTGGACTGAAAACCCGAAAGGGCGGTCCAGGCAAAAGTTAGGGATTACAGCGTAATACTATGTCTCATTGGATCACCTTGCATCCGGACTTCGGTATCAACTATCAGGCTTACACGGCACCGATCAATCAGCTTCATCTTTAACTAAGCAGCAAAGTGATGAGACGCTTGAAGACATAAAGGCGATAGCAGAGTTGGAACCCAGTGGGATTTTTCACATAGCTGTTTTGTTTTCTTTTCACAAAATTGTATAAACTCTATTTTGTTCGGCGGCGTTCTCTTACTAGGACGTCAGCCTCTTGTACAAAACGCATATTTACAGGCAAATTTCAAAATCAATACAAGCTCATTTTTCAGACAAATTGCCAACTGTTTTTTCTTTTTCTGTTTTGTTTTGCAAAGAACGTCCAATGTTCATTTTTGATATATGCATTTGACATTAATTGTTGATCATAAATGTTTGCATGCGAAACAAAGGACTAGTTACAGGTGACATCAGAAACAGGGGCAATAAGGAGTTGTCTAAGTGATCTAGTTGCTCTGTCCACCAAGGTACCAAGGTAAGTTCAGCTGAAGAACGTGGCCAAGATACCTTCACTCTCTGCAGAGTAAGACAAGATTCAACAATACTCTCCCCAAGCAGAGTTGGTCACCCATCAGCCCTGAAAAGGCACAATATCCCTAGCAAGTCAGCAACACTCTCCCCAAGCAGAGTTAGGCTACTGTCAGCCCTAAGGAAGTTGGATATCCCCAGAAGATCTCAACATTCTCCAGCAGAGTATACAGATATTCCTCAACAAGCATCCCCGGCAGTCTTAATATAAGATTGTTCCCCGGCGGAATACAGACACCCCAGTGGAGCCACTTCCCCAGTACAGTTCAAAAGTTTCCCCAGGAGAGTTTAACCATCTCCCCAGTAGATTCTGGAAGCTTATCCCCAGTAGATTCTAGAAGCTTATCCCCAGTAGATTCTGGAAGCTTATCCCCAGTAGATTCTGGAAGCTTATCCCCAGTAGATTCTGGAAGCTTATCCCCAGTAGATTCTGGAAGCTTATCCCCAGTAGATTCTAGAAGCTTGTCCCCTGCAGAGTACCAATGTATCTCTCCCCGACCATGCTCAAAGGTTATTCCCCACCAGAGCCTAACTGGGTTATCCTCAGCTAATTGCAACGGAAAGATCGTCCTCAGCAAAATTCTTCCTATCCCCGGCGGAGTTCATCAAACCCCTCAACAAAGCTTATCAACAGGAATCCCCAGCGGAGTTATCATCAAAAATCTCAGTGAAGCATCTCTCCTCCACAGAGTAATTCCCCGTAGAGTAATCTCTTCAACAAGTTTATTCACCAACAGAGTCATCTTCTCCTATCGGTTTATTCTTGCAATCATCATCCCCAACGGAAACGAAGAACTCTACTCTTCAACATCAGCCCAGGATTCAACAAACTCCCAGCATTCGTCAAGGATTTTTTTTCCTATACGAAAATACATTCATAGACATATCACATCTCATACCTCCTATTCATATACATGATAAAGTGCATACGACACAATCTCATTTATTCCTAAAAACATCATGACATCATGCATTTCATACATCATGACATTGCATACAACTAATGTTTTGCCTTTTCAGGAAAAGGTCAATCCAAAGATGATCACCATAAACCTTCTGAAGTTCCGGA
Source organism: Vicia faba (assembly GCA_948472305.1). Taxonomy (NCBI): domain Eukaryota; kingdom Viridiplantae; phylum Streptophyta; class Magnoliopsida; order Fabales; family Fabaceae; genus Vicia; species Vicia faba. The sequence goes on from OX451738.1 coordinate 972,576,195, forward strand.
TTCGATACCTGTATCTAGCCAGGGCATATCTGTGAACGATTGATTAGAGGTCTACGCCTGTATCCAGCCAGGAAAGTTATCTCGATCGACCTTTTGAAGTTCCAGATTCGATACCTGTATCTAGCCAGGGCATATCTATGGACGACTAATTCCAGATTCGATACCTGTATCCAGCCAGGGCATATCTGTAGACGACTAACTCCAGATTTGATACCTGTATCTAGCCAGGGCATATCTGTAGACGACCAACTCCAGATTCGATACTTGTATCTAGCTAGGGCATATCTGTGAGCGTCTGATTAGAGGTCTACGCTTGTGTCCAGCCAGGAAAGCTATCTCTACCAACCTTTTAAAGTTCCAGATTCGATACCTGTATCTAGCCAGGGCATATCTGTGAGCGATTGATTGTAGATTCGATACCTGTATCTAGCCAGGGCATATCTGCATGAAGAGTTTGAAGATCAACACCTATAACAGGCCAGGAAATTATCTTTCATTCTCAGAGATCTACACCTGTATCCAACCAGGAAAGCTATCTCGATCAACCTTTTGAAGTTCCAGATTCGATACCTGTATCTAGCCAGGGCATATCTGTAGACGACTAATTCCAGATTCGATACCTGTATCAAGCCAGGGCATATCTGTGGACGATTAATTCCAGATTCGATACCTGTATCTAGCCAGGGCATATCTGTGAGCGATTGATTGTAGATTCGATACCTGTATCTAGCCAGGAAAGTATCTGCATGAAGAGTTTGAAGATCAACACTTGTAACAGGCCAGGAAATTATCTTTCTTTCTCAAAGTATGCAAGTTCTCTCTAAGGAATCTCTTACGCGATCGACACCCCGGATGGCATCTTCAAGCCCATCTCCGCAACTATCCATTACATTTCCAAACGGCATCTATAAGCCCATTCCCGACAAGGTTCTGTCACGTCTCCAGATGGAATCTATAAGCCCATCCTCTTATCCACCATCTCTCTAAATGGCATCTATAAGCCCATTCCCGCCATCACATTGCTGATACTCCACTATGCGAGTGCAAATTTCTGGGCACTTTAGTGTTCAATCATCTTCCACCTTCGGATCACGAAAGGCACACACGCCAATCTACATCCTCAGGTCTAAGAAGATTGAACAGGGGCAACTGTTGTACCCTAAAATTTTCCCTCCCATATTCTTCAAAGTTTGTCAAGAATCATCTTCAATTGGTTCAAGACTACTCAAGGGTTGCACAGTCCAAATGCCTCCTAAGCTAGTCAAAATTAGGGTTTTGGTTCCTTCAGTGAATTGGAGTTTCTCAAGGGCTCAATCAAGTCATATAGGCCTATATACATTGTCAAGCATCTACATACCAAGTTGCAAGACTCACAGTGCCAAATTCCACAGTCAAAAGCCCTATTTGGTTCACAGTCAACTGCAGGGGTAAAATGGTCATTTTACAGTCAAAAGTCAGAATTTTTTATCAACATCTTATTTTGGAGCCATAATCATCATTTGATCAAGTCTTGATCATGATTCCACAAGAATGGCTCAAAAATCATAAAAGATGCAAAAGTTATTATTTTTGGACAGTAGAAAAGTCAACTGTATCTTGACCAGGGCATAACTTTTTCATGGTTCATCAAAAAAATCCCATCCAATGCTCATTTTGAAGGGGATGACATTTCCTACAACTCATCTTCACATTACAAGTCCAAGAAATTATCTCACAAAAAGTTATCAATTTCAACATTATAGGTTAATTTCAAAAGTCAACAAAATTGCACTTTAAGTCAAAGACCATAACTTGAGATTGGTAAATCCAAATGACATGGTACCAAAGGCATTGGTTAGAGGACTTCAAGACCTTTCCAAAATGTCCAAGAACATGTTCATATGATCAAAATTGAGCAAGATATGCATTGGAGAAGTTGGGAAATTTTTGTGAATTTGCAAAAGTCAACTTTGCTCAAAACACTTTGTTTTTGCTAATGGGCCTCAAATTTCTTCTTGAATATTTATCCAAGGCTTATGCACGACCCATTGAGATTAAATTGAATTATTTTCTTATTTTTTATTAATTAATTGGATTTTTAATTGATTTTAATTCATTTAATTAATTTAAAATGTAGGAAATTCAAAGATTTGATTTTTCAATCTTTTCATGAAGCAAATATGACCTACAAGAGCTGGCAAATTTGTGTATCAATCAAGGACATCAAAATCTCCAAGTTTGGCAAGTTTTCTCAATCAAGAAGATGCAAAAAGATGTGATTGAAAATCAAATATTGAAACCATTATTCCATGGATTTCTTGGCCAAGATTTAACCTAAATCCATTCTCCTATAAGTACACAACTCAAACCTAATGCCATGGACGTGAAAATTGCTGCAGAAAGCCATAGCCAATATTGAAAAAAATCAAGAAAACTCAAAACTGTTTTCTCACTTCCAGGCCAATTCAAAGCTTTTAATTGCTTCTAATACATTGCAGGGATCCCCAGATACGTTTTGCAATCAAAACCATGTGCTAGAGCTCCAAAAATCACCTTAAACAGACTCACGGTTTGGCACTTTTGTTCATAATCATAATTCATATTTCATGCACGTTTAACATGATTTATTGACTGTTTTGCATTGCTTGAACCTTTACAAAGCTTTTGGCATAGGTTAATTGAATTATTATGCAGTGAATCGAAAGTTGCCATTGGAGAATTCTAGGGTTCTTGAGTTCTTGAATTAGGGCTTTCCCATACAGGAAAAATTGGGACCTCTAAGACCCATGGTTGAGACCGTCAGGACGAGACGAATGCATTGAGACCATCGTGCCATATTTATATGCAGCATAGAGCTATTTTCTATTATTGGTCATCTTGTTTTGTGGGGGTTAAAAACCCCCGCTATTTGTTTGTGTTTTACAGGAAAAAGGAAGACGATGATGACGTGCTGACTCCTGGTTGGTTTATTCAAATAACGCGCGCTTGTTTTGTTTGTACAGCATATGGGTTTGTTTTCATATATTATTGTCAATTGTCATTATAATATCAAACGCAGGCGCATGGCTCACTGGCTAGTGAGGTGGCTGGTAACCATTGGGACCTGGGTTCGATTCCCAGGTCCACCCCCATAATTGTTTCATATTTTTTATAACGTGTTCACGTGCAGGCATCTTAAAAGCATTCCACCATGCTCTTCACTCATCCGAACGCCAAGTGTCCTGAAGCAGCAATCCAATGGCCAGGAGATGAAGAACACCATGTTCCCTGGTCAATGCATGCCTGGACAAGTCAGGAAGTCAAACGTGGCTTGGCAACAAATGGGCCAAATTGCCAATTCTAACCTCCTAAGGGCCCAACACCCCCCTGGTTTTCTTTTTTCTTTTTTCTTTTCTATTTCAATTTCTATTTAATTATTTTATTAATTATAGTTATTATTATTATTATTATTTAATTAACTCACAAATTATTATTTTCATAATAAATTCAGACAATTAAAAAATGTGAATATTTATACTATTATTATTATTTTTACCTTTAACTATTATTTTGTAAATAAATACTAATAAATTGATTTAGTTTAATTAGGGTTAATATTGAATATTTTTGCAATAAATAAAATAGATTAGAATTAGGGTTTTTCTTTTGACTTTTAATTTCTTTTATTTTTAATTCCATTAAAACATTAAAAAACACAAAAATACTTTTTTTCTTGTAATTAATTAATTAATTAGTTATTAGGTTTAATTTTAATTAACTGCAAAAAAGGACCAAACTTCTTTCTTTTCTCAAAAAGGGTCAAAACCCTAAGGACGTCCTGATTCAATTTCTTCGCGCACTTTATTATTTTGATCATATTTATGTATCTGCTCCGAGAATGTAATAGATAATTAGGGCTTTTATCGCTTTATTTATTTTCTCGCAATTTATTTTCAAGGGTTATGTTTTTGGCGATGTAAATACCTGACGCCTTATAATAGCGTAGATTCACTTTCCGCAATTTATTTCCCGCAAATTATTAACTGTTAATTATGCATGCAAGACTTGTATGAAAAATAAAATCAACCCGTAGCTCACAATGATGCATGTTCAAAGATAATTCAAACATGAAACCTGACACACTTGCACATGCCACTCCTAGGGTACGCCTCACTTGGTTGCCTCGAGGTGGTCATCAAGTATAGGGTGTTTTAGAGGTCGCCCTCCTGTCTAAAGATCCAGTTGCCTCGAAACGGTTGCCTCGGATAAAAAAGGATCTAGGACATTAGGGTTACCGCTAAGGCATCCTACTATTGCTTTAGTGACCACACATGTCCCTATAATCGAATTGACCCGAATAACTCCAACAACGGTGCTACCTACTTCTCAATAGTGGGATAGTACTGTCTAAAGGACATTTACACAGCTTAATTTCTTTTGAGTAGGTAGAGGTTCTCAGGTACTTGCTCTTTCAAAACAAAAATACTTTTCGCACCTACACTTTTCTGACAAAAGTTTTCAAATAACACTTCATACACTCTTGAGGACAGATACAAGAGTTAAATCAAAGTTTTCAAACAAACTTTTTCATAACCCACAAACATAAGAAAAGCAAAACTCTTTTGAAAACATAGTGAGCAAGTACCTAAGAGCCCGTGGATAACCATGGATAGAAAGGGTGATAACACCTTCCCTTTCTATAATCTACCTCCCAAACCGAGAAACATCTCGAAAAGGAATTTTGCTGTGCTTTTGTCCTTTCCTTGTTGGAGAAAATAAAATACGGTGGCGACTCTTGCTTACCGCGACATTTTGAAAACCAGCATTCCAAAACAGTCAGTTCTATTTCCACCGATCACAGGAAGGAAGCACAACGATGCCTTACATATTTCCATTGAATGCAGGGGCACCACACTTGCCCATGTTTTGGTGGATACCGGTTTATCATTGAATGTCTTGCCCAAAAATTCCCTCGATCGACTGGATTGCGAGGGGCTCATCTTGAAACCTAGCAACATCATAGTAAGGGCCTTTGATGGTTCCAAGAGGACAGTGCACAGAGAAGTTAGTATCCCCATAAAAATTGGGACTCAGACCTTTGACTCAATTTTCTATGTGATGGACATCCGCCCTTTGTACTCTTATTTGTTGGGTCGACCCTGGATCTATGGTGTTGGTGCCGTCACTTCCACCCTACACCAAATGCTAAAATACCCGATCAGATGGAAGATTGTCATAGTTCACGGAGAAGAGGAATACATGGTTATCCATTTGAACTCCTTCAGGTATGTTGAAATGGATGGAAAATTCATAGAGACTCCCTGTCAAAACTTTGAGGAGGTTCCAGCAATGGTCGCAGCAACCAAGTCTACTCCAAAGGTCCCGAAGATTACCAGACTTCTGCTAAAGATGGATTCATTGAAAGACACTCGAGCAGTAGTTGAAGAGGGAGGATGTACTATCTGGGGTCAGCTTCCGGATATTCCCTACAAGTCTGACAAATTTGGGTTGGGGTTTACTTCAGAGGCCCAAAAAGTTGTTCGACGTTCTCGCGTTGGGGGACCACCTCTGCGTATCAGCAATCAAGGAGTCAATCCAATAGAAGACAGTGATGGCAGCTGTGACATGGATGAATGGATTTTTCCAACTATCGGCGTAGGGCTTAACAATTGGGAGGCCAAAGATTTCATTCCTATTACTTTTATTCAAGAGTAATTGTCTTTTAATATTTTCAGGCTTGTAATATTTAAACAATTCAGACTTTTTTAACCTTGTGTCTTACCCGAGGCACAATGGTCCATCTGTAAGGGTTGTCACTTCATTCTCATATGTCATTATTGAATCATGGATGTTTTTGCATCAAATTTTGTTTTCTTTGTCTTTTCTTTCTTACATTTTATTTCTTTCAAAGATAGCTATGCTCTTACACACACTCACATATTAAAAATGAAGATCTACATCCACTCAGGATCTCATGGGTAACAGTTCTTCTATGGCCAATTGTGACTTTGAAAGTCCGATCTACCAAGCCGACGACGAAGGTGAAGAAGATTATGAAGTGCCGGAAGAGCTGGCCAGGTTGTTGCAACAGGAAGAAAGGACCATTCAGCCGCATGAAGAGCCGGTCGATACAATTAACTTGGGAACTGAGGAAGATAAGAAAGAGGTCAAGGTGGGTTCCAACTTGGAACCTAGTGTCAAGGAGCGTCTGATTCAGTTATTGCACGATTATGTTGAGATCTTTATCTAGTCGTACGAAGACATGCCAGGACTGGATGTAGACATTGTGGTACATCGTCTACCTACAAAGGAAGATTGTCCCCCAGTAAAGCAAAAGGTTCATCGTATGAGACCCGATATGTCTGAAAAGATCAAAGCCGAAGTTATGAAGCAATTCAATGCTGGATTTTTGGTTGTCACCTCTTATCCCCAATGGGTGGCCAACATTGTCCCTGTACCCAAGAAAGATGGTAAAGTGTGGATGTGTGTGGACTACAGAGACTTAAACAGGGAAAGCCCCAAAGATGATTTCCCACTTCCCCACGTCGATATCATGGTGGATAATATGGTGCAACACAAAGTGTTTTCCTTCATGGACGGGTTCTCGGGCTATAACCAAATCAACGTGGCGCCTGAGGATATGGAGAAAACGACCTTTGTTACACAGTGGGGCACTTTTTGCTATAAGGTCATGCCATTCGGACTGAAGAATGCTGGGGCAACCTATCTACACGCCATGGTAGCTTTATTTCATGACATGATACACCATGAGATAGAGGTCTATGTAGACGATATGATAGCCAGATCGCATACGGAAGAAGAGCACCTTGATCACCTTGTAGCGATAAAAAATGTAGCGGGGTAAATCGGAGATCGAATTATTGATTAATTCGTCTCACTAAAGCAAGAGTCGCCACCGCGCTTTATTGTTTCCAAAGGAAAAGGGAAAAGAGCGAAATAAAACCCTAAATATGCAATGTAAAAAATACTGAAAATACAAAGCGTTTTTGAAAAGAGATCTTATGGTTCGGGGGTTGGTTATACAATGGGAAGGTATTAGCACCCAATGTATCTATAGTACTCTATAGGAACCTTTTGAAATATCTGTTTTGTTTAAAATTGATTTGTTTGATCGAAAATAAATTGTTTTGGCCGAAAAGGGATACGGACGGGTTTTTGAAGATACGACAACCTAACGTTGAAGTTTTGACTTAAAAGGTGTGAGTTTCGGAGAAATCGGATATTTGGAAAAATCATCCTAAGTTTCAATGAAATGAGGGTACTCGCTCGATCGTTTTTGAGGACATGAAGTCAACAAAATTAAACAATTCCCTTTGGATTGACGCAAACAGAATAATCAAGTAAATGCGAGATATTTAAACAGAAAATGATACACAACAATTAAATGTGAACATGCATTTTATATGATTTTTGTTTAATATGCGAAAAGAAAAAGTTTTAATTGGTTTTCATTTTTTACGCATTTTTAATAATAAAAGGTAATGAGAATTAATAGAAATGTTTTTTAATGTTTTTATATATTTCTATTTTTTAGGTCTTTTTGTATATTGGTATTTAATCAAAATGAGGGGAATAAAATAAAATGCCTTTTAGTTTTCTCATTTTTACATGTTTTTTTTAGAGATATTAAATATTTATCAAATTAAACAAAACTTATAAATCAAATATTTAATTAAAATAAGGAAGACTAAAGTTATTAAAAATAACCTAAACTTAGATTAAATGAGATTTGGATTAAAATCATCTATTTAAAATTACATGTTAGTTCTAAGAAAACTAATTAATCCAAATTAAATGAGTTAAGAAAAAGAACAAAATTAAACTAAGAGTAAATAAGGATGGGGTATGAATTAGCAAATATAGATGGGCTTAAGTAAAACAAATAGAATGGGCTGGGTGAGGGGAAATGGAGCGGTTGGGAGGAAATGGGCCGGGTCGGGAAGACCCAGACCCAAAAGATGAGACACAAAGCTTGTACGAAAAACCTAAGAAGGTTGAGCCATGGCCGCCGCGGATCTCTCTTTCACCTTGTTCCGATCCACTTCGTTTCTTCTTGTAAACCTCCTAGTTAAGCCTTTAAAGGTCCAACTATTTTCCAATTCTTTCCTTTAAAACGTTCAACAGCCTTCCGCAAAATTTCATCCTCCTCAGCTGTCCAATTTCCTTTAGTGGATCGCCTTGTAGGGCCAGTAGTCCTCCCATGCAATGGTTTAATTCTCTGTACAGTATCAGATGGACCAGAAATCGACCTCTCACTTCCCATTGTAGACCGCAACTTGAATCAAACTGCAACTATCTTCACAATTTATCCTCCAAATCATATAATCCCTAATCCACACTTAGGAAATCGCAACAAAAACGTCGTTCAGTGACGACGAGATTGAGCTTCAGAAATTGAAACTGCGGAGAAAATGCAGATCCAAATGAGGAGAGATTGAAGAAGATCTAGAAGTAGAAATCAACACTCACTGCAACAGGAGTTGGTTGAAGAAAGATGAAGAGTTTTGGTGAGAGAGGTTGATGAGTTTATCGTGGAGGCAGGTTTTGGAGGTCGCGGCAAGTTGCGGTTCTTAAAGCTTTTATCACAGTTGGATGAAGTCCAGCACGGGGAAGATCAACAAGAAGCAGCTGAATGCCTAGCTAAGGAAGCATTGGTTAGGAGGAGCAAAGGTAACATTTCATGTTTAATCATTCGATTCGATTGATTCGTCATACTTAGCTGAATAGTAGAATGCCAGAACAGTTAGCAAAAAAAATTTGTATACCAAAGTTTGTTATAGAAATCTTACTGATACAACCTTGAAAGTTTTGTTTCTTAGTCTAGTAGATTCATGGGAGTATATTTGTGGCATATTAATTTTTAGGAATTTTTACATGTAATCTGATTATCTTCCTGTGAAGTGTGAAGCAAGCTTGCAACTTACGCTGGGAGGAACAGACTGACCTCCATGCCGTCATACAAGAGCTCGACCTAAACTATCAACCGCGTTAGTCCAATTCTTGTATGTATTTCACTGAGTTACCTCATTGGGGTCACCAGTTCACTGGTGGAACCGAACCGAACTAATCTGTTACACCGGTGGAACTTTTGTTTTGAATCATTGAAGAATAAGAATGACTTTCCTCGGGTAACATGATCATTTCTATCAAGCCATCATTATCCTTTTCTCTCTGATGTTGCCTCGAAACGATGATAACAAGGAGAAAGAGCGAGTAGACTTTTGAGGAGCTGCGTTGGTCGAATGAGTAATTGAAAAGGTTCGTGAATTTTCTATATTTTTTACACGTTGGTTTTAAATTAACAGTGCTTATGTGATTGTGCCGGTTTTGCAATATTATGAATCTTGAATTTCATCAATCAAATTATTGTCGGCGTTAAAATAGGGATTTAATGTATTGATGATTAGCAATGATATTAAATAGCCGTTTTACATGATTTCAGGAAATTAAAGAGAGTATTAAGTGAGACAAAGGCAACGCAACGGTATGAAGGATTATGCGAAAAACTGAAGAAAAACTCACATGGTCGGAGCTAGTCCGACGGTACGATTCCGGCGAAGTCAGGTAAGCTCCGAAGACTCCTCGCTCCTTGCTTTCTGCCACTAATTCTTCTCTTCTTCTTCGCCTAAAACTGGTTGGAATATGAATAATTGATTTTTTGGTGGTTTATGATTATACTGCTTTGGCTATGGTTTTGATACCGTATGCTTGAAAAATGGTTCTAATGCAGTATGTGATTTTTGACTTGTGTTACGGTTTTGAATAGTTTTGATACAGGTTATGTTTGTGATTTGCAATATGTTATGCAAAAATGGTTTAGCAGTAATGTCTTGTGTGGAAATGGAATATGGTTTGCAATGGACTATGCAGTGGTGGTTATGGTGTGGAAAGGGAATATGTTTTGCAATGGACTACCCAGGTTTTAGCATATGCAGTAGCTATGTTGAAATATGCTAAGGTTTTTTGATGATGGCAGTATGTTTGAAATATGCTAGTTTTTTTAGAATATGCAGGATGTTTGAAAAAATGCTAAGGTTTTAGAATATGCAGAAAAAATGGTTCAACAGTATGCAGAATGGTTTGGCAATATATTATTTTGCTTGGCTTAGTTTTGCAGTAATGTTCCTCTCTGTCAAATATGCTAGCTTGGACTTCCTTTTGAAGGGATCCCTTTCTCATAGCCGTTGCCTTCTATTCTCATGGCTCAGGTTTTGAATATTTAATATATTTTTCTGATGTTCTGCACAAATGCTGCTGCATATGGTTGACTTTATTCCCAATTCATGCTTAAAGCAAAACCTGCAAAAACTAAACCTCTTCTTCTCTCTACCTCAAGTACAAAACTGATATATAAAAATGATATTTTGTACTGCTGTATTCTGAAAAAGCAGGCTGGAAGATGATGAAAAAAAGGAAAACACTTGCTTGCACACATTGATTTAAGCTGCATATTACTCTTTGTCTTGCATGGGAGCCTAATTTTTTGGACTCTTCTCAAGTTGTTGCATAGGTTCACGTTGCCTTTTGAACAATGCATGCTTATGCATATGCTGTTACTTTGTATGCTGTGTGTTTTTTTGAAATATGCATTGGATTTTTGGAAAATGCAATTAATTTTAAATATGCAGCTTTGAAAAATAAAAATGAATTTGTGCATGTTTTAAACTGTGCATTCATTTATGAAACAAAAATTCCTCCCTTTTTTGTGAACCGGGAGAAATCCCGTGATTTGCAAAAAAGGGTAAACTGATTCCAGTCGCCTGCTTTTAATGATGAACATTGAATTTATTTTTCTGCATTTTAATTATTTTTTCGAATTCTAATTTCTTTCTTTTTGATCGTTTTTTGCAGGTAAAATTTAAATGAGCAGACAAAGAGTATTGGACAGAAGATTAGAAATAGAATTTAGGAAAATAGTTTTATTTTACTTTAAGCATTTATGTAATGGTTATTATAAATACTTTGTACAATAGTATTTAAACAACAATTGTAATAAATAGAATAAAGTGAATAAAAATTCTATTATTTCCCAATTAATTCCTTTTCTTTCCAATTATTTATTTATTGTTTATAATTCCTTAATCATATAATGATTGAAAATCAAATCCAAACATTTAAATTCAGAATGACAAACAAATAAATAAACATCATTGACTAATCAACAAATTCAACTATTTAATTCATTATTCGTAAAATTCCAAATTATAATAATTAAAAATAGAATTTTAATTATTTAATCTAAAATGATAAAGAATTAAATAATCATTGTTGACCAATTAATAAACTCATTCTCAAATGTTTATTTCATTATTCATAAGTCTTTAAATTATATAACAATTGAAAAATAGATTCCAATTATTTAAATTTAAGCTAATAAATAATTAATAAACGTCATTTAAATCTTGATCAGTTAATAAATTTAGCGTTCAACAAATAAACAGCTCCCGACTCGAAAAAGTTATGAAATTTTTAAACTGTTTTGAAAATTTGATAAAATAGGTCAAAACTCTTGCAATGCGAATGATGCAGATGTGAGACGGTATCTTAGGTCAAAATTTGGGGTACAACAGCTGCCCCTATTTAAGTTCCTTCTATCCGGAGATATGAAGATTTGAAATCTTCGTTTCGACGAGATTGAAGGTACTTAAATACATAACTACGCAAATTTTGTCCTATGATGCCGTCATCATGCAGTGATATGAATGCAGTGCATGAATTCACAGAGAAAGATATTGTGAGAAACAAGACAATGTTGGGGGAATCGAACACCAACAAAACACCGCGGTTCGGATTATACATTACTGGGGAGACAAGCTATCGACTTCAAACGACAGACTCCCGACAGCGAATAAAATCGAGGGGAAACGACCTCTAACCCTAACAAAGAGAGCATCTTGCATAGGCTATAACAGATCATTGATCCAAAACAGTGAGTTCGCGACTCAAGGTCGACGGTAGACAGGGAGTATCGAATTGCTGATAACTGGTTACCGACTTCTGGAGGTGTAGATTCGTACCAGACTTCTCTGCGAGATTTCAGAGGTATACTCATTAATGCTGAGGTGATAAGACTGTAGACACGAAGGTTGCTCAAATAAAGAAAATTGCCAGCTGTTGGTGTCCAAAGAAAATACCGATAACAAACAAGTCGCTCCAATAAAGAAACCGCCGCTTGCTGTCGTCCAAAGAAAATACCGATAACGAACAAGTTGCTCAAATAAAGAAGCTACCACTTGCTGTCGTCCAAAGAAAATACCGATAACGAACAAGTTGCTCAAATAAAGAAGCTACCACTTGCTGTTTTCCGAAGAATAATAACGTACTGGTAACACGTACTGGTAACTCATGAAGAGTTTGCTGCTTGTCGCTTTCAAAAAGAGTAAATGACGCACTAGTAGTTCATGAAGAACTGCTGCTCGGCGCTTCCCAAAAAGGGTAAAATGACGATGACGCACTAGTAGCTCATGAAGAACTGCTGCTCGGCGCTTTCACAAAGTCATAACTGACGCACTAGTAGCTCATGAAGAACTACTGCTCGGCGATTTCCAACGGAATAAAAATGACGCACTAGTAGCTCATGAAGAACTGCTGCTCGGCGCTTTCCGAAAGATAAAATGACGCACTAGTAGCTCATGAAGAACTACTGCTCGGCGCTTTCGACAAGTAACATATAAGTTGCTCGTGAAGAGCTAACACTGGTCATTTTCCAAAATAATTCAGAAGGAAACTGCGATGATATTGGCGGAGAATAAAATCTTCGTCAAAGAGGACCCTGAATCAATCCTTCCCGAGGAGATCATATACTTTAACGTGCAAAATAAATGCACCAACCGTCTAGGTCGCAAATTCACTGGGGAAAATCAATGAGATAGCCTATGCAAGAGGCAACAACTTCATCCAGGGATAACCAGAGAGAAACAGTCAAACAAGACTCTACCCAATGAGAAAGTAACTCGATTGGGGAATTTATCCTATCCAGAAATGGACAAGGTAAGCTGAATCAAAAATCATCCACGAGGATTAACTCAGTTGGGGAATTAGAAAGGAGGCGCACTTTATGTTTAAGTTGACACCCTATTTGGAAAGATCAAATACGTTATCTGAGAAGACACAACCAAGGTGTACGAATTCACTGACATCAATAAATACAACTGTGCGTGCATGATGCAAGTGTGAATGAATGTCATGTGTATGCTGACAAAAACGACAGGGGAGATGGACAGAAGATGATAAGACATCACAGTACAACCCGGCGCTCGGCTAAACTCAAGAGGAGGGGAACATCACTGGAGAAAGAAGACAAAAGCCAACAACGCTGTAAAATCCTTCTACAAGGCTTAAATCTCTTTGGAGAGGAAAATATTCAACCCAAAGTCCAGTCTTCTATCGTCGATAACACGAACAAAACTTCTGCTGGAAGGAGTCACGCTTAGCTGGAGATACTGGGAACACCACCCTCTGATAAAGTGTGTGATACCTAACACACATTCTGACAAGTCTAGATTGCCCCTGGGACCAATATGGATGCCCCAAGTTACTGCTGACGAGCTGCATGATACACGACGATTCTTGCGAATAACTTCACTTCTAAAATGCCCCAAGCTATCTGGTTGATAAGGAAAAACGTCTCAAGAGAGTTTACAAAAGACCTGGCATTCACCATGCTCTGGTGTCTTCAAATTCTTAGAGGAAATCATCCAACCTTGACGTGATTGCCCCGGATTGACTGTAGTCGGCACAACAAAGTCTTCGAATTTTTGCCCCAGACGAGCAAACAAATTGGGAAAAACAATAACTAGGAGAAGCAACCTGTCCATGCTTAAGGTCTTCAACTAACATGCCCCTGGATATGATTCTCTCGACGTGATCCGCCAATTACTCAACAAAGTTTCAAGCCTTAAAAGAGTAAACTCATCACTGGTGTTTATGTGAGCTTCCTTGACATCAAACGCATGTTTTGCAGTTAGAAAAAGTTTACAATGAGAATGGAAATTCTAATGCAACAGTTATGTAAGTCTTGAAGATTTTGAAAAGATATCGCACAAGTTGTGCGAGTTAGAGCATCATTTATTTTCGTATAGGAAAAACATATGATACCAACATAACTATTTGAAACTCATGGGAGTCAGGAACAATATCTCATTGAAGTCAGGAACAATATCTCATTGAAGTATGCTTTCGAAATGACCTTGCTTCAATTAGGACTTTTGAAGGTTGTAATGTGGTCTGGTTTATGGGTTTTTTTAGAAAAAGGCTTTAAGGCTCGAAATATTTGGTGCCCACCCATTCTTCATGGTGTTCTCCAACCCTATGCTTGGTTAATTCAAACTGAGTGTTCATCTATAAAGAGGATTTTGTGACGGTAACATCTTTCTTACGAATTTTGAACACTCAATCAAATTACCAGAAAGCTACCCTGCCCCAGGTTAAAATTCAAGGTTTTTTCGTATAGAAAAGAAACTTCTGCTTCAAAGGCTCAAAAGGGGTTAGCGAAGGATTATCTTCCTTATATCTCCGGTGTTTAGGAATTTGAAACAATGCCTGTACATCATCAGCAAGATCTTATTCAAAAGCATGCAACCAAAGATTTTGTGTTCTTTAGATCATCATCCCCCCTTCAATCTCTGCCTAGGCAAGAGAATGGGCAACATGTTGGTACCATAATGCAAAAAGAAATTTAAATTTTGAAAGCAAATATGAGTGAAACGAATGAATTTCTTCAAGACAAACATACTTATCGTGTTAAAATAATCATTCAGACGCAAACAAGTTCTTACATGCAAACAATGTTTTGATTAAATAAGAAAAGCTACAAAAGCAGGAACAAGTTAATAATCTGGGAAGGCTTTCCACTTGAACTTACGGAAACAATCTTCAAAAACTCAAAGTCACCCTCAATCGTGTTTACTCTTCGGCGCCTGTTTGATTTGAACTTCAAAACCAACGTCCTTGAACGACAAGATACCACCTCTGACCAACTTCTGAACCTCAATCTTCAAAGCGAAGCAACCCTCCAAGTCATGCCCACGAGCACCTTGATGAAAAGCACAGGCCAAATCAGCTTTGTAGTTCCAATGTAACTTCTTAGGGACCTTTGGTGGAGGTCGGGTCTGAACCAAATTCCTCTGCATCAGGATAGGGAACAACTCTGTATAGGTGATTGGAATTGAATCAAACTGGGTTTTCCTCTGATTAGGAACTTGCTGATTCTGTTGACGAACGTGATGATTCTGATGATGATTATCTCTTCCTCTGGTTCTCTCCTGGGAAAAGTTATTATCAAACTTCTTCACACCACTAGCTGAGCTACCGTCTTCATATGAACATCCTTTTCCGACATCTTCTTCTAGACGCACTCCCACATTCGCCTTGTCAGGAAAGTCATCAGGTGCATTAACCGTCACCTTTTCATGAGAAAAAGATTTTAGAGTCTCCGTGAAGACTTTCATCCTTGCTTCCTCCCTCCTAGAAGGATTGACTTGGGCGGAGATCAGAATTTCAACCAAACCAGCTAAGTGATCCAAACCTGCTTTCAAAATAGTCACCTCTCTGCGGAGTTCAGATATTCTCCATTGTTCTCTTAGCGTCAGTGTTGTACTGGTGAGACCAAAGGAAAAATAAGACTCGGAAAAAGACTTTTGAAAGTGAAACAAAGAAAATGCAGAATGATGTATGATATGCAAAAGAGAATTTTATTTGACTTTCAAAGAACTCAAGATGTTAAGTTGTAAACATCCAAATATGAAGATAGAAGATGAATTTTAAATTGGCTCCAAACGTTGATCAAGTTATCATCAAGATCAATCATCCATTTTGGTGGATTAGGGTTTTCGCCCTATCAACACCCAAGATCCATTGAGTTTGACGAAACTTGTGATGTTTACAAAGAAAGACCTCCAAATTCCTTCGAAGTCCAGTGAAAAGGGTTTTATGGATGCATGAATGCATGGCTATGCAACAACCACAAGCAAGGTCACAAATAAAGTCGAAAGGTTCCACGTTTCACATGGAGTCGAGGGTAAGGAACACCCAAAGGTATGTACTAACGTTTCAATCGCACCTGTAAGACAAGGTTCTAAGAGTTCCCAGAGTCTACATTCCTCCTTCGGATATTGCCAATGTTTTGATTACTCGATAATTAGCAATATTCTCAAGAGAAACTCGTCCGAGCGTAGCATCGCGTAACAACTACTTCCGAATTACTCCGTGATAGTCTCCGCGCTACACCTAAAAAGGCCAAGATGGGTTGGGGTTCTACGGTCCTCAACTTCTCGGGCTCCTAGGTCGAAAATAATAACGTCTTCCCGATTACTCGGTAAACAAATATTAAGTTCAAGAGGGCCTTCCATTGAGTGGGGGATCTCATGCCTCCTTCTTCGGGATTACT
Organism: Vicia faba; assembly: GCA_948472305.1. Taxonomy (NCBI): domain Eukaryota; kingdom Viridiplantae; phylum Streptophyta; class Magnoliopsida; order Fabales; family Fabaceae; genus Vicia; species Vicia faba. The sequence goes on from OX451738.1 coordinate 972,592,561, forward strand.
CCCTCAAAGTTAACATGACTATACCGCCCGTCCTATTCCTTAAGTGTTACTTAATCCGGGTATAGGATTCGTCCTTTGCAAAAACCCAAACACCCCAATTTAAACACATAATCAAACAAATCAAATAATAATAAAACAGATAAAACAAATTAGGCTTAACCCACTTAGGGATGGACCAGCAAGAGGTCAATCTTTCCCCAGCAGAGTCGCCAATTCTGTAGCGATAAAAAATGTAGCGGGGTAAATCGGAGATCGAATTATTGATTAATTCGTCTCACTAAAGCAAGAGTCGCCACCGCGCTTTATTGTTTCCAAAGGAAAAGGGAAAAGAGCGAAATAAAACCCTAAATATGCAATGTAAAAAATACTGAAAATACAAAGCGTTTTTGAAAAGAGATCTTATGGTTCGGGGGTTGGTTATACAATGGGAAGGTATTAGCACCCAATGTATCTATAGTACTCTATAGGAACCTTTTGAAATATCTGTTTTGTTTAAAATTGATTTGTTTGATCGAAAATAAATTGTTTTGGCCGAAAAGGGATACGGACGGGTTTTTGAAGATACGACAACCTAACGTTGAAGTTTTGACTTAAAAGGTGTGAGTTTCGGAGAAATCGGATATTTGGAAAAATCATCCTAAGTTTCAATGAAATGAGGGTACTCGCTCGATCGTTTTTGAGGACATGAAGTCAACAAAATTAAACAATTCCCTTTGGATTGACGCAAACAGAATAATCAAGTAAATGCGAGATATTTAAACAGAAAATGATACACAACAATTAAATGTGAACATGCATTTTATATGATTTTTGTTTAATATGCGAAAAGAAAAAGTTTTAATTGGTTTTCATTTTTTACGCATTTTTAATAATAAAAGGTAATGAGAATTAATAGAAATGTTTTTTAATGTTTTTATATATTTCTATTTTTTAGGTCTTTTTGTATATTGGTATTTAATCAAAATGAGGGGAATAAAATAAAATGCCTTTTAGTTTTCTCATTTTTACATGTTTTTTTTAGAGATATTAAATATTTATCAAATTAAACAAAACTTATAAATCAAATATTTAATTAAAATAAGGAAGACTAAAGTTATTAAAAATAACCTAAACTTAGATTAAATGAGATTTGGATTAAAATCATCTATTTAAAATTACATGTTAGTTCTAAGAAAACTAATTAATCCAAATTAAATGAGTTAAGAAAAAGAACAAAATTAAACTAAGAGTAAATAAGGATGGGGTATGAATTAGCAAATATAGATGGGCTTAAGTAAAACAAATAGAATGGGCTGGGTGAGGGGAAATGGAGCGGTTGGGAGGAAATGGGCCGGGTCGGGAAGACCCAGACCCAAAAGATGAGACACAAAGCTTGTACGAAAAACCTAAGAAGGTTGAGCCATGGCCGCCGCGGATCTCTCTTTCACCTTGTTCCGATCCACTTCGTTTCTTCTTGTAAACCTCCTAGTTAAGCCTTTAAAGGTCCAACTATTTTCCAATTCTTTCCTTTAAAACGTTCAACAGCCTTCCGCAAAATTTCATCCTCCTCAGCTGTCCAATTTCCTTTAGTGGATCGCCTTGTAGGGCCAGTAGTCCTCCCATGCAATGGTTTAATTCTCTGTACAGTATCAGATGGACCAGAAATCGACCTCTCACTTCCCATTGTAGACCGCAACTTGAATCAAACTGCAACTATCTTCACAATTTATCCTCCAAATCATATAATCCCTAATCCACACTTAGGAAATCGCAACAAAAACGTCGTTCAGTGACGACGAGATTGAGCTTCAGAAATTGAAACTGCGGAGAAAATGCAGATCCAAATGAGGAGAGATTGAAGAAGATCTAGAAGTAGAAATCAACACTCACTGCAACAGGAGTTGGTTGAAGAAAGATGAAGAGTTTTGGTGAGAGAGGTTGATGAGTTTATCGTGGAGGCAGGTTTTGGAGGTCGCGGCAAGTTGCGGTTCTTAAAGCTTTTATCACAGTTGGATGAAGTCCAGCACGGGGAAGATCAACAAGAAGCAGCTGAATGCCTAGCTAAGGAAGCATTGGTTAGGAGGAGCAAAGGTAACATTTCATGTTTAATCATTCGATTCGATTGATTCGTCATACTTAGCTGAATAGTAGAATGCCAGAACAGTTAGCAAAAAAAATTTGTATACCAAAGTTTGTTATAGAAATCTTACTGATACAACCTTGAAAGTTTTGTTTCTTAGTCTAGTAGATTCATGGGAGTATATTTGTGGCATATTAATTTTTAGGAATTTTTACATGTAATCTGATTATCTTCCTGTGAAGTGTGAAGCAAGCTTGCAACTTACGCTGGGAGGAACAGACTGACCTCCATGCCGTCATACAAGAGCTCGACCTAAACTATCAACCGCGTTAGTCCAATTCTTGTATGTATTTCACTGAGTTACCTCATTGGGGTCACCAGTTCACTGGTGGAACCGAACCGAACTAATCTGTTACACCGGTGGAACTTTTGTTTTGAATCATTGAAGAATAAGAATGACTTTCCTCGGGTAACATGATCATTTCTATCAAGCCATCATTATCCTTTTCTCTCTGATGTTGCCTCGAAACGATGATAACAAGGAGAAAGAGCGAGTAGACTTTTGAGGAGCTGCGTTGGTCGAATGAGTAATTGAAAAGGTTCGTGAATTTTCTATATTTTTTACACGTTGGTTTTAAATTAACAGTGCTTATGTGATTGTGCCGGTTTTGCAATATTATGAATCTTGAATTTCATCAATCAAATTATTGTCGGCGTTAAAATAGGGATTTAATGTATTGATGATTAGCAATGATATTAAATAGCCGTTTTACATGATTTCAGGAAATTAAAGAGAGTATTAAGTGAGACAAAGGCAACGCAACGGTATGAAGGATTATGCGAAAAACTGAAGAAAAACTCACATGGTCGGAGCTAGTCCGACGGTACGATTCCGGCGAAGTCAGGTAAGCTCCGAAGACTCCTCGCTCCTTGCTTTCTGCCACTAATTCTTCTCTTCTTCTTCGCCTAAAACTGGTTGGAATATGAATAATTGATTTTTTGGTGGTTTATGATTATACTGCTTTGGCTATGGTTTTGATACCGTATGCTTGAAAAATGGTTCTAATGCAGTATGTGATTTTTGACTTGTGTTACGGTTTTGAATAGTTTTGATACAGGTTATGTTTGTGATTTGCAATATGTTATGCAAAAATGGTTTAGCAGTAATGTCTTGTGTGGAAATGGAATATGGTTTGCAATGGACTATGCAGTGGTGGTTATGGTGTGGAAAGGGAATATGTTTTGCAATGGACTACCCAGGTTTTAGCATATGCAGTAGCTATGTTGAAATATGCTAAGGTTTTTTGATGATGGCAGTATGTTTGAAATATGCTAGTTTTTTTAGAATATGCAGGATGTTTGAAAAAATGCTAAGGTTTTAGAATATGCAGAAAAAATGGTTCAACAGTATGCAGAATGGTTTGGCAATATATTATTTTGCTTGGCTTAGTTTTGCAGTAATGTTCCTCTCTGTCAAATATGCTAGCTTGGACTTCCTTTTGAAGGGATCCCTTTCTCATAGCCGTTGCCTTCTATTCTCATGGCTCAGGTTTTGAATATTTAATATATTTTTCTGATGTTCTGCACAAATGCTGCTGCATATGGTTGACTTTATTCCCAATTCATGCTTAAAGCAAAACCTGCAAAAACTAAACCTCTTCTTCTCTCTACCTCAAGTACAAAACTGATATATAAAAATGATATTTTGTACTGCTGTATTCTGAAAAAGCAGGCTGGAAGATGATGAAAAAAAGGAAAACACTTGCTTGCACACATTGATTTAAGCTGCATATTACTCTTTGTCTTGCATGGGAGCCTAATTTTTTGGACTCTTCTCAAGTTGTTGCATAGGTTCACGTTGCCTTTTGAACAATGCATGCTTATGCATATGCTGTTACTTTGTATGCTGTGTGTTTTTTTGAAATATGCATTGGATTTTTGGAAAATGCAATTAATTTTAAATATGCAGCTTTGAAAAATAAAAATGAATTTGTGCATGTTTTAAACTGTGCATTCATTTATGAAACAAAAATTCCTCCCTTTTTTGTGAACCGGGAGAAATCCCGTGATTTGCAAAAAAGGGTAAACTGATTCCAGTCGCCTGCTTTTAATGATGAACATTGAATTTATTTTTCTGCATTTTAATTATTTTTTCGAATTCTAATTTCTTTCTTTTTGATCGTTTTTTGCAGGTAAAATTTAAATGAGCAGACAAAGAGTATTGGACAGAAGATTAGAAATAGAATTTAGGAAAATAGTTTTATTTTACTTTAAGCATTTATGTAATGGTTATTATAAATACTTTGTACAATAGTATTTAAACAACAATTGTAATAAATAGAATAAAGTGAATAAAAATTCTATTATTTCCCAATTAATTCCTTTTCTTTCCAATTATTTATTTATTGTTTATAATTCCTTAATCATATAATGATTGAAAATCAAATCCAAACATTTAAATTCAGAATGACAAACAAATAAATAAACATCATTGACTAATCAACAAATTCAACTATTTAATTCATTATTCGTAAAATTCCAAATTATAATAATTAAAAATAGAATTTTAATTATTTAATCTAAAATGATAAAGAATTAAATAATCATTGTTGACCAATTAATAAACTCATTCTCAAATGTTTATTTCATTATTCATAAGTCTTTAAATTATATAACAATTGAAAAATAGATTCCAATTATTTAAATTTAAGCTAATAAATAATTAATAAACGTCATTTAAATCTTGATCAGTTAATAAATTTAGCGTTCAACAAATAAACAGCTCCCGACTCGAAAAAGTTATGAAATTTTTAAACTGTTTTGAAAATTTGATAAAATAGGTCAAAACTCTTGCAATGCGAATGATGCAGATGTGAGACGGTATCTTAGGTCAAAATTTGGGGTACAACAGCTGCCCCTATTTAAGTTCCTTCTATCCGGAGATATGAAGATTTGAAATCTTCGTTTCGACGAGATTGAAGGTACTTAAATACATAACTACGCAAATTTTGTCCTATGATGCCGTCATCATGCAGTGATATGAATGCAGTGCATGAATTCACAGAGAAAGATATTGTGAGAAACAAGACAATGTTGGGGGAATCGAACACCAACAAAACACCGCGGTTCGGATTATACATTACTGGGGAGACAAGCTATCGACTTCAAACGACAGACTCCCGACAGCGAATAAAATCGAGGGGAAACGACCTCTAACCCTAACAAAGAGAGCATCTTGCATAGGCTATAACAGATCATTGATCCAAAACAGTGAGTTCGCGACTCAAGGTCGACGGTAGACAGGGAGTATCGAATTGCTGATAACTGGTTACCGACTTCTGGAGGTGTAGATTCGTACCAGACTTCTCTGCGAGATTTCAGAGGTATACTCATTAATGCTGAGGTGATAAGACTGTAGACACGAAGGTTGCTCAAATAAAGAAAATTGCCAGCTGTTGGTGTCCAAAGAAAATACCGATAACAAACAAGTCGCTCCAATAAAGAAACCGCCGCTTGCTGTCGTCCAAAGAAAATACCGATAACGAACAAGTTGCTCAAATAAAGAAGCTACCACTTGCTGTCGTCCAAAGAAAATACCGATAACGAACAAGTTGCTCAAATAAAGAAGCTACCACTTGCTGTTTTCCGAAGAATAATAACGTACTGGTAACACGTACTGGTAACTCATGAAGAGTTTGCTGCTTGTCGCTTTCAAAAAGAGTAAATGACGCACTAGTAGTTCATGAAGAACTGCTGCTCGGCGCTTCCCAAAAAGGGTAAAATGACGATGACGCACTAGTAGCTCATGAAGAACTGCTGCTCGGCGCTTTCACAAAGTCATAACTGACGCACTAGTAGCTCATGAAGAACTACTGCTCGGCGATTTCCAACGGAATAAAAATGACGCACTAGTAGCTCATGAAGAACTGCTGCTCGGCGCTTTCCGAAAGATAAAATGACGCACTAGTAGCTCATGAAGAACTACTGCTCGGCGCTTTCGACAAGTAACATATAAGTTGCTCGTGAAGAGCTAACACTGGTCATTTTCCAAAATAATTCAGAAGGAAACTGCGATGATATTGGCGGAGAATAAAATCTTCGTCAAAGAGGACCCTGAATCAATCCTTCCCGAGGAGATCATATACTTTAACGTGCAAAATAAATGCACCAACCGTCTAGGTCGCAAATTCACTGGGGAAAATCAATGAGATAGCCTATGCAAGAGGCAACAACTTCATCCAGGGATAACCAGAGAGAAACAGTCAAACAAGACTCTACCCAATGAGAAAGTAACTCGATTGGGGAATTTATCCTATCCAGAAATGGACAAGGTAAGCTGAATCAAAAATCATCCACGAGGATTAACTCAGTTGGGGAATTAGAAAGGAGGCGCACTTTATGTTTAAGTTGACACCCTATTTGGAAAGATCAAATACGTTATCTGAGAAGACACAACCAAGGTGTACGAATTCACTGACATCAATAAATACAACTGTGCGTGCATGATGCAAGTGTGAATGAATGTCATGTGTATGCTGACAAAAACGACAGGGGAGATGGACAGAAGATGATAAGACATCACAGTACAACCCGGCGCTCGGCTAAACTCAAGAGGAGGGGAACATCACTGGAGAAAGAAGACAAAAGCCAACAACGCTGTAAAATCCTTCTACAAGGCTTAAATCTCTTTGGAGAGGAAAATATTCAACCCAAAGTCCAGTCTTCTATCGTCGATAACACGAACAAAACTTCTGCTGGAAGGAGTCACGCTTAGCTGGAGATACTGGGAACACCACCCTCTGATAAAGTGTGTGATACCTAACACACATTCTGACAAGTCTAGATTGCCCCTGGGACCAATATGGATGCCCCAAGTTACTGCTGACGAGCTGCATGATACACGACGATTCTTGCGAATAACTTCACTTCTAAAATGCCCCAAGCTATCTGGTTGATAAGGAAAAACGTCTCAAGAGAGTTTACAAAAGACCTGGCATTCACCATGCTCTGGTGTCTTCAAATTCTTAGAGGAAATCATCCAACCTTGACGTGATTGCCCCGGATTGACTGTAGTCGGCACAACAAAGTCTTCGAATTTTTGCCCCAGACGAGCAAACAAATTGGGAAAAACAATAACTAGGAGAAGCAACCTGTCCATGCTTAAGGTCTTCAACTAACATGCCCCTGGATATGATTCTCTCGACGTGATCCGCCAATTACTCAACAAAGTTTCAAGCCTTAAAAGAGTAAACTCATCACTGGTGTTTATGTGAGCTTCCTTGACATCAAACGCATGTTTTGCAGTTAGAAAAAGTTTACAATGAGAATGGAAATTCTAATGCAACAGTTATGTAAGTCTTGAAGATTTTGAAAAGATATCGCACAAGTTGTGCGAGTTAGAGCATCATTTATTTTCGTATAGGAAAAACATATGATACCAACATAACTATTTGAAACTCATGGGAGTCAGGAACAATATCTCATTGAAGTCAGGAACAATATCTCATTGAAGTATGCTTTCGAAATGACCTTGCTTCAATTAGGACTTTTGAAGGTTGTAATGTGGTCTGGTTTATGGGTTTTTTTAGAAAAAGGCTTTAAGGCTCGAAATATTTGGTGCCCACCCATTCTTCATGGTGTTCTCCAACCCTATGCTTGGTTAATTCAAACTGAGTGTTCATCTATAAAGAGGATTTTGTGACGGTAACATCTTTCTTACGAATTTTGAACACTCAATCAAATTACCAGAAAGCTACCCTGCCCCAGGTTAAAATTCAAGGTTTTTTCGTATAGAAAAGAAACTTCTGCTTCAAAGGCTCAAAAGGGGTTAGCGAAGGATTATCTTCCTTATATCTCCGGTGTTTAGGAATTTGAAACAATGCCTGTACATCATCAGCAAGATCTTATTCAAAAGCATGCAACCAAAGATTTTGTGTTCTTTAGATCATCATCCCCCCTTCAATCTCTGCCTAGGCAAGAGAATGGGCAACATGTTGGTACCATAATGCAAAAAGAAATTTAAATTTTGAAAGCAAATATGAGTGAAACGAATGAATTTCTTCAAGACAAACATACTTATCGTGTTAAAATAATCATTCAGACGCAAACAAGTTCTTACATGCAAACAATGTTTTGATTAAATAAGAAAAGCTACAAAAGCAGGAACAAGTTAATAATCTGGGAAGGCTTTCCACTTGAACTTACGGAAACAATCTTCAAAAACTCAAAGTCACCCTCAATCGTGTTTACTCTTCGGCGCCTGTTTGATTTGAACTTCAAAACCAACGTCCTTGAACGACAAGATACCACCTCTGACCAACTTCTGAACCTCAATCTTCAAAGCGAAGCAACCCTCCAAGTCATGCCCACGAGCACCTTGATGAAAAGCACAGGCCAAATCAGCTTTGTAGTTCCAATGTAACTTCTTAGGGACCTTTGGTGGAGGTCGGGTCTGAACCAAATTCCTCTGCATCAGGATAGGGAACAACTCTGTATAGGTGATTGGAATTGAATCAAACTGGGTTTTCCTCTGATTAGGAACTTGCTGATTCTGTTGACGAACGTGATGATTCTGATGATGATTATCTCTTCCTCTGGTTCTCTCCTGGGAAAAGTTATTATCAAACTTCTTCACACCACTAGCTGAGCTACCGTCTTCATATGAACATCCTTTTCCGACATCTTCTTCTAGACGCACTCCCACATTCGCCTTGTCAGGAAAGTCATCAGGTGCATTAACCGTCACCTTTTCATGAGAAAAAGATTTTAGAGTCTCCGTGAAGACTTTCATCCTTGCTTCCTCCCTCCTAGAAGGATTGACTTGGGCGGAGATCAGAATTTCAACCAAACCAGCTAAGTGATCCAAACCTGCTTTCAAAATAGTCACCTCTCTGCGGAGTTCAGATATTCTCCATTGTTCTCTTAGCGTCAGTGTTGTACTGGTGAGACCAAAGGAAAAATAAGACTCGGAAAAAGACTTTTGAAAGTGAAACAAAGAAAATGCAGAATGATGTATGATATGCAAAAGAGAATTTTATTTGACTTTCAAAGAACTCAAGATGTTAAGTTGTAAACATCCAAATATGAAGATAGAAGATGAATTTTAAATTGGCTCCAAACGTTGATCAAGTTATCATCAAGATCAATCATCCATTTTGGTGGATTAGGGTTTTCGCCCTATCAACACCCAAGATCCATTGAGTTTGACGAAACTTGTGATGTTTACAAAGAAAGACCTCCAAATTCCTTCGAAGTCCAGTGAAAAGGGTTTTATGGATGCATGAATGCATGGCTATGCAACAACCACAAGCAAGGTCACAAATAAAGTCGAAAGGTTCCACGTTTCACATGGAGTCGAGGGTAAGGAACACCCAAAGGTATGTACTAACGTTTCAATCGCACCTGTAAGACAAGGTTCTAAGAGTTCCCAGAGTCTACATTCCTCCTTCGGATATTGCCAATGTTTTGATTACTCGATAATTAGCAATATTCTCAAGAGAAACTCGTCCGAGCGTAGCATCGCGTAACAACTACTTCCGAATTACTCCGTGATAGTCTCCGCGCTACACCTAAAAAGGCCAAGATGGGTTGGGGTTCTACGGTCCTCAACTTCTCGGGCTCCTAGGTCGAAAATAATAACGTCTTCCCGATTACTCGGTAAACAAATATTAAGTTCAAGAGGGCCTTCCATTGAGTGGGGGATCTCATGCCTCCTTCTTCGGGATTACTCCCTCAAAGTTAACATGACTATACCGCCCGTCCTATTCCTTAAGTGTTACTTAATCCGGGTATAGGATTCGTCCTTTGCAAAAACCCAAACACCCCAATTTAAACACATAATCAAACAAATCAAATAATAATAAAACAGATAAAACAAATTAGGCTTAACCCACTTAGGGATGGACCAGCAAGAGGTCAATCTTTCCCCAGCAGAGTCGCCAATTCTGTAGCGATAAAAAATGTAGCGGGGTAAATCGGAGATCGAATTATTGATTAATTCGTCTCACTAAAGCAAGAGTCGCCACCGCGCTTTATTGTTTCCAAAGGAAAAGGGAAAAGAGCGAAATAAAACCCTAAATATGCAATGTAAAAAATACTGAAAATACAAAGCGTTTTTGAAAAGAGATCTTATGGTTCGGGGGTTGGTTATACAATGGGAAGGTATTAGCACCCAATGTATCTATAGTACTCTATAGGAACCTTTTGAAATATCTGTTTTGTTTAAAATTGATTTGTTTGATCGAAAATAAATTGTTTTGGCCGAAAAGGGATACGGACGGGTTTTTGAAGATACGACAACCTAACGTTGAAGTTTTGACTTAAAAGGTGTGAGTTTCGGAGAAATCGGATATTTGGAAAAATCATCCTAAGTTTCAATGAAATGAGGGTACTCGCTCGATCGTTTTTGAGGACATGAAGTCAACAAAATTAAACAATTCCCTTTGGATTGACGCAAACAGAATAATCAAGTAAATGCGAGATATTTAAACAGAAAATGATACACAACAATTAAATGTGAACATGCATTTTATATGATTTTTGTTTAATATGCGAAAAGAAAAAGTTTTAATTGGTTTTCATTTTTTACGCATTTTTAATAATAAAAGGTAATGAGAATTAATAGAAATGTTTTTTAATGTTTTTATATATTTCTATTTTTTAGGTCTTTTTGTATATTGGTATTTAATCAAAATGAGGGGAATAAAATAAAATGCCTTTTAGTTTTCTCATTTTTACATGTTTTTTTTAGAGATATTAAATATTTATCAAATTAAACAAAACTTATAAATCAAATATTTAATTAAAATAAGGAAGACTAAAGTTATTAAAAATAACCTAAACTTAGATTAAATGAGATTTGGATTAAAATCATCTATTTAAAATTACATGTTAGTTCTAAGAAAACTAATTAATCCAAATTAAATGAGTTAAGAAAAAGAACAAAATTAAACTAAGAGTAAATAAGGATGGGGTATGAATTAGCAAATATAGATGGGCTTAAGTAAAACAAATAGAATGGGCTGGGTGAGGGGAAATGGAGCGGTTGGGAGGAAATGGGCCGGGTCGGGAAGACCCAGACCCAAAAGATGAGACACAAAGCTTGTACGAAAAACCTAAGAAGGTTGAGCCATGGCCGCCGCGGATCTCTCTTTCACCTTGTTCCGATCCACTTCGTTTCTTCTTGTAAACCTCCTAGTTAAGCCTTTAAAGGTCCAACTATTTTCCAATTCTTTCCTTTAAAACGTTCAACAGCCTTCCGCAAAATTTCATCCTCCTCAGCTGTCCAATTTCCTTTAGTGGATCGCCTTGTAGGGCCAGTAGTCCTCCCATGCAATGGTTTAATTCTCTGTACAGTATCAGATGGACCAGAAATCGACCTCTCACTTCCCATTGTAGACCGCAACTTGAATCAAACTGCAACTATCTTCACAATTTATCCTCCAAATCATATAATCCCTAATCCACACTTAGGAAATCGCAACAAAAACGTCGTTCAGTGACGACGAGATTGAGCTTCAGAAATTGAAACTGCGGAGAAAATGCAGATCCAAATGAGGAGAGATTGAAGAAGATCTAGAAGTAGAAATCAACACTCACTGCAACAGGAGTTGGTTGAAGAAAGATGAAGAGTTTTGGTGAGAGAGGTTGATGAGTTTATCGTGGAGGCAGGTTTTGGAGGTCGCGGCAAGTTGCGGTTCTTAAAGCTTTTATCACAGTTGGATGAAGTCCAGCACGGGGAAGATCAACAAGAAGCAGCTGAATGCCTAGCTAAGGAAGCATTGGTTAGGAGGAGCAAAGGTAACATTTCATGTTTAATCATTCGATTCGATTGATTCGTCATACTTAGCTGAATAGTAGAATGCCAGAACAGTTAGCAAAAAAAATTTGTATACCAAAGTTTGTTATAGAAATCTTACTGATACAACCTTGAAAGTTTTGTTTCTTAGTCTAGTAGATTCATGGGAGTATATTTGTGGCATATTAATTTTTAGGAATTTTTACATGTAATCTGATTATCTTCCTGTGAAGTGTGAAGCAAGCTTGCAACTTACGCTGGGAGGAACAGACTGACCTCCATGCCGTCATACAAGAGCTCGACCTAAACTATCAACCGCGTTAGTCCAATTCTTGTATGTATTTCACTGAGTTACCTCATTGGGGTCACCAGTTCACTGGTGGAACCGAACCGAACTAATCTGTTACACCGGTGGAACTTTTGTTTTGAATCATTGAAGAATAAGAATGACTTTCCTCGGGTAACATGATCATTTCTATCAAGCCATCATTATCCTTTTCTCTCTGATGTTGCCTCGAAACGATGATAACAAGGAGAAAGAGCGAGTAGACTTTTGAGGAGCTGCGTTGGTCGAATGAGTAATTGAAAAGGTTCGTGAATTTTCTATATTTTTTACACGTTGGTTTTAAATTAACAGTGCTTATGTGATTGTGCCGGTTTTGCAATATTATGAATCTTGAATTTCATCAATCAAATTATTGTCGGCGTTAAAATAGGGATTTAATGTATTGATGATTAGCAATGATATTAAATAGCCGTTTTACATGATTTCAGGAAATTAAAGAGAGTATTAAGTGAGACAAAGGCAACGCAACGGTATGAAGGATTATGCGAAAAACTGAAGAAAAACTCACATGGTCGGAGCTAGTCCGACGGTACGATTCCGGCGAAGTCAGGTAAGCTCCGAAGACTCCTCGCTCCTTGCTTTCTGCCACTAATTCTTCTCTTCTTCTTCGCCTAAAACTGGTTGGAATATGAATAATTGATTTTTTGGTGGTTTATGATTATACTGCTTTGGCTATGGTTTTGATACCGTATGCTTGAAAAATGGTTCTAATGCAGTATGTGATTTTTGACTTGTGTTACGGTTTTGAATAGTTTTGATACAGGTTATGTTTGTGATTTGCAATATGTTATGCAAAAATGGTTTAGCAGTAATGTCTTGTGTGGAAATGGAATATGGTTTGCAATGGACTATGCAGTGGTGGTTATGGTGTGGAAAGGGAATATGTTTTGCAATGGACTACCCAGGTTTTAGCATATGCAGTAGCTATGTTGAAATATGCTAAGGTTTTTTGATGATGGCAGTATGTTTGAAATATGCTAGTTTTTTTAGAATATGCAGGATGTTTGAAAAAATGCTAAGGTTTTAGAATATGCAGAAAAAATAGTTCAACAGTATGCAGAATGGTTTGGCAATATATTATTTTGCTTGGCTTAGTTTTGCAGTAATGTTCCTCTCTGTCAAATATGCTAGCTTGGACTTCCTTTTGAAGGGATCCCTTTCTCATAGCCGTTGCCTTCTATTCTCATGGCTCAGGTTTTGAATATTTAATATATTTTTCTGATGTTCTGCACAAATGCTGCTGCATATGGTTGACTTTATTCCCAATTCATGCTTAAAGCAAAACCTGCAAAAACTAAACCTCTTCTTCTCTCTACCTCAAGTACAAAACTGATATATAAAAATGATATTTTGTACTGCTGTATTCTGAAAAAGCAGGCTGGAAGATGATGAAAAAAAGGAAAACACTTGCTTGCACACATTGATTTAAGCTGCATATTACTCTTTGTCTTGCATGGGAGCCTAATTTTTTGGACTCTTCTCAAGTTGTTGCATAGGTTCACGTTGCCTTTTGAACAATGCATGCTTATGCATATGCTGTTACTTTGTATGCTGTGTGTTTTTTTGAAATATGCATTGGATTTTTGGAAAATGCAATTAATTTTAAATATGCAGCTTTGAAAAATAAAAATGAATTTGTGCATGTTTTAAACTGTGCATTCATTTATGAAACAAAAATTCCTCCCTTTTTTGTGAACCGGGAGAAATCCCGTGATTTGCAAAAAAGGGTAAACTGATTCCAGTCGCCTGCTTTTAATGATGAACATTGAATTTATTTTTCTGCATTTTAATTATTTTTTCGAATTCTAATTTCTTTCTTTTTGATCGTTTTTTGCAGGTAAAATTTAAATGAGCAGACAAAGAGTATTGGACAGAAGATTAGAAATAGAATTTAGGAAAATAGTTTTATTTTACTTTAAGCATTTATGTAATGGTTATTATAAATACTTTGTACAATAGTATTTAAACAACAATTGTAATAAATAGAATAAAGTGAATAAAAATTCTATTATTTCCCAATTAATTCCTTTTCTTTCCAATTATTTATTTATTGTTTATAATTCCTTAATCATATAATGATTGAAAATCAAATCCAAACATTTAAATTCAGAATGACAAACAAATAAATAAACATCATTGACTAATCAACAAATTCAACTATTTAATTCATTATTCGTAAAATTCCAAATTATAATAATTAAAAATAGAATTTTAATTATTTAATCTAAAATGATAAAGAATTAAATAATCATTGTTGACCAATTAATAAACTCATTCTCAAATGTTTATTTCATTATTCATAAGTCTTTAAATTATATAACAATTGAAAAATAGATTCCAATTATTTAAATTTAAGCTAATAAATAATTAATAAACGTCATTTAAATCTTGATCAGTTAATAAATTTAGCGTTCAACAAATAAACAGCTCCCGACTCGAAAAAGTTATGAAATTTTTAAACTGTTTTGAAAATTTGATAAAATAGGTCAAAACTCTTGCAATGCGAATGATGCAGATGTGAGACGGTATCTTAGGTCAAAATTTGGGGTACAACACACCTACAGAAGCTGTTTGAAAGGCTGAAGAAGTACAAGTTGAGATTGAACCCAAAAGGGTGCACATTCGGAGTACGGTCTGGTAAACTCCTGGGTTTTTTCGTCAGCAACAAGGGTATTGAAGTTGATCCTGCCAAGGTTAAAGTGATACAAGAAATGTCGTCTCCTCGTACTGAGAAAGAAGTAAGAGGATTCTTGGGACGTCTGAATTACATAGCCAGGTTTATTTCTCACCTGACAACTACTTGTGAGCCAATCTTCAAACTCTTGAAGAAAGATCAAGTAGTCAGATGGAACGACAAATCCCAAGTTTCTTTTGACAAAATCAAAGAATACCTGCAAAAACCTCTTGTGTTGTTTCCACCTATCGAGGGAAGGCCTTTGATCTCATATCTAACTATTTTAGAAAACTCAATAGGGTGAGTGCTGGGGCAGCATGACGAGTCTGGCCGAAAAGAGCATGTTATTTATTACCTGAGCAAAAAGTTTACTGATTGTGAAATAAGATATTCACTACTCGAGAAAACTTGTTGCGCTCTGGCATGGGCTGCTCACCGGATGAGATAGTATATGTTGACCCACACTACTTTGTTGATATCTAAAATGGATCCGATAAAGTACATCTTTGAGAAGCCCGCTCTTTCTGGGAGAATAGCAAGATGGCAGATGATCCTGACAGAATATGACATACAGTATACTACCCAGAAATCTATAAAGGGCAGTGTATTGGTTGATCATCTTGCTCACCAAGCTGTAGAAGACTATCAGTCCATGAAGTTTGAATTCCCGGACAAAGACATCATGATGTTAGACGACTGTGAAGAGATCAGGCCATATGACGGACCTGAACAAGGATCCCGATGGACCCTGTTCTTTAATGGGGAATCCAATGCACTTGGAAATGGTATCAGTGTCGTACTTATATCTCCAGAAGGATGTCATACTCCCTTTACTGCCAGACTTTGCTTCAACTATACAAACAACATGGCAGAATACGAAGCGTGCATCTTTGGTCTCAAAGCTGCTATAGACTTGGGGATCATATATTTGGATGTATTTGGAGATTCAACTTTGGTCATCAGTCAGGTCAAAGGGGAATAAGACACCAAGCACCCCAACCTTATCCCTTATAAAGAACATGCGTTGACATTGCTTCCGCATTTCGAGAAGATTACCTTCGAGCATTTCCCGCGAGAGGAAAATCAGCTAGCAGACGCTTTAGCTACAATGTCATCTATGTTTAAACTTAATTGGGATAATGAGGCTCCTCAAATCACCATTGAGCGGATGGATGAACCAGCCTACTTTCACGAGATTAATACTGAAGAGGTAGTGGACCAGCCTTGGTTTCATGAAGTCAAGAGGTATCTCGAGTCTCAGGAATATCCAAAAGGAGCTTCGGTGAATGACAAGAAGTTCCTAAGAAGGTTCTCGGCTAAATTCTTCCTTAGTAACGACATTTTGTACAAACGCAGTCATGACTCTATATTGCTTCGGTGCGTAGACAAGGCTGAGGCTGAAAGGATCATGGGTGAACTACACTAAGGCACTTTTGGTACTCATTCCAGTGGGGATACAATGGCAAAGAAAATCCTACGGGCAGGCTATTATTGGTTTACCATGGAGGCAGATTTCCATCAACACTCTCAAACTTGCCATAAGTGTCAAATTTATGCTGACAAAGTGCATGTACCTCCGGTTCCTCTGAATGTCTTGACGGCTCCTTGGCCCTTTGCTATGTGGGGAATCGATATGATTGGGGAAATCAAGCCAACAGCCTCCAATGGACACCGCTTTATCTTAGTGGCCATCGACTATTTTACAAAGTGGATTGAGGCAACTTCCTTTGCTTCTGTTACTAAAAATGTGGTTGCCCGGTTCATCAAGCAGAATCTCATCTGTCGGTACGGTATCCCAGAGAGAATCCTCACTGATAATGGTACGAATCTAAACAACACTATGATCACCGCTTTGTGCGAGAAATTCAAGATTCAGCATCACAATTTTTCCCCTTACCGGCCAAAGATGAATGGTGTTGTAGAAGCTACTAACAAAAACATTAAGAAGATCATACAGAAAATGGCAGTCACATACAAAGACTGGCATGAGATGCTACCATTCGCTCTCCATGGGTATCGTACCACAGCTCGCACATCAACTGGGGCAACACCTTATTCTCTCGTATACGGCATGGAAGATGTCTTGCCCATTGAGGTCCAGATCCCTTCTCTAAGAATCATGAAGGATGGTGGTTTGAATGAAGAAGATTGGATTCAGACTCGGTTTGACCAACTAAACTTGATTGATGAGAAGAGGCTTACAGCTATTTGTCATGGTCAGATGTACCAAAAACGCATGATCAAAGCTTTTAATAAAAATGTCAAACGTCAGGTATATCGGGTCGGTGACTTGGTAATCAAGCGTATCATTTTGCCACAAGGTGATCCTAGGGGAAAATGGACCCCTGCATATGAAGGATTGTTTGTAATCAAAAGCATTTTCTCTGGTCGAGCAATGATCTTGACTACTATGGATGGCGACAACTCCCGCACCCTGTAAATACGGACATAGTTAAAAGATACTACGCATGATCAAAGACCCGCTAGGTTGACTGGCCTAGGCAAAAATAAGGGCTTCCCGGCGAACCAAAAGGGTTCGGGCAAAAATAAGGGATGAAAATAAAAAAAAAAATTTGTACACCCGGCAAGTCGAAAACCCGAAAGGGTGGCTTGGGCAAAAAAGGGTATCCCGGTGGACTAAAAACCCGAGAGTGCGGTCCAGGCAAAAGTTAGGGATTAAAGCGTATGACTATGTCCTGTTGGATCATCTGGCAAACAATCTTCAGCGGCAATCAATCAACTCAATTGGCTCTAAATGAATCCAATCGACTTCGTCGAGGCGACCAGCGGACAAGACATTCAAAGACATGAAGTCTATAGTAGAATGGGAACCCCATGGGATTATTTCACATAGCTGCCTTTTCTTTGTATCTATTTTCATTTTCTTACGACGACATTCTCTTGCTAGAATGCTTGTCTCGTTGTACAAAAAAACTTGTTCAAGTTAATACAAAGATATCTCTTTTAAAAGTGCAAAACCATCGGTTTTTCTTTATTTCTATGTTTTATTTACAAAAACGTCCAATGATTTATTTTTGAACATATGCATTTGAACGTGATTACTGTTACAAATAAACTAAAGAAAAAAAACTGAAAGACAATTACTAATGAATTTAAGAAATAGGATGATATCTGCAAGCCATTCCATAAAACCCCTGCAGGTACTTTTTCTTGATAGAGCAAGGATTTCCGACCACCGGTCCAAAATGTCCCCAGCAAGTTGCCCAACTTCTCAGATTTCCCTAGCAGGATATCACAAAGATCACAAGCAATGTTTGGCTTTTCCCTTCTACAACAGAGTTTACACTTGGAAACTCACCCATCAGTGCTTCAAAAGGGATTTATTTTCCCCGCTTCCAGCAACTCTACGACACAAACAATCTTTAATTTCCATACATTTGCATCCATACATCATAACATTTAAAACTCAAGTGCATACAGTGCAATCTCATTTATTTTGAGAGGCAAACATCACACCATGCATCACATACATCATAGCATTACATACAATTAACTCTTCACCTTTTTACAGGAAAGAGACATTTGACAGTTATTATCAACAAACTTCCGACAGACACAAATTTTCAACAAGACAAATACATATCAGTTTCCGAGAAAAGGCTGGTTTTTGCTGGTTCAGATAAATCTCTCAATGGTTTATTCTGATTCGTCTCCAGATTATTTCACTGGTTCAGAAAAATCTCTCAACGGTTTTTTCTGATTCGTCTCCAGATTATTTCACTAGTTCAGATAAATCTCTCAATGGTTTATTCTGATTCATCTCCAGATTATTTCACTGGTTCAGATAAATCTCTCAATGGTTTATTCTGATTCGTCTCCAGATTATTTCACTGGTTCAGATAAATCTCTCAACGGTTGATTCTGATTCGTCTCTAGATTATTTCACTGGTTCAGATAAATCTCTCAACGGTTTATTCTGATTCGTCTCCAGATTATTTCACTGGTTCAGATAAATCTCTCAACGGTTTATTCTGATTCGTCTCCAGATTATTTCACTGGTTCAGATAAATCTCTCAACGGTTTATTCAGATTCGTCTCCAGATTATTTCACTGGTTCAGATAAATCTCTCAACGGTTTATTCTGATTCGTCTCCAGATTTTCACTGGTTCAGATAAATCTCTCAACGGTTTATTCTGATTCGTCTCCAGATTTTCATTGGTTCAGATAAATCTCTCAACGGTTTATTCTAATTCATTTTCTGTAAAAAAAAAGAGAGAGATTGAGTTCAAACTTTCCGTCAATAATCGTCTTTGGATGGCATCTATAAGCCCATCTCCGATATTTCTCCTTTGCTTCTCCAAATGGCATCTTTAAGCCCATTTCCTTATGCAATCGACCAGTGCATCATCGAGCGTAAATTTCTGGGCACTCTAGTTTTCAATCATCTTCTACTTTCAAGTCGCGAACGACAAACGCGTCAATCTCGCTTTTCAAGTTTAAGAAGATTAAACAGGGGCAGCTGTTGTACCCCAAAATTTGCTCTCTCACTTTTCCAAGAATCTCCTCACAAGATTTCTACTGGGCCAAAACTGCACAAGGTTTGATCAGCTCAGGTCACCATGGATCATATTGGATTTTTAAGCATTAGGTCAAGGAGGAAGCTATTGAAAGAGCAAAGCAGATAAATTTGACTTCTTTTGACAAAATCAAAGAAAATAAGTTTGCTTCGACTGGTGCTTAACTTCAACAGAAGTTGCTCCTTCATTTTAGCTTCGATTGAGTTTGGTTTCCCTTTCGAACATTCTCCTTCAACTCAAAGAGGAAGAGTCTATGGTAGCCTCCTTCGACTCAAAAAGGAAGGGCCTCTTGTATCCTTTTTCGACTCCAAGAAGAAGAGTCTCTTGTAGCCTTTTTCGACTCAAAGAGAGAAAAGCCCCTTGTTGATGTCCTTCGACTCAGAACTTGGTGGATTCCTACTAGCCTCCTGAAGCTTCCCTTCGACATATGCATAACCTCTATACCATGACATGTCTGGATACCCCTAATCTAAGGTCATATATTACTGACCCATCCCAAGAGCTTTAATTTGGCCCCTTCGAAGGATATCCATAGGAGTCATTTGAATGACACTTCGATTGGAAAAAAGAGATGTTTATTGAAAAGTCTGGTCGAAAGGAGAGGCTAGGGAGTCAAGGCAAAAGGTTGAGATTCCAAAGGTACTTGTTGACCAAGTCCCATGCACTTCCAGGATCAAGCCTGATACACTGGCCATAAAACTCCAAAACTGCTGCACAGCAGTCCTGCATTGCTGCCCTACTCCTTGCACCAAAATGGCAATAAAACACTATCCCTCGAAAGCTACAAATATAGCATACCCTTTTTGTTTGAACTTTTTGTTTTCCCTCCCAAAGCATCAGTCTAAACCATCTATAAAAAGGAGGCATCACCACACATATTGAGGGTGCCGGAAGGATTGCAAGAAAACACTTGTGAAAATTCTCAGAAATTCTCAAACACTTCCCAAATTTTTTTTTCAAACACTTTTATACACTAAAAAAAAACCTTTGATTCACCCTCCAAGTGACCATCAAACTACCCTTTGACTCACTCCCTCAGCTACCATACAGAAGGCCTTTGCGTTATCCCATCACTTAGTATAAAAGAGCATTTGATCCACTCACCCAACCTCTTTCGACCCAGTCACTGCTTTCACAAAGTAACAACTGGACTAAAGGTCCCAACGAACTCCCATTTTCCATCAAAGAAAGCACTTACATCTCCCTTAGATTTAAGGACTTCAAGAGGTAAGTTTTCTTTCAAACTTGAGTCTATTATATTTTAATATCATGTGCATATGCCAATAAAAGGAAAATGTAGATATCCTATCTAGGAAGTTGATCATGCTTTCGACCCTCGTTGCTTGTATACTGAGAATCTCAACCCTGACTAGTTAGACTTGGGATCCTGGTTCCCAATAATCTTGTGTTAACCCCTGATTTGTAGCTGTAGAAAGTTACACTTGTTGGTTTCATTTTCAAGTATTAGACAGGTTTCCTATATCTTTTGACTGGCTAAACGTTGGAGCCTTCTTGAAATCTAAACTTGGAAGCTTTACATTCCTACAATCAAAGGAGACATCAAAGAGTTCGAAATGAAAGGTGTGCATTCCATGCTGACCCCTAGAGCCTGTCAAAAGAAATAGCAAGAAGGGTGAGTCGAAGGTTACTGGCTAACACTCCTGCAGTCGAAGGAAACAAAAAAAGGCAGATTCGAAAGAGGCCATGAAGATTTGAGTCGAAGGGTGCTACTTCCTGGGTCAAAGAGCTCACTTTCCTTTCTTTTATTTTGTTTTTTCCTTTACATTTTCTTGTCTTTCGATATGGTTGTAATAGTGTAGGATTATTTATTTCCTGCATTTTTATTGTTTTATACAAATGTTAGTAATTAGGCGTGTATGGCAAGATAAAACCAACAAGTAGACAACCCTTAATCAAGACAAAATGCATGCAACCAAACACACTTTGCACACATGCAC
Organism: Vicia faba; assembly: GCA_948472305.1. Classification (NCBI taxonomy): domain Eukaryota; kingdom Viridiplantae; phylum Streptophyta; class Magnoliopsida; order Fabales; family Fabaceae; genus Vicia; species Vicia faba. The sequence continues at coordinate 972,613,933 of OX451738.1, forward strand.
CCTTAGGGTAATTCCACTTGTTGCCTATCATAAAATAGTCATGTCCCTCGAACATGGGCGTTTTAGCAAAAGACCCTCGATAAAAGATCATAGTCCCTTGATGACCCTTGATGTTGCCTTCGGTAAAAGATCTAGTCCCTAAACGACATTGCTAAAATGTTCCATGAGTTGCCTTCTATGAATATACAAACGTACCATACTCATCCCTTCACATCTAATGATGGGGCTTCTTACCAAATCAATGGTAAGACATCCACATCTAAAGGAGGAGGAAAAGCACATTTAAGACCTTTTGAGTAGGTAGGTTCACTCTTAGTTACTCGCTTTCTCACAATAAAAACATTTTATACACCAACACTCTCATTTTTTGAAACACTTTTGAAAACAACACTTTGTATGCGTTCTTATAGAAACAAGAGCCATTACAAAGAAAACCCCTTTCAAAATCACTTTCAAAAACTCATTTCACAAACACTTTCTTGAAAACATTTTCGAAACAAAACACTTTGTATGCATTCTTATAGAAACGAGAATCATTACAAAGTTATATTTTCAAAATTATTTCAAAACCCACACCACAAGCACACATTCAAATGAAAGCAAGTGATCTAAACGAGTAACTAAGAGCCCATGGAAAACCATGGATGAAAAGGGTGCTAATACCTTCCCTTTTCATAATCTACCCCCCGAACCTGAGAAATAATCTCGAAAGGTCTTTCTTGTGCTTTTTTACCTTTCCTTTGGATAAAAGAAAAGTCGGTGGTGACTCTTGCTATCCGCACAAATGCGATCAAAGCGCAAAAACATCAAGTCAGTTCTCCCACTATATCACATGACCCATCTTAGAAATCAACCAAGTAGTATGATTCAACATATATTGTCGCAACCGCTTTTCTGCCCAGGCCAGAGCACAACACTTCTTATCCAACAAAGAATATCGCGACTCACGGTCAGTAAGTTTCTTACTAAGATAGTAGATGGTGTAATACGGTGGAAGAACCGACTGTTATACTGGTTTTGCGTTTGTATTCTCAAATGTTGCAGTAAGCAAGAGTTTCCACTGACTTTTCTTTTATCCAACAAAGGAAAGGGTGAAAAGAACAAAAAAAGACCTTTCGAGATTATTTCTAAGTAAGGGGGTAGATTCTGGAAAGGGAAGGTGTTAGCATCCTTTTCATCTGTAGTTATCTACGGGCTCTTAGTTGCTAGCTCATTTGAAAATACCTTGTGTTTATGTGTTTGAAAAAAGTATTTTGAAAAGACGCCTTAGTGCGGTGAACTTTGTAATGTTTTTCGTGTCGTAGAGAACGTATACAAAGTGTCTTTAAAAATATTTTTTAGAAAAGAGTGTATGTGTGAATAATTGTTTTATTTGAGCAAGCATCTAAGAACTATCTACCTACTCGAAAAGGTTTGTTCTTTTCCTCTTTTCCTTTAGACAGTGATATCCTACTATTAGTGAGTAGGTAGCCCTATCGTCGGATGTTTTTGAGGGACTAGCGAGGGTCATCATACAGTCATAAAGGAAATTTGTAGGACATTTGAGCAATTTATTGTAAGGGACTAGATCATTTACTAAAAGGTAACATCGAAGGGTCATCGATAGACTATGATCTTTTTAACCGAGGGTCTTTGCTAAAGCGTCCCACGCTCGAGGGACATGACTGCTTTATTCCGAAGGCAACAAGCATTTTTACTTAATTTATTTGATTTTAAATCAAATAAAATCAAGATAAAATGCAAGTAAAATCATGGCCATTCCAAAATGGACTTAGAGGTCCTCATATATAGTAGGGACATGTTTGAACCTTCAAAACTAGGCCAATTGGTCAAAAAATGAAATTAGGATCAATGTGTACTTTTTGAAATTTCTCAAAATTCCATAACTTATGCAATTCATATCTTGCTCAATTGTTATCCTTTATAGATGATCTTTGACTTTTCGGAAAGCCTAAGATGTCCTCTACAATCTCTATGTTGACCATTTTTGCATTTGGAGAATTTATCTTGATGTAACTTGTCTTGACAAAAAATGCCTTTTTGTTGACTTTCAAAAAGGACATGTAATGTATTGGCTCATACCTTTCCAATGATGCATTTTTTGAACTTGAGGACAAAAGAAAAGTTGTACAGAATTGAGTTTTATTCACAATGAGCTTTTGCTGGGGCAAAATGGATGAAGCATGTGAAAGTTATATCTGGTCAAATTTCAGTTGACTTTCTCTAGGAAACCCTAATTTAGCAAGTTTTGATTCTTGATGATTTGAGAGCTTTCCTTGAGAAATCATGATCAACCCTTGATAAAATGATGGATATCACTTCAAAATGTTGATGTTGACCAAAAATCTTGAAGTTTGACTATATATTGACCATAGTTGATTTTTGACCTAAAATAGTTAATTTCTAGTCATATGAGCCATTGATTAAGCAAACTTGTAATGCAAGGCATGAAAATTGGAATGATAATTATTTAGGACATATTAGGAACCATGGAAATCACTTGAGGCCTTAAAAACCCAAACTTATTTGTGAAGAATGAAACCCTAGTTGGAAGTCTATTGCTTAGGAGAAGAATTTGTCTGGTCAATTCTTGGTCAACCTTGAGCATTTGAGAACCTCTAGGAGTGTGTTTTTAATAAAATAAGGGGGGAAATTTTGGGGTGCAACATATGGAAGATTCCTTCTTTCCTGTTTCATCTTGTTGTCCGAAAATACAGCCCATAAAATTATCTAACACTGTCAGACACATGATCAATGGTCTTCCTTCAACGGGAGGGAGTAAGATAGGAGGTTCAAGAAAATATTCTTTGATACTTTAAAATTCCCTTTGGAAATCATATGTCCACACAAAACCTTGATAATTCTTTAGAAACTTAAAGATCAATTCATATGTTGCAGTCATGTGGGAAATGAATCTAGAAATGTAATTCAACCGCCCAAGGAAACCTCTGACTTGCTTTTCAGTCCTGGGCGTAGGAATTTCTTAAATATCTTTGACTTTATCAGGGTCAACTTCAATTCCTTTCTGCCTTACAATGAAACCCAATAACTTCCCTGATCGGACACTGAAGATGCATCTGTTTGGATTCAAGCGGAGACGATATTTCCTCAAACGCTGAAACAACTTCAACAAATCTTCCACATGCCCTTCTTCGGTTAGTGACTTGGAAATCATATCATCAACATAAACCTTAATTTCCTTGTGCATCAGATCATGGAATAGGGTTGTAATATCTCTCTGGTACGTTGCACCAGCGTTCTTCAACCCGAAGGGCATCACTCTGTAGCAGAATATTCCCCAGGGTGTGATAAACGTTGTTTTTTACATGTCCTTAGGAGCCATTCTTATTTGATTATATCTGGAAAATCCGTCCATGAACGAGAATACTTTAAATTTCGTTGTGGTATCAACCAACATATCAATATACGGCAATGGGAAATCATCTTTTGGACTAGCTTTATTCAGATCTCTGTAATCTACGCACATGCAAACTTTTTCGTATTTCTTTAGTACTGGAACAATATTGGAAATCCATTGAGGATACACTAATGTCACGAGAAAACCAGCATTAATCTGCTTTAACACTTCTTCTTTGATTTTTACTGCCATATCATGGTGATTTCTTCTTAACTTTTGCTTGACCTGCGGGCACTCCGGATTCAAAGGCAAACGATGCACCAAAATATCAGTATCTAGACCAGGCATATCTTGGTAAGACCAAGAAAATATGTCCACAAACTCTTTCAACAGTTTAGTCAATCTGTTCTTGACATCAAGATGCAACAACGCTCCAATTTTGACTTCCTTTGGCTCTTTCTCTGAACCCAAATTGATGGTCTCCGATGACTCTTTATATGGCTGAATGGCACTTTCCTCGTGCTCGAGCAACCGTGAAATCTCTTCTGGAATCTCATCATATTCTTCTTCTTCGGCCCCATACACAGGATATTTAAAGTTGGGAGAGGGTGCAGGGTCATTGTATTCAACGAGTTTATTATTTAATCTGCACATGTGATTTATGATTGCTTTAAGAAACTAACACATATATCAATTAATTATGCAAATTTATTTACAGTTATTATTTTTTTTCAAAAAGGTTTTTTTTCTGATTACCATTTTCCAAGAAAAAGCAGAGAATAAAGACACAATTTGAGAATCAAAGACAACTTTTATTTATGATTTTAATGAGCAAAGAAAACAGATAAGCCCGTGCAATATTAAATTTCACCTTGGGCAGAGTGAAAGTTTTTTGCAAAGATAAACAAAAAAATTACTTTGAGATATGGATACAAGTGGGAACATCAATAGTGACCTAGTTCTGGACTCAGACTCTAGGTGTCACATAATTAGGCACTTCCCGCTCTTCTTCATTCTCCACAATAGCATTAATTCCAAAAACATTTGGATGGAGGTAGCCTCCGTTATGAAAAATATCCTGATAGTTGCTCTCAATAGACTTTGATTTCAAGATCTCAACTTTGCCATTCCTTGCAGAGAATCCCAAACCAACCATGTTCTTGTTCACCGGAGGATCAACAATCTATCCCTATACTTTACTTGGAACATTGCACACAACCTGCTGAGCATCTTTGAATGAAGTTGTAGAATTCTCATTCTCTCTTACGTTATAAACAGACAGAGCTTGGAACTGTGTCCCAACAGCATCTTCGTCTGCTTCTACAACACTGAAAGATGATAGATAAGAAATTAGCAATGCTTTCTATCCATTTATAATAACCCCTTTGCCTTTATGCACGAACTTCAACTTTTGGTGAAGAGTTGAAGTGACAACCCCTACTTCGTGTATCCATGGCCTTCACAGAAGACAGCCGTATGCGGGCACAATATCCATGACTTGGAAAGTAATATGGATCAAGTGTGGGCTTATGTGAATAGGCAGATCCACTTCCCCAATAACATACTTCCTTGATTTATCGAAAGCTATTACAATTATGCCACTTGGGCGCATGGGAGCTTCTTGATACTTCAGCTTTATCAGCATGCTCCTCGGTGTGACATTTAGGGAGGACCCATTATCAATCAGCACATTTGACAATGAATCATTCTTACAGATCATGGATATGTGGAGAGCCAAATTGTGATTCCTCCCTTCGTCAGGTAATTCATCATCGTAAAAGCTTAGGTTATTACAAGATGTAATATTACCTACCACACTACTGAATTGATCTAACGGGATATCATATTCCATGAAGGCTTGGTCTAACACCCGCATTAAAGATTCTCTATGGGAAACAGAATTCATCAACAATGCTAGGATAGATATCTTTGAAGGAGTCTGCAATAGCTTATCTATAATTTTTTAGTCACTCATTTTGATAATCTTTAAAATATCATCCACATCTTTCTCCAGGGTGGCCCCACTAGATTTCCCTATAACTTTCTTATTCTCAATACTCTCCACAACTTTCTTGCCATCATTATCATTTCCCCGAACAACCGGTGTGAATACACGACCACTACAGGTCACTCTAATAGTCTCAGCAATATTCTCCATACTAGACAAAGGATGGATGGGAACTTCCACACCATCCTCTAAAATAGTAGCATTGTACTTGTACGGTATAACTTTGTCTTATTTGTAAGGAATAGGACCCGGCACACAAATCACCAATGGAGTAACAAATGGCTTGCTACAGTATTCAATCTCAACAGGGGAAGAATCATTGAAACAAGGAACAATTAAGTTCACTCCTTCTTCAGAAAAATTAGACATCAAAGAATCGTCTCCGAAGAACATATCCTCGTATGAGGAAAAGAATTCATCCACACAGGCATATTCATCGTCCAATTCACCCCCAACCAAGCAAACTTTAATTCCATTAACCTCATGGTAATCATCTCTTTGACTTGAAACCTTAATAGTTACATTATTAAATAACAGCTGAATACCTTTTCTTACAATGGAACATCATCGGAAATCCCTGCATTAAACTCGGCAAGATACAGAGTGGTGTTCTATCTGACCAGCCATGTGGCAGAAAGTAGCATGCAATTGCACGAGATCATCATTCATATGGTCCACATCAAAGATCCGGAACTCTCCAGAACATCCTAAGATCATGTTCACTTCCTCCTCATATTCTGCCCTAGGCTTGATTATATGGATGAGGCCCTCATCCATCATTTCTTGCAAATTAGCCTTTATCTTATTGCAACCTTGTATATCAGTGCTACAAATACCACAACCAGCATGGTCATGAGTATAGTAACTAAACTTCTAAAGGTCTGCATGCATCTTTACCATATCTCCTTTGACCAAGTTAACATCATAAATGTGGAAGTCCTCTGGACAACCAACAACCATGTTAACAACATTTGTTCCTCCATGCTTTGGCAGAGGATTGTTTTTTACATTAGGACTGACATCCTTGAAGGGAAAAAGGCCATATCTAACCATCTTTTGTACCTCGTACTTCAAGGGGTAACCGTTTTCCACATTAAGCCTTGGTGCACCCTGATGGAAAGCGCACGTCTGATATACATTGTAGTACCAAGGCAATGGTGATGGTATGGCAGGAGGTGGCCTAGTCTGGACCAACTTTTTATGGACCAATGTTGGGAGTAACTCTGCATAGCTCATGGGGATAGAGTCAAAAGGCTCTCTCCTTTGATTATGCCTTTGATTTCCTTGAGGGGCTGATCTGTGATTAGCGACTATAGTCGGAGCTGCATTTACAACTGAAGTTACTGAGGCAACTTGTTGATGGCGCCGATGATTTATTCTAGGAGGATTAACCCTTCTCTCTTGAATAACAACATTTGTCTCTCCTTTTTTCTTTTTAACAAATCCATATGATGTTTTCTTTACACTATCGGAGTTTTCACCTTTTGTTAGACGACCCTCTCTTACGGCTTCTTCCAAACGGACGCCCATTCCCACCATTTCGGTAAAATCACTGGGTGCACTCTCCACCATCCTTTCATAATAGAATGCACCTAGAGTCTTCAGAAAAATCTTTGTCATCTCATTTTATTCCATTGAAGGAATCACCTGGGCGGCTACTTCATGCCATCTCTGTGCATATTCTTTAAATGACTCCTTATCCTTCTAGACCATGGCCCTAAGTTGATCACGGTCAGGCGCCATGTCCATATTGTATTTGTACTGTCTAATAAAAGCTTCACCCAAGTCGTTGAAAGAATGAATATTGGCACTGTCCAGGCTCACGTACCATTTCAATGATGCACTAGTCAAACTGTCTTGAAAGAAATGAATTAACAGACATTGATCATATGTATGAGTAGACATTCTCCTCACATACATCACTAAGTGAGCACGGGGGCAAGTGTTGCCCTTATATTTTCTGAACTCCGACACTTTGACCTTTGCACGTATTTTCACATATGAAACTAAACACACATCATTCACATTCTGCCCAAATAGTTCTTTTCCTCTGAGATCCTTCAACTCTTTCTGCATTTATCAAACTGGTCCTGAAAATCATCCATTCGATCATAGAAACCCAAGCTTTCACTTGGTGGAGGAATAGGGTGATACACTTCATCATTAGAAAACGGGACCACATTCACCGAGGGAGGTGCAACATAGTGAATCTCATTTCTAGCATCAGGGGTAACATGCACCACAGGAGGTGCAGGAGCAACAGTCTGAGCAAGTAGAGCAACTTGAGCATCCTGATTATAACCTTTTGGCATAAAGTTCTCTGGAATTCCCCAAGAGAGTCCCAGAGGCATACGATTGTGAACAACAGTAGATGGAGTAGCAGAAATAGGAATAGTTAGAGCTTTGGTAGTAACCATTATTTGTTGAGGCTGAGCAATTGGTGGCTGATTTTGAGCAGCCACCAAAGATTCCATCAGAGCAGTGAGATTGGATATACCGGCCTTCAGAGCAGAAACTTCCTCGTACAGCTCGCGATTCTCTTGTTCTAGATTATCCATCTTCATTCTGAAACTAGCTCGAGTATTATATTGATGATATAACTTGCTAAACGAAGTAAAAAAGATTAGTAAGACACTTAGATATGTACAAAAAATACAAGAAGTATGTACAATATTATGCATGATATGCAATGTGTATGATTTATTTTATTATTGATATTTCAAGGAACTCAAAGATTTATAGACAATTTTGCAAATATCAGAGTAATAACAGATTAAAAATGCTGAAAAATCTCATTATAATAACTCTAAAATGGGTTACAACTTTTAGCACAAGTTTCAATAATCCCAAGTACAAGATGAAAATAAAGTCTAAAACTCTATAAAAGCAAACCTGATGGAGATCACTCTACACGCTGAAACTTCCCTGTTGTTGTACCCAAAAATTTGCCCTCTCATTTTACTCAATACATACTCCTAGAGATCCTTAATTTGCTCAAGGTTGCCTAAGAGTTGACAAAACAAACTCTCTCCTAAGGCAGTGTATCTAAAATTAGGGTTCCCATTTTCATCAATATGGGTGTACCACAAAGGCATCATATGCTCTCCATGGTCTTAATATGTTCTCAAGACCCTACATGTCAAGTTTCATGCCTTGCACAAGAAGTTTGCTCAATCAACTGCTCAGATGCTTGAGAATCGACTATATTAGGTCAAAAGTCAACTATGGCCCACATACAGTCAATACTTCAAGATTTTGGGTCAACATCAACATTTTGAAGTTATATCCATCATTTTATCAAGGCTTGATCATGATTCTTCAAGGAATGCTCCAAATTCATCAAAACCCAAAAGTCGCTAAATTAGGGTTTCTTAGGAAAAGTCAACCAAATTTTGACCAAGCATAACTTCCTCATACTTTATCAGAAATTTTCCATCCAAGGATCATTTTTAAGAGGATGCAATTTCCTAAAACTCATATTCATTCCACAAGTTCAAAATATGCACTCATAAAAAGATATGAATTTCTACATTATAGGTCCTTTTGAAAAGTCAACAAAAACTCCTTTTGGGTCAAAGCTACTTACATGAACATGGAAGACCCAATTGAGATTAAACATAAAGGATTGTTTAGGGGACATCCTAAGCTTTCTAAAAAGTCATAGAACACCCTCTTAGGGTTAAAATTAAGTGAGATGTGTATTGTCAAAATTGATCAATTTTTGGAAATGTGCATGAAGTCAATATTGATTAAAATGACTTTTTTTCCAAATGGGCCCATGTTTTCTGGCCACGACTCCTGAGCTTATCCACCTATTATTTTATTATATTTATTTTTTATTTTTATTTTTTATCCATTTAAATCAAAATAAATCAATTTAAATAGTAGAATAATCAAATAAAATCAAAGATTTGATTTTATGACCATATTATGAGTCAATGAACAGCTAGAAAATCAAAAAATTCGTGCAAGAGCTAATTGATTGGAAAATATCTTAATTTGGTCTATTTTAGAAACAAATCATACAAGGCAAAGAATGAAATTAAATCTCCATAATTTGCAAAGATATGATCAGTTTTTGTTGACCTAAATCATTCTATCATATATACCTAACATCTCTAAAGCACAAAAAAGGTTTTGGGGTCGTGAAAACAAGGAAAGAAGTTGCAAATTTTGGAAGAAAAAGTGCAGACCGTATTCTCTTCCATAGGCCGTTTCAAGTAATTCCAAAGCCAGCAATCTATTCCTAGACATGTTCTGAAACTATTCCAATCATTTTCAAGGCCAAAAACATCAAGAAACACGACTTACAGACCCACGGTTTGCACATACCATCTTGAACTTGATTTTACAATTTACGCATGATTAATCACTTTTAAGCACAGAATTGTGTTTGTATCATCATTTCGGATATTTTAGTTTAATTAATTTTGCGTTTTGATGCATATATTGATGACCACCATTGTTAGGGTTTGCTTTGTCATTTTAGGGTTTCTCTATACAGGTTAAATTGGGCCAAGAAAAGAACACCGTGATTCTCGTGAGATCAAAACGAATTGATCTATACATCTAGAATTAATTTATCATGCGTCTTGTGAATTTTTGAAACTTACAGGGTTATAGCTATGGAGTTTTGTCTGTAGGTAAAAGTAATTGGTCTAAAACGAAGGACGGGGAAGAGGATGATAGTGTGGCTAACTATTATTGGTCCATTTGAATAATGACGCGCGCGTTTGGGAAAGACCACTTTGTTTCCTTTATATTTTATTTATGTTATTATATTTACAACTAACCATCCCAGAGTTTTCTCTATTTTTCTTAACATTTAATTGCAGGTTCTGTACATTTTGTTGTCAGGTGTCTATCATACATCCAACTATCCAGTCATTGGATTCATCATCAATCCAGATCCAACGCCCAACACTTAAGTCATACCATGGACCATCAGAAAGAGTACCACACTGGATCTAGCGCGTTGACCGGGCTGAGCAAAGGATTTGGGCTCAATGAAATTCAGCTTCACACCCCCAATCTGCTTTCACCACAGGCCCAATTACCTTTTTTCTTTATTTTCTTTTGTTTTATTTGATTAATTTCTTTTTTACAAAGCAACAAAAAAAATCATTTTTTTATTTAATCATAAAATCAAGAAAACCACAAAAATGTAGAATTAGGTTTTTTTTATTAAAATTAGTTTTTTTTTTTGGAAAATAATTAATTTAATGATATTAACTTGATTGTTTTCATAATTAAAATTAATTAGACAAATTAGGTTTAATTCACAAATATTTAATTTTCTCAATAAAATACCAAAAAAATATTTTTCTTTAATTAATTAGATTTAGGTTAAGATTTCAAATATTTTTCTCAATAATAAAATACCAAAAAATATTTTTCTTTAATTAATTAGATTTAGGTTAAGATTTCAAATATTTTTCTCAACAATAAAATACAAAAAAATATTTTCTCTTTAATTGATTGGATTTTTAGAATGTAAACTTTGATTCCCGTACTTAATTCTCGCGCGCAATATTTTATTTTCCAATTATTGTATTTGCTTCGGGTTTGTAACAGTTTTTTTAATTAGGGTTTGCCGCATATTATTTACTGTTTAATCCCCGGTTTTTGGTCATATAACCCCCTCCCCGAAGCCTCGTAATAGCGTATATTTACTTTCCCGCTTTTAATTTCCGCAACTATGAACTATCTAGATGTATGGATAATAGGCTTGCATGCAAAAGACAAATAAAATTAAAATAGTAGAAAACCTTAATGTGCAAAGATAAATTAACTAAAAAAATACACTCGCACATGCTTACTCCTAGGGTTTGCCTCACTTAGTTGCCTCAGAAATAATGCTCGTGTCCCTCGAACGTAGGGATATCTTAGAAAAAGACCCTCAATCTAAAATTCATCATAAAGATCATAGTCCCTTAACGTCCCTCGAGTTGCCTACGAGAAATGATCTTGTCCCTCGATGTTGCCTACGAATATATGATGCCAGTCCCTTCGAACTGTTAAGGTATCCTTACATGTTGCCTTCAATGACCATTTTGTCCCTTTCGATGGTCCCTCAATCTCCAACGACGATGTTACCTATTCTTTAATAATAGGATAGCGCTGTCTAAAAGGAAAATGAACAGAGCTTTTTTCGAGTAGGTAGAAAATCTTAAGTACTTGCTCAAAACAATAAAAACCCTTTTACACAAACACTTTCAAAATAGTTTTCAAAAACAACTTCGTAACACTCTTGAGGACAGAAACAAGGGTTAAAACGAAGTAAAACAAAACTTTTCAAAGCAAAGCACACACAAGCAATTTCAAAATGAGCAAGTACCTAAGAGCCCATGGAAAACCATGGATAGAAAGGGTGCTAGCACCTTCCCTTTCTATAATTTACCCCCCGTACTCAAAAACATCTCGAAAAAGGTTTTTTATGTTCTTTTTCCCTTTTCCTTTGTTGGATAAAATAAAAGTCGGTGGCGACTCTTGCTTACCGCACATTTGTGAATATAAAACGCAAACCAGTATTAGCAGTTGGTTCTGCCATCGTATCACAGAACTGGCGACTCTGCTGGGGAGTAAAATAAAGTGGGGTTTACCTTAGGATCTAGGTCATTTCAAATTTCTTTCTTGGTTGTTTACTTTATTCTTAAAGGATTTTGTTTGGGTTACTATAGATCCTACACTCGGATATGGGGGAATTTTTTAGGTAAACAACAATAGATCATGGAGACTATACAACATAGACCGATATGGTTTAAGCGATGGTTGTGTTGGTGTGGCACTTTGGTTGGTACCAGTATCCTTCATGGGGAAACGAGGAGAATACGGAGCCGCCGCGTGGTGTCGCGAAGCACTAACGGACCTTAGAACCTTAGTTGAACAAACTTGGCCATTAGAAAGTAGTGAGATAGCCGGCCTCGGTATAGAGCTGAGGATTGGTTGATACTCGATGCTACACTCATTGAGATTAGACTTTCGGGATATTTCGGCCGCAAGAAAAGATTTCTTGAGCTGAGACAATGCCCGATAAAGGATGGTGAATGATATTAAGATCCCTTAGAACCCGATTACTATTTATAGGACAGGCTAAACCAATCCAACTTCAAGAGGGTACTACCTTAAACTCAAACAAGCCTTAAACCTAAGAACTTGGTGTGATTTGTTTGTGCTTGTTATACCTGTGATTTCTTAACATAATCATGACATCATGACATCATAAACATGGCATATCACACTAACCATTTCAAGGATCTCAAGGGTCTGTGATGTAGGTCATGGCGAACCAGACGTATAGCAAGGGGAAAGGGGATTTATTTTCCTCTAGCTAATGTTGTCAAAGGATCTTGAGTCAGGGGCTATGACCCACTCGATATGGTGAGCTTGACTCTTGAAGAAGGACTCTCAACGACACGAAGTTTCTTCAATTAAGCTGCAATCAAATTCTAACAGTTTCTTGTTTACCCCGTGAGATCCTTGAAAATATAGCATGCATATCATACACATCATTACAGGTACCCTTACAGGTTTCTCATCTTCTTCACTGTTTATTTCAGCAAAAATGTCTTCCGAACAAAGCATCAAGGACCTTCAAGCACAAAATGCCAAGTTCTAGCAAATGTTCATAAATTTGGAAAAAGGGCATGAGGATCTGAAAACCCTCATCCTGAAAGAGAAAAAGAAAAAGAAGAAGGTTGTCGATATTCTAAATATAGGCAGAAGGTTTAGAGGTCTGTTGAAGTAATAAGTCGATCTAACCCCTTCATCTAAGGAAGGGGAGAATCAAGAAGAAGAGACAAGGGAGAAAGATCTCAGTCCTGAAGTTTCTGACAATGATACCGACTACAATGATGAGCAATATCCTCCTGCTGAGGATAGATACATGCAGTTGGAAGATCGCTTGAATGCTATAGAGGTCCAGAGCATACCTGGGTTGGATTTCGAGAAATTAGGATTGGTGTCGGGAGTGGTGTGATACGGTGGGAAGAACTGACTGTTTTGTGGAATGCTGGTTTGTGTTTTGTGTTTTTTGTTTGAAAAATGTCGCGGTAAGCAAGAGTCTCCATCGACTTTTATTTTATCCAACAAGGAAAGGAAAAAAGCACAGAAAAATTCCTTTTTCGAGATATTTCTGAGTACGGGGGGTAGATTATAGAAAGGGAAGGTATTAGCACCCTTTCTATCCGTAGTTATCTACGGGCTCTTAGGTACTTGCTCATCATTTTCAAAATTGTTTTCTTTGTGTTTGTGGGTTTTGAAAAAGTTTTTGTTTGAACTTCGATTTAACTCTTGCCTCAAGAGTGTAATGAAGTGTTTTTGAAAACTTGTTTGTAAAAGAGTGTAAGTGTGAAAAAAGTTTGTTTTGGATGAGCAAGTATCTAAGAACTAATATACCTACTCGAAAAAGGAATCGTTCTATGCTAATTTCCTTTAGACCATGCTATCCCACTATTAGTGAGTAGGTAGCACCGTCGTTGGAGTTTGAGGGTCAATTCGAAAGAGGGATATATAGTCACTAAAGCAATGTTAGGACGTCTTAGCGGTAACCCTAATGTCTTAGATCATTTATTCGAGGCAACAATATCCGAGGCAACCATTTCAAGGCAACTATGATCTTTTAGACAAGAGGGCGACCTCTAAAACAACCTATACTCAATGATCGTTTTAACGAAGGCAACCAAGTGAGAGTGTACCCTAGGAGTGTGCATGTGCGAGTGTGTTGATTTCAGTTATTTTTATCTTTGCACATGTTTAGGGTGATCTAACTGTTTTAAATTCAGACATTCATTCTTGTCATGCAAACCCTATTATCAAACATCAAGCAGTTGAATATTTTGCAGAATTTAAGGTGCGGAAATTAAACTAAATTATTACAAGGCGTCGGGTATTTACATCGCCAAAAACAACCCTTTGAAAATAAAATAAAAGCGGTAAAAGTAAATGTCCTAATTAAATATTACAAACCGGGAGCAAATACAATAATTGAATAAAGAAAAATAAAGTGCACGAGACAATTGAATTGAAGGCGAAACTAGGGTTTTGACCCTCCTAATTAAAGAAAATATTTTTGGTTGTTTTTATTTATTTTTTAAGAAAAGAAATTAAATCCTAAAATTAAATGCTAAATTAATTATTAAATTAATTAATTAATGAAAAATATTAAATGACATATTTTTGGAGTTTTTGTTAATTTAGGAAAGAAAATAAAATAATTAAACTAATGTTAAAACCTAATTATTCTAATTGATTTTTTTATTATTTGCAAAATAAATTAAAGTTACCTAATTAATCAACCTAATTAATTAATATTTATTAACAAAAAAATAAAATTCTGAAATTTAATTGGGTAAAAATATTTTTTGGTGATTTTGATAAAAAAGAAAATTGTTTATTGGTTAGTATTTAATTAAATAAAATAAAATAATTAAGTGAAATAAACAAAATATAAAAAAAGAAAGGAGTGAGATGGGCCTGATTATTAGGGTGTGAATAGCAAGAATGTTGGCCCAATGATGCTGATCCAATTTTGACTTTTCTGATCCAATGTGATGGCGTTGACTTGGTCTTTTAGTGCACCTTCAATGGTGGCCAATAGATCTGGCCATCTGGCCATCTGGCACGCTTGATGTTGAAGGCGCATGGTGGACATTAGGCTTTCATATGCATTGAATAACCTGAAAACAAATAAGAAAATGGAAAATTGCTGGAGGCAGGGATCGAACCCCTGACCTCCAGCCTCTGAATCATTATGCGCTGACGTGGTCACCACTAGGCTGCTTGTTTCTATTTATTAACATATTACAAAACAATAATAATATTAAAAAAACGCAATAATGGATTTTCCGCGCGAAATTCAAACAACCCAGTAAGGGGGTGACAACGCATCATCTCCTTCCTCTGCACCGTGGCTAAAGCTCTGAAACCTATACCTACGGACGCTGTCCATCACTACAAGTCATGTCCCTTCCAAAATCTCGTACATTCATGTAAATAAATTCTAACACCATGGTTAGACTCGTCTCCTTCCTCTGATCACAACCATGCCCATTATTAGGGCCAATTATTCTTGAAAAGAAAAACACCAAAAATAAATCTGAAACCCCAACAATGGTGGATTTCGTTACAGGTCATATAAATGCAATTGAGTAATGCCAAAAGCTTGCCAATGATTTGTAGATTAAGAATATGCCAACAATTCATGTCAATAATGCCTAGATTTCAAAATACGAATTCAAGAACAGGGTGAGTTCGTGAGGGACTTACAGCGCGTGGGAGGGCCTGAAAACGTGTGGTTTTGCTTGCTTTAGGTTCCTGAGATTGCCAGGAAGAGATTGAGACAAGTACCAAGCCTTGAGGACGTCTCTAACCTCTGTTTCAATCTCACACTTTTTGCTTCTTTTTGCAAATTTTGTTCTTGCTCTTTGCTTGATCTCCAACCCTGTTTTTGATATGCCTCGCCTCCTTATGTATTGTACAATGCATTAGGGTTGCAAATTCTGTCCAAATCCCTCTCCATCAATGATTTTGATATTGATTTGATTTGCTTCTTTAAAGCTTTCCAAAATTGGCTTATTTTGAATCTTTTTGTACACAATTTCCTTGATACGAGTTTGATTAGTCCTAGCTATGTAATAAGACCTGCAATCATCACCAAATCCTTGGTTTCAATGTTTTTGGATTTTATTTGATTTAATTTGATTTAAATCAAATTAATTCAAATAAAAATCAAAATAATTAGTAAAAGTATGATATGGACACATGGACAAGGCTATAGCACGTGGGCTATAATGCCAACTTAAAACAAGTGAAAACGAATGGGCCCATTTGGCAAAATTTGAAGTTTTGGGCATAGTTGACTTTTGGTAATTTTGCAAAAAAATCCAACTTCAACAATGCATAACTTCCTCAATTTTGACTCTTTGGATGTGTTCTTTGACTTTTTAGAAAGCTTGAGATGTCCTCTAAGCAACCCTTTTGGTCTTATTTCAATTTGATGTTCCATGCTCAAGTATGAAGCTTTGACAAAAAAAGGTGTTTTTGTTGACTTTTCAAAATAACCTATAATGTCCAAATTCATAATTTCTTGTGAGTGCATATTTTGATCTTAGGAGCTGAAGATGGATTGTAGGGAATAGCATCCTATTCAAAATTATATTTGGATGGGTCATTTCTCATAAAGTATAAGAAAGTTATGCTTGGTTAAAGTTGAGTTGACTTTTCCTACAAAACCCTAATTTAGCAACTTTTGAATCTTGATGAATTATGAGCAATCCATGATGAATCATGATCAACCCTTGATAAAATGATGAAATATACTTTAAAATGAGAATGTTGACAAAAAATCTTGAAGTTTGACTGTATGTAGGTCACAGTTGACTTTTGCCCTAGCATAGTCGATTTTTGGACCTTTGAGCAATTGACTGAGCAAACTTCCTCTGCAAGGCTTGAAACTTTACATGGATGATCTTGAGAACATATTAGGACAATGGTGAGCACTTGTAATCACTTGGACTCAAGGATCTTGATGCAACATGAAACCCTAGTTTGGGGTAGACTGCCTTAGGAGAGAGCTTGTCTGGCCAACCCTTGGACTACCTTGAGCAACTTGGAGATCTTTCTTGCAATGTTTTGAGAAATATGGGAGGGTAAATTTTGGGGTACAACAAGTGGTCATCCGACAGAAGTTCAAAGCTCCAATTTTTGCAAAGTATGATGGGGTGTCCTGCCCAAAACTCCATCTCCGCTCTTATGTTAGAAAGATCCAGCCCCGCACCGCTGATAGAAATTTGTGGGTTCAAATCTTTCAAGATAGTTTGTCAGGGAATCAACTTGAATGGTTCTATCAACTGGAGAGAGCCAATGTCCAAAATTGGGAAGATCTGGTTGCTACTTTCTATAAGCAGTATCAATACAACGCCGACCTTGCTCCTACTCGTACTAAACTCTAGAGTATGTCCACGGGGGCAAGTGAAGGCTTTAAAAACTATGCCCATAAGTGGAGAGACTTGGCTGGAAGAGTCTAACCCCCGTTGTCTGATAGGGAGTTGGTTGATATGTTTCTTGGTACTCTTTTTGGTACGTTCTTCAATCACTTGATTGGTAGTTCCTCAGCTGGTTTCACCGAGCTGATATTGACTGGAGAAAGAGAAGAATCTGGGGTTCAGAGTGGTAAGATCCAGAAAAATACCTCTTCGAGTATAGAGAAGAAGCTATTTGGTGGCAAGAGGGAAGCCAATGCTGTGCACGGCCAGAAGGGGCATAGCAAGGCAGACTACCACCAATCTGTGGGGGCAGTGTTGATCTTTAATTCGGCACGCACACAACAACCACAACAATGAAACAATCAGCCAAGGGTGGAAAGACCTCAAAGGCAGTTCACCGAAATCAACATGCCAATGTCACAAGCATTGCAACACATGTTGAAGATGAATCTGATTATGGTGATAAACCCTCATCCGAACCCTAAGACTTCTTCTCCTAACTATAACCCGGATGCAAGGTGTGTTTACCATTCTGGTAGCCTGGGGCATGACACTAACGATTATTGGGCGCTGAAATACAAGATTCAGAATATGATTGACGCCAAGGAGATTGAATTCGACCCTCTTGAGACTTCCAACGTGATCATTGCTCCCTTGCCAAAACATAGCTAGGATTGAAAGCATTTTTGTTCATTTGAATTTTAAAGTTGTATTTTCTTTTCTTATTCGAACAATTATTGTCATGTCAAACTTTATTATTTCATTAATGCATTACACATGTCTGTCTTGAATTAATTTGTTTTCATTATGCTTAAATTGCTTTATACTTCCTTTTCGTGATATTCAACTCTCGACTAAAAAAATTGTAAGCCTTTAGAGGGAGGATGACGAAAATGATACCATAATCTCTACAATATGCTTTTGAACAGACCCCGCTGACGATGTACAGGTGTTGTTTCAAATCCCAAATAGTGGAGTTATAAGGAAGATAATCCCTAGTCAACCCCTTTGAGCCAAAGAAGTAGGAGTTTTTCTTTCACATAAATTAAAACCCTTAATCACAACCTGGGGCAGGGTAGTTTTCTCAATTAATCCAGGTGCACAATGAATGGCATCGAAGACGTCCTTCCAAAATAAAAGAAGGTGATGGTTCCCTATAATCGTCAAGACAGACAGTCATTATCTCTCGAAATAAAAGCCCATTAAGTCAAAACCTATGAAGGAGACTTAAGAAAAAAATGAGGCATCCCGCTGACTGTAATCACAAAAAGAAACAGTTTAGGCAAAAGACAGGGATAGTAAGGAAAGAGGTCCTACAAATCCTCGACAAAAAAAAATGACTGCCTATTCAAAATAAACTGTCAGTATCCGAACCATCACCTGAACATCAAGGACAATATTCTAGAACTCAACTAGGATTCCAAACGTGCAATTAACTGAGCATAGGATCGAAGAACATCATGAAGAACGGGTGGGTACAAATAAAATTTGAGCATGTATCCTTTGTTTCTTAAACCGTGAATCAGGCCACGTCATAACCCTTAAAAAGTCCTAGCTGAAGCATGGGTTAGTTCGAAAGCATATTGTTACAAAAGGTATCCTAACTCCTGTAGGGTTCGCTATAAATCCCGAGTTGATATCACACTTTTACAAAAAAAAAACTTGTTTTACTAAAAAATGAATTTTCAAACTTCAAGACAGACATAAGCTTTGAATGCTTAAAATAACATTGCTTGCATATGACTATTTGTTCAACAGCAGAGAAATTCACATGACGAATATCTAGTGATCAAAAAAAACCTTCTCAATAAAAAGGATCACATTAAGTTGAAAAACACTTCCAACCAAGGGGGCATGGCATGATCATTGTACATCATCTGGGGTAGTCAAGTCAAGATTCAATGAATCTCTCAAAGATGCCAAGTAGCCAGGGACAAATCTCCATCTGAATCACTTGGGGCATTGGACATGAATTCCAACAACGAATCATGTACGATCAAACGAGCATCTTCTGGCATTGTGGCAACACTTCAAACGAGCATCTTCTGGCATTGTGGCAACACTTACTACTATGGACAGTGATAATTCTCTGTACCCGGTGAACATAGACATAGCTGGAAAATACTATGCATGAACAAAGACCTGCTAGGTTGACTGGACTAGGAAAAAACAAGGGCATCCCGGCGAACCAAAAAAGGTTCGGGCAAAAATTAGGGATAAAAACAAAAAAAAATCTATACACCCAGCAAGTCGAAAACCTGAAAAGGAGGCTTGGGCAAAAAAGGGTATCCCGGTGGACTAAAAATCTAGAAAGACAGTCCAGGAAAAAGTTAGGGATCAAAGCAGACGACCATGTCCCATCATCTTGTCACTTGCCTATCAGTAGAAGACTTATCGTTCTGATCAGCAGTTACCAAGCACCTCATGAGTTGGTATAACACTCAAGCTATCCACAAAACCTTTGCAGGTACTTTCTCCAACAGCTACAGGGGCAGAAAAGTCTTGATACAAATTCATTGTCGTATCCTCAGCATGCATCCCAGTAACATCTACACTCCCCGTAGAGTAGAGGCAACCAAAGTTTTGATCTCTGCCTCCCCAAACAGGAGTTACTTTCCCCAGCCAAGCTCTTTCAGAGAGTCGACGTTTATATTCCCCAGTAGAATTTTGTAATCACAAGCGGTTCATATAGTTTTCTCCCCGACAGAGTTCATCCCTTCAGCTATGGAAGCTTCTCTCTCCAACAGAATTATTCCCCCGCAGAGTTGTTCTTAAGCAGAGTCTCTCCTCGGCAGAATATCCGTAAACAAGGGGAAAATCTCCAGCATTGTCATCTCCGGTTCGCCATCTCCAGTGGAAGTAGAAGAACCAATCTTTCTACTATGATCAGGAATGTAATTTCCAGTACTCTCCAACAGCAGTCAGGGATTTATTTTCCCAAACTCGGACGTGCCACTATAGATTTCATGTTCATACATCATGACATGCGCATACATATTGCATCCATCATAAGCTCATTTATTTTGAGAACATCATCATACAGTGCATTTCATGCATCATATACGATTAATCATGTACATTTTCAGGAAAGATGGTTATCATTAACAACTTCCAGCAAGTTCAAGATTAGCTCCTGAAACTAAACAGAATAATTATCTGTGCGACCAAATGCAGCTTTACACGGGTTCGTGAAGCAATCTTACACGGGTTTCTCCTAAATGCAGCTTCACACGGGTTTATCCTGAAAAATCTTACACGGGTCCTTTCCCATACATTTCTGAATGAAGTTTTACACGAACTTATCACAAAGTAACCTTACCCAGGTTCCTCTTGAAGTTTTACACGAACTTATCCCAAGGTGACCCTACCCAGGTTCCTTCTGAATTTTTACACGAACTCATCCCAAAGTAACCTTACCCAGGTTCCTCCTGAAGTTTTACACGAACCCAGGTTCCTTCTGAAGTTTTACACGGACTTATCCCAAAGTAACCTTACCCAGGTTCCTTCTGAAGTTTTACATGAACTTATCCCAAAGTAACCTTACCCAGGTTCCTTCTGAAGTTTTACACGAACTTATTACAAAGTAACCTTACCCAGGTTCCCCCTAAAGGACTACACAGACTCATCACGGGCAACCTTACCCCGGTTCCTTCTGAAGTTTCACTCAGACTTATCCCAAAGCAACCTTACCTAGGTTCCTTCTCGGTTCAGATTCAGTTTTATCCAAACTCCCCACTAAGCAACCTTACCTAGGTTCCTTCTCAGTTCAGATGTAGTTTTACCCAAACTTCTCACGAAGCAACCTTACCCAGGTTCCTTCCCATAAGCCCTACTATCCAGGGCATTCATTTCAAAGAAACCCTACGACCCAGGCTTCTTTTCTCTTACCTCCATACAGCAGTCCACAAAACTATAAGATAAGGACCTAATCAAACACGATTGGTTTCGCATTTCCCCAGTAAGTCGCAGTGCAACATATACACTGACCATATATGCGGTGCACTTCCGCTTCCTCAAGCCGGAGCTATTTCCCCAATAGAGTAACGGACAACTGAAGTTCCTAAAATTCTATTTCTCCTAGGACATATACTAACATTCCTCAACAGATTCCTCATCAACAACAGCAACAGGGACTCTCGTCAAAGGAATATCTCAGGAATCAACATTCTCTAGATGGCATCTTTAAGCCCATCTCCGACAATTCTCTGTCATATCCAGGATGGCATCTTTAAGCCCATCTCCGACAATTCTCCGTCATATCCAGGATGGCATCTTTAAGCCCATCTCCGACAATATTCCATTATCGACTTCCAAATGGCATCTGTAAGCCCATTCCCGATATCAAAAATCAAGTATTACTCCATGCGAGTACAAATTTCTGGGCACTTTAGTGTTCAATCATCTTCCACCTTCAAATTACGAAAGACAGACAACCAATATACATCCTCAGGTTTAAGAAGATTGAATAGGGGAAGTTGTTGTACCCCAAAATTTGCCCTCTCATTTTACTCAATACATACTCCTAGAGATCCTCAATTTGCTCAAGGTTGCCTAAGAGTTGACCAGACAAACTCTCTCCTAAAGCAATGTATCTCAAATTAGGGTTCCCATTTTCATCAAGATGGGTGTACCATAAAGGCCTCATATTCTCTCCATAGTCTTAATATGTTCTCAAGACCCTACATGTCAAGTTTCATGCCTTGCACAAGAAGTTTGCTCAGTCAACTGCTCAGATGCTTGAGAATCGACTATATTAGGTCAAAAATCAACTATGGCCCACATACAGTTAAACTTCAAGATTTTGGGTCAACATCAACATTTTGAAGTGATATCCATCATTTGATCAAGGGTTGATCATGATTCTTCAAGGAATGCTCCAAATTCATCAAAACCCAAAAGTTGTTAATTAGGGTTTCTCAGGAAAAGTCAACCAAACTTTGACCAAGCATAACTTCCTCATACTTTATCAGAAATTTTCCATCCAATGCTCATTTTTAAGAGGATGCAGTTCCCTACAACTCATATTCATCCCACAAGTTCAAAACATGAACTCATAAAAGATATGAATTTCTACATTATAGGTCCTTTTGAAAAGTCAACAAAAACACCTTTTGGGTCAAAGCTTCTTACATGAACATGGAAGATCCAATTGAGGTTAAACCAAAATGGTTGCTTAGAGGACATCCTAAGCTTTCTAAAAAGTCCAAGAACACCCTCTTAGGGTTAAAATTGACGGAGATATGTATTGTCAAAATTGACCAATTTTTGGAAATGTGCATGAAGTCAATATTAATCAAAATGACTTTTTTTTTCAAATGGGCCCATGTTTTCTTGTTTGAAACTTGTTCCTAAGATGGTCCATGACCCCTGAGCTTATCCACCTATCATTTTATTATTTTTATTATTTATTTTGATTTTTTATCCATTTAAATCAAAATAAATCAATTTAAATAGTAGAATAATCAAATAAAATCAAAGATTTGATTTTATGAGCATATTATGAGTCCATGAACAACTAGAAAATCAAAAAATTCGTGCAAGAGCTAATTGATTGGAAAAGATCTTAATTTGGTCTATTTTGGAAACAAATCATACAAGGCAAAGAATGAAATCAAATCTCCATAGTTTGCAAAGATATGATCAGTTTTTGTTGACCTAAATCATTCTATCATATATACCTAACATCTCTAAAGCATAAAAAAGGTTTTGGGGTCGTGAAAACAAGGAAAGAAGTTACAAATTTTGGAAGAAAAAGTGCAGACCGTATTCTCTTCCATAGGCCGTTTCAAGTAATTCCAAAGCCAGCAATCTATTCCTGGACGTGTTCTGAAGATATTCCAATCATCCTCAAGGCCAAAAACATCAAGAAACACGACTTACAGACCCACGGTTTGCACATGCCATCTTGAACTTGATTTTATAATTTATGCATGATTAATCACTTTTAAGCATAGAATTATGTTTGTATCATCATTTCGGATGTTTTAGTTTAATTAATTTTGCATTTTGATGCATATATTAATGATCACCATTGTTAGAGTTTGCTTTGCCGTTTTAGTGTTTCTCTTAACAGGTTAAATTGGGCCAAGAAAAGAACATCATGATGCTCATGAGATCAAAACAAATTGATCTATACAGCTAGAATTAATTTATCATGCGTCTTGTGAATTTTTGAAACTTACAGGGTTATAGCTATGAAGTTTTGTCTGTAGGTAAAAGAAATTGGTCTAAAACGACAGACAGGGAAGAGGATGATAGCGTGGCTAACTATTATTGGTCCATTTGAATAATGACGCGTGCGTTTGGGAAAGACCACTTTGTTTCCTTTATAATTTATTTATGTTATTATATTTACAACTAACCATCCCAGCGTCTTCTCTATTTTTCTTAACATTTAATTGCAGGTTCTGTACATTATGTTGCCAGGCGTTTATCATACATCCAATCATCTAGTCATTGGATTCATCATCAATCCAGATCCAACGCCCAATGCTCAAGTCATACCATGGACCGTCAGAAAGAGTATCACACTGGATCTAGCGTGTTGACCGGGCTGAGCAAAGGATTTGGGCTAAATGAAATTCAGCTTCACACCCCCAACCTGCTTTCACCACAGGCCCAATTAGCTTCTTTCTTTATTTTCTTTTGTTTTATTTGATTAATTTCTTTTTTACAAAACAACAAAAAAAATCATTTTTTTATTTAATCATAAAATCAAGAAAACCACAAAAATGTAGAATTAGGTTTTTTTATTAAAATTAGTTTTTTTTTTTGGAAAATAATTAATTTAATGATATTGACTTGATTATTTTCATAATTAAAATTAATTAGACAAACTAGGTTTAATTCACAAATATTTAATTTTCTCAATAAAATACCAAAAAATATTTTTCTTTAATTAATTAGATTTAGGTTAAGATTTTAAATATTTTTCTCAAGAATAAAATACCAAAAAATATTTTTCTTTAATTAATTAGATTTAGGTTAAAATTTCAAATATTTTTCTCAACAATAAAATACAAAAAAATATTTTCTCTTTAATTGATTGGATTTTTAGAATTGAAACTTTGATTCTCGCACTTAATTCTCGCGCGTAATATTTTATTTTCCAATTATTGTATTTGCTTTGGGTTTGTAATAGTTTTTTTAATTAGGGTTTACCGCATATTATTTACTGTTTAATCCCCGGTTTTTGGTCATGTAACCCCCTCCCTGAAGCCTTGTAATAGCGTATATTTACTTTCCCGCTTTTAATTTCGGCAACTATGAACTGTCTAGATGTATGGATAATAGGCTTGCATGCAAAAGACAAATAAAATTAAAACAGTAGAAAACCTTAAATATGCAAAGATAAATTAACTGAAAAAATACACTCGCACATGCTCACTCCTAGGGTTTGCCTCACTTGGTTGCCTCAGAAATAATGGTCGTGTCCCTCGAACGTAGGGATATCTTAGCAAAAGACCCTCAATCTAAAAGTCATCATAAAGATCATAGTCCCTTAACGTCCCTCGAGTTGCCTACGAGAAATGATCTTGTCCCTCGATGTTGCCTACGAATATATGATGACAGTCCCTTCGAACTGCTAAGGCATCCTTACATGTTGCCTTCAATAACCATTTCGTCCCTTTCGATAGTCCCTCAAACTCCAACAACGGTGCTACCTATTCCTTAATAATGGGATAGCGCTTTCTAAAAGGAAAATGAACAGAGCTTTTTTCGAGTAGGTAGAAAATCTTAAGTACTTGCTCAAAACAATAAAAACTCTTTTACACAAACACTTTCAAAATAGTTTTCAAAAACAACTTAGTAACACTCTTGAGGATAGAAACAAGGGTTAAAACGAAGTAAAACAAAACTTTTCAAAGAAAAGCACACACAAGCAATTTCAAAATGAGCAAGTACCTAAGAGCCCATGGA
Organism: Vicia faba; assembly: GCA_948472305.1. Lineage (NCBI taxonomy): Eukaryota > Viridiplantae > Streptophyta > Magnoliopsida > Fabales > Fabaceae > Vicia > Vicia faba. The sequence goes on from OX451738.1 coordinate 972,639,203, forward strand.
AAACCATGGATAAAAAGGGTGATATAACCTTCCCTTTCTATAATCTACCCCCCCGTACTCAAAAACATCTCGAAAAAGGTTTTTTCTGTTCTTTTTACTTTTCCTTTGTTGGATGAAATAAAAGGTGGTGCCGACTCTTGCTTACCGCAACATTTTGCGAACAAAAAACGCAAACCAGTATAACAGTCGATTTTGCCACCGTATCACACCTGTGAGTATGGCAATCTGAGCCTTCAACCTCTGGTTTTCTTCCGCATACCTGGTGGCGACCTCCTTCCAATTATCAGAGTCGAGAAGTGAGCCACTAAGGTTTGACTGAGGCTTAGAGGAAAATAAATCATATTGCCTCTCCATTATCTCTGCAGCATAACTCTCAAGAATCTCGATCAAATCGTCTTTCTCCTTTAGGTCTGCTCGGTAAGACACCTCTAAAGTCTGGCACTTATTCTTCCAAGCTTCCTTTTCTTGTTGTATCCTGACTAGAGCAAGCTGAATCTCTTCCACATCATCTAATAGGGGAGGAGTGGTCTTCACAAACATATCAGGAATGGGTGCTTCTCTGGAATACGGCATCTTCAACTGGATGGCTCTTGCTTTTACCCACTATAGATAAGGCTTCAAGGAAATAACCTCTCTTGGTCCCAAGTCCTTCTTACCCTTCTTGTGAATATGACGTCAAGCCTTCGCAATATCCTCTCTAGCTTCCTTATGGTTTTCTCCATCTTTTAGGAAGAAACCACTCAAATGAATACTATTTGGCTTATCCTTAATCAGATATCCAAGTCGTCGCTGTACAAGAACATGGTTGTAATTATTTCCTCCATTTGTACCAAGAAGAGGCACATTGGGGAAACTACCACAACTGTCAACAATATCTACATTATGGTAAGCCTGATGATACCAAATAATATCTGAATGAGTAAGGGCCATAACCTTTGGAGCCCAACGAGGTTCCTTCCTGACATCCCAGAAAGCACCAGACTTAGGCAAGTGAGAAATAAACCACTGATACAACAAAGGCGTGCAGCAAATGATCATTCCTCCATGGTAAGAATCTCGAAGATGAATAGAGTAATAAGTATCACCCAATAATATAGGGACTGGGTTCCCAATCATAAAGACTCGGATGGCATTGATATCCATAAATTTATCTATATTGGGAAATAAGAACAACCCATAAGCAAGTAGAGCAAAGATAGCCTCGAAAGCAACTGTACTCTTAATTCTAGGAAAGTAGTGAGATTTCTCCAGTAAGAACTGAGTTGGTAATCCTCTAATCCCTCCTTTGGTAGTCATATGGGCTTCAACCTCATACTTTCCCAAATGTATTAAAGCAGAAACCTCATGGGATTTTGGCTCCCCCTCCAAACCAGTAAAAGGAACACGATTGGTAATAGGTAAACCCAATGGATAAGAATACTCCTCTAATGTAGGCATCAACTAATAATCAGGAAAAGTAAAGCATCGATTTATCGAATCATAGAACTGAACCGAAGTCGAGAGAATTCCATCCTTCATACTGAGCTTCATAAGAGAAATGATGGACCCATACTTCCTCTAAAAATCTGTAGAACTTTCGATCTCGGGAATCAGACTCATCAACTCATCTATCTTGGGATCTTTGAAATTGTATTTCCCGACCGTTCTTTTTCCAGAATCCATAGTCAAAAAGTACCAGAGATATTCACAAAGAGTCAACTTTTAAGTCCCCTGAAACAAAATGTGTTTAGAAGATGCACATGGGTTCATGAATGCATGATGCAACAATCACACACAAGATCATAAACATAGGGTTCATAGGTTCAACGTTACGAGTATGAGGTCGAAGGTACTACCCATAAGTAATGATCTAAGAGTTTATCACCTTCCGGACAAGGTTCTAAGAGGTTCCTAGAGTCTACATCCTTCTTTCAGATATTACCAACTTCCCAATTAACTCGGTAATTAGTAATATTCTCAAGAAAAACTCGTCCGAGCATAGTATCGCGTGACAATTAATTCCGGATTACTCCGTCATAGCTTTCGTACTACACCTAAATTTCCAAGATGGGTTCAAGGTTCTACGGTCCTCAGTTTCAGCAGGATCCCAGGTTGAAAGCAGCATGTCTTCCTGATTACTCAATAAATGACACTACAGTCAAAGGGGCCTCCACTGAGTGGGGGATCTCATGTCTCCTTTTTTGGGATTACTCCCTCAAAGTTAACATGACTATACCTCCCGTCATATCTTAAGTTTTCCCAATTCCGGGTATAGGACTAAGCACCCTAAAAACTAGGAAAATCCAGACAAACATATATACAACACATAAGATATAACACATAATAGCACATATACAAATATAAACAAAGATATGCTCAACTAGCTTAGGGATGGACCAGCAAGAGGTCAATCTCTCCCCAGTGAAGTCACCATTTTTTCTGTAGCGGTAGAAATGTTGAGACAGAGCCATTGGATTAACTTGACTCGCACAAGTCAAATAAAAATCTCCCCCATACTTTATTGTTTCCAAAGGAATGGGAAAAGAGCGAATAACCCAAAAGAGGTGGAGAGAATCTAAGTTCGGTGGTTGGTTATGCAAAGGGAATGTATTAGCATCCTAAACATCTACGGTACTCCGCAAGAACCTCTTTGTAAATCTGTGTATTTTGGCTATAAATGTTGTATACAAAAATGGATTGTGGGGATGAGGAAAGAAGTATTTTTTATGATTTTTGCATCCTCCGCGGCTGCGAACCTTTAGTGCCTACGTACCACCTTCCATGCATAAGGGATCAGGGTACTCGTAGTTCACCTTTTAAAATTTTTAAAAAACACAAGTGTGTTGGTTAATTTTAAGAGACAAGACATTATCGTCTTATCCGAGTGGAAGAACATACTTACTACCCATGATTATGAGAAAAGAGAATTTACATCATATCAAAGTGGAGGATATGGCTTGGATTTTAAAATCAACAAATTCTCGCTCAACACTCAAGTAGAAAATATCTCACTTCACTATATATCGTAGAAGTATAGTAGTTGGCATCACTACAAGGACTGACAAGAGTCTAATCTTTTGAGAAAATTTTAAAGTAAAAATCCAAAATGGCAAAATGGTTTGAATGAGATTTATTTACTTTTAATCTTCTCATAAAATGTTAAGGTATTATTAAGTTGATTAAAGATTTATTAAGAAAATATTTTTGAAAATGCATGGACCTAAGTCCAAGTTTATTATGAAAGCGGTTCAAGTTTAAAACAAGAAGAGTTTTGAAAAGGAGGGAGGAGATTTTTGAAATTAAAGAAGATGGGAGAAGATGAAGGGACTATCCTAAAGCATAAGGTAAAAGCTAGGGAAAAGAACCGTCTAACCAACAAGAAGCCAACACTTGACACAATGAGTCAATGTAGAATTCCATCCTTTGTATTTGAAATCAAACAGGCAAAGATAATAAACCTCTTAAGAAAACCAAGCTTCAATTACATTAAGTCTTCAAAAATTGGGCAGAGTAACGGCTGTATACAGATGAATTCCCGATCACAAACAAAGCATGTGATCACAATAACTTGCACACAAAGCAATCAAACAACCCAATGTCTTGGGGTAAACCCTAAGAGCTCTAGACAAAATAACAGTTGAGGTCACAAGGTCTCAAGGATAGGGCAAGGTCTCTAATCCTAAGTCCAAGAAGTCCATGTCTCCAAAATGCAAAAGATAGTAACCAAGTAGTCCAAGTAACATTAAAGATTTTTATAGTTCAAGTTGATTATTATGTATCCTCAAAAAGAAAATTAAAAGCTCAAATGAGCAAAATAAAAATGACATAAAAGTAAAGGCTCAAGTGAGCAAAGATGAAAATAACATGAAATGTAAATGCTAAAATAAATGTGCTTAAAGTAAAGACATAAAGTAAAAGCATGAAATAAAGTCAATTGTTAGAAATTAGTGGTTAGTTGAATGACCATCTTGAATCTTGCATTTGGAACTCATTAGAGGATTGGTAGGACCAAAGCCTCTCATCAACAAGTTGCATTTTCTTTTTGTCAAGTATATCATCCATTTTAGAATTCTCAAGGAATCATTTAATGATCAATGATGTTTAGGTGATCCACTTTGACCAAAGTTGATGAAAATTCATTAGAGGATTGGTAGGACCAAAGCTTCCTAACAAAGAATCTCAATGTTATTAGATCAAAGGGTTCAAATTAACATACTTGGGCTTGCAAACATAAGTTTGTGCCCACGGATGATCATTTTCTCAAATTAGGACAAAATTTAGCGCTATGTTAAGCAATCGGAAGTGGACTAAAAATTTATGTAACATATGTTTTGAGAAAAGATATGGAAATCATGCTCCAATAACATTTAGTACAATAAGAATGGGATAAGATGAAGAGGGATGGGGTGAGGAATAAACCACTTTTGAACTAAAAATTTAATCAAACTATTATTAAAATTATTCATCCATTTTTATGGAGTTAGACTCAACATCATGGATCCAATGATATTTTTAAACTAATTTAAATTGTTCAAATAAAGAAAAAAAAACAGATCAAAAATAGTAAAAATAAAGATAAAATTCCACCAAAAATTCAGAAGGTCAGAAGCAATGAAAATTATTTTTATAAAAAAATTTATAATTTAAAAAATGTCAGAAAGTATTTTTTTTAACAATTAAAATAAAGCAAACAAAGAAAAAATTATGAAAAATTTCAGATATTAAAATAAAAAAAATGAAAAAAAACATTCAAAGTCAGAAATAAATCAAAGTATTTTTGTATATTTTTTCATAATGTTTGGATAAAAAATAAAAGAGTTATGAATTTTTGATATTTAAAATAATTAAAATATAAAATGAGAAAATAAAAATAAACCAAAAAGATGTGGACCATCAGATCAGAGTCAAAACACGTTAGTAAGTTGATCAAGTGGACCATACACGATGTTCTTGATATGGACCTTATTTAAAACCACATTGGATCAAAAAATAGTCAACCAATAAAAATAAAACAATTGGCGTACTATCATTGGTTGAGATGAGACATGTCATCTTCTTCAACCTCCAGACACCCTGCAATTGAAATTTTGTGAGTTTCTTCAAACGGAAAAGTTAAAAATTCAGATTGGCATCATTGGATTCGTCTCACCAAGACGATCTTAACCCCCCCCCCTCCCCCTCGCGCCAAAGTTATGTAAAGTGTGCAAAGGGTTATGGATCAAAAACACAGAAAACAGCAAGCATAATTAGGTTGATATTTCTAACTCAATTCTCAATGATTTTAAAAATTGTAAGAAGTATAAGGATCAGAAGGATGAGTAGAGTAAGTTAGTGCTTTATTTGGATCCAAATGGTTAAGAATTCCACCTAAACGAAGTCAAACAATGAAACTCTAAAACTAAACTTCTGTAGCTTGAAATGTGGCTTGATTTACTTGGTTCAAGTGCTGGAGAGCTGGTATGATGATGGAGAGTGATGAATGTGAACAGAAATTTGGAGAAGGAAGCTTGAAATTCAGAAACCGGTTTCAAAAATTTGGAGCTCGAATGAAGTTTTGACAGGGTGTGTTTGGCTCTCAAAGCTTGTGTAAAAGTGTGGAATAAGATCCTCTCAAAGCTTGAATGACATTTTGAGACTTGAACCATTCAAAATCTCAAAATATTAAGGAAGTTATGACTTGTTGAAATTTGCAAAAATTCATAACATGACCTATAATCTTTTGCATCCTTAGGGCATCTTCCATCCATTTTCATATTTTGTACTTAAAAGAAAGGTTGAAGTTCACATCTATAAGATTAATGTGGAAAAATAATGGGCTCAAGGTGATAAAAATTGACCAAGTTATGATCTTTTAAAATCACCTAATGGAATTTGAGGGTTCATCTAGAGGACTTGTAATCTTTCTTTATCATTAAGTTTCTTCCACACAAAATTTCCTTGAAAATTTTGAAGTGATTTGTTAATAACCCTCTAAAGAGAAGCATTCCTTTGAAATCGCTCAAAAATACTAAATGATGAGCAAGATATACCCCCATTGAAATTCAAAACCCTAGCTCCTAGAGCAACAAAATGCTTTGGGAAGCCTTTGCAATTTTGATCAAATTTCTTGCATAAATACTTTTGTCATGTAAATAGAAGTTGTTGATAATGATAACGAGAAACCATAGCAACCAATGCCACTTCCAAATCTTGATAATTGAAGGAGGTATGCACTTGTGACCAATGGAAACAAAGACTTGTCCAACTATGTCAAACTTCTTCAATCAAACCTTGTACCTTTGAACTATTTTTTGACACTTGAGGCATGATGAATAATAATAGACTTTGTAATGATGTTCTTTCAAAGTATCTTCAATAGTGAAGCTTGAAACTCAATGAAGCTTTGTTGAAGAAGGCACATAAATGAACTTATGAACCTATAGATCAACTTGATGGAATGTATTGTGCTTTCACCTACAACACCATCAATTAGGGCAAACATTCCTTGTGTTTGTTAGTTAAAAGTTAATCACTACAAAACATAGATGATCACAAAATACAAGTCAAGGTGCTTGGTGATTCTCCATGAGCAAAACTTAAAGATAAGAGGAAGAGTCAAACCCTAGTGTGATCTTATTGTGATTGAATTGATGTGATGTGATAGAGCGATCTTAGGGGGAAACAATTGGGGTACAACACCATATTTCAAAAATAATAATGAGAATACCATGTCCATACTTAGTGGAAAACGAATTTCGGACTCCACCCAAGCTCTTATTTTTTCTGCTGTTACCAAACCACAAGGCCAAATAGCCCAAAACTCTGTTATAGCAACTTACCAAAAAAATACCAAACCAAATTCTTTTTTCTCACATACTGTGCTACAGAATATGTCACCTAAATTTTCTCAACAAATTTTGTCTACATATTCAACAACCATGTGTTCCTCCCTTAATCCTAAAAAGGCCAAGTTTAAACTGAAATCTACCCACAATAAATCCATTAAAAATGCACAGAAACATTCCCATGCAACCTGCAATTTGAACATGAGTTTGAAGAAAAATCCTACCCAACTTGCTCCTACTTTTCTCAAAGTGTATTAGACCCATCTGCTAACCAAGAAGAACTCATTTTGAGTGAGCATGGTGAGAAGAAGAGAATGAGAGAGTTAGTTAAATAGAAAGAGAAGGAAATAACAACTGATGAAGTGAGTCTGCATTTTGTATTGGAAGGTCCTGGCATGAAGGACTGTCAGGACTCATGAAAATATTAAGTCGGAATTGTCAGGGGATGAGAAACTGCATGCAATTCCGAATTTGAAAAAATTGGCTCAATAACATCGTCCTAACATTTTATTTTTTTTCAGAAACTTTGGCTAATGGTCAGAGGTTGTAAAACATTCAGGTTACGCTGAAGTATTAAGCATGTTTATCTATCGATGTTGAAGGAAAGAGTGGTGGCTTAGCGGTCTTGTGGAATAATACAGGAATCTTCAGTGTGAGTAACTTCTCTAGGAACCTTATTAATTTGGTTATTTAGGATGAGAAATGGGGTTGTGATACGGTGGGAGAACTGGGTTGGGTGTTTTACATTTGATCGCAAATGTTGCGGTTAGCAAGAGTCGCCACTGACTTTTCTTTTATCCAAAAGGAAAGGTGAAAAAGCACAGGAAAGACCTTTGAGATTATTTCTTGAGTTCAGGGGGTAGATTATGAAAAAGGAAGGTATTAGCACCCTTTTCATCCATAGTTTTCCATGGGCTCTTAGTTACTTGCTAGATCACTTGTTTTTGTTTGAAATTGTGCTTTGTGTGGTTTTTGAAAGTATTTTGTAAAGAGGCCATTGTTTAGGCAATCTTTGTAATGATTCTCGTTCGTAAGAATGTATACAAAGATGTTAATCTTTTGAAAATGTTTTCAAGTTTTATAAGATGTTTTGAAAGTGTAAGTGTTTGTTTTTGAAAATAGAAAGGATGTTTGTTTTGAAATGGAGCAAGTAATTAGGAGCAATCTACCTACCCAAATGTCTTTCTTGTTCATTTTCTTTTCCTTTGACATTGTTGTCTTACCATTGATTTGGAAAGCAACCCTATCTTTGGATGTAAACGGGACGGGCGTGGGTCATCGTATAACCATGATTAGCAATGTTGCAAGGTTTCTTAGCATTCTTTTAGAGGGACTGAGATCATTTGTAGGGCAACTTAGATAGTGTCATCGAGGGACTATGAGCTTGTATTTGTTTGTTTTTGCTAAGATACCTTACATGCATAATATGGCCATTTTGTATAAGGCAACCAAGTGGAATAACCCTAGGGGTGATTGTGTGCAAGTGTATTGTTTTCATGCTTGTTTTTATATTGAATTAGGATTTTCTAAGTATTGGTTTTAGTCTTTCCATACGAACCTTAATTACTAGCATGTTATATAAAAGCGATAAATTGCGAAATCTAAAGTTACTACGCTATTACAATATTTGTGAGGGGGGGGGGGGGGGGGGGGTATACAATTTGTAAATGGGGATTGCAAGAATTTAAACCTAATTAGTCTATTACAACTATATTGAATTGGTATAAATATACAAGAAAATAAATAAATACAAGGTAATAAAATGAATGAATTGTACAAAAATGTAAAGAGAATGAATTTTATTTAGTTTTCATGAAAAAAATATTTATGTCTTAACCTAATTAAATAAAGAAAATAGTTAATTAAGTTTGAATTTATTGAGAAAATATCTTAAATGAAAACCCTAATTCTATTAATTAATCAAAATAAAATAAGTTTAAGAAAAGTATTTTTAGTATTTTTATCTTTAAAAATATTTATAGTATTATAAAATATTTGTAGTCCTTTTTTAATATTAAAATAATGTATTTTTAAATGGTGTGAAAAATAAATAAATAAAAACATGATATTAATTAAGTTTATAAGATTTACTTAATAAAATAAATAAAGTATACAAATATTTTTTTTGTGGAAAAATAAAATAAAATAAGTCAAAATATAACTATATCATTTTTTGTATTTTATGATTTTTTTGTATTTAAAAAAAGATATATTTAAGAAAAGATAAATGAAATAAATAAATAAATAAATAACTTGGGCCAGGGGGTGCCAAGAGTCAATATGGAGGTCAGTTAGCAAAAACAAAAATAAACCAGGCCCAAAGGGCCCAACGCCTGTCAAAAACAACAAAAATCAGGAAAATGAAAATGTGAAAAATGAAAAGGGAACCACTGGGGCTCGAACCCAGGTCCCATAGGTTACAGGCGTGCGCTTCTACCACTGGGGTGGCTATACATCTGTTAATACAAATGAAACAATAAATATGTAAAACAAAACGTGTTCTGAAGACTTCATCTTCAACCTCCAGCCAGACCAACTGTAACTTGCTTATTTCTCATCAAAAATGAAAACTGTAAACATGAAACTTGTAGCAAATTTTCTCACGATTACAGAAATGTAAAGTATTAAAACTATAGATCAAAGATAACCAAGAATTTTAATGGCCCTAATCTGAACCCCAAAAATTTCAGAAATTTCAATTTCAAAATTCTCTAAGCTCAAGCAAAATCAATGGAAACTGTGGACATGGTGAGCTTCAGGGTAATGATATCTACATGTTTTGTTCACAAATAAACTATTGAGGATGCCTGTATGAAGAGTTCCAAGTTGAGAAAACTCACCTCAAAACTGGAAATCGTGTTTGGAGTTTGAGCTTGTTTCAGGCAGTTGTGATGATCAAGTTAGCTTCCTTGAGGTCCTAGGAAGCTAATGCAATTTTCTTGAGTTGAGAGTGGTTGAAATGACCTGGAGAAGTCCAACTGCAATGCTCTGTTTTTGGCTATGGAATTTGATGAAGATGGAGTTACAGTTTGTAAACAGGGACAGGGATGGTTTGTATTTGGTATGAGGAAGCTTTTGAAACAAAAGGCTAAGAAACGCACGAGGGAAATGTGAGTTTGATGTTCAAGGTCAGAAACTGTGCAACAATGGAGTTTTGGGGCAATTTCTGATTTGAGAGAGTTTTGGTGTGTCTCAGGGTGTTCAAGCTCGTGTCCTAGCTCACAAATAGTGACTCTATTTATAAGCAAAAAGTTTGGAGTGCTCTAGTTGATCAGAATTCAAATTTACATGTTTAAGTTAAACATGTGATTTTTTTACAAAACAAGTTTCCATGCCTTGTGTACTTGCTAAGATAGAGTGGTTATGCTTTAAACAAGCTTGCTTTTAACTTTGTAGATGGAGTATGATCAGAGGGAACAAGTTAGAGGCTCAATGTGAACTTTATGCAAAAAGCTTGCTTTACAAGAATGGCATTGTTAACTTTGTGCCATAAATGGAAATGCAACTTGGACAATAGCTCAATTGCTTGGATCAAAGCCCTAACAGTTGTGTAAACATTTAATTATGGAGTTACAAACAATTTTGAGGCCTACAAATCAAATATTATGCATCCTAGCATGGATTTGGTTCAAGTGTTCATAAAAAATGACTTGTAATTCAAGTGACAAAACCCTAATTTCATCTCTTCGATTCTCCCTCCTCAAGAATGATCTCAAGGAGTTCTTGGACATTTTGGAAATCTTGCAATGTGATCTACAGCCCATATTTGAATTGCTTTTGAATATTCCCATTGGAACTATATGAAAGAGTGCCATGAAGTTAGGTCAAAATCCTGACCAAATTAGGGCAAAATTTCACTAAGTGTTTAGTTTCATGACCACATGTTCATAAAATTATAACTTGAGATCCAAGAATTTTTGGAAGGATTTGTGTAAATCAAAGTTATATATTTCATGGAGATCTACAATTTTCATATTGGAAGTTTCTCTTGAATCATCTTGTATCATGATGAAAATTTGGCTCAAAGTTATGAAAAAATATGAAATTTCCAACACTTAGAAAAATTTCCAAGTTTAGAAATTTTGACTTTTCAAAATGAAATATTGACTTTTTGATTTCTTGATGAATAGGTTTCATATTTTGACATGTTTTTATGAATTGTGATCCTTGGCACTTGAGTTTGACCAAAAAGTCAAAGTTTGACTTTTTAGTATACAGTTGACTTTTGATCAGTTGACTGCAAATTCATCTGTCAATCCAATGGACTTGCAATATTTTGAGCCATGTCATTAGGTCAAAATGATTCATTGTACTCTTGAGATCATTCCTTAAACCAATTGACAATTTTCTAGGTCAAAAATCAGAAATTGCCCTTTCCCAGTCAAAACCCTAATTTTGACCATTTTGCCCTTTTGATGATTTGATCAAATTTCTTGGGGAATTGTGGTTCAAACTTGATAAAATGATGCATATGAGTTTATAATGTTGATATGGATCAAGAATTATGAATTTTGACTGTAAATTAGCCATGGTTGACTTTTTCCCCAATACAACTAATTTTTAGGTCAACTGCTCAATTGACTGAGCAAAAATGTGATTCAAGGCTTGAAACTTGGCATGATTAATCTTGGGGGTCCATGATGATCCATGAAAGTCACATGGTACATTGGAAGTTCAAAAATCCTTGTGCAAACTTAAACCCTAATTTTGGTCATCAGTGCTTGAGGAGGTGTCTTGAGTTGATCAAACCCTAGTGTAGTCTTGAGCCCAAGGAGATCTTGTGAGTAAATTCTTGATAAGTGAGAGGGAAAATTTTGGGGTACAACAGGGGTGTTTGGCGATTGACGTGTTATTATATTTTTCCTAAAAGAAGTAGGAGAAGACTTCCGTTGGATATGCTTCAGGATATCCGAAACATGTTGAACATGCCACAGTGCATTATAGGTGATTTTAATAATCTTATTTCTCAAGAGGACAAACGTGGAAATCACTCTAATCCTAATTGGCTCTACACGAGTTTTCGGGAAGCAGTGAGTGATTGTGATTTGGTTGATATTTCTCTTGAAGGTTATCAATATACGTGAGTTAAGAATCGTGGTTTAGAGTGTATGGTAGAAGAGATATTGGATCGTGCTATGGCGAACCCAGCATTGTTGAATTTGTTTCTGAATGTTTCTCTGACAAATCTTATGGATTAACATTCCGACCATAACCCCGTATTTCTATCGTATGAACTTCTGCAAAATAATGTTAACATGAAGAAGTTTATATTTGAAAATAATTGGCTTCAGGAGGGAGATATTGATGAAGTTGTTCAAGGGGGTGGAGAAAAGGAGAGGCCATTGATATGGAGGTATGGCTCTCTTCTTGGGCAAAGAATTTGGAGGTGTGGAATAAAGAAAAGAGGAGGAATAGAAAGGTCGTTCTTGAGCGTAATCGTTCCACCATGGAGATGTCTAGAGGTGGTTATGATAAGCAAGCAGCGGAGAAACTTCTTAAGGCTCAACATGAGTATAATAAAGCACATATAAGTGAAGAGTTATATTGGAAACAACGCGTTAAAATGCATTGGTTTCCTGATGGTGATTCGAATACTAGATTTGTCACCGGTCTACTACAGCTAGGAAGAAGTTCAAGAAGATTGAGACTTTAAGGTATGATGAAGGAAGTGATACTAGTGACCCAACTGAACTTTGTGAAATATCCAAGACGTATTGTGAAGGATTGTTCTGTGTGGGGACAGGGACCTATGAGTCGTTCCTTTGTTTGGTCTAGAGAAACATTTTTGAGGATGATAATGATCAGCTGATCTGACCGGTAACTATGGTAGAAATAAGGGCAACCTTATTCGAAATGCACCCTGATAAGTCGTCGGGTCTAGATGGGTTTAATCTGGCATTTTTCCAAGAATATTAGGACTTATGTGGAGAGGATGTTTATAAGGAAACCACTGTTTGGTTAGAAAGAGTTTTTTTTCCATCATCTCTTAATGATACAAATATTTGTCTAATTCCTAAGTGTGCCAAACCGAGTACAATGAAAGAATTTAGGCCCATTTCACTTTGTAATGTGATTTATTAGATTGTGTCTAAATATTTGGCGAATAGACTCAAGAAAGTTTTGAATAAGCTTGTATATGAAGAACAATTGGAATTTATGGAAGGAAGATCTATTCTATATAATGCGGTGATTGCGATATAAATTATCCATCACCTTAAAAGAAAGACGAAGGGTGGGAAAGTATCTCTGGCTCTGAAGATTGATATTGGTAAGGCATACGATAGGGTGGATTAGGGTTTTCTGAAGGGTATGTTGTTGAAAATGAGGTTTGCAGACAAATGGATCCACTGGATGATGATGGGTGTTACTTTGGTAAACTATTATGTGCTAGTTAACTCAGATAGCGTATGACCTATTGAACCAAGAAGAGCCTTGCGTAAAGGAGACCCATTGTCTCCTTATCTCTTTATTCTGTTATCAGAATGTCTTTCTACCCTTATAAAGTGCTCCTTAGCCAAGGGTGGTGTTCACGGTATCCAAATCTGTAGAGGGGCACAAAGTGTGTCCCATCTGCTTTTTGCTGAAGATTGTTTTCTTTTTTGCAGGGAAAATCTTACGGAAGTTAGACATATCATGGAGAAACTTGATATTTATGCTCAAGAAGCCAGTCAAGAGATTAATATGAAGTCAGGAGTTTTCTTTAGTCGTAACTTGAGCAGACCAACGCAAGATGACCTTGTAAATGTCATGGGTGTTTGTCACGTGTTGGGTACTGGTGCGTATTTTGGACTTCCCTTGATGATAGGGAGAAGTAAGAAGGCTACCTTCTAGTTTATCAAGGATTGCATCTAGAAGCATATTAATTCATGGAGGGGAAGGTATTTGTCCAGAGAGGGTAAATAAATCATGATTAAATATATGCTACAGGCCATTCTGGCTTATATTATGAGTATCTTTATTCTACTGGATTCTATGATCAATGAGATTGAAAAAAGGCTTTATTCATTTTGGTGGGGTGGTGGCTCCAATAGTAAGGGTATTAGATGAATGTCCTGGGATAAGTTAACTTGTTTGAAGGAGGAAGGTGGCCTGGGTTTTAGGGATTTCAAGGCTTTTAATATGGAAATGGTCGCTAAACAGGGATGGTTTATCGTGTCTAATCCTCACGCTCTTATTTCTAGAATATTTAAAGCGAGGTATTTCTCGAGAACTTATTTCTTTGATGTGTCTATTGGTTATAACCCCTATTTTGTGTGGAGAGGTATTTTGAAGGCCCAAGAAATTCTAACTCTGGGTTGTAGGTGGAGTATTGGCGATGGAAGAAATATTAAATTCATGAATGACCTTGGCTTCGAGGTAGTCGTGAAGGGTGTTTGATTGGTCCACAAGCCCAAGGTGCGTATAACATTACGGTTAAAGATTTGTTGCTCCCAAATGTTAAACATTGTAATATGGTATTCTTAGTGATTTGTTTGATCCTACAGTTGCTAAAGACATCTTACAAGTTTCGTTAGTGGAGGAGGTGATGAATGATTGTTTGGTTCAGAAGGAAGACCAAAACAGTATTTATAGCATCAGGTTGGGGTATCACTTATGGAGGATGGAGAGGAAAAGATATGGAGGGGTGAATGTGAATGATAATTGGTTAAGATTATGGAAGATAACAGCACCAAATAGAGTGACACACCTTCTATGGAGAATTTGCAGAGGTTGCCTCCCGACTAGATCGTGACTCCGTCAGCATCATGTTCCTTGTGTGCCAGATTGGCCATCTTGTGACATTAGTTACAAAGACGATTGGTATTTTTTTTGTGCAACAAAGCGATCTCAGCATGGTGGGAAACAGGTTTGTTTAATGTTATATCTCCCCGTCTCCAAGTGTTTCAGGATGCTAAATCTCTTATTCTTAATTTATGTTGCAAGGAAGATAGCAAAGTTATCGGTAGAGTAGCAGTTATGGTTAAAGGGTTATGAAGGAATAGAAGGAATAATGAGAAGAAAGAAGCTACTAAACTTGGTTGGTTAGCCTTTCATAAATGGAAAAAGTGGTTTACTGCCCAGCAAGACCTCCACTCTGGAGGTAATAATGGTAGTGTGTTGCAGTGGACTTTGTCGCTGCATGGTTTCTTTAAGTGTAATGTCTATGCATGGTTTAATCGTCAGATAGGTACATTAAATCGGGGGTGGTGTATTCGAGACGACCATGAGGATTTTGTTATGCAAGAACTACTTGGGATGGTGGTACCTTATCCATTCTATAAGCAGGAGCTTTAGCTCTCAAAGAGGTTATCCTAGGCGTCAGCTCCCTGAACCTTGCTCATGTTATCTTCGAAAGTGGTTCTCAAATGATAGTTAATGGATTACGATCAAACCTGAATGGTCATTCGGGATTTTATTTTATTATTTTTTCTATAAAGTCGTTGTTACTAGAATTCCTTTATTTTAACATAAAATTTGTAAACCATCAAACGAATATGATTGTCTATATATTAACTGATCTTACCGGATCAGACTTGGACCGTCACAGCTGGCTCGAACTGGATTTGAATGAGATGGGGGGGTACCTGCAAGACACTCCGATGCTAAAATGAGATACAGAATGGGCAGGCAAAAAGTATGTAGCTGTGTAATAGATGAATACCTGACCCTCTTGGAACAGAGGGTATTTATAGCCCCCAGCGCTGGGCCAAGGTCCCCTCATTGGGCCGACCAGAACTGGCCCAATAAAGAAACTGACAGGTTTTACGTGTGTAGTAGGGACCCGCACGTGGTCCCCTTCCTGAGTGGTGCTCTGCGAAGAATGAGGAAGACGCGGTCTTCCTCGAGCATCCTCCCCGTAGGACAGATTTTGTCCCCTCCGAACGCCATGGGATTCTTAAAGCCCCGAAAAGACCGCGTCTTCCTCATTTTTCGCAGAGCACCACTCAGGAAGGGGACCACGTGCGAGTCCCCACTACACATGTAGAACCTGGCAGTTTATTTATTGTAAACACTCCTCGAGGAACTTCCTAGATCTGGGCCTTTATTTGTACTTTGGGCCAAGGCGGGCCCAGTCCGGAACAAGAGCCCCCCAAGTCGTTGCTCCTGGTGTAGGAGTTATGACTTGATCTCAGCTTGCTTTTTCCACGGGGACCTGATGCCCGACCCAGGGCTTTGTCTTTTGAAGCATGCTCAAGGAACTTCTCGCGGGGATATGCGGGCTGTGTCTGTTGGATACGTGGCGCAGTCCTTGGGAATTGTAACGCCACCGTAGCAAATAGGGTCATCATTGCCTAGGGGGTAGGTGTCGAGGACGGGGGAAGTTCGTGTCTCCCCGGTGCGACGTTTCACATTCCACGTCATCCCTATAAATAGGACCCTTGGGCCCATAATTTGTTTTTCCCTTTCACGCTCCTCCTTCTTTCTCCGTTTTCCCCAGCCGCTATTTCCGTAACGCCGTGAGACCGTCGCACCAATCGCCATTGATTACTCCTGTTACTGTCGTTCGTACCCCTCTTCTTTCAAGTAAGTATTCCTTCTTCCTGCTTTCTTGCGTTGTAGATGGCTTTTTCGTGATTTTTTATGCTAAAACCCTGTTTCTGGAAATAATGCCCGATAGATTGAAGCGCACTAGGTGCCTGATTCATGACTGTGTTCGAGACACTCATAGTTTTAGGCATATAATCCATGATATTGCCCAAAATATTCATGCGTTAGGTCGGTATATTCATGAATTGGTCGGGGTATTTATGCGTTAGGCCGGCATATTCACGAACTGGTCGGGATATTCATGCGTTAGATAGGCACATTCATGAACTGGACGGGATATTTGTCCCTTTAGGAAGTACGTAGGATAGTCTCCTCGCGATATTCTAGTGTCGGGTAGGCGAAGTCAGAAACTTGGTCGCGTGATTCACGGTTCGCCCGGGGCACTCATGTTATGCTCATGCCATCCATGATTGATGAATGGTCGGAGCTGGGGTGTTGGTGTTTGGCTTTAGTTTCAATTTGATCGTTGTGTACTTCTTCCCGCTTTTGAGGCGAGCACGCGGATTTGTTGTCGAATTAACCGATTTCCTGTACCTTGCAGGTAAATGGTCGATAATCCTGAGTCCTCGAGACATAATGACATTGAGGAAACAAGTACAGAAGAGAATGTTACTTTGGTCGACACCGTCGACGACCCTACGCTAGACTGGGTGGGCGCTGAGCCCCGGGGAATTGCCTCAGCATACTGCCATCGTAGCCGGCGAGCTTATATCGTTGTTGAGCACGGCGGCACTCAGGAAGGATTTCAAAAGAATTTCAAAATAATGAGGCTGACAATTGATGCCCGTATCTGCTCGGAATTCACCGAATATGCGTTCCCTATGTACGAGATTGTATTCAGGGATCTCGGTCTTAGGCTGCCCTTTAGTGACTTCCAGGTCGGGGTGTTCAGTCATCTAAATCTGCCCCCCTCGCAGCTCCACCCTAACGCAATTGCCTTCCTCCGGGCGTTCGAGCTAACCTGTCGTTTCTTGAGAATTGGGGCGACGATTCCCCTTTTTTCAGGGTTTTTCATCTGCAACGTCAATCTCGAGGAGGCAAGCATAGTTGGGTATCTCTTAAACAGTCGAAGAGGCTGTTTAGGATGTACATGGATTCGGTGAGGGATTTCAAAGATAAATGGTACGTGTTGCAGCCGGCCATCCAAATGGCCCTGGATTCTTTGTTTAAGCCGGAGACTGTGGTGGTCGACGGGGAAGGGGAGCCCCTTGTAGATGTTGATGGTAGTCCCGTCGCCGGGCGAATCTTCAAGTTCCCCATCCATTGGTGCTCGGGTCATTACGAGCATGGCACCAGGCACTATCATACCCCTGCGGGGAGCATGAGTTTCGAGGATGAGGAGGCTTATGTTGTCCTCTGTAAGTTTGTTGATGGCTTTTTCCCCGCCCGGTGGGTCACGAGGGAAGGGGATGATATTCTCGACGAGGACGGCTACCCGACGTTCGAGGCGCACCCTATCAACACCAAGGCACTCGTTGAATTTCAATCCTACGGGCAGGCCGTAGATCTCCTAGGTTTCTTGCTTCTGCTCTTTATTGTTATTCTCTTTTCTTTTCCTTTAATCGCTTGTAGCTAACCTGGGTTCACTTTTCTTTACAGGTCACATGGAGGAGCGTCGAGAGAGGCTTTTGAAACTGACCCAGGACAAAAAGATAAACAAGAGGCTGGTGAGAGCACCGCAGGCCACGCGGATGGGCCCGCCAGCTAGTTCGGGCCGAGATGCGTCTAGTGGGTCCTCGGACTCTCATGATGCCGAGCAACAGACCGAGCTGGTTGCCAGGAAGAGGAGTCAGACCGAGAGCAGGTCGGAGACCGGTGATGAGCCTATAGCTGCCCGGGCCTTCGGCTTACTGCCCTGCTTTACGGAAAAGGATTTCTTCAAGGGGTTTCCTCTGACAGTGTCTGATAATGAGGCTGAGACTATTAAACGGCTCGACAAAGAAGGCCGGAGGAAACACCTTGCCGCCAGCATGGTCGGGGTGGTGAAGATGGCCGAGATGGCCGTGGTCCTTGCCGGGGAAGGATCAGATTCTTCAGACCGTGTTAGGGAGTTAGAATCAGAAAAGGCTGCTTTTGCTGCCAAATCTCGCAAGTTAAAGGCAGCCCTCGAGCGGTCCGAGGAGATGTTTCATGAGCAAGCCGACCTGTTGTTAGGGGAGAAAGGAAAACACTGTGAAGGCTGCCGAGGAGAGGGATTGCCTCCAACTTGACAAGGAACGGTTGGAGAGCGACAACCAACGATTGTCCAAGGAAATCGAAGAGTTAAAAGCTGTTATGCTTCCTGCTGACGATGAGCCAGAGGAGATAGCCTCTTTACGCACCCGTTCAGATTTGGTTGCACGTATCCACCTTCTCGAGTCAGACTGTATCGGTGCCCTAGCCGATGGGTTCGAGGCCGCGGTCAACCAGCTCTCCGTCCTAAATCCGGGCATGAACATTGAGGGAGTCGGGTTTCTGTCCCAGATTATTGATGGTCAGGTCGTGCCTCCTCCCGAGTCTCCTGCGTGCCCGTGTTCATTTTTTGGGGCTTGGGTACCCGTGCTAATTTCTTGATTTCTTCTGGCCGTTGTGCCATGGTTTGTAACCTCGAACATCGCCGGCCTTCTTGGTCGGTTCACTATTGACTTGTCTTATGCATATACTTTTTTAATGGATGTTTATTTCACCTTAACCTGCTCGTATCTAGGCTAATGTTCGACTGTCACTTTCGTGATGAATATTTTGTTTAAGTTTTATTCTCGAGAGGAGATATCCTTTTGACCCCTTTGATGGCTCGACGCACTTCGAAATGCGTCAGTTGTGCAGAGTGGAGCCCGCATGTCGAGCGTATGACCCAGATCAGGGTCCTACGCTCGCGATGTTAACTTCCCATCGCGAGTTGGGTGTTCTGCCATGTGGGTACTTCAACAGTGGAGCTCGATCGAGGTGTCCCTTTCGGGCATTATCGTTCGACTCGTTGGGTGAATGACGGTTTGTCATTTGGTGGTAGGTCAGGTCCGTACCTCGACCCGCCTACGTGGTCGAGACATTTCCCTTTGTTGACTAAAGGTGGATGTTCGACAGCGAAAGTCCACAGTGGTTGAGGGCTTTAGCTATAGGACTGTTTTAGCTTAGCAACGTTCCAGGGTCGTGGTAACGGTTCTCCGCTTAGCTGCTCGAGCTAATATGCCTTGGTGCCTGTAGCGCCATGAACGCGATAGGGTCCTTCCCAGTTCACGGCCAATTTCCCTTCGCGGGATTCTTTCTGGTTTCTTCACAATACCAGGCTGTCGATCTAGAACTCGCGTCTAATGACCTTGTCGTCATGACGCAGGGCTACTCGTTGTTTTAGAGCGGCCTCGCGCAGGGCTGCCCCTGATCGAATTTCCTCGACCAGGCCGAGTTCGTCTCTAAGTGCTTCATCGTTCATTTCCTCGTCGAGAGGCATTTCTGTCCTCCTGGAGGGTTCCCTGATCTCTACGGGGATGACGGCCTCGGTGCCGTATATTAGTCGAAACGGGGTCTTGCCCGTCGTTGAATGGGGCGTGGTGCGATAAGCCCATAAGACGCTGTGTAGCTCCTCGACCCACCCCCTTTTTGCTTCGCCAAGCCGGCGCTTGAGTCCTTGCAGGATGACCCTGTTGGCGGCCTCGGCTTGCCCGTTGGTTTGGGGATGCTCAATTGAGGTAAAAGGTTGTTTGGTCCCGAGTTTGGCGACGAAGTTTCGGAACCCGTGGTCGGTGAATTGGGTACCGTTTTCTGTGATCAGCGCCTTCGGGATTCTAAATCTGGCAAGGATATTTCGTTTTTAGAAACGAAGGATGTTGTGTGAGGTTATTTTTGCGAGGGCCTCGGCCTCTATCCATTTCGTAAAGTAGTCCACGACCACAATAAGGAACTTGTTTTGGTACGTCCCTTGCACGAATGGTCCGAGGATATCCATCCCCCACCAGGAAAATGGCCACGGGGAAGATAGTATGCTCAGCTCGTGAGGGGGAGCGAGATGCATGTCGGCGTGCTTCTGGAACTTGTCGCACTTCTTGACGTGGTCTTTGGCATCCTGTTGCATTGTCGCCCATTAGTACCCCGCTCGTAGAGCTTTCCTTGCTAGGGATTTGCCGCCCATGTACTGGGCGTTGATCCCCTCGTGTATCTCCCGTAATACTTCGGGGACTGTGGATTCGTCGATGCACTTCAAGAGGGGAATGGAGAACCCCCTGCGGTATAGCTTGTGCTCGAGCACCACGTAGGAGCATGCTCGTTGTTTGGTTGTGGTTGCTTCTGTCCGGTCCGAAGGGAGCTCGCCCTTTGTCAAAAATCTGTACACCAGGGTCATCCAACACAAAGCGTCTCCGATGGCGTGTACCTCGATAGGGGTCGAGGTTCTATCGATGCTTGGGCGCGATAGGGATTCTTGTATGATGAATTTGTTCCCTCCCTTCTTTCTTATGCTTGCGAGCTTCAAAAGTATGTCGGCCCTTGTGTTTTGCTCGCGCGGGACGTGCGATATTTCTGCCCGATCGAACTTCCTCATGCGTTCTCTGACTAAGTTTAGGTAGTCAATGAGGCTGTTGTTTTTAGCCTGGTAACTCCCTTGGACTTGGGAAGTAACGAGTTGAGAGTCCGTGAAAATTTCTACTTCACGTGCCCCTAGGTCCTCGGCTAGCCTCAGTCCCGCGAGCAGAGCCTCGTACTCTGCTTGGTTGTTCGAAGTTGGGAAGGAGAGGGTTAGCGAGTGCTCGATCACCATGCCCTCCTCGTTTTCAAGGAGGATCCCTGTGCCGCTTCCGGATGAACTAGAAGCTTCATCGACGAAGATGGTCCACTTGTGCTCTTTCCCTGCGGGGGGTTGTGAGCGGTCATTTCTGCGACGAAGTCGGCTAGGGCTTGTGCCTTTAGGGCTTTCCTGCTCTCGTATTGAATGTCGAACTCAGAGAGTTCCAAGGACCACTTTAACATTCGACCTTCCATGTCAGGTCGACCTAAGAGCTGTTTCACTGGTTGGTCAGTTTGTACTATGATCGTGTGAGCCAGGAAATAGTGTCTAAGTCTCCTCGCCGCGTTGACAAGGGCTAAAGCTACTTTTTCTATCTGTTGGTATCTGCTCTCGGACCCTTGTAGCGCTTTGCTCGTGAAATAAACGGGCTTTTGTCCGTCGGTGGTCTCGCGGATGAGGGTCGTGCTGATGGCTTCGTTTGAGATGGCCAGGTATAAGAACAAAGGTTCCCCGTCGACTGGTCGAGACAGTACGGGCGGTTGGGATAGGCTTTGTTTTAGGTGGTGCAACGCCTGTTCACATTCCTCGGTCCATTCGAAGGCTGCCTCTTTACGAAAGAGTTTGAAGAAGGGGAGGGCGTGCTGAGCGGATCTCACGACGAAGCGGGACAACGAGGTGAGCATGCCATTCATGACTTGTATTGACTTTTTTGACGTGGGTGTCGGGAGGTCGAAGAAGGCTCGACACTTGTCGGGATTGGCTTTAATTCCTCATTCTGTCAGGTAAAAATCAAGGAATTTCCCCGCCTTGACCCCGAATGTGCACTTCTCGGGGTTGAATCTCATCTTACATTGTATTGCTTGAGCAAAGACTGCTTTGAGGTGGGATGCATGGTCGGTGTCTGCATGGGATTTAACGATCATGTCGTCCATGTAAACCTCGAGCATGTCCCCGATTTGGTTGTGGAACACTTTGTTCATCATACGTTGGTATGTCGCCTCTGCGTTCTTCAGACCAAAGGGCATTACGTTGTAGTAATAGTTTCCCGAGCTGGTCATGAAAGTAGTGCAATGCTTGTCGCTTACGGCCATTGGGATTTGGTTATAGCCTGAATATGCATCCATGAACGACAATATTTTGTAACCGGCCAAGTTGTCGACCAACATGTCTATGTTTGGTAAAGGAAAAGAATCTTTCGGGCATGCCCGATTGAGATCAGTATAATCAACACACATTCGCCATTTTCCATTATTATTTTTTACTAGTACAACATTTGACAACCAGGTTGAATACCGGGCTTCAGAAATAAAATTTTCCTCTAAGAGGTCTTTTACAGCTTTTTCAGCAGCCTCCGTTTTCTTCGGAGACTGCCTACGTCTATGTTGTACTACTGCCCTAGCGGCTGGATCTATGGCGAGACGGTGACAGGCGACCTCGGGGTCGAGTCCGGGCATCTCTGCAGCGCTCCACGCGAATAAGTCAGCATTCTAGTGTAAGCAGGCTTTGATATGCTTCCTTGCCAGGTCGGGGAGGTCGGTACCGATCTTCACTCCTTTGCTCGCGTCCTCACCGAGAGGGACGAGCTCGAAGTCCCCATATGGAATTGGTCGAAGGGGGACTTGCTCGCCGTTGGGAGGCTCATCCTAGTCGAAGCGGGTGTCCAGGGCTATGGAGTCGACCTTTGGGGAGCTCTCTGCTCTTCTGCCTTGATGGGCTCTGTCTTCTCGGGCTATGGTCGTGTAGTTGTTGGTCTCTTGGCGGGTTTTGTCCCAGTGTCGACCGTGTCGCATCCCTTGGATGTCGCGTTGAAACACCTTCGAGTAGCGGCCAGGTCCCCTTGGATGGTGGCGACCTGTGCCCTCTTGGTGTAAAACTTCATTTTCAAGTGGACGGTAGAGGGTACCGCGGTCAGTTCTGCCAGCATTGGTCTTCCCAGAATGCAGTTGTAGAGGGATGGGCAGTCGATGATGAGGAAGTGCACCTTGACCTGCCTCGTCGTCGTGTCCTCACCAAAGGTAACCATGAGCTCGACGTATCCCCAAGGTTTGGAGGTCGAGTCGTTGAAGCCCTGTAGGTCCGACCCCACATAAAGTGAGAGGTGTGAGTCGTCGAGCTGCAGGGTCCGGAATAGTTGACTGTACATTACATTGACGGAACTTCCTTCGTCGATGAGAACACAGTGTACGTCAAAGTTAGCCATTCTCGCTCTTATTAGCAGAGGAATGACCGCGTTGGGGGCCCCTCCGGGGAGCTCTTCGAGGTAAAAGGTGATAGGCTCCGACCTACCTTTCACCCTTTCAAAAGTCACCGTCTGAGGAGGTGCAGAGTCGACCAGTTCATCCAGCTTCTGAAGAAGTGAAAAACACAAAAAGGGGGGTTGAATTGTAAAACTGAAAATCAATGCAATGAACACGATATTTTTATCCTGGTTCGTTTGATCTCAAACTACTCCAGTACACCCGTCAAGGTGATTTCG
This sequence comes from Vicia faba, assembly GCA_948472305.1. Lineage (NCBI taxonomy): Eukaryota > Viridiplantae > Streptophyta > Magnoliopsida > Fabales > Fabaceae > Vicia > Vicia faba. The sequence continues at coordinate 972,662,706 of OX451738.1, forward strand.
CCTCTCTCCAACGAGGTCTTAATCCACTATATTCAACTGAATATTACAATCTTCTTTAATAACTGCTAAAGCCTTCTTGATGCAAACCACAAACCGGTTTGTCAAGGAATCACTTTCTTACAAAGAATAGAAATCTAGGTGTGTGAATGTTTTCTACAAAACTGTTTATCACAACTGTGATATTACACAACTTAAGCTTATGGAAACTAGATTGCTAAAATATTGAGTAAGGAATTGTTGGAGCTTTTAGCAAACTGAGAATGAGAAGATGATGAATAGCTTTTAGGCGTGTAAATTGATGTAGAGCATTATCCAATTCAATCTTCGTTGTCTTATTTATATAGCATTGGATTTGATGAACGTTGGAGCAATAATCTTGATTCAATGCCAATAACAAACTTTCCTTATTAAGCAGATATTGTCTGGAATGATGTCGTTGGTAAGAATTCGCTTTGAATGCACAGTACCGTTGCTACTTAAAGCGTGTTCTGGCTTTGGCTCATTCTGACTCTGCTTAAGTGCTGATGAACTGTTGTTGTCTTTATCAGAGTGTTGAGCGCAGTTCTGTTTATCAAGCTTCAGCATAAGCGTGAGTTGTTCTTCTGATTCTGGTATTCTGATATAGCATCTTCTGATGCTGATGTTGATATCCAATATTCTGATGCTGATTACGATGTACTATTACTGATACCTATCAAAGTTTCTGCAAAACAGAAGGTAATATTTTAGGTAGCAAATAGTTCTTATATGCATCACATAATTAATATATCTTTTCATTTTGTTATCATCAAAACTTAAACTTAGGGTAGTAGATTCAAACTTTGTTCTAACAATCTCCCCCTTTTTGATGATGACAAAAACTAGATATTTTTAATTGAAAGTAACGTGAAAAAGTATCAGAGATAACTAAATGATAAGATGTATCAGAGTAAGAAGTTATCAAAGATAAGGGATAAAGAGATATGAGAGTTGGGATCGGAGATGCTCCCACTGAATTTATAACTTCCCTTTTTAATTCCAAGAGTTCTTCAGGATCAGATCTTTATTGACTTGCTTTGAACATCAGAATATCAGAGCTTTGACTATCAGAAGCTTTAGATCAGAATATCAGAGCAGAGCTTCAGATCAGAATATCAGAGCAGAGCTTCAGATCAGAATATCAGAGCTTTATCAGAGTTTTGCTTTGGATCAGAGTATCAGAGCTTTGGTCTTCAGTGAATCAGAGAGCATTCTTGTACCTGTAGACTTAAGAAAAAAGGAAAACATTCAAAAGTATCAGAGTTAGAATGTTTGAGACTTTTTGTCTCAGTAATCCGTTATTGAAAAATATCATTCTTGTTCTCCCCCTTTTTGTCAGCAATCAAAAAGTGTAAGTGATGTGCTAAAACAATTAGAGCAGAAAAACTTATCATATTAAAATAGTCAGAGCCAGACAAAACAGTACACAAGATATGCAAAGAAAACATGAAAATAGCATGAATGAAAATCTAAGGTTGGGGAGGAAAGCGTGTGAACAGAGTCTCCAGCATTGCCTTAATCTGATCAGCAGTCTCAGTCTGCTTGTGCACCATGCTGACTACTGTGTCTATCTTGCTGTCCTGCACATCCATCCTTTCCTTCATCTTCTGATCATTTTCATCCATCCTTTGCTGCAGACGAATATCATTCAGCTTCAGCTCTTCCAGAGTCTGCCTATCCAAGACAGCTTGAGAAACATCAGAAGCAGGGAGCTTCTGAGAGCTTTCTGCAACATCTTCAGCTTGACTGGTTTCAGCTTGAATTGTCTGGTCTTCTTCTGGCTGCACTTTTGAAGCTGGACGCTTCTCAGACCATGGCTCACTATCCAGAAGGAGCACGTCTTCTTTCAGCAGCTGACTTCCTACTTCGTTCAGAAGCTTGCTGAAATTCTGCTGTGCTTGCTCATAATTGATGTCTTGCAATTTTAGAGCTTCAGTACGTACCCAAATTCTGAATCGTGTCCAGAGCTGGTCTGAGGCAGCTGGATCAATCATTCCAGGACAGACTTGCTTCAGAGAAGCAATCCACTGCTGCAAACCTGTTTCAAAATTCATAATGCCAGAGCCAACATCTGACTGTTTTGGTTTTGGAATGGCTATTTTATTTTTCAGATCAGCAAGACGGTCAAGGATTATTAAATCTATGAAGGTCCTGCTGGGGTATTATGTGGTTTGTTTGGGAGCTGTTTGTTTGGGAGATGGAGTGGGAGAGTCAGAAATAATAATTGGACTAGGGGGAGTTTTGGGAGTGTTTGGAGGAGTGGTTTCTGGCGAGGATGGCAGCTGGGCCATTGTTACAGTTGTTCCACATGGCAGCTGTATTGCCAGAGGTTGTGGTTCAGAGGATTGAGGAGAATGAGGTGGAGGAGATGGAGTTTCAGCATGATGAAACTCAGGTTGAGGTGATGGTGGATGAATTTCTGGTTGAGGAGAGGGAGAAGGAATTGTTGGTTGTGGAGAAGGAGGAGGAATTTCTGGTTGTTCAGGAATATGTGGTTCTTCTGGAATGGGTGAGAGAGGTTGTTCTGATTGAGGAGATTTGGAAATTTATGGTTCAGAGTTTGGATTATTGGAGAGGTGATCAGAAGCATGTTGATCAATATCAGACAGAACTTTGTCAAGTTCTGATGTTGTTGAAGTTGTTGGTTTGGGATGTTTGGTGCGGGGGCTTCTGAGTGTTAGTGCCTCAGAAGGGTCATCTTCTGGTTCGGTTTCATCTATTGTTGGGATGGGGATTGGGATTTCATGAGAAGCTGAAGTTAGGATTGATGTTGGAATAGCAGAAGAATTTAAAACAGAAGTAGCAGATAAATTACCTCTTTTCTTGGGTGTCTGCTGGGATGATCCTTCTGAAGGGGCCTTCCTTTTCTTCGTCTTCTTCAGTGTAACTTCTGGTTGAGGTTGGTGCATATCTTTGATATTCAGCTTGGGATCTGTACCATCAGCCTTGCACGCGTCCAAGTATCTGAGAACCACCATTGGTTTAGACTATATCTCAGAAAATAATGGAAAGTCACTCAGTGGGACTCTTCTGCTGGTGATGTCAGCAGTAGGAGTAACGTTGGGTTCCTTTCTGATATTCTCTATTAATTTCATTTTCTTCAGATTCTTCGCGTTCATAGGCTTGCCAACAGTTGGTTCAATGGTGCTTAACTCTTGAGCTTCTATCAGGTGCTCTATCAGCCTATTCTCAGTCAGAATATCTGATATTAACCTTCCAAAGGGTATCCAATCCCTCTTTGTTCTTTCTTCTTCCCTGGTTTCCTTCACGCTTGTTCTGAGGTGATTAAACAGAAGATGGGCCAAGTTGATTTTTACCTTCTGATTAATAAAGTAGATCAGAAACTGCTGATCTATATTTATATAATCAGGGGAACTTGTTGGCTTCCTATGATTAAAACACCCCAGAATGATCTTCGCCCAAACTCTGTGGTGATCCTTTAGGTCTCTGATTTTGCTGCTGGGCACCCCATGGGTGAAAATCTGTTGTGCTATGACACCAACGTCAGAGCATCTTTCAGCCATATCTATACAGCGGACGCCACCCCCACTGTAACCAATCAATTTTACTATGTGATCCTTAGTGATCACAATCTTCTTTCCCATTATGTAGGAGGTGACTTGATGCGTTGAAGCAGACGCATGAATCCAGAACTCCTTGACTAACATTGGGAATGTTGGTCCAACCAACCTGTCGAAATATCTCTCCCATTTCTGTGCCCTAACTTCTTCTGTCAAGTCAAAACCATTCTCTTTCAGACTGCCAAAATCAATAATCAGTTCAGACAACACTTCTAAATTCTTCACTGGTGTAAGGAGTGTTCTGAATGGAACTTGGTACTGTTCAGAGGAAGCTTTCTTCTGAGAACCTGCAGAAGCACTGCTGGAGGTTGCCATGTTCACACTTAGGGTTTTTCTGAGAAAACTGAGAAAATGGGTTTAAGTTTGAAAGAGATGAACACAGAGAAAATGCAGAAAATATTTGAGAGATTATGAGAAACTGTAAAAGATTAATGTGAGAAGTTAACGTGCTTAAATAGATTTCAGAATATTTTGAAAGTGTAAACGGTTTCAAGAAAGAGAAATAAAATCATGATTACGTTTTAAAAAACATGATTACTTTCATTTAATGCTTGCTGATTTTGGGGGATTTTAGAAAGATACTTGAAACGGTTACCAGACATGTGTCTCAATGCACCCAATCAGCGTTTTGCCTTCTCAGAAGCGTGCACGCGTTCTGCTTCAGAGATTTGCTGATGATTGGATGACACTTGTTTGATTTAGTGATCAGCACGTCTATCCTTGAGCTGAAACGCTCAGATCTTTAAGACTAGCATCTGATACAATCTGCATGTTCTTTCTTTCTGAAAAGAGATTGATCAGAAGTTCACAGTAAAACAAATACATTCTGAAAGATAATATATGGAATTAAAACATTTTCACTCTGGGCAGATTTTCATGCTGAGATGTTTCAAATGAAATTGAACCTATCTTCAGAAAGGGGTTTAGTGAAGATATCAGCCCATTGATGGTCTGTATCTATAAATTTTAAGTTCAAAATTCCTTTCTGAATATAGTCCCTAATGAAATGATGTTTTATTTCTATATGCTTAGCTCTAGAATGTAAAATGGGATTCTTACTTAAGCAAATAGCAGAAGTATTGTCACAGAGTATAGGGATGTTACTCTCAAAAATCTGGAAGTCTTCAAGCTGACTTTTCATCCAGAGCATTTGTGTGCTACATCCTGCTGCTGCTATGTACTCAGCTTCTGTTGTTGATAGCGCAATTGTGGATTGCCTTTTGCTGGACCAAGAGATCAGATTGTCTCCCAGAAACTGGCAGCTTCCAGAAGTACTTTTACGCTCTACTCTGTCTCCAGCAAAGTCAGCATCGCAGTAGCCTACTAAACTGTAATCACTAGATTTTCTATAAAATAAACCCAGATTAGTAGTACCTTTCAGATACTTGAAAATTCGCTTAACAGCTGTTAAGTGAGATTCTCTAGGATCTGATTGGAATCTAGCACAAATACATACGCTGAATAATATATCAGGTCTTGAAGCTGTCAGATAAAGGAGAGAGCCAATCATACCTCTGTAGACCTTCTGTTCTACCTTTTTGCTTACCTCTTCTCTTTCCAGAATGCACGTGGGATGCATTGGAATCTTTGATGGCTTACATTTTGAGAGGTCAAATTTCTTCAGAAGATCTCTGACATATTTGCTCTGATGAATGTAAGTTCCCTCTGGAGTTTGATTGATCTGAATTCCTAGAAAGAATTTCAGTTCCCCCATGAGGCTCATCTCAAATTCTTCCTGCATACACTTAGCAAATTTTCTTCCAAGAGAAGGATTAGTAGAACCAAAAATAATATCATCAACATAAATTTGACAGACTAAGATGTCATTCTTAACTGACTTACAGAATAAGGTAGTGTCCACCTTCCCTCTGGTGAATTCATTTTCTAACAGAAAGTTACTTAGTCTTTCATACCAAGCTCTGGGAGCTTGTTTCAGACCATATAGTGACTTCTTTAGTTTGAAAACATGTTCTGGATGTTTTGTATTTTCAAAACCAGGGGGTTGGTGCACATAAACCTCTTCTTCTATATAACCATTTAAGAATGCACTTTTGACATCCATCTGATACAGAGTGATGCCTCTATTAACAGCAAATGAAATTAGAAGTCTGATAGATTCTAACCTGGCGACTGGAGCAAAGGTTTCTGTATAGTCTATCCCCTCTTGCTGACTATAACCTTGTGCAACCACTCGTGCTTTGTTTCTGATGACTTCACCTTGTTCATTTAGCTTGTTTCTGAACACCCATCTTGTTCCAATGACGTTGAATCCTTTTGGTCTGGGAACAAGATCCCATACGTCATTTCTGATGAATTGATTCAGCTCTTCTTGCATTGCCAGAATCCAGTCGTTATCCAGAAGTGCTTCATCAATAGAAGAAGGTTCAATCAGAGACACAAGTCCCATGAGGGTTTCTTCAGAGTTTCTGAAGCTTGCTCTTGTTCTGATTGGATCTTCCTTTCTTCCTAAGATAGTTTCTTTTGGGTGATCCAAGCTGCTTCTGGGTAATCTTTTCTGAGGTTGATCAGCAGCTGTTGTAGGATTGCTAGCAGTGCTCCTTTCAGACATTGAAGGGGTGTCTGTGTTGAGAGCTTCTGATGACTTGTCTTCAGAACCTGTAAACTCAATTTCCATACCTGCAAAAACTTCATTCTGCTTTGACTTTTCAGAGTCAAGCTTATCATCAAAACGAACACTGATTGATTCTTTCACAATCTGTGTTTCTGTATTGTATACTCTGTACCCTCTTGAGCGTTCAGAGTATCCTAACGTAATACACTTCTGTGCTTTAGAGTCAAACTTGTTCAAATAATTCTTTGTATTTAACATAAAGCAGGTACATCCAAATGGATGAAAATATGAAATGTTGGGCTTTCTGTTCTTCCACAATTCATATGGAGTCTTTTCCAGAATAGGTCTTATTGAGATTCTATTCTGAATGTAGCACGCTGTGTTTATTGCTTCTGCCCAGAAGATCTTAGCAACGTTTGTCTCATTGATCATGGTTCTGGCCATTTCTTGCAATGTTCTGTTCTTTCGTTCTACAACTCCATTTTGTTAGGGAGTTCTAGGACAAGAGAAATCATGCAGAATGCCTCTGTCATTAAAGAATGACTCAAAATCTTTTTTTTCAAACTCTCCACCATGATCACTTCTGACTTTAACGATTCTAAGATCCTTTTCATTCTGAACTTGGTTACAGAAGGTAACAAACACAGAGTGTGACTCGTCCTTGTGTCTTAAGAACTTTACCCATGTCCATCTGCTATAGTCATCTACGATTACTAACTCATACTTCTTGCCACTGACTGAAGCAGTTTTAACTGGTCCAAATAAGTCAATGTGCAGAAGTTCTAATGGCTTAGAGGTAGAAACAACATTTTTAGATTTAAAAGAAGGTTTTGCAAACTTGCCTTTCTGACATGCTTCACACAGAGCATCTGAATTGAACTTCAAATTAGGAAGTCCTCTGACCAGATTGAGTTTGTTAATCTGAGATATTCTTCTCATACTAACATGCCCCAATCTTCTGTGCCAGATCCACTGCTCGTTGTTAACAAACAGAAGACACTTTACATTCTGACTTTTCAATTCAGAAAGTTTGATTTTGTAAATGTTGTTTTTCCTCTTTCCATTAAACAGGATAGTCCCATCTTTCTGACTAACAGCTTTACATGATTTTTTATTAAAGATTATATCATAACCGTTATCACTTAATTGACTTATTAATAACAGATTATGCATTAATCCATCTACTAGCAGAACATTATTAATAGAGGGAAGATTTCCATTACCTACAGTTCCAGAGCTAATTATCTTTCCCCTCTGATTGCCTCCAAAGCCAACGTGGCCTCCAGGCTTAAGTTCCAGGCTTTGGAACATATGCCTTCTTCCCGTCATGTGTCGCGAGCAGCCAGAGTCCAGGTACCATGATTGGTGTTTCTGATTTGCTGCTAAAGATATATGCAACATGTATTATTTTATCCTTAGGTACCCAGATTTTCTTGGGTCCTGATTTGATAGATTTACCAAAACTCTGGTTGAATTTTGGTTTCACAGAGTACTTACTGCTAGTGTATTTAATATCATGTGTGTGACCATACACAAAATGTGAATTCAGAGGTGTGTGTTTAATGGTTAAATCCATGACATTCTTTGGTGTAGGAACCTTACCTTGGTATCCTATTCCCTTCCTGCCGTTTCTGCTAACTCCATAGATCATTGAAGCCATTTTGCTTCTATATATGCTTTTAGCAAGGAACTTCTGGAAACTGTGATCATACTCCTTGATGATCTCATCAGCGTTGCTGGGAGTTTCATAAATTGGTTCCTTCTGAGAGTTTTGTAAAGTATTTTCTAATTTTGAAATTTTATTTCTCAGCTCAGAATTCTCCAATTTAAGACTCTCAGTCTTATTAGAGTCAGATTCAAGATTCCTTTTCAGGTTTCTGAATTTAACTCTAATCTGCTGATATCTTTCCAGAATTTCATTAAGGCTTTCAGCAAGTTCAGCCTTGGTAAAATTAACTGCAAAGTCAGGAAATACCTCTTCAGTATCTGATTCTGAGTCTGATTCAGAAGCTTCACTATCTTCTAAAATGTTGGCCATGAGAGCTATGTTTGCTCTCTCATCATCTGATTTTGAGTCAGCTTCAGACGAGTCAGAGTCATCCCATGTAGCCATGAGACTTTTCTTCTTTTCTCTTCCAAACTTCTTTTTGGGCTTTTCCCTCTGAAGCTTTGGGCAGTCACTCTTGTAGTGTCCTTGCTCATTGCACTCATAGCAGATGATGTCCTTGGTGTTTGGCTTTCTGCTTCCTGAGGAGCCTTCAGATCTTCTGTATCCAGAGGAAGAATCTGTCCTTCTGTATCTGGAAGAAGACTTGTTCTGATCAGATCTTCTGGGATTCCTGAACTTCCTTTGCCTCTACTTCCACAGTTGATTCACTCTTCTGGAGAGGAGGGAGAGTTCGTCTTTTTCTGATGAGGATCCATCAGATGTTTCTTCAACTGCCTGCAAAACTTTAGACTCAGATTTTTTGTTAGATTTTAATGCTAAAGGCTTACCTTGCTTCTGGGGTTCATCAGCTTCTAGCTCTATCTCATGACTTCTGAGGGAGCTGATAAGTTCCTCCAGAGAAATTTTATTGAGATCTTTTGCTAGCTTCAGAGCTGTAACCATTGGCCTCCACTGCTTGGGTAAGCTTCTGATGATTTTCTTGACGTGATCAGCAGTAGAGTAACCTTTGTCCAGAACCTTGAGACCAGCTACCAGAATCTGGAATCTTGAGAACATTGTTTCAATGGATTCACTTTATTCCATTCTGAATGCCTCATACTTCTGAATGAGGGCTAGAGCTTTAGTTTCTTTGACCTGAACGTTTCCCTCATGCGTCATTCTAAGTGAGTTAAACATGTTCTTTGTTGTGTCTCTGTTGGAGATCTTTTCATATTCAGCATACGAGATGGCGCTGAGAAGGATGGTTCTGGCCTTGTGGTGATTCTTGAAGTCACGCTTTTGTTGGTCAGACATTGTTTTCCTATCAATCTTCTGACCGCTTGCATTCACAGGGTGCGTGTATCCATCTGTCACCATGTCCCACAGATCAGCATCATGTGCCAGAAAGAAGCTTTCAATTTTGTCTTTCCAGTAATCAAAATTTTCTCCATCAAAGACTGGAGGTTTGCCGCTGAATCTGTCTCTGTCCTCATGGTTGTCATTGCTGGTGTGAGAATAAGTTCCTGCCATTGTGTTTTTCTGACGCTGGATCTTGTAGTGACACGGTTAAGTGTTTTAGCTCAGAACCAGGCGCTCTGATGCCAATTGAAGAAGTGAAAAACACAAGAAGGGGGGTTGAATTGTAAAACTGAAAATCAATGCAATGAACACGATATTTTTATCCTGGTTCGTTTGATCTCAAACTACTACAGTCCACCCGTCAAGGTGATTTCGCCTCTCTCCAACGAGGTCTTAATCCACCATATTCAACTGAATATTACAATCTGCTTTAACAACTGCTAAAGCCTTCTTGATGCAAACCACAAACCGGTTTGTCAAGGAATCACTTTCTTACAAAGAATAGAAATCTAGGTGTGTGAATGTTTTCTACAAAACTGTTTATCACAACTGTGATATTACACAACTTAAGCTTATGGAAACTAGATTGCTAAAATATTGAGTAAGGAATTGTTGGAGCTTTTAGCAAACTGAGAATGAGAAGATGATGAATAGCTTTTAGGCGTGTAAATTGATGTAGAGCATTATCCAATTCAATCTTCGTTGTCTTGTTTATATAGCATTGGATTTGATGAACGTTGGAGCAATAATCTTGATTCAATGCCAATAACAAACTTTCCTTATTAAGCAGATCTTGTCTGGAATGATGTCGTTGGTAATAATTCGCTTTGAATGCACAGTACCGTTGCTACTTAAAGCGTGTTCTGGCTTTGGCTCATTCTGACTCTGCTTAAGTGATGATGAATTGTTGTTGTCTTTATCAGAGTGTTGAGCGCAGTTCTGTTTATCAAGCTTCAGCATAAGCGTGAGTTGTTCTTCTGATTCTGGTATTCTGATATAGCATCTTCTGATGCTGATGTTGATATCCAATATTCTGATGCTGATTACGATGTACTATTGCTGATACCTATCAAAGTTTCTGCAAAACAGAAGGTAATATTTTAGGTAGCAAATAGTTCTTATATGCATCACATAATTAATATATCTTTTCATTTTGTTATCATCAAAACTTAAACTTAGGGTAATAGATTCAAACTTTGTTCTAACAGCTTCCTCTTGGCCGAATTTACAGTTAGGTCGTTGAATCCTCAACCATTAATGACCATGGCGGAGGGAAAGTGCTCCCACCTGTTGTGCGTTGACAACGGCTCTTGTAAGTGCTCGGGGACGTAGAAGTCCTCAAGTCTTGTGACGGAGAAGGCGGTCTGGATGGGGACCGACTCGTCAGATGGTCGGGCATCCTCCTCTGGTTCTCTTGTCTCACGGGCGTCGCGACGAGAAGCATTGTTTCGCTGATATCGGGCGAGTCTCCCCCCTTTTATGAGGGTCTCGATGGCGTCCTTGAGGTGGACGCAGTCCTCCGTCAGATGACCATGGCTCCTATGGTACTGACAGTATTTGCTCTTGTCCACCCCGGGCTTGGCAGGAGCTGGCGGGGGCACTTGACGCCGCCATCTTTGAAATTCGTACTGGCACACTCCGCCAAGATGCGCTCGCGGGAAGCCGTGGGCGGAGTGTATTATGTGAAACGCCCCGAGGGTCCTCTCTGTTCTCGAACTTCTCGGGGTTTGTCGTCTTTTCTTTTCTCCCCGGCTCGTCGAGGAGGAACGGCCTCTTGGCGCGGGTTGCTGCTGGATCCGCGAGTTCTGGGGTCACGGGCTCTGTTGGCCGCTTCCCTTTCCTCATAGTCCATATAGGCCCTGGCCTTCTCGAGGAGAGCATCAAACGTTCGGGGCGGTTCGATGCCCACTGCTTTTCTGAACTCTGTGCCGGGGAGGAGTCCCATCTCCAGTAAGTATCTTTTCATGTGGTCCGCGCAGGGGACCTGGATGGCTTCATGATTGAAGCGGTTGATGAATTATCTCAAGGTTTCATCCTGCCTCTGGATGATAGCCTCGAGCGCCGCTTCGGTCTTTGGATGTCGCCGCGACACGGTGAACGAGCTTATGAATTGGTTTTTCAAGTTTCTCCACGAGGTGATTGACCCCGGGGCAAGACCCTTGTACCAATCCATTGCTGCTTTCCTGAGGGTCGTGGGGAACAACCGGCATTTGATGGGTCCCCCAACGTTATGGTAGTGCAGCATAGCTTCGAACCCGTCTATATAATCGACCGGGTCGGTGACTCCGTCGTATTCCTTCAGGTGAGGGAGCTTCTCCATGCCCGGGGGGATTGGTGCCTCCATGATGGCTTGTGATAGGGGACCGCGGGGGTCTTCCTCAGCACTTCGCTCTGGGGAAACGGACGGGGACCTGAGGTATTGTCGGGCACGACGGTCTTGATCGTGTTGGATGTCCCTCAAGCGGTGCGCTCGTTGATCCGTCCTTCCGTGCCTGTCTCCAGGATATATTCGTTCTTTTCGTACAGGGCCGTGGTTGCGCCCTCCGGCTTCAATGATTGGTTCCCTCTCCAAGGGGGGTCGTCTCCCCGATTGTCGTGGTGACGGGCTTCGGGAGGTGTCTCTGTATTGTCTCCACGGGGGAGATGGGAGACGTACCTCTGTTCTTCGAGGAGGTGGGGATTGAGGCCTCCTGTGTCTCCTCGGGGGTCTTCTGTCGTCCTCTAGCGCCCTCAATCTTTCCCCTGGGCAAAGATGAGGTAGTTGGTCTGATTGATTGCTGTGAACAGTGCTCTGGTCGTGGCATCTGCCCCAGCGGGGACAGGGACCTCCTGGAATTTGGCGGCTAGATAGTTTGGGGGAGATGTATTGTCTTCTTCGAGTGGAGGGGGGACTGAAGAAGATGAGGCTATGGCTCCGTCGCGGTGGCCTGAGGGCCCGGGGATGACGCCCCCGGGGAGTGTATTGTGGCCAGGGTTGTCGGTGTTGTCGAGGACTCCGTTCTTGTCCGCGAGGTTGTTGTTAGCATCGACGACGCGGACGTTCTGGTCGTCCCGAGTTTGGTCAGCCATGACGGTGGAAGATGGTTTTTAGCTTTGGTCTTTGAGAGTTTGTAAGACGGGGAAGCTAGTTTCCCACAGACGGCGCCACTGATCTTACCGGATCAGACTTGGACCGTCACAGCTGGCTCGAACTGGATTTGAGTGAGATGGGGGGTACCTGCAAGACACTCCGATGCTAAAATGAGAGACGTAATGGGCAGGAAAAAGTATGTATGCGTGTAATAGATGAATACCTGACCCTCTTGGAACAGAGGGTATTTATAGCCCCCAGCGCTGGGCCAAGGTCCCCTCATTGGACCGACCAGAACTGGCCCAATAAAGAAACTGTCAGGTTCTACGTGTGTAGTGGGGACCCGCACGTGGTCCCCTTCCTGAGTGGTGCTCTGCGAAGAATGAGGAAGACGCGGTCTTTTCGGGGCTTTAAGAATCCCATGGCGTTCGGAGGGGACAAAATCTATCCTACGGGGAGGATGCTCGAGAAAGACTCGAGCTAGAGTGTCCTTTGGTCGGGAACGCTACTCGTCGTGGGTAACAGTGGGCGTTGACTCTATGGTCTACGGTCGGCCACGCTCGGGACGATCTGATCGTAAACACTCATCGAGGAACTTCCTGGATCTGAGCCTTTATCTGTACTTTGGGCCAAGGCGGACCCAGTCCAGAACATTAACTAAGGCAACCAATTCTTAAACTCGATGCATGTTATTTGACAATATTTTTTCTTGTATTTCCTTTTATTTGATTAACGAAAGAAGTTACACTTGATTTTGTATAAAAAAAAAATTAAAAAAAAAATAAACGATTCTAGAATATAAACTAGAGGCAATCATATCCCAAAGTTATTGTTGCTAGATCTTCAATATTAATGCAGATCACTTACATTGAAAATCGAAATACTAACTATTGATATTATATGCTTATTTGTCTATCCAAGAGATTTATTTCCCTATGATATTTTCATAAACAAATGTGGATAGTCCAATTCGAAATTCTTTATTTTTCCACCGTGTTAGTCTATAGCTATTAAATTATTTGATAATAAAATTATCTTTTGGCTCAATACATATTTTTAAAATTATTTGATTGGTATGATTTTTTTTAAAACTTGCTATTAAGACATTGATATTTTTATATTTGAATTTATAATATATTCTATCTTTTTTAATATGACTGTCGTTTTAATAAATAAATTTTGTTTTAAAATTATTATTGCTTTCACTTTTTAATAGAATAATAATTACTATTTTTTCAATTGTATCTTTTTTTTTATTCTCTACATTATTCTTAATATATTAATAAAATTAATTTTGTAAAAGTATATTATCTTATGATAATATTTTCATTTTTTTTTAATTTATGTATAAAAATTTTAAAAGATAGTTATTTTGAAACGATGAAATATGAATTTAAAGATTAGTTTTTAAAGCCAGGTATATGCAGATATCTTGGAAGACTAGAAAAACACCATTCCATAAAATAAGATACTGTATAAACTACAGTAGAAAACAGCGGCATTATAAAAAGGATCATACGTCACTTTTTGAAGATGGAGAAAAGGTGCAATATTACATGCAGAAAGAATCATATTCCATTTGGTTCTTGCATGGAAATTAACATTAGTTTTTTGAATTTCTTTTAAAAGGTGATTTTGCATGATTTCATTATTATAAAAATGATTTTGCATGATTTTTACAAAAAAGAAGAAGGTGATTTTGCATGAAAACGTGAACTTCAATGCGTCTTTTACTTTCTTTTTAGTGCTCCTTTTCAAACAAATGAAGTATAGAACAAAAGGAGATGTTCAAAATAAATTCCTGCCCCCTTTTTATTTTACTTTTGGTTTTTAAACACAACTTTTTTTTTAAAAGAAAATGCTACTTTTACTTTTCAAGTAGTTCCTCTGTCTGTTTTCATATATATTTTTAAAATATTTACATATTTTTTCTACTCACAATTTTACACATTTTCCTTTATACTTTTATGTTATTTTATAGATATTAATCTATTTTATATTTACAAATGTCTAATTTTTATATAATAATATAAATTAAAATATATAAATAAAATACTATACGTCAAGTTATATATTCTTCCTTAACAATGATGACTTATCATCATTTACTTTCAAAGTAATTCCATTTTCATTTTAAGTAAAGTTTTAAACTATTGCTTAATCCTAAACTTAGAGTAAATGACAAAATTAGCCGAAGATTAATTATTGATTAATTATTAGCGGGAAATTCAAACAGCAATATAATAAATATACTTACATACATATGATACTTGATAAATAGTTGAAACATGTAAAAAGATAGAGACTTTAGATAAAGGGTCGTGTCTAATTTAATGTTTTGCTGTTTGGAGAGTAACACATGACTTATAGATCTGTTTGTTTGTGTGTGTCCTTGAATGCTTTGGCACTGAATTATCAATTATTTTTCACCACAAGAACTGAAGTACTTTGCTGAGATATGATGTTTACAATTATTGTGTTATTGATTAGGAAAAAAGGCTATCAGTCATAGGGAAAGGTAGCTGACATGCATTTTCACTTTTTTTGTGACATAAAAGAAAGTGCTATGGCCAAACTTTTTGTTTAGGGAAAATGCACTTAATTTATAAGTACTTTAGGGATGTACTAGTACATCTTGCAACAAAATAAAGTGATTTTTTACAGGTTGGGAGGAATCTTTTAAAGTGTTTTGAAAGATAAAGTGTAACTATTAAAGTTTGAGTTGAATAATGTAACTTATAAATGTTTAGGATATTAGTGGAGGAAAAAAAAAAAGTAAACTATTAGTTTAGTTATAGAAGGTTTACTATTTTTCAAGTACATGAAAATAATAAGAAAATTCTAAAATTTTGCCACATGCATGTGTCTTCTCATAGGCCATAATAATCAGTAGGATATTCTATGAGAAATCAAGGGTTAAAGTTTGCAAGTTAACTGTTATTTAGAAGATTAATTCATTCATTTTTCTTCTCCCCAAAACTTAGTTTACCTTTTGATTAAAATATAATAACTTAGATTGCTTCACACAACTTATTTCCACAATATGGGGATGTTTTAGTAGTTTTCACTTATAAAGTAGTATTTTAATTATAAATTAGAATTTAATTTGATTTTATCTGAGTTAATTTGTAATAAGTTTTAAAAATGGGATAAAATTTTAAAAATTAACATGAATTTATTTAATTTAAAAAATAATAATTTAATTTTTGAATAGTTTTAACTTTTAACAATTTTAAATTTTTTTAAAATTTTGTGACATTTGTTTTTTATATAGCGAAAAATAAATAAAGATTTTCACGTTTTCATGAATGGGTGTAAGTAAAGAAGTTAGTTTATGAGAATAGGATTTATTTTGGATCATGAAACATAGACAGACTTACTGGAAATATATGGACACTATAGTTAGGAAGAAAATCAATTCTGTAAGCCTACAAGAAACTATGTTGACAATTGAAAAGGCGAATGAATTAGGCAATGTAGAATTTAAGTTTTGGTACACCAAAAAAGTTAGATCGAAAAATAGAGTGAGAATTATTATAGACAAAGAGTGAAAGAAGGATATTGTGGATGTGAAAAAAGTAGGAGATCGTGGCATGACCTTTAAATTTGTAGAGGAACATAACACCTTTAACGTTATTAGTGTTTACACACCTCAGGTTAGGTTAAAAGAACACCTTAAGGTAAAATTTTGGGAGGATTTAGAAGGATTACTTTAGGATATACCCTAATGAGAGGATATTTTTCTAAGAGGGGATCTAAATAGACATGTAGGGAGCGTAACAAGAGGTTTTAAGAGCGTGCATGTGGGTATGGTTTGAGGGACGTAAATGTGGAGGGTAAATTCATCTTGAACTTTTCATCAACTTTTGATCTTACTATAGTTAATACCTAGTTTAGAAAAATATATGAGCATCTTATAACATATATGAGTGGGTGGCATGTCCTTAGATAAATTTCTTTCTTATTAGGAAGTCAGATAGAAAGATTTTCTTGGACTGTAAAGTTATTCCAAAGAGAGAGCTTGACTATACAACATAGAGTATTTGTTATTGATGTAAGAATTAAAAGGAGGGCAAAAAGAAGAAGTCATGTGAGAGCGCCATGGAATGAGTAGTGGCATTTTAAGGGTGAAAAACAATAAATTTTCCAACAAAAGATATTGGAGGGAGGGTTTGGACAACCACAAGGAAGTGTAAATGATATGTGAAATAAGATGGTCCAATAGATTAGAAAAGTAGCTAAGAGGGGATTAGGAGAATCAAGAGGTTTTCAACCTAGGGCTAAATAACTGTGGTGGTGGAATGAAAGTGTTCAGAGTAAAGTTAGAGTAAAAAAATAGTTGTTTTAAAGAACAATCTAGTGTAAAAATGCTGAAACTTGAGAAAAGTCTAAGAAAGTTAAGAACAAGACCAAAAATGTGGTGAGTTAAGCAAGATCCCAAACTATTAATGGATTACACCAATCTTTAAGAACCAATTAGGGAGAAAATTATATATATATATATATATATATATATATATATATATATATATATATATATATATATATATATATATATATATGTGTGTGTGTGTGTGTGTGTGTGTGTGTGTGTGTGTGTGTGTGTGTGTGTGTGTGTGTGTGTGTGTGTGTGTGTGTGTGTGTGTGTGTGTGTGTGTGTGTGTGTGTGTGCGCGCGCGTGTGTGCGTGTGTGCGTGTGTGCGTGTGTGTGTGTGTGTGTGTGTGTGTGTGTGTGTGTGTGTGTGTGCGTGCGTGCGTGCGTGCGTGTGTGTGTGTGTGTTGTTATAATTAATTTAGATTTAATTAGATATTAATTTATATTTAGGAATATCTTTTAGATTGTTTATATCTTTGTTAGAAGATATAAATCTTGAATATTCTTATATCTTTGTAGAAGATATATTTTAGATTTAATTTGTGTGTATAAATAGCCTAGTGGAGTAGGTTATTGTAATTCATTGTAAATCCTTATTTTGAAGCTATCAGTAAATATTCCTTTTGCCTTTTATCTTTCTTGTGCTCCAACAATTGGTATCTAGAGCTTCTGGTTAGAAACTCTGGAATTTAGGAAACATTATTTTTCATTGAGTTTATGTGTAAATTGCACAAGGTAGAAGATGAACGGAAATGGCGACGATATTCATTCCAAGCTTATAGTATTTGATGGCAAAAATTGGAATCGTTGGAAGATCCAGATGCGCGTGTTATTTGGCTCTCAAGATGTGTTAGATATTGTCACTGATGGCTTTAATCTGTTAGAAGCAGACGCAACAGAGACCCAGAAGATAGCACAGAAGGCGCTGAGGAAGAAAGATCAGAAAGCGTTGTTCTACATCCATCAATATGTGAATGTGAATGTGTTTGAGAAGATTGTTGATTCTGAAACAGCAAAGGTTGCGTGGGACACACTGGCCAGATGTTACGGTGGTGACGCATCAGTGAAGAAGGTGAAGCTTCAGTCTCTCAGAAAGCAATATGAAAATCTCAACATGAAGGACAATGAGAAGGTTTCTGAATACATCTCTAGAGTGATTCTGATCACTAATAAGATGAAAGCTTGTGGAGAAACTCTGTCTGAACAAGTAATTATTGAGAAGATCTTGAGATCTTTAACTTCTCAGTTTGATTACATTGTGGTAGCAATTGAACATTCTAAAGATCTGGGCACCATGAGAGTTGAAGAGCTGCAAAGTAGTCTAGAGGCGCATGAGTTACATATGACTGCAAGAACCTCTGAGAGGGAAGTAGAGCAGCAGGCTCTAAAAGTAACTTCTGGTAAGAAGCATCAGAAGAAGACTTGGTCAGAATCCAGAAAGAAAACTAATGGTGGTCAAAAGTCAGAAGCTTCAAATTCTGATAAGCAGAAGAATATCCAGAAGGGAAAGGAGAAGTCTGACAAGAAGAATGTTCAGTGTTAATGTTGCAAGAACTTTGGTCACTATGCCAGAGATTACTGGTCCAACAAAGAAAGGAAGTCAAAAGAAGCAAATATAGCAAAAGAAAACTCTGATGATGAACTTGTGCTATTGTTGGCTTCTAAACCTGATGATCTGAGTTCATCAGAATGGTGGTATATGGACACGGGGTGTTCAAATCATCTTACTAGAAACAAGAAGTGGTTAGTTGACTTTGACTCTGGGAAGAGTACAAAGATCATATGTGCTTATGATAAATACCTCAATGAATAAGGTATGGGAAATGCCATAATCATTCTAAACAATGGGAAAGCAGCAGTGATCCAGAATGTTGGTATGTACCTGGCATGAAAAGCAATCTGATGAGTGTGGGACAACTGGTTGAGAAAGGTTTTTAGTTACCATGAAGGACAATCTTCTGAAGCTGTATGATTGTAATCAGAAGCTGACTATGGAGTCAGAGCAGAGAAGGAATAGAACATTCAAGGTGAATGTTAGAACTGCAGAATCTGAATGTCTTAGTGTAACAAGTGTTGTCAAGGAGAGTGAGCTGTGGCACAGAAGATTTGGTTATCTGAATTTCAGAAGTTTAGGGCATCTGAAATCAAAGAATCTGGTACATGGAATTCCTACAATCAAGAAGCCTGAAAAGTCATGCAAGGTGTGCATGAAAGGGAAGCAACCAAGATTACCCTTTGCATCAGAAGTAGCTCCAAGATAAAAATATGCCTTGGGAGTAGTACATTCTGATGTGTGCGGTCCGTTTCCAGTAGCATCAACTGGAGGTAATAAATACTTTCTGTCATTTGTTGATAAGTTCAACAAAATGACATGGGTATCTCTCATAAATTTCAATCACGAGGTGTTTGCTGAATTTAAAAAGTTCATACTGAAGGCTGAGAATCAGAGTGGCCAGACTCTGAAAATTCTTAGAACTGATGGTGGTGGTGAGTATAACTCCACAGAATTATAAGTTTCTGTGAGGATAATGGAATTGAGCATGAGGTTACTGCTTCATATACTCCTCAACACAATGGTCTTGTTGAAATAAGAAGTCGTACTTTGCTAGATATGGTGAGAAGCATGCTGAAAGAGAAGAAGCTTCCTCATACTCTGTGGGGAGAAGTTGTTGCAACTGCGTGTTATGTGCTCAACAGATGTCCAACGAATAAATTAAAGGAAATAGTTCCTATTCAGAAGTGGACTGGAGATAAGCAAAGTGTTAGTCATCTGAAGATATTTGGTTCTGTATGTTACAAACATGTCACAGAAGTCAGAAGCTGGATGATAGAAGTAAAGTGATGTTGCTGGTGGGGTATCATAGTACAGGTTCGTACAAACTTTATTGTCTAGAAACTAACAAAGTTGAGTTCACCAAAGACGTCATTGTAGAGGAATCAGAAGTTTGGAATTGGGAAAAGTCTCGTCCTGACTCTGATGACAGAACTTCTGAAGAAAGGTCAGAAATACATGTTTCTGAAGTTGGTAAAGACTCTAACTCTGAAGATGATACAGAAGGAGAAGATGATTCTGACTCTAACTCCAATGGTGATCCAGAATTTGAAGACAGTCAAGGTTGTGGAGAAAGTACAATTTCTGAAGCAAGTGCTTCCGAAGGGGAAAGTTCTGGTGTCCAAAGTTCTGAAGGTCCAGTTCAGAGGCAACAAAGAGTTAGAAGCATCCCAAGAAGATTTAAAGAGTTTGACATGTTGTTAGACATTGAAGTAGACTCTGAAGGAAAAGTTATTCAGTGTTCAATGTTAGTAGACTCTGAACCCGTGAGTACGGAAGAGGCTCTTAAGCAGCAAGTTTGGTTACAGGCCATGAAAGAAGAACTTGATGCTATAGAGAGAAACAAGACTTGTAAGTTGACAGAACTTCAAAAAGGCAAGAAAGCCATCAGCGTCAGATGGGTTTTCAAGCAGAAGCTATAGCCAGATGGATCAATTAGAAAACACAAATCGAGATTAGTAGCAAGAGGATTCCTACAGAAGCCTGGGCTGGATTACTTTGAAGTGTTTTCACCTGTAGCGAGACATGAAACAATCAGACTAGTGATTGCAATAGCTGCTAACAGGAATTGGCCCCTGATGCATTTAGATGTAAAATCTGCATTTCTGAATGGTCCATTACAAGAAGAGGTGTACATTTCATAACCTCCTAGATTTGAGAAAAAGAATCAGGAAGGGATGGTGTTCAAACTACACAAAGCATTGTATAGATTGAAGCAAGCGCCCAGAGCTTGGAATTTGAAGATTGATTCGTTTTTCAAGGAACAAGGGTTTCAAAAGTGTGAGATGGAGTATGGTGTTTATGTTCAGCACACTTCAGAAGATAATATGATTCTGGTCTGTTTGTACGTTGATGACATACTACTTACAGGAAGTTCTGAACAAGAGATAGTTGAGTTCAAGAAAGTTCTGATGAATGCATTTGAGATGACAGATCTTGGAAAAATGAGTTTCTTTCTAGGAATGGAATTTATGTACTCTGAGAAAGGAATCATTTTACATCAGATGAAGTGTGAACTAGAGCTTCTGAAGAGATTTAAGCTAGAAAATTGCAAGGTTGTTATTACACCTGTTGATACGAATCAGAAGTTGGACTCTGATTCTGATGGAGAGAATGTGAATGCTACAACCTTCAAACAGATGGTTGGTTATCTAAGGTATTTTGTGTAATACCAGACCTGATATTTGCTATGCAGTTGGAATGGTTAGCAGATTTATGAGAAAACCAAAGTGGTCCCATTACCAAGCTGCAATCAGGATTCTGAGGTATGTGAAGGGAACTCTGAAATATGGAGTGTTATTTCCGACTAGAAGAAAGATCGAATCAGAACTTCTGAGTTATTCTGATTCTGATTGGTGCGGAGATAGAGTTGACAGAAGAATTACTTCTGGGTACTTATTCAAATTTCTGGGAGGTCCTATTTCTTGGTGTTCCAAGAAGCAACTTGTTATTGCTCTGTCAACTTGTGAAGCTGAATATATTGCAGGTGCTCTGACTGCATGTCAAGCTGTGTGGATTCTGAACTTGCTAAAAGATATGAAGATTGAGGTAAATAAACCTCTGAAGCTGGTGATTGATAACAAGTCTGCAATCAATCTTGCCAAGAATCTAGTGTTGCATGGGAGAAGCAAGCATATTGAGACCAAGTATCATTTTCTGAGGAATCAAGTTCAGAATGGAATATTAGAGGTTGTGCACTGTAGCACTCAGAAGTAGCTGGCAGATGTTCTGACAAAGGCTATCAAAACTGATCAATTTCTTGGTTTAAGGGATGGAATTGGTGTTGTCAGTTTTGGGTAAATATAAATTAAGGGATGGTGTTAGAATTAATTTAGATTTAATTAGATGATAATTTATATTTAGGAATATCATTTAGATTGTTTATATCTTTGTTAGAAGATATAAATCTTAGATCTTCTTATATCTTTGTAGAAGATATATTTTAGATTTAATTTGTGTGTATAAATAGCCTAGTGGAGTAGGTTATTGTAATTCATTGTAAATCCTTATTTTGAAGTTATCAGTAAATATTCCTTTTGCCTTTTATCTTTCTTTTGCTCCAACATGTGTGTGTGTGTGTGTGTGTGTGTGTGTGTGTGTGTGTGTGTGTGTGTGTGTGTGTGTGTGTGTGTGTGTGTGTGTGTGTGTGTGTGTGTGTGTGTTAAGGGAAGAGAAAGAAAGACAAAATATTTGTATCAAGTGAAGTGTGTTAAAGATGAAGAAGGCAAATTATTTATTAAGGAAAAAGATATAAAGGATGGGTGGAAGAAATATTTCTAAAACTTATTTAATGAAGGATGTGATATCACACCGAACTGTAGCAGACTCGACATTAGCGAAAACATTAGATATCTCTTCAGTTTCACTTACTGACTGAATTGATAAGTTGTTTTTTTACCTCGACCAGTCTTCTGATGAGAAGTGTGACACTTACCATAACACCCTACATTACCTCAGAAGACAAACCGATTAAAAAATCCTATTCCACCCGATGTGAAATATCTTTTATGTAGTAATGAGACATAAAAAATTTTATGGGAGAACATTTTGGGGAGCCTAATTATTTCATTGGTTAGAAAGGTTAAGTCAACTCAAGATGATGCTTGGGTTTTGAAGCTTGGTATGAAGGGATTTTTATCTATAAGGTTTGTTGATAATCTTCTGACCATCCTTTCTTCTAACGAGGGTCCTAGATCCAACCGGGGTGGTTCAAATTTTACCTAATAAATGGAGGACTTTGACCCCTTCTAAAGTTGTAGTTTCTCTTGGCAGATGCTCTAGAATAGAATCTCGTCGATAGTTAACTTACTTAGGCATGAAGTTGTGGTCGTCCCTAGTGGTACTTCTTGTGTTTTATGAGTGAATCAAGGGGGATCTAATAATCACTTGATTGTGAAGTGAAATTTTGCAATTTCCATTTGATATATAGTATTTAGGATGTTATGTAGAGTCACAATGTTGTCACAATTTATATTTAGCTTGTTTGAAGGGATTTAGGGGTTTGGATGGAGTAAAAGTGTTTTCTCATTCTGACTTCAACTTGATATATGGTGATCTAGACCATCTTAAAAACTTGTAACAATATTATTTTTTTTAGGAAAATATTAACTATTGATCACGAGAACATGATTATTTTTTATTTTTGAAAGTGTTCTCAAACAAATATTTCATATAACATTTTCTCTCTTAAGGATTGAAAGCAAGACACTCTATTGTTCTTAAGTAAATATTGGTGTGCTAAATTTCTCCCAGGCCTTTCTAAGCTTAGTGTTTTTCAATAATCAGTTCCCTCAACTTGATATTTTGAGGTAGTTCCTTGGTTATTGGCTCTTTTCAATAGTGAATTGGGGTGATGGTTTCATGGTGGAGTTTGGTATCTAAGGTTGCTTGGTGGAAACCACTAGTCTTTCATGGTAGTTATAGTTAGTTGTATGTCATTTATTTGCTTCTTTATTTTTTTGTTGATTTTCTTTGTTGGTTTTCTATCCCACTTCGAGTTTTGGTAATTATTCTTGTACGAGTGTACTAATTCTCCTTCTTCTACGTAGTCCCCCCCCCCCCCCTCCACACACACACACACACAGACACACACACACCCATATATATATATATATATATATATATATATATATATATATATATATATATATATATATATATATAGAGAGAGAGAGAGAGAGAGAGAGATATAGATATATATATATATATCCATTTTGGAATCAAAAATTGAGTAAGGAGCGGTGGTGGTGGAAAATCAAAACATCAGGTTGGACGGATATGGGGCTGACTTGCAAGGTCAACACTCTAATTCTCAATACAGTATGTGAGGAAGAAGACTGAATTGAAATTGGATTTGAAAATTGAGTACCTAAATTTGGTGCCTTCTTTGTATATAGTAGAGAGGAAATAAGAAACATGTTATTTGTTAGGAGTAGTTTGCGGAGAGTCGTTGGATGTGCATGCAGTTGATATCTTTTGTGACCATCCAGAGGGTAGTCATCGTATGCTGAGAATATTCTGGAAAGATTACATGTCCTTCATAATAATTGATCGGAGGCGTGATGCTCGACATAGAACAGGTATTACCTAAGCCCGTGTTTATGCATTGCAAGGCAAAGGTTTTCTGCTTTAACCGCGGTTGTTGATCGCTTTCACATTTATTTTTGGAAGAGAAAATGGAAATGTTTGGTGAGAATATGGACAATGATAGGTCTAGAAGGAGGGGTTGAATAGACCTTTTCTCAATTAGAAATTTTCAAAACAATTTTAGGTCTCGTGTACAAAATTTGAGATTTTAATATGCGTGAAAGCAAAACACAAAATAAGAGAGCTTGGAAGAATCTCAATGAACCAACCCATATGAAATGGTACATGATGTCCTATATGCATTTGATTGCTTCGAATGCAACTTAGTCACAATACTACTCAAGTAGCTTTTCAACAAAGCTATTTCAAAACTCGTAGCTCATAGATTCTAAAAAAACAAAATTGAAGTCACGATACTTCAATAAGAATGACACACCACGGATCTAAGATTATACCTTAAATCGTTATAAGTAAAGTATAACTTATGTGGTATATAATCAATAAAAAAATGTAACGATGCAACATCATAGTAATGGATATTAGAATAGTAAAAGACGTGAGGGAATAAGAAAAGATACACAATGATATATAGTATATCGGTTGTCGTATTCGCATTGCCTACTCCAATCTTCAATGGTGTTAAAAACAATTAGAAAATAATAACGACCTTCCACTATTTTGATAAGTTTGATTACAGTGAACTATCATAAGATGACTGTCCCTGTTGATGCAGACACTAAAACTTCTAACAAAAGTCAAGATCAATAAGGATTTTGATCCAATAACCCTACTATGCAAAATAATTCTGCTCTAAGTATTCGTATGTTGAAATCCACATTATTCCATTGACCTTTTGTCTGAGCGATTGACATAGGAAAGTGTTAATTGGATAACTCTCAACTTTATCTGCAAGCAATCTTTCTCTAACACCACCAAGGATGGATAAATTCCATCCCTTCCTTATAGACAATTAATACTTGATCTCGCCAAATTTTTCCTTGGAGTATAATGGAAAATATATTCTTGGTGAATAACAACGAACACCAAACTGTATCCATGAAACGATACCTGCACCTGTTAAACACACACAAAAACATTAGTAACCCTAATGTGCCACTAGAGTCTCTTAACACTCAATCTTTAGAGATGAAGTTCATCAATATAGGAACAAGACTAAGGAGGAAGATGGTGAACAATGCCAAAATATGTCACAATAATCTACAAATACAAGGTGTTAGTCAAGTGTTTTAGATAAGGCTAAATGGAGAACATACACACAAGGTTATCTCAAATTTCTAGATAAATGGGTTTTGGGTTTGATTTTTATCAGGAAATTTATTAATCATGAACACACACAAAATTAATCAACCCCTCCTCTCTAATTTAGTCAAATGCAACAACAAATTCCACAAGAACAAGATGCAACAAAAAGAATGAATTCAATCATGAATTCAAGATCAAGAAGTTGTAGTGGTGAAGAAGATAAAGAGTTATGATGATATGGATGGGAACACAAATAATATAAGATTAGATCACATTTTTGTCTCTATGGGTATTGCCATAGGTTTCCCACACTTGTTACTTTCATCAAGAGAAACAACTATTTAAATAAAAGATGGAAAATTGGATTTTTCAAAACGTGATTCGAATCAAGAAGGAAATATGATTTGAATTAATCTGTCCAAGCCCTAAAGAGGTGTTTTCAATGCTCATCATTTGAATCAAGGATAACACATATGAGGTTATAATTTGAATCAAGTTCAATATGTGACTCAAATCAATCTGTCCAAAAACTTTTTCCAATTTTCAAAGGTGAGTAATTCGAATAAAAAACAACACATGATTCGAATCAAAGACCAAAACATCCAAATTTAAATGTTCTAACTTGTGATTCAAGCTACGCCTGTGGAAATGACAAAATAGTAATTCCATGGGCTCAAAAAAGGAAATACCAATAAGGATATAGTCAATATCATTATTGAAATGTATAGAGTTCTTAGTGGTACAATCTAATGATAATAACTGAAGCGATTACAAACAAATTCAAATGATAAAAGCGTACAAGCACACGAATGGGATATTATTCAAATTAGAAATAGTGATTTTACCTAAATGTCACTTAGTCTCTCCTAATTCAATAACAACTTTTATTTTTGGCAAATTAAATTCAAATATTTTTTATAATAGATTATAGAAAACAATAGTTGATGGTCCGGTCTACCCTACTCATCAAATTAATGATCAAGTAGTGGAAAAACCCTTTCTCTCTTTTTGGACCGAAAGATAAATATAAACCTTTAAATTGAGAACTTTATAATAATGTTTTTTGGATGACAATGATCTCTTCACCATTTATGATTATAAGACCGCCAAGGAAATGTGGGATACTCTAGAAAGAATTTATGGAGTTTCTTCAAGTATCCGACAAGAGAAGATGAACACACAAGGCGGAGAAGAAATAGATGTTAGCTTTAAATGTTTTCCTATATCTAGTCGTAGAGTAAATTTTATTAGAAATTATTTTACTAACAAATATATAATAATTAAGAAATGGAGAATTAATCCAACTCTTAATTCTATAGATGGAAGCCTTCGTGAATTTTGGGAAAAATCAAGAAAGAAGCAGACCATAGAGAATATGAACGATCTGATTCAAATACTTAAAGATGAACAAATCCAAACCGAATAATCATATTACTCTTATCATACAACACCATTTTAGTCCTTTGAAAGAACATACTCAATCATTGAACGATCAAACATCAGATGAAGGTCCTCTTGTTCAAAGAACAACAAAGAAGATGAAGAAAATTTTCAACATTAAAACAATGAAGAGAAAAATAGACATTAACCTTGGGGAGAATCATGAAAGAATCATCTTCAAGCAAAGAAGATAGAATATGCTCAAAAGCACCCGACGAGGAAGATATGATCTTGAGTAAGAAAATAGGGATTTCAGAAAAGGGAAGTATCCAATGTATAAATAAACTCACTGTAATGAAATTGTACACTTAAAATATTTTTAATAGAAAATAT
This sequence comes from Vicia faba, assembly GCA_948472305.1. Classification (NCBI taxonomy): domain Eukaryota; kingdom Viridiplantae; phylum Streptophyta; class Magnoliopsida; order Fabales; family Fabaceae; genus Vicia; species Vicia faba. Next base: position 972,689,503 of record OX451738.1, read on the forward strand.
CTAAAGGTAACCTGAGATCTTAAGGGAATAACACAAATAGGTCCAAGAAGATGTTATGGGCACCAAAGGTGAAACCTTAATTGTTTTGCAGGAATGCTTTATAGCTTAGAGACTAAATGGTTATTTCAAAAAAGTTATACAAAGCATCAGTACACTCTAGAAATATACATAGTTTGAAGTATTTTGTTCCCGAGGATGAACGATGATGAGGAATATCAATCATTATGATCAAAGCAATAAATTTGAGAGTAATCTCAAGATTAATGATCAGAAATGATCAGTTGAATAATAAATATATAATGGACTTATTTATTATGTGGTTTATCGGCTATCGCATCCAACGATGTGTGGAGAAGAATATATCGTAAGGTGTTATTCCCGTTCGGGAAATATTTATCAAGAATTTTTCTTTATTAAGAGGTAAAATTATTTTAAGGTTGACCGAACCTCTATAGTTCTCTGTGTCCTTCTTCTTCCCTTAACTTTTACTTTCTGTTACTTACTTTCCACTACTTATTATTTAAAAATGATTTTAAACTCTGATTTAATTTTTCAAACATTTTCAGAACCAACTTTTTCAAAACCACGCGATTCACCCCCCTCTTGTGTGTGAAGTATCAAGTCCAACACATGGTGCATCAAAACTTCCAGCCCGTCTATTGTTGAAGAGGTCGAGCTCACGTTCTTCCAGAGGCTGCTAGATCCCTTCATTAGAAAAGGATTACTCCTACTTGTCCAATTTGCATGGGCATGTCCTGAAGAAAAACTAGAAACTCTGCCTAGATATACTCGACATGCTTCTACTACTTTAGCTCTAGAAAGAATTGGTTGTTGGGAAGCTCTTTGATCAGACTAATAACATGAGAAAAAGCATCGGTTGCAGGAAAGTTTTTGAAACCTGATGCTCCAGTGGTGTAGATACCTACAAGAAATACATATAGCTTCTACCTCTCTTATTAGTGTAAGGGATGCTTCGATCCACTTTAATCTCTCTGGTTCTATTACTAACCAAGTGACTTATCAAGTAAAAACTGTGGTAAGGAAGAATCACTCTATAACTTCTACTTTATGCAATTTATCATCTACTTGGAGGGAATTAGAGTCCTTGCGCCTTGAGAACACTTCTCTAACTCAGCAGTTGTCCAATTATACAAGTTATACCCTTGGGGTCGTTTCACAATCATTTGAGAATGCCTTGTAGAAAGTGGAGCATTTTCAGCATCCTCTAACGATCTCGAGGGAGAAAATTTGGCCAGATCAAATGCTCAAAGATGGAAAGATTATCTCCTTGTTAGAATAGCCATGTCGACCACTTTTTGTGCATAATGTATTTAGAGTATTGTTGTAATGTAATATTATGTTTTTGTATATTTTTGTTTGTAGAATGAAATTAATTGTTACCTGTTTAAGGAGGATTTAGATGATCCGAAGTGCAAAGCTCTAGATCTTGTGCAAACTTGCAAGGTCTTCCCTCGAAGTTTATTGGACGTTGTGATGTGGTGGGAGAACTGGCTTGAGGTTTTGCGTTTGTGTTTGCAAATGTCGCGGTTAGCAAGAGTCGCCACCGACTTTTCTTTTATCCAAAAGGAAAGGTAAAAAAGCACAGAAAAGACCTTTGATATGTTTTCTTGAGTTCGCGGGGTAGATTATGAAAAGGGAAGGTGCTAGCACCCTTTTCATCCATGGGCTCTTAGTTACTTGTTTAGATCACCTTCTTTTGCTTTGAAATTGTTTGAAATGGTTCTTTGTGTGGTTTTGAAAGTATTTTGAAAAGAGGCCATTGTTTAGGCAATCTTTTGAATAGCGTCATCGAGGGACTATGATCTTATTTTGTTTTGTTTTGCCAAGATACTTCGCATGCATAACATGGCCATTTTTTATTTAGGCAACCAAGTGGGAGAAACCCTAAGGGTGCTTGTGTGCAAAGTGTGTCATTTTTCATGCATTTGTCTTGTATTAGGTCTTGTCTATTTGCTTGTTTTTGGTCTTGTCATGCAAACCCTAGTTTACTAAACATAGTATAAATGTGATAAATTGCGTAAATATAAACTAAGCTATTACAACAATTATTATGGGAGGGGGGATACAAGTTTTTGAATGGGGATATTGAACAAAATAAACCCTAAAAATACTATTACAATCCAATTGAATATTGTATAAATATTTAAAATGCAATAAAAATGTATTTATGTAAAATGTTTTGTATTTGTTTTTTTTTTGTATGAGAAAAATGATTTATTTAAGCCCTAAAAAATAAGGAAAAATAATATTATTATTTTTGAAAGGGGGGAAACCTAATTTTTTGATCAAAGAAAATATATGCTCTATATTAATATTTTGTCCATTTTTGTACAAGAAAATAATAAATAATATTACATGCAAATATTAAAAATTAAATATGTATGGAAAATAAATATTTTATGTGTATAAATAATAGAATAAAAATATTAAGTATTTTTAAATATTTACAAATTATTTTAAGAAAATAAGATCTATTCTATTAAATAAACTATTTTTTATGCAAAAAAATAAATAAAAAAATAAAATAAAAATGTGAAAATAAATAAATTATTTTTGGGTATTTTTTATCATTAGAAAAAATAAATGCAAGTAATAAATATAAAAATATGCAAGAAAATGCAAAAATATAAGAAAATAGTCAAGGAGGTGCAAAAGTTATCCAGGGGTGTGAAAATCAGAAACAAAAAGGCCAGCCGCGCCAAAAAGCCCAAGCCAGTCATCCCTGTCCTCCAGCCATGTCATGCGCGCGCGTTTTCTTCAAATTTGTAACTTGCTAATGCTTGCACAAAAACAAAAACCCATAACATGAAACTTGTGGCATTTAATCTCACGATTTCAACCATATAAAATTTGTAACCTAACTCTCAAAGATCAGAGAGAATTTTGTCAGCCCTAATTCGTGATCTAATTTTTTCATGAACTTCAAGCTTCAAATTCTCACAGCATAGTTAATATAAATGGAAAGTATGCATATGTACAGCTTCACCATGTTAAGGACTACATTTTTGCTTCACAAATCGTGGCTTGAGGATGCCTAAATACAGAGATAGAGTTTGAGAAAAATACCTCATTCAGCTGGATTTGGATATGACAATGTGGGGACTTTGAGGGAGGCCTGAGGATCGTGTGAGCTTCCTTGAACTTCCTTCAAACTATTCCAATACCTAGCTTGCTTTGTGGATGGCCAGAACTCTCTGTAGAAGTCAAGTTGCAAGCTTCCAAAGTGAAAATGGAAATGGCTGAAACAGGGGTTACAGCAACAATGTAAAGGCTTGGATAGCTTTGATATGATGTGGATAAGATGTTTGAAGTGTTGGAAAAAAAAACGCACGAGCCAAAAATGAAATGGCTATGGTTTTGCAGCAACTGGATGTTTTGACAGAAAAATGAAGTTTTTGAGAGTTTTAGATGTCAAGCCTTCGTGTTTAGCCTTGCAATGAGTTTGTATATTTGTCTAGAATTATACAAAGTCCACTCCTTATCAGTTGTACAAGTTCTGACCTCTTTTGCAACTTTTCTTTCATTTGAAGAAAAGTGAAGTGACCAATGCAAACATGCTTGTACTGGCTGGCTTGCGAGTTGCAGAGAGTTGGTATACATTGCTTATGGCCTGTGGAAATTGTTTGCATCAAAGGGACGGGTCCAAGGCTCAAGATGGACAAAGTTGCAAAAGCTCACTTTATGAAAATGGCATTGTGCACTTTTGGCCAAAAATGGAAATGTATCTTGTACAATGCTTCAAAAGTGAAAATAAAGCCATTAACCTCTGAGTTTGAATTTAATTATGGATTTTAGAATGAGTTTAGAACCTGTAATGCAATGTACAAGCATCATGGATTTGATTTGCAACTTGATACTTTGTGAAAATGGCATGAACAAAAGTGATAAATGCCAATTTCTCTTTTTCGATTCTCCCTAACCACAAATGATCTTGGAGAGTTCTTGGACATTTTAGAAAGCTTTCAATGTGCTCTATAATCCATATTTGAAATGCATTTTGAGATACCTCTTGGAACTAGGTGAAAAATTTCCATGAAGTTGGGTCAAAAACCTGCCTAAATTAGGGCAAATTTTCACTAAGTTATTTAGTTCATGGACCTATATTCACAAATTCATAACTTGAGATGAAAGCATCTTTTGGGAAACGTTTGTGAAGAAAAGTTGTAGATTTTATGGAGGACTAAAACTTTCATGTTGGAAGTTTTCTTTGAATCAAATTGCATCATGGTGAAAAAGTGGTGGAAAGTTGGGGAAAAATAAGAAAATTTCCATACTTAGAAAAATTCTAAGTTATGAAAATTTTCAAATTCTAAACCCTAATTTTCAAAATTGGTTTTATTGGTGAACAAGTTTCATATTTTGACATAACTTGATAAATTATGACCCTTGGCACTTGATTTTGACCAAAAAGTCAAAGTTTGACTTTTTAGTGTACAGTTGACTTTTGATCAGTTGACTGCAAAATTCATCTGTCAATCCAATGAACTTGAGATCTTCTGAACCATGTAATTAGGCCAAGATGATACCATTGAAACCTTGAAATCATGTTTGAGCCCAATTGGTCATTGGCTAGGTTAATAATCAAAAATTGTCCTTTCTCAATCAAAACCCTAATTTTGACCATTTTGCCCTTTTGATGATTTGATCAAATTTCTTGAGGAGTTGTGATCCAAACTTGATCAAATGGTACATATGAGTCTAAAATGTTGTTGTGGATCAAAAATTATGAAGTTTGACTGTAAATTGGCCATAGTTGACTTTTTCCCCAATCAGCTGATTTTTAGGTCAATTGTCCAGTTGACTGATCAAAAATATGGTTCAAGGCTTGAAACTTGTCATGAGCAATCTTAGGGGTTCAAGATGATGTATGAAAGTCACATGAAGCATTGGTGGTCCAAAAATCCTTGTGCAAACTTAAACCCTAATTTTGGGGTATCAGTGCAAGATGAGATGTCCTGAGCTGAGCAAACCTTAATCTTGTCTTGAGTCTAAGGAGTATTGTGAGAAAAGTCTTGATAAATGAGAGGGAAAATTTTGGGGTACAACAGCTGCCCCTGTTCAATCTTCTTGAACCTGAAGAGTTAGATTGGGGAGTTTTGTCGTTCGTGACTCGAAGGTAAAAGATGATTGGACACTAAAGTGCCCATAAATTTGCACTCGATAAAGTGTAGTTGAGGGAATGGGCTTAAATATGCCATTTGGAGAGGTGATAGAATCTTGTTGGAGATGGGCTTGTAGATGTTATCCAAGAATGTTTGCTGAGTTGTAAGTTGTAAGTCAGAAGAATAAGTATCAGAATGGTGTCCGCGTCTGGAACGTATCTGAACTGTATCTGGAGACTTGAAATCTGAATGAGAAACAGAATAACATCCGTGTCTAGAGCGTATCCGTACTGTATCAGGAATGTGAAATCTGAATTTGAATAAGTATCAGAATGGTGTCCACGTCTGGAACGTATCTGAACTGTATCTTGAAGTTGAGATCTGAATTTGAATAAGTATCAGAATGGCATCCGTATCTGGAGCGTATCTGAACTGTATCTTGAAAGCTACATAGGTGACAGAATGGCAACCGTGTTTGGAGCGTATCCGTATTGTATCTGAATAAGTGACAGAATGGCAACCGTGTCTGGAGCGTATCTGAACTCGAAATCTGAATGAGTGACAGAATGACTTCCGTATCTGGAGTGTATATGTACTGTATCGGAAAGCTGAATCTGAATAAGTAACAAAATGACTTCCGTGTTTGGAGTGTATCTGTACCGTATCTGAAATCTTTTGAACATTGTTAAAGGTATTTGTTAATCTTATCCTGAAAAGGGTAAAATGTTAGCCGAAACACAAAGTTATGTTGCATGAAATGTATGATGCAATATATGTACTTTATCAATGTTTATGATATATGGATGTGATGTATCCGCATGTAAGCTGATGTGCTGTATCACTGAGGAAAATAAATCCTTGACTGCTCCCGGAGAAAATAAATCCTTGATCGATGAGGATAAGAAATCCTTGGCGACTGTTGGGGATATAAGGACCCTTCATGTTTTGAAGTCGGAGTATTGACAAAACTTCTGTTGTGAGCAATGCCATATACTGCCTGAGTAGTCTGCTTGGGGAGTCTAGAGAATTTGATGACTTCTACTGGGGATTACACAATGGGAAACCCTTATTCTGCTGGGGAATAAAGAAAACTCTGATGACTTCTGCGGGGAATTAATAAAGAGAATCTTAATTCTGTTGGGGAGCAATAAAAACTTTGTGGGGAAGAAGACTTACTACTGGGGAGTAGGTTCAGGAGTTTGGGTTGTCTGCCACTTTACTGGGAGATTATCCTAGGTTGGGGAGAAACAAAAGTTAACTGTTATCCGGTTAATTTTCGGGCTTCAAGATAACTTGCTGGGGAATTTAGAGAAACTGAGTGGTTTCCGCTGGGGATTGATAGTTAGATGTTTTGGCTCCGCTGGGGATTGGGAGTTTGAAATTTTAACTCTGATGGGGATCTAGATGATGTACTGTAGGGATTGCTCGTGGAATAGCCCAAAGACGTTTTCCTATCCTTTCAGTCTGTCAGTAATTGTTCTTTTCCACTTTGTTTATTTGTAAACAGTAATTATGTTCAAATGCATATGCTCATCAATGAATCATTGGATATTTTTGCACATAAAAACACAAGTGTAAAGAAAAAGCAAATACTTTTCTGTACTTTGAAAGAGATATCTTTGTATTTACCTTGAATAAGTATTTTTTACAAAGGAGACAGACATCCTAGTAAGAGGATGGTGTCATAAAAGTAAGAAAAATTTATACAAAGATAGCTATGTGTAAAAATCCCATGGGGTTCCCATTCTGCTATAGCCTTCATATCTCTGAATATCTTGTCCATCTGTTGCTTCGTCCGAAGATGATTGAATTGATCAGAAGCTCAGATTTTGCCTATGAAGAGATTGTCCTTAAAGTGATCCGACGAGACATAGTCATACGCTTGAATTCCCTAACTTTTGCCTAGACCGCCCTTTCGGGTTTTCAGTCCACCGGGAAACCCTTTCTTGCCCAAGTCGCCCTTTCGGGTTTTCAACTTGCCGGGTGTACAAATTTTTTATTTTATCCCTAATTTTTGCCCGAACCTTTTGGTTCGCCGGAATGCCCTTGTTTTGCCTAGGTGTGTAAACCTAGCGGGTCTCTTATGTGTAGTATCTTTTGACTATGTCTGCGTTCGCAGGGTGTGGCAGGTCGTTGTCGTCCATGGTGGTTAAGATCATTGCCCCACCAGAAAAGATGTTCTTGATTACAAATGGTCCCTCATAGGTAGGAGTCTATTTGCCCCTGGGATCACTTTGTGGCAAGATGATGCGCTTGATCACTAGATCTCTAACTTGATATACTTGGCGTCTGACTTTCTTGTTGAAGGCCTTGATCATCCGCTTTTGATACGCCTGACCATGGCAAACAGCAGTAAGTCTCTTTTCATCAATTAAGTTTAGTTGATCAAGTCGGGTCTGAATCCAATCGTCTTCACTCAAACCTGCATCCTTCATAATTATCAAAGAGGGGATCTGAACCTCAATAGGTAAAACATCCTCCATGCCATAGACCAAAGAAGAGGGTGTTGCCCCAGTTGATGTGCGAGCCGTGGTACAGTACCCGTGAAGAGCAAATGGTAACATCTCATGCCAGCCCTTATAGGTGAATGTCATCTTTTGTATGATCTTCTTAATGTTTTTATTTGCAGCTTCAACTGCACCATTCATCTTTGGCCGATAGGGGATGAATTGTGATGTTGAATCCTGAACTGCTCGCACAAAGCGGTGATCATAGTATTGTTAAGGTTTGTACCATTATCAGTGATGATCCTTTCGGGGATACCGTACCGACAAATGAGATTCTGCTTGATGAAGCGGGCAACAACATTCTTAGTAGGATGCGAAGGAAGCTGCTTCGACCCATTTGGTGAAATAGTCAATGGCCACTAGAATGAAGCGGTGTCCATTGGAGGCTGTAGGCTTGATCTCCCCAATCATGTCGATTCCCCACATAGCGAAGGGCCAAGGAGTTGTTAAGACGTTTAGAGGAACCGGAGGCACGTGCACCTTATCTGCATAGATTTGACACTTATGACAAGTCCGGGAGTGTTGATAGCAGTTAACTTCCATGGTAGACCAGTAATAGCCTGCCCATGGGATCTTATTTGCCATCGTATGCCCACTAGAGTGAGTGCCAAATTTACCCTCATGCAATTCAGCCATGATCTTTTCAGCTTCAATCTTATCCATACAACGGAGCAGAATAGAATCATGATTGCGCTTGTACAGGATGCCATTACTTAAGAAGAACTTTACCGAGAATCTCCTTAAGAACTTTTTGTCATTGACTGAAGCTCCTTTTGGATATTCTTGAGCCTTGAGATACCTTTTGACTTCATGAAACCATGGTTGGTCCACTACTTCTTCGGTATGAATCTCGTGACAGTGTTTCGGTTCGTCCATCCGTTCAATGGTGATTTGAGGAGCCTCGTTATCCCAATTAAGTTTAAACATAGATGACATTATAGCTAGAGCATCTGCTAGCTAATTTTCTTCTCGTGGGAAGTGCTCGAAGGTAATCTGCTCGAAATGTGGTAACAATGTCAAAACATGTTTTTGTAAGGGATGAGGTTTGGATTCTTAGTGTCCCACTCTCCTTTGATCTGACTGATGACCAAAGCTGAGTCCCCAAACACATCTAAGGATTTGACTCCCAAGTCTATGGTAGCCTTGAGTCTAAAGATGCATGCTTCGTACTCTTCCATGTTGTTCGTACAGTTGAAACAAAGTCTGGCAGTGAAAGGAGTATGGCAACCTTCCGGAGATATGAGCACAACGCCGATACCGTTACCAAGTGCATTGGATGCCCCATCAAAGTACAGGGTCCATCGGGATCCTTGTTCAGGTCCGTCATATGGTCTGATCTCTTCAATGTTGTCCAATGTCCTGATGTCTTCGTCAGGGAAGTCAAACTTCATGGATTGATAATCTTCTACAGCTTGATGAGCCAGATGATCAGCTAGCACACTGCCCTTTATATATTTTTGGGTCGTGTACTGTATGTCGTATTATGTTAGGATCATCTGTCATCTAGCTATCCTTCCAGACAGAGCAGGATTTTCGAAGATGTACTTTATCGAATCCATCTTAGATATCAGCAAAGTGGTATGAGTCAACATATACTGCCTTAGCCGGCCAACAGCCCATACCAAAGCGCAACAAGTTTTCTCGAGCAGTGAATATCTGGTTTCACAGTCGGTAAACTTTTTGCTTAGGTAATAAATGGCGTGCTCTTTTCATCCAGGCTCGTCATGCTGCCCCAATATGCACCCCATTGAATTCTCTAAGACGGTCAGATACATGATTAGCGGTCTTCCCTCGACGGGTGGCATCAAGATATAAGGCTCTAGTAAATACTCCTTGATTTTATCAAAAGCAAACTGACATTCATTGTTCCATCTGACTACTTGATCTTTCTTCAACAGCTTGAAGATTGGATCACAAGTAGACGTTAGGTGAGAAATGAACCTGGAAATGTAGTTTAGGCGTCCCAAGAAACCTCTGACTTCCTTCTCAGTGCGAGGAGCAGGCATTTCCTGTATCGCTTTGACTTTGGCAGGATCTAACTTGATGCCTTTGTTGCTGACAATGAAACCCAAGAGTTTACCGGACCGGACTCTGAATGTGCACTTGTTTGGGTTCAATCTTAGCTTGTACTCCTTCAATCTGACAAACAGCTTTTGCAAGTGATCAAGGTGTTCTTCTTCAGTTTGAGATCGGGCTATCATGTCATCTACGTAGACCTCTATCTCATGATGTATCATATCATGAAACAAAGCTACCATGGCGCGCTGATAGGTTGCCCCGGCATTCTTCAGTCCGAATGGAATCACTTTGTAGCAGAATGTACCCCACTGTGTGACAAATGTAGTTTTCTCCATGTCCTCGGGTGCCATTTTGATCTGGTTATAGCCTGAGAATCTGTCCATGAAAGAAAATACTTTGTGATGAGCTGTGTTGTCAACCAGGATATCAATGTGTGGAAGTGAAAAATCATCTTTAGGGTTGGCCCTGTTTAAATCTCTATAATCCACGCACATTCTTACTTTGCCATCCTTTTTAGGCACGGGAAAAATGTTGGCCACCCATTGAGGATAGGAAGTAACAGCCAGAAATTAAGCATTGAACTATTTCATAACTTCTGCTTTGATCTTCTCTGACATGTCAGGTCTCATGCGGCGGACTTTTTGTTTCACTGGTGGACAGTCTTCTCTAGTGGGTAGATGATGTACCACAATGTCTGTATCGAGTCCTGACATGTCTTCGTATGACCAGGCAAAGATCCCAACATAATCATGCAGTAGCTGAATTAGGCGCTCCTTGACACTCGGCTCTAGATTGGCACCTATTTTTATTTCCTTTTTATCACCCTCAGTACCCAAGTTGATTGTATCCAACTGCTCCTCATGAGGCTGAATTGCTCTTTCCTCTTGTTGTAGTAATCTGGCCAATTCCCCTGGCACCTCACAATCTTCCTCACCTTCGTATTCGGCTTGGTAGATCAGATCTTCAGAGTCACTGAAGGCTATAGCAGTATCGTTACCCATGGGTTCCGGAATGGAAGGGTACCTGCATTTGTGAGTGTGGGTGTGTGTAAGGGTATAGCCATCTTAAAACAATAAAATGTAAAAGAAAGACAATGAGCATAAAAGGTTTATATGTGAAAAAGCGTCCATGATTCATTGAATGACATATGTAGATGAAATAAAAACCCTTACAAATGGACCATTGTGCCTCGGGTAAGACACAAGATTTTTAAAGTGCGAATTATTTGTGAATTATTACAGTCCAACAGAAATGTAAAAGATAAATTACTGAGATATGAAAGTTATCGGGACAAAGTCTTTGGCTTCCCAGTTGCAAAGTCCTCCGCTGACAGTAGGAAATATCCAATCTTCCAAGCTGCCCTCCTCTTCATTTTCTTCTACTGCATTGACCCCTTGGTTGGTAATCTTCACAGGTGGCCCCCAGCACGGGCACGGCGTACAGCCTTCTGACCAGTCGAAGTAAATCCCAAACCAAACTTGTCTGATTTGTAAGCAATATCTGGAAGCTGACCCCAGATTGTGCATCCCCCTTCTTCCACTTTTTCTCTTTCATCCTTTAGAGAAGACATCCGAAGCGGAGGTCTTGTGATCTTAGGAATTGAGGATACTGCCTTGGTCACCGCTATTTCTTCAGAGACTTCTTCAAAATGTTGGAAAGGGGTCTCTATGACTCGCCATCTAACTCCACATACCGGAAAGAATTCAGATGACTAATCATATACTCCTCCTCCCCTTGGACAGTTATAATCTTCCCTTGGACGGGGTACTTCAGCATCTGATGCAAGGTGGAGGTGACAACACCGGCATTGTGGATCCAGGGACGTCCCAACAGACAGGAATAAGAAGGACGGATGTCCATCACGTAGAATGTCGAGTTGAAAACTTGAGTTCCCACCTTGATTGGGATGTCCACCTCCCCATGGACCATCCTCTTCGATCCATCAAAAGCTCTCACCACTATATTGCTGGGTTTTAAAGTCATCCCCTCACAATCTAACCTATCAAGGGCTTTCTTTGGAAAGACATTCAGAGATGATCCAGTATCGACCAAGACATGAGCTAGGGTTATTCCTTTGCACTCCACTGAGACATGTAGTGCATCGTTGTGTTTTCTCCCTCGGGATGTTAAGTCAGCATCGGAGAAGCCCAGGCCATTATCAGCTGTCAAACTGGCCACACAGTCCTGGAACTGGTCAGCAGACGTCTCTTGTGGCACATGAGTTGTCTTCAGAAATTTTACCAGAGCTTTGGCGTGTGCTTCCGAGCACAGCAGCAGGGCTAGCATAGAGATCTTGGAAGGGGTCTGCCCCAATTGTTCAACCACATCATAATCACTCTTCTTAATAATCCTCAGGATTTCTTCCATCTCCTTCTTGGATGTTTCAGGAATAGCTAGCGATTGAGCCTTCGTCTGGACAGGCTCCTCTTGAACGTTCTTTCCTTTATTCTCAGTAGTAGAAGTAGGGATAGGAATTGTATTGTCTTTGTCGGTGGGTACGCTTGCAGGTACAAACATTGGTACAGAGGTAATCTTCGGAACAACCACGGGTCTAAAGACTGCTGCTGGAGGAGCAATCTCTGGAGAGAAGATCCTACCACTGTGGGTGATCTTGCTAGTTCCAACAATATTGCTAATGTCGGAATTGTCCTCTTCGGAGCTTTCTTCTTCGGCAGTCAGTTCAACCTGTTTAATACGATGGTAGTAGATTTCTCCACCATAATTCCATGGTACTGATTTATCTGATTTGTATGGGGCAGGCCTGGGCATTGTAATCTTGAGTGGAGCAGTCTTCGGAGCAGGTGTAATCCTAACTGGTCTTTTAGGGGCCATGGAAGGATTGGCGTAGATGGTTATTATTTAAACTTCTTTCACTGGAACGGGTGAAACAGGAGCTTTCTCAAACAAAATTTCTTAGTTATCAATTAGTTGTTAGATTCATTTCTTTAACAGAGGGCAGTCAAATGATGAGGACAGGCAAACATGGCAGTCTTTGTCACAACCTGGGAAGATGTCAGCTTTTAACAAATTCAACTTGATGGTCGGGAGCGGAGTCAACAGTTCATCCACGGTAGCAACAAACAGATCTTCCTCAATAGCATTGGCATTGTGACCATGCCTAGGCATTGGGGCGGAAATAACATTCAGTTTCTCAGGCGCTTCAAACTCTACTTCCTTTGAGTCTATCAGATCTTGAATCTTGTTCTTCAGAGCCCAACAGTTGTTGGTGTCGTGCCCTGGACTTTCAAAATGGTACGCACATCTGGTGTTGGGATGGTAATATGGAGAAGTAGTATTATGATTCTTTGGGGCCTCTTTCAAAGTGGCCAGATTCAACTTTAGGAGATGTGGTAGAACTTGGGCTGGAGTCATGTTGAGCTTGGTAAATTGCCGAACTGGCCTTTCTACCCTTTGCTGATTAGTTCTCGGTTGGTCTGACGCAGGCTTCGGAATCATAACTGCCCCCACCGTTGGTCGGCGCTTGGTTCTTCCCTAGTTCCTCTGAGAATACACAGCGGATACTTCCTTTCTTCCAGTGAAGGGTTTTTTCACAGCTGTTGAGGCAGACGCGTCTGTTGTACCCCAAAATTTGCCCTCCCATATTCTTCAGAAATTTCCAAGTCATGCTTCAAAATTCCCCAAGGGTTGCACAGTTCAAGGGCCTCCTAAACAGTCAAAATTAGGGTTTTGGTTCTGACAAAGTAAATGAAGTTTCTAAGGGTCCAATCAAGTCCCACATGCCTATAAACATGGTCAAGTATCCTCATATCAAGTTTCAAGACTTTCAGCATAAAATTGCACAGTCAAAAACCCTAATTGCACTACAGTCAACTGTAGGGGCAAAATGGTCATTTGACAGTCAAAAGTTCAAATTTTTGGTCAACATCTCATTTTGAAGCCACAAACATCATTTGATCAATGCTTGATCATGATTCTCAAAGCTTGGCTCAAAAATCATCAAGATGCAAAAGTTTCCATATTTGGACAGTTGAAAAAGTCAACTGTAAATTGACCAGGGCATAACTTTCACATGGATTATCATAAAAATTCCATCCAAAGCTCATTTTGAAGATAATGACATTTACTACAACTCCTCTTCACACTTCAAGTCCAAGAAATGCTCTCACAAAAAGTTATCAATTTCAACATTATAGGTCATTTTCAAAAGTCAACAAAAAGGGACTTTAAGTAAAAAGCCATAACTTGATATTGGTAAATCCAAATGCCATGGGACCAAAGGCATTGGTTAGAGGACTCAAAGACCTTTCCAAAATGTCAAAGAACATGAGCAAAGCTTAAAAATTGAGCAAGTTATGCCTTGTAGAAGTTGGGAAATATTTGGATATTTTGAAAAGTCAACATTGATTCAAATGACCTAAAATTGCTAATGGGCCTATTTTTCTTCCACAATTCATCATCCAAGGCATGTACACGACCATTTGGTCCAAAGGGAAGTTTTTTATCATTTTTATTTTTTTATTTGGATTTTTAATCATTAATAATTCATTTAATTAATTAAAATACATGAAAAATACTAAACCTAGGTTTTAAATCTTTTTATGCATAATATATACTCAATATTTCGTGCATAGCTAGATTTGGAAAGAATCAATATGATTTGTCATGATTTGGTAGAAGTTTGCATGAAAAAGATTTGAAAGCTAATGCCATAAAAATCAAATATTTGTTTCATCAATTCATGGATTTCTTTTGATCAAATTCTTAACCTAATCACTCATATACATATACACATGCCAACCCTATTCAGAAAGACTGAAAAGCTGCGCCATAGACCAAAAATAACACTTGAGTTTTTTGCTTGAAATTTCAAAACTGCAAACAAGGTTACAGGTCGATTCAAGCAAAGAGACTTGTTCCATCACCTTCCTGAGGCTTCAAGGAAGGTTTCCAAATAAAAACCATCCATCCTAACCTCAAGAAACGTGAGAACGATGACCACCTGTACAGAAAATATTTGATATTCTTGCATCTCGATTCATGCATCTTTAGCAATTTTTAATATGTGATTCATGTTCATTATCTAATTCTGAAGCTAACTGTATAATCCAATTGAATTTTCATCACCCATATGCGAATCTGCCATTGTTATTTTCTAGGGTTTTGCAAGCTACGAATTGGGCGTTTCTTAACGCTGTAAAATTGGAATACCACAGTACCATGAATGGACTCAGCATGATTGGACGAAGAGAAACCAACCCTCACGTCTAATTTATGTGGCTGGACGGCCTATTCGCTATTTTCAGATAGGGCTTGTTTTGGGGGGGGTTCAAAACCCCCGCTAACTCTTTTCTATTTTCAGGGAAAAACAAAGCTGTGGAGAAGACGATGCAGTGGCAAGCTATGATTGGGTCGTTCAAAATTTCGCGCTAAAAAGTCATTAACGCTTGGTTTTATTTTATAATAATTGATTGTTATTTAATATACAAAACGCGTTGAGTGGAGCAGTTGGCAAAGTGTCTTAGTGGTAATCCCTGGGACCTGGGTTCGAACCCCAGGTCCCCCATCCCTTTCATGTTATTTTTATTAACGTGCTTGCATGCAGTTTCGTGACCAAGGAACACCATACACCTCTAAAATCAAGCCATCCACGTGCCCAATGGAATGATCAGAAGGCTATGAGTTGAAGGACATGGTAGACATCAGTCAACAGACACTCATGCCAGCGCAAAAGTCAAACAGGTCAAAGATGCTTGGGCCCAAATCAATACTAACAAGCCCTCCACTTGGGGACAGCACCCCCTAGAGTTTGTTTTCTTTTACTCTTTTATATTTTTTTTCTTTTCTTTATTTTAATTAATTTCTTAATTCTTTATAATTATTATTTTCATAATATAAAAAAAAACACACTAAAAATCAGAAAAGACAAAATTAAAATATATTTATTTAATTAATATTTTTTATAAATAAATAACATTAATTGATTTTAGTTTTAAACTTAGGGTTACATTTTAATATTTTTCTTAATCAATTTAAAATTTGGTAGAATTAGGGTTTGTAATAATTTTTATCCTTTTTTTCTTTTCTTTTCTTTTCACAAATTACCAAATATTATTTATTATTTATAATTAAATTACCATGTAATTAATTAGGTTAATTTAGGTTTAACTTTAATATTCTTTCTTAATAAATAAAAATTAGAATTAGGTTTTAATTTCATTAAATTCTCATAAAATACCAAAAACTCAAAAAAAACAATTTCCTTTTCTTTTTTTAATTTCAATTAATTTAATCATTTAATTTAATTTCGTAAAAAGGGTCCAACGCCCTCGTTTCTAATTTTAATTTAATTCGCATATTTATTCCTTTTTCTTTTAATTATTTATGTACCTCTCCCAAAGCCATGTAAATATTCATCTTCCGCACTTTACTTTATTTCTTTATTTTCTGTCAAATCGGGTCCTGGATTAATTTTGGCGATGTGGACCCGCGCCTTTGTAATAGTTTAGGAATTTTACCTTTCTCGCAACTTTTTAATTGTTAATAATGGCATGCAAGAATGAATGACTAAAATAAAAACAAAAGCGTAGATCACCCATACATGACAAGACAAAAATAATTGAAAACGACACACAAATCACACACCACCCCTAGGGTACGCCTCACTGTTGCCTTGCCTCGAAAGGTGATCGTCGAGTAGAGGATGTCTTAGTAAGTCCTCATGATCCGGGAACCTGGAATGAGGGTAGCTTCTAAGGTGTCTTCCTATTGCTCTGGTGATCACCATGTCCCGAACCTCGAATTGACCCGAACACCTCCAACGGTGGTGCTACCTACCTCTCAATGGTGGGATGGCACTACTTTAAAGGAAATCTACACATACGAATTCCTTAGGGTAGGTAGACGACTCTAGATACTTGCTCTAAACTTCAAAACAAATCAAAAAAATACTTTTCACACCAACACATTTTCAAAAAGCTTTCGAAAGCAATTTTTCAAACACTCTTGAGGACCGATACAAGAGTCGAACTGGAATTTTCAAAGAAACTTTTTAAAACCCACAGTTGAAAAGCAAACAAACCATTTTTGAAAACACAAGTGAGCAAGTATCTAAGAGCCCATGGATAACCATGGATAGAAAGGGTGCTAACACCTTCCCTTTCTATAATCTACCTCCCGAACCGAGAGCAATCTCTTTAAGGAATTTTTCTGTGCTTTTGTCCTTTCCATTTGGAGAAAATAAAAGACGGTGGCGACTCTTGCTTACCGCGACATTTCGCGAACCAGCGTTAAACAGTCAGTTCCAGATCCACCGATCACAGAACTGGCGACTCTGCTGGGGACTTAACTTAAAGTGAGGTGTACCTTAGGGTTAGTTCATAACTGTGTTTTCAATTGCTTTCCTTGTTTGCTTTAAATTGTGGGACTGTCTTGGGAGTTCTATAGATCCTAACCCGGATCTGGGGGATACCTTCTTAGAAAGTAGCAACAAGGTTGTGAGGGAATTGTGCGGGGTATACCGACATGGTTGAAACAGCCTGCTACGTTGATGTGGCACTTTGGTGTCTACCGGTAACCCTTGAGTTCAGTCAAGGAGAGTACGGGGCCTCCGCGTGGTGTCGTGAAGCATCAACAGACCTTAGGAACCTTAATTGAACAATCTTGGCCTCTTTAGGGTAGTGAGATAACTGACTTTGGTGCAGTCCGAGGTTGGTTGATACTCGATACTACACTCAATTGAGGGTTGCTTTCCTGGAATATTTCGGTCGCCAGTTCAGTGGCTAAATCGAAACGATGAACAATGAAAGCAATCCCGTGATATTGGGACCCTTAGAACCCGGTTACTTCTAATAGGACAGGTTGAGCCCACCAACTTCAAGAGGGTAATACCCAGACCCCATGCTGGCCTAAACTCTAAGGGTTTCTCTTGTGTGACTTGTGTGCCTTCCAACTTGACTATTTGCATGCTTGTTGTCTGACACTTGAGTTTCTTGTAGGTTTTGTTTGTAGTCCTTAATGAGGACTCATAACAAGGTTTACCGAGTTTCTTGCAGGGTTTGTTTTAGTCCTTAATCAGGGCTCATAACAAGGTTTACCGAGTTTCTTGCAGGGTTTGTTTTAGTCCTTAACTGGGACTCATGACAGGTTTTACTTGAGTTTCTTGCAGGTTTTGGTTTGCAGTCCTTAGTTGGGACTCATAACAGGGTTACCTACATTACCCCATGCATAGCATGTCATCATACCATTGCATACATCCTAACCCATTTCAGGGATCTCAAGGGCTTGTGATGTAGGTCATGATGAATCAAACATCTAGCAAGGGGCAAAGAGGATTTATTTTCCTCTAGCCAAGGTTGTCAGGGGCTATGACCCACTTGATATGGTGAGCTTTGACTCCTGAAGAAGGTTCCCCTAGCCAAGGTTGTTTAGAAAGCAAAATAAGGTTGATGACTTGAGTCAGGGGCTATGACCCACTTGATATGGTGAGCCTTTGACCCTTGGAAGAAAGACTCTCAACAAATATGAAGTTCTTTCAATCAAGCTACCGGATCCAAATGCTAACAAATTTTCTTGTTTACCCCGCGAGGTCCTTGAAAACATTACATGCATGACATACTCATCATTGCATAACAGGTATCCTTGTTGTAGGTCACTTACCTTTCTCGCTGTTTATTTCAGCAATGGCTTCACAACCAGATAACCAGGACCTTCACACTCAAGAGACCCAGTTCAAGGAGATCTTCCTAAGCTTATCCAAGGGGCAGGAAGAGTTGAGGACACTCCTCATGGGGAATCTGATCAGAAAGAGTCCTGAAGAGGACAAGGACGAGCAGCTGAAGCGTCTACAAGTTGAGGTAGACACATTGAAAACCCAGATGCTGGGGCAAAGGGCCCTCATTCAAGGTTTAGCTCAGGAGCAAGGAGAGCTGAGGGCCATGATCAGTCAGCTTCCTCAAGACATGAAGCAACCAGCCCAAGTCAGGGACCCAGTCATTAATCAACTTCCAAGAAGTCAAAGGTTTGGGCCTCTCTAAGCTGCTATTACTTCACAGGTCCAACAACGACCTCGCCCAGAACAACGGGCTGATCAGAGCAAACCAGACAAGCCTAAAAGGCAGTTCACCAAGATCAATATGTCGCTGGATCAAGCACTACAACAAATGTTGGAGGCAGGGCTGATCACCTTAAGGGCTCCTCTCCGGAATCCAAACACTTCTGCTCCTAACTATCATCCCAACGATAGGTGCGCACACCATTCTGATAGCCCGGGGCATACTACGGACAACTGCTGGCCTCTCAAAAACAAGATTCAATCGACGCTGGAGAGATTCAGTTTGAAGTACCTGAGACTCCAAACATAATCACTGCTCCCTTGCCAAAACATGGCTAGGATTGAGAAATTTGTGTTCATTCGAATGTTCAAGTTGCAATTTTCTTTTGTTCAAACATTTACTCATGTTAAACATTGTTATTTCATTAATGCATCGCATATGTCTGTTCTGAAACAATATATTCGTATTCACTAAATGCAAATTATTTTCATATTTTTTCTGATGATCAACTCTCAATTAATATTTCTAAGCCTCTTGAGGGAGGATGACGAAAACGATACCATAATCTACAGTATGCTTTTGAACAGACCTCGCTGATGAGGTACAGGCATTGTTTCAATCTCTAAACACTGGAGTTATAAGGATGATAATCCCTCGTCAACCCCTCTGAGCCAAAGAAGTAGGAGTTTTTCTTTTCGAAATTTAAAACCCCTAATCATAACCTAGGGCAGGGTAGTCTCTCAGTTGATCCAAGTGCATAACAAATGGCACCGAGGAGGTCCTTGCAAAACAAAGAAAGACAGTGATGGTTCCGAATGATCAATAAAGAAAGGCAGTCATTATCTTTCAAAATAAAAAAAACCCATTAAGTCAAAACCCATGAAGAAGACTTACAAAACCGGGGCATCCCGCTGACTGTAATTCCAAAAAAGGAAACAGTTCAGGCAAAAAAAAGAAAGGGATAACGAAAAAAAATCAGACAAGAAAGAGGTCTTACCAACCCTCAACAAGAAAGGAATGACTTCCTATTCAAAATAAGTTATCAACATCCGAATCATCACCGGAAAATCAGAGCAAAGACTCAAACAAGGTCTAACGTATGATCAACTGAGTTTAGGGTTGGAGAACATCACGAAGAGCGGGTGGGTACAAATAATTTGAGCCTTTATCCTTTGTTTCTTAAACCGTGAACCAGGCCACGTTATAACCCTTAAAAGTCCTAGCTGAAGCATGGGTTAGTTCGAAAGCATACTGTTACGAAAGGTATCCCGACTCCTTAAGGCCTACGGTAAATACGGAGTTGACATCACGTTTTACAAACAATCACTTGTTTTATGGAAAAGAATGCATTTTCAAAAATCTTCAAGACAGACATAGGCTTTGCATTTTTAACATAACTTTGTTTGCATATGACTTTTGTTTGAACAGTAGGGAAATTTGCACGATGAATACCTAGTGAACAAAAGCACTTCCAATCAAGGGACAGGGCATGAGCATGGTCCATCATCTGGGGCAATCCAATCAAGATTTGGAGAATCTCTCAAAGGCCAAATAGCCTGGGGCAAATCTCCGCCTGAGTCACTTGGGGCACTCCAACGACAAATCTTGCCTGATCAAACACCTTCTGGTGACAGGACAAAACGCTTCTAACAGGGGCAACTCCCTACATTCCAAGAATATGGACATAGTCGAAAAGATACTATGCGAAATCAAAGACCCGCTAGGTTGACACACCTAGGAAAAAAAAAGGGCTTCCCGGCGAACCAAAAGGGTTCGGGCAAAAATAAGGGATGAAATGAAAGATTTGTACACCCGGCAAGTCGAAAACCTGAAAAGGCGGCTTGGGCAAAAATGGGTATCCCGGTGGACTGAAAACCCGAAAGGGCGGTCCAGGCAAAAGTTAGGGATTAAAGCGTACGACTATGTCCTGTCATCTTGTCACTTGCCCACCAGAAGAAGGTTTGTCCATCAACAACTATCAAGCACCTCCACAGGTCTTCCTCTCCCACCTCAGAAACAGGGGCAATAAAGAGTTGTCTAAAAGCAATCTAATTGTTCTGTCCTCCAGGGTACCAAGATGGGTTCAGCGGAAGAACGTAACCAGATATCTTAATCCCCCATAGAGTGAGCCAGCAAGTCAGTGCACTCTCCCCAAGCGAAGCTATAGTATCAAACTTAAGGAAGTTGGGTGTCCTCCAGCAGATCTTAACATTCCCCAGCACATCATTCTTAAACAAGCATCCCCGGCAGTCTTGGTCTAAAGATTGTTCCCCGGCGGTATATCAAACATTCAGTGGAGTTGCTTCCAATACATTTCAAAACTTCCCCAGGAAAATCCAATCCAGCTCCCCCAGGAAAGTTGGAATCCATCTCCCTAAGCAGTAAGCTTATCCCCAGTAGATTCTGGAAGCTTATCCTCGCAGAGCACGAACGCGTCGCCCGGCTTTATTCAAAGAGTTATTTCCCTACCAGGATATAACTGGGTTATCCTCAGCCAAAAGCCACGGAAAGGTCATCGTCAACACAGTTCTTTCTTATCCCCAGCAAGTTATTATCAACACTCAACAAAGTACCTCTCTTCCCAAAGAGTATTGCTCCCCAGCAAGATCACTAGAGTACTTTTTTCCCTGCAGAGTAATCATTCGCCAAGTTTATTCCCCAACGGAGTTATCTTCTCCTGCCGGTATTCTTGCAACTATCATCCCCAGCGGAAGCGAAATCTATTCTTCAACATCAGCCCAGGATTCAGCTCCCGGCACCCGTCAAGGATTTACTTTCCTAGACGAAAAACAATATTCATAAACATCCTCATACATCATAGCATGCATATATGCATCATATCTTACAAATCTCATTTATGTTGAGAACATCATTGCTTGATCCATATCATGCATTGCATATGACTGACCTTTACCTTTCAGGAAAGATTCAGTTAAATTCTCAATCATATTTCAAGACCTAGACCGGTTCAGTTAAATCGACTCCAAAGATTTCTTATCCAGTCCAATGCCTTCTCTGGTCCAGTTAAATCGACCCCAAACAGATTTTCCTGATAAAGACTTAGTAGAAGTTATCTATGGTCCTCTCCCCGATACTGCAGAGGTGGTAATCCCAGGCTTCTCTCAATGATCGCTGTTGAAGTTGAAGTTATCCAAGGTTCTCTCAATGTTTGCTGTTGAGGTGGTAATCACCTAAGGTTCTCTCCCCGATCCTGCGGAGTTGGTAATCCCAGGCTTCTCTCAACGATTGCTGTTGAAGTTGAAGTTATCCAAGGTTCTCTCAATGTTTGCTGTTGAGTTGGTAATCGCCTATGGTTCTCTCCCCGATCCTGCGGAGTTGGTAATCCCAGGCTTCTCTCAACGATTGCTGTTGAAGTTGAAGTTATCCAAGGTTCTCTCAATGTTTGCTGTTGAGGTGGTAATCGCCTATGGTTCTCTCCCCGATCCTGCGGAGTTGGTAATCCCAGATTTCGCTCAACGATTACTGTTGAAGTTGAAGTTATCCAAGGTTCTCTCAATGTTTGCTGTTGAGGTGGTAATCGCCTATGGTTCTCTCCCCGATCCTGCGGAGTTGGTAATCCCAGGCTTCTCTCAACGATTGCTGTTGAAGTTGAAGTTATCCAAGATTCTCTCAATGTTTGCTGTTGAGGTTGTAATCGCCTATGGTTCTCTCCCCGATCCTGCGGAGTTGGTAATCCCAGGCTTCTCTCAACGATTGCTGTTGAAGTTGAAGTTATCCAAGGTTCTCTCAATGTTTGCTGTTGAGGTGGTAATCGCCTATGGTTCTCTCCCCGATCCTGCGGAGTTGGTAATCCCAGGCTTCTCTCAACGATTGCTGTTGAAGTTGAAGTTATCCAAGGTTCTCTCAATGTTTGCTGTTGAGGTGGTAATCGCCTATGGTTCTCTCCCCGATACTGCGGAGGTGGTAATCCCAGATTTCGCTCAACGATTGCTGTTGAAGTTGAATTTATCCAAGGTTCTCTCAATGTTTGCTGTTGAGGTGGTAATCGCCTATGGTTCTCTCCCCGATCCTGCGGAGTTGGTAATCCCAGGCTTCTCTCAACGATTGCTGTTGAAGTTGAAGTTATCCAAGATTCTCTCAATGTTTGCTGTTGAGGTTGTAATCGCCTATGGTTCTCTCCCCGATACTGCGGAGGCGGTAATCCCAAGATTTGCTCAATGATTGCTGTTGAAGTTGAAGTTATCCAAGATTTTCTCAACGATTGTTGTTGAGGTTAAAGTCATCCAAGGTTCTCTCACCTTTCCTGTTGAGGTAGTAACCATCCCTGGTTCATTCATCATCGTTTGAAGCTCCAGATTCAGCTCCTGTAACCAGTCAGGACACATCTATACCAAGCATCTGAAGACCAGCTCCTGCAACATGTCAGGTACTCATTTTTCTTTTGCAGGTACGCAAGTTCTCGCTAAGGAATCTCTTACGCGATCAACATCCAGATGGCATTTATAAGCCCATCCACCTTCCATCATCTCGTAGCATGGCATCTATAAGCCCATCATCCTATCCATCAATCTCCAAATGGCATCTGTAAGCCCATTCCACCATCACACTACTATGTGAGCGCAAATTTCTGGGCACTCTAGTGTCCAATCATCTTCCACCTTCGGATTACGAAAGGCACGTCAGCCAATCTACATCCTCAGGTCTAAGAAGATTGAACAGGGGAAACTGTTGTACCCCAAAATTTGCCCTCCCATATTCTTCAGAAATTGCCAAGCCATGCTTCAAAATTCCCCGAGGGTTGCACAGTTCAAGGGCCTCCTAAACAGTCAAAATTAGGGTTTTGGTTCTGACAAAGTAAATGAAGTTTCCAAGGGTCCAATCAAGTCCCACATGCCTATAAACATGGTCAAGTATCCTCATATCAAGTTTCAAGACTTTCAGCACAAAATTGCACAGTCAAAAACCCTAATTGCACTACAGTCAACTGTAGGGGCAAAATGGTCATTTGACAGTCAAAAGTTCAAATTTTTGGTCAACATCTCATTTTGAAGCCACAAACATCATTTGATCAATGCTTGATCATGATTCTCAAAGCTTGGCTCAAAAATCATCAAGATGCAAAAGTTTCCATATTTGGACAGTTGAAAAAGTCAACTGTAAATTGACCAGGGCATAATTTTCACATGGATTATCAGAAAAATTCCATCCAAAGCTCATTTTGAAGATAATGACATTTCCTACAACTCCTCTTCACACTTCAAGTCCAAGAAATGCTCTCACAAAA
The DNA here is from genome assembly GCA_948472305.1 of Vicia faba. Lineage (NCBI taxonomy): Eukaryota > Viridiplantae > Streptophyta > Magnoliopsida > Fabales > Fabaceae > Vicia > Vicia faba. The sequence goes on from OX451738.1 coordinate 972,713,408, forward strand.
AGTTATCAATTTCAACATTATAGGTCATTTTCAAAAGTCAACAAAAAGGGACTTTAAGTCAAAAGCCATAACTTGAGATTGGTAAATCAAAATTCCATGGAACCAAAGGCATTGGTTAGAGGACTCAAAGACCTTTCCAAAATGTCCAAGAACATGAGCAAAGCTTAAACATTGAGCAAGTTATGCCTTGTAGAAGTTGGGAAATATTTGGATATTTTGAAAAGTCAACATTGATTCAAATGACCTAAAATTGCTAATGGGCCTATTTTTCTTCCACAATTCATCATCCAAGGCATGTACACGACCATTTGGTCCAAAGGGAAGTTTTTTATCATTTTTATTTATTTATTTGGATTTTTAATCATTAATAATTCATTTAATTAATTAAAATACATGAAAAATACTAAACCTAGGTTTTAAATCTTTTTATGCATAATATATACTCAATATTTCGTGCATAGCTAGATTTGGAAAGAATCAATATGATTTGTCATGATTTGGTAGAAGTTTGCATGAAAAAGATTTGAAAGCTAATGCCATAAAAATCAAATATTTGTTTCATCAATTCATGGATTTCTTTTGATCAAATTCTTAACATAATCACTCATATACATATACACATGCCAACCCTATTCAGAAAGACTGAAAAGCTGCGCCATAGACCAAAAATAACACTTGAGTTTTTTGCTTGAAATTTCAAAACTGCAAACAAGGTTACAGGTCGATTCAAGCAAAGAGACTTGTTCCATCACCTTCCTGAGGCTTCAAGGAAGGTTTCCAAATAAAAACCATCCATCCTAACCTCAAGAAACGTGAGAACGATGACCACCTGTACAGAAAATATTTGATATTCTTGCATCTCGATTCATGCATCTTTAGCAATTTTTAATATGTGATTCATGTTCATTATCTAATTCTGAAGCTAACTGTATAATCCAATTGAATTTTCATCACCCATATGCGAATCTGCCATTGTTATTTTCTAGGGTTTTGCAAGCTACGAATTGGGCGTTTCTTAACGCTGTAAAATTGGAATACCACAGTACCATGAATGGACTCAGCACGATTGGACGAAGAGAAACCAACCCTCACGCCTAATTTATGTGGCCGGACGGCCTATTCGCTATTTTCAGATAGGGCTTGTTTTGGGGGGGTTCAAAACCCCCGCTAACTCTTTTCTATTTTCAGGGAAAAACAAAGCTGTGGAGAAGACGATGCAGTGGCAAGCTATGATTGGGTCGTTCAAAATTTCGCGCTAAAAAGTCATTAACGCTTGGTTTTATTTTATAATAATTGATTTTTATTTAATATACAAAACGCGTTGAGTGGAGCAGTTGGCAAAGTGTCTTAGTGGTAATCCCTGGGACCTGGGTTCGAACCCCAGGTCCCCCATCCCTTTCATGTTATTTTTATTAACGTGCTTGCATGCAGTTTCGTGACCAAGGAACACCATACACCTCTAAAATCAAGCCATCCACGTGCCCAATAGAATGATCAGAAGGCTATGAGTTGAAGGACATGGTAGACATCAGTCAACAGACACTCATGCCAGCGCAAAAGTCAAACAGGCCAAAGATGCTTGGGCCCAAATCAATACTAACAAGCCCTCCACTTGGGGACAGCACCCCCTAGAGTTTGTTTTCTTTTACTCTTTTATATTTTTTTTCTTTTCTTTATTTTAATTAATTTCTTAATTCTTTATAATTATTATTTTCATAATATAAAAAAAAACACACTAAAAATCAGAAAAGACAAAATTAAAATATATTTATTTAATTAATATTTTTTATAAATAAATAACATTAATTGATTTTAGTTTTAAACTTAGGGTTACATTTTAATATTTTTCTTAATCAATTTAAAATTTGGTAGAATTAGGGTTTGTAATAATTTTTATCCTTTTTTTCTTTTCTTTTCACAAATTACCAAATATTATTTATTATTTATAATTAAATTACCATGTAATTAATTAGGTTAATTTAGGTTTAACTTTAATATTCTTTCTTAATAAATAAAAATTAGAATTAGGTTTTAATTTCATTAAATTCTCATAAAATACCAAAAACTCAAAAAAAACAATTTCCTTTTCTTTTTTTAATTTCAATTAATTTAATCATTTAATTTAATTTCGTAAAAAGGGTCCAACGCCCTCGTTTCTAATTTTAATTTAATTCGCATATTTATTCCTTTTTCTTTTAATTATTTATGTACCTCTCTCAAAGCCATGTAAATATTCATCTTCCTCACTTTACTTTATTTCTTTATTTTCTGTCAAATCGGGTCCTGGATTAATTTTGGCGATGTGGACCCGCGCCTTTGTAATAGTTTAGGAATTTTACCTTTCTCGCAACTTTTTAATTGTTAATAATGGCATGCAAGAATGAATGACTAAAATAAAAACAAAAGCGTAGATCACCCATACATGACAAGACAAAAATAATTGAAAACGACACACAAATCACACACCACCCCTAGGGTACGCCTCACTGTTGCCTTGCCTCGAAAGGTGATCGTCGAGTAGAGGATGTCTTAGTAAGTCCTCATGATCCGGGAACCTGGCATGAGGGTAGCTTCTAAGGTGTCTTCCTATTGCTCTGGTGATCACCATGTCTCGAACCTCGAATTGACCCGAACACCTCCAACGGTGGTGCTACCTACCTCTCAATGGTGGGATGGCACTACTTTAAAGGACATCTACGCATACGAATTCCTTAGGGTAGGTAGACGACTCTAGATACTTGCTCTAAACTTCAAAACAAATCAAAAAAATACTTTTCACACCAACACATTTTCAAAAAGCTTTCGAAAGCAATTTTTCAAACACTCTTGAGGACCGATACAAGAGTCGAACTGGAATTTTCAAAGAAACTTTTTAAAACCCACAGTTGAAAAGCAAACAAACCATTTTTGAAAACACAAGTGAGCAAGTATCTAAGAGCCCATGGATAACCATGGATAGAAAGGGTGCTAACACCTTCCCTTTCTATAATCTACCTCCCGAACCGAGAGCAATCTCTTTAAGGAATTTTTCTGTGCTTTTGTCCTTTCCATTTGGAGAAAATAAAAGACGGTGGCGAATCTTGCTTACCGCGACATTTCGCGAACCAGCGTTAAACAGTCAGTTCCAGATCCCCCGATCACAGCGTCCTTCTGAATCTTCCCATTTCTTATACTAGCCTCTACTCTTTCGCCAGTTAGAATCAACTCGGTAAACCCTGCAGAGGAACTCCCAATCAGATGATTGAAGAAAGGACCTGATAGAGTTCCCAAGAACATGTCCACCAACTCCCTCTCAGATAGAGGGGGTTGCACCCTTCCGGCTAGGTCTCTCCACTTTTGTGCGTAATCTTTAAAGCCCTTATTAGAAGCCATAGTCATACTTTGTAGCTGAGTACGGGTCGGCACCAAGTCGGCGTTGTATTGGTACTATTTATAGAAAGCAGCTGCCAAGTCTTCCCAATTATGGACATCTGCCCTCTCCAACTGGTAGAACCAATCAAGCTGCATTCCTGACAAATTGTCTTGGAAAAAGTGGACCCACATGTCTTTGTCGATAGAATGTGGTTGAATCTTCCTGACGTAGGATCTGAGGTGCATTTTATGGTAAGACACCCCATCATACTTGGCAAATAGTGGCACTTTAAACTTTGGAGGGATTACGATTCCTGATACCAGCCCTAACTCTTTAAAATCTAGCCCTGGTACTCTCTGGATTTCCATAGCGGTTAGACGCTCTTCTAAGTGTTTGTATTTGTCATCGGTCGGATGGTATTGTTATTCAGAGTAGTCCTTTTCTTACTCTTCTTCTTCTTCAGAATTTGATGGTACTGCCGTTTCTTTTCCTTTTCTTCCCCCTTCCTCAGATGTTGTTGGGAATTCTAAGGTCCTTCTGGCTTGTTCCTGAAATGTTCTGCCCATGATTACCATACCAGTTGGCTTCTTCTTCTTTTTCTCTTTCTCTTTCTCTTTCTCTAGCAGAGTCTTCAACTCCTCTTTCCCTTTGGCTAAGGTCATGAGCAACTATTGAAATTGTGAATTCTGAGCTTGTAAGTCTTTGACCGTTTGTTCGATATCCATCTTACTGAAATAAACAGTAGAGAGATGAGGAAACTTGGTGTGAAGACCTGTTTATGCTTATGATGAATGATATGTATTCATGCAATGTTTTCAAGGATTCAGAAATTCAAAGTTATTTTAAACAAAAAAGAAACACACGTCATATTAATAAGATAGAATTGTGAGTACATCAATGCCCCTTGGGCAAAATAATACAAAAACTCTAAGGTAAAAAGACGTTGCGCATCCTCTTTGGTGCAATGTAGGTGTTGAGAGTCTGCTCTTCATGATCTTATTTTGTTTTGTTTTTCCAAGATACTTCGCATGCGTAACATGGCCATTTTTTATTTAGGCAACCAAGTGGGAGAAACCCTAAGGGTGCTTGTGTGCAAAGTGTGTCATTTTTCATGCATTTGTCTTGTATTAGGTCTTGTCTATTTGTTTGTTTTTGGTCTTGTCATGCAAACCCTAGTTTACTAAACATAGTATAAATGCGATAAATTGCGTAAATGTAAACTAAGCTATTACAACAATTATTATGGGAGGGGGGATACAAGTTTTTGAATGAGGATATTACACAAAATAAACCCTAAAAATACTATTACAACCAAATTGAATATTGTACATATATTTAAAATGCAATAAAAATGTACTTATGTAAAATGTTTTGTATTTGTTGTTTTTTTTTTGTATGAGAAAAATGATTTATTTAAGCCCTAAAAAATAAGGAAAAATAATATTATTATTTTTGAAAGGGGGAAAACCTAATTTTTTGATCAAAGAAAATATATGCTCTATATTAATATTTTGTCCATTTTTGTACAAGAAAATAATAAATAATATTATGTGCAAATATTAAAAATTAAATATGTATGGAAAATAAATATTTTATGTGTATAAATAATAGAATAAAAATATTAAGTATTTTTAAATATTTACAAATTATTTTAAGAAAATAAGATCTATTCTATTAAATAAACTATTTTTTATGCAAAAATGATAATAAAATAAAATAAAAATGTGAAAATAAATAAATTATTTTTGGGTATTTTTTATCGTTAGAAAAAAATAAATGCAAGTAATAAATATAAAAATATGCAAGAAAATGCAAAAATATAAGAAAATAGTTAGGGGGTGCAAAAGTAATCTACGGGGTGTGAAAATCAGAAACAAAAAGGCCAGGCATGCCAAAAAGCCCAAGCCAGTCATCCATGTCCTCCAGCCATGTCCTGCGTGCGCGTTTTCTTCAAATTTGTAACTTGCTAATACTTGCACAAAAACAAAAACCCATAACATGAAACTTGTGGCATTTAATCTCACGATTTCAACCATATAAAATTTGTAACCTAACTCTCAAAGATCAGAGAGAATTTTGTCAGCCCTAATTCGTGACCTAATTTTTTCATGAACTTCAAGCTTCAAATTCTCACAGCATAGTTAATATAAATGGAAAGTATGCATATGTACAGCTTCACTATGTTAAGGACTACATTTTTGCTTCACAAATCGTGGCTTGAGGATGCCTAAATACAGAGATAGAGTTTGAGAAAAATACATCCTTCAGCTGGACTTGGATATGACAATGTGGGGACTTTGAGGGAGGCCTGAGGATCGTGTGAGCTTCCTTGAACTTCCTTCAAACTATTCCAATACCTAGCTTGCTTTGTGGATGGCCAGAACTCTCTGTAGAAGTCAAGTTGCAAGCTTCCAAAGTGAAAATGGCAATGGCTGAAACAGGGGTTCGGCAATAATGTAAAGGCTTGGATAGCTTTGATATGATGTGGATAAGATGTTTGAAGTGTTGAAACAAAAAACGCACAAGCCAAAAATGAAATGGCTATGGTTTTGCAGCAACTGGATGTTTTGACAGAAAAATGGAGTTTTGGAGTTTTGGAGAGTTTTAGATGTCAAGCCTTCGTGTTTAGCCTTGCAATGAGTTTGTATATTTGTCTAGAATGATACAAAGTCCACTCCTTATCAGTTGTACAAGTTCTGACCTCTTTTACAACTTTTCTTGCATTTGAAGAAAAGTGAAGTGACCAATGCAAACATGCTTGTACTGGTTGGCTTGTGAGCTGCAGAGAGTTGGTATACATTGCTTGTGGCCTGTGGAAATTGTTTGCATCAAAGGGATAGGTCCAAGGCTCAAGATGGACAAAGTTGCAAAAGCTCACTTTATGAAAATGGCATTGTGCACTTTTGGCCAAAAATGGAAATGTATCTTGTACAATGCTTCAATAGTGAAAATAAAGCCTTTAACCTCTAAGTTTGCATTTAATTATGGAGTTTAGAATGAGTTTAGAACCTGTAATGCAAGGTACAAGCATCATGGATCTGATTTGCAACTTGATACTTTGTGAAAATGGCATGAACAAAAGTGATAAAATGCCAATTTCTCTTCTTCGATTCTCCCTAACCACAAATGATCTTGGAGATTTCTTGGACATTTTAGAAATTTTGCAATGTGATCTATAATCCATATTTGAAATGAATTTTGAGATACCTCTTGGAACTAGATGAAAAATGTCCATGAAGTTGGGTCAAAAACCTGCCTAAATTATGGCAAATTTTCACTAAGTTATTTAGTTCATGGACCTATATTCACAAATTCATAAATTGAGATCCAAGCATATTTTGGGAAATGTTTGTGAAGCAAAGTTATAGATTTCATGGAGGAATACAACTTTCATGTTGGAAGTTTTCTTTGAATCAAATTGCATCATGATGAAAAAATGGTGGAAAGTTGGGAAAAAATAAGAAAATTTCCATACTTGGAAAAATTCTAAGTTATGAAAATTTTCAAATTTAAAACCCTAATTTTCAAAATTGGTTTTCTTGGTGAACAAGTTTCATATTTTGACATATCTTGATGAATTATGACCCTTGGCACTTGATTTTGACCAAAAAGTCAAAGTTTGACTTTTCAGTGTACAGCTGACTTTTGATCAGTTGACTGCAAAATTCATCTGTCAATCCAATGAACTTGAGATCTTCTGAACCATGTAATTAGGTCAAGATGATACCATTGAACCCTTGAAATCATGTTTGAGCTCAATTTGTCATTGGCTAGGTTAAAAAATCAGAAATTGCTCTTTCTCAGTCAAAACCCTAATTTTGACCATTTTGCCCTTTTGATGATTTGATCAAATTTCTTGAGGAGTTGTGATCCAAACTTGATCAAATGGTACATATGAGTCTGAAATGTTGTTGTGGATCAAAAATTATGAAGTTTGGCTGTAAATTGGCCATTGTTGACTTTTTCCCCAATACAGTTGATTTTTAGGTCAACTGTCTAGTTGACTGATCAAAAATATGGTTCAAGGCTGGAAACTTGTCATGAGCAATCTTAGGGGTTCAAGATGATGTATGAAAGTCACATGAAGCATTGGTGGTCCAAAAATCCTTGTGCAAACTCAAACCCTAATTTTGGGGTATTAGTGCAAGATGAGATGTCCTGAGCTGAGCAAACCCTAATCTTGTCTTGAGCCAAGGAGTCTTGTGAGAAAAGTCTTGATAAATGAGAGGGAAAATTTTGGGGTACAACGGACGTGTAAAGTGTCTTTGATAACACCTCTGACTATGGGGATTTTATTGTTGTATTTGGACCTACAAAGCATCTTTGACAACACCCATAAATTTCTATGCGCATGGTTTGTGTTATGGGAAATTGATTGTTATAGTTGATAATTCAAAGTATCTCTAACAGAACCCTGAATTTCTTCGTGTGTGCTTTGTGTTATGGGGAATTTTATTATTGTAGTCATGCGTGCAAAACGTCTCTAACACCAACCCTTACTTTATTTGTATCGGGCCTCGATCCAGTCAGACATACCTCGAACTCACTATTATTATACATAATCACAAAGAAATAAATATTCAGAAAGAGTTAAATTTCATTTATATAGTCACGTCATTAATAGTCATACTAGTCGCTGATTATTTTTCTTATTTTACCTTTGTTGGCCTGACAACTTTTTGGGGGACGAATGTTATCATGCTGAGTTGGCTAGTGAGGGAAGCTACATTAACATCCATGGTTACGCCTTTTCCTTGGTATTTATGAAGTTCTTGATATATTCTTTTTGTTCCCTCGAGATTGGCATTAGTAGTGACTGACTCTGCCTGAAGATTGTGGTACTTGAGTTTGAGATGCATCAGTGAGTCTATGACATCCACAATGGTTTTGAAAGGACTTTATAGGATGCAAATATTAGACACTTCTGCAAGGCACAACGAGGAATTGTGAATTGAATTCCTGGATGTCCTTCATGTTACCTACCAATACCATGATCTTAATTTTAGGGAATTTCTTTGTACACCTCTTATGGGTGGGGGAAACCCCTGAAAATCCGAAAATACCCTTCGGAGATGCATCTCAAAATGCACCCCAAATCAAGGCGTTTCGGAGATGTATCTTCAAAAACAATTTGTTTGTACTTGGACGTTATATTTAAAAATGCAGTGTGATATTTTCGGAGATGCATCTCCGAAACACCCTGATTTTGTTCTTTCAAAGATGCATCTCTGAAACCCTGGACAGTGGTTTTTTTCTAAAATCATCAATGTGTTGATAAATAATTAGGTGAAAACAATAATAAAAACGCAAATGAAAAATGATAAGACATAAAAAACGATAATAGACACAATAAATTATTTAAAATTTAAAAAAATACAATAATTGTTCATAAATTGTTCTGAAATATAAAAAAAGGCGTAGCCTATTGCATATGCCTGATTCTCACTCCCTGGACCTACCCCTGTCTACTGTATCCTGCCACACTCTTTGTGTCCCCAACCATTCTCTCTACAATGACCACTGCCTCAGGATCATCCCGATCAATGATATATATGTCCAAAGCCTCCTACCCAATCATTTGTATTCGCTGACAGGTCAGTGAGAGATAAATGGCATGGTCATCCTCGACCAGCTAGTTCTCTAAGATCTCCTTATGAGTTGGCCTAGGTGGACGTCCAGGAGCATTTGGTGTCATGATTGGATGTGAACACTATGTAGAACCATCTCAGGTATCCCTCAACATAGTGCCAATTGCTGGTGGCTGCATCATCCGAACCTCCTCAGGAATCATATGATTCCCCCAATCCTAGAAGATGCCATCGAGCTCCCGGTAGACAATAGTGTCGGAAGCAGCCTGAAAGGGAGATCAGGGTATGGTCTGCACATATCCAAGTTGCCGCATGCATCACTCCGGCCGATATCTGACCATAGTGTTAGTCCCACATGCCAGCCATATATAGTATAGTGAGATGAAGTCGAACTGGATAATCTCCTGTTGATCCTCGAACAGCGTCCATAGGATGTCATCATGGATAGTCCTATCCAGATACACCTGGAACGGCAACACAACTTGGTTCCCTCTGTGGGGGTCATACCAAGCATTCATCAACATGTCCTCACTATTATCCAGAGCATAATCAAAACCATAGATGTGGTGGAAGTGAGAAATGATCCAGCCCTGAAAAATGAATAAGATTTATGTAAGAACAATTTATAATTATTAATAGTAAATTAAATTTAATAGTTGGAAGGATAATTACCGTCAGCACTGTAGCAGAGCTTGTCAGCTGCCGTGTCCTCCAATTAGAGGCTTCATTCAGCTTTTGGTACATGTATACCAAACATCGCCCCCCCCCCCCCCCCAGTTTAACTCCCCCACTATATTAAAATCTATGAAGTGTTGGAGGTATGCTACATCCACGTAGTTGGCGCTTTTGTCCATAAAAATGGACGTGTTAACCAAGAACATGAAGTAACACCTCATAGCACACTAACAATGATAAAGAACAAAGAAGTTGTCTCCCTCTGACTGGTAATCAGCTGTCGGAGAGAGGTGTTGGTGATATAGGTTCTTAAGGAATGATAACTTGTCATGAGCCCCATTGGTGGAGAAACACTACTTAAATTCCTCTTCTGGTTCAGATCCCAGATAGTCGACCATCCATTCAATCGCATCATTATGATCGATTTGGGAATGGTTAAATAACCTCCATCTGATAGGAAGGTGTAGTAGGCAGGCGATGTCATCAAGTGTGATCGACATCTCCCTAACAGACAAGTGAAAAGATGATGTCTCCTTGTGCCACCTCTCGACAAATGCCATGTGCATATCGTGGCTGATGTTGCTATAACTGGAACAACAAACATCGGCAAGTCTAAAGGAGAATGGCCTCTCTGAACCAAGCCTCATTAGGGTGATGCAGCTTGGATATCTTCCACGTGTGGTTCATGCACTTTAGTGGTCATCATTCCTGTAAATATAAATAATTAATATCAATTTTAACATTTTAGTGCGTAAATCATTAAAAAGAAAAGTGTAATAAAAATTAATATACATGTCCCTCTGAAACATATAGAGCAACATGATTGGTGTAATAGATCAAGATGGAGGTTTCAGATATCCTTCCTGCAAAACCCAGGTTAGCCTCATCCTCGACTTCTAATACACCAACCATTTTGGGTTTTGGAACCTGAACCCGCTCGGTTTCCTCCTCCTTGTAATTCCTAGACGAGGACGGACGTGAAAGGTAAGTCCTAAAAGAAGAAGTTGATGTTCCCTCCACTTCCTCCCGCGGTACCTAACCTTGTCCTCGACGCCTCATAGTCTGCTCAGCTCTCTCTCGTCGAGCAGATGCAGTTTGGCTAGGCCATTAAGTCTCAACATGTTAGGGTTCTCTGCTATTTTCTTGGATAAACAAATAATCGTTAATAAAATCAGAGGTAAGCGAACAAACAAGAAAATTTTGAAAATTAAAAAAAAAAAAAAAAAAACCCATACCTTTTTTTGGAGATGTATCTCCAAAACTCCTCATAGGGGTTTTCGGAGATGTATATCCGAAAAACTTGCGACTTCCATAACCAAAACTTCAACCTAACAACACCATTTTTACACCAAAATCCAATTTTTACACAAAAAATCAAGATTTTTACAAGTTATACATAATCTAAAAAACTTAAAATAGAAATGAAAAGATTAAAAGGAATTGGAGAACTTACTCAAATTTGAAGTTTTTAGAGTTATTGAAATATGTTGAAATTGAGAGTTGGAGTGAGTTGTAACAAGTGCAAATGAGTAGACAAACTTGAATGAGTATTGAAAGTATATATTTTGGAGGTTTTTAGGGTGTTTGATAGTTATAATTTAGAATAAATGAGAATGAGGGGTGGTTGTTTGTATTTGTTATTGTAATACCCTAATTAGGGATGTAAGTCCGAAACACCCCTGATTTTGAAAAAAAATGTGTTTCGACAATACCTCTCCGAAAATACCCCAGAAAAATAAAATATGGTGCGTTTGGAGATACATCTCCGAATTCTAAGGATAAAAAAAAATTCTCTAGAGGTGGCTAAAAATGTGTAAGGGTGGGGAAAGAAATTACCTAATGTTATCCCCAGGATGAGTGTTCGTTCCATTGAATTCCTCCTTTGTTACAAGATATTTGAGAGATTTTATATTTGCTTATGCCACCATTCGAAAATGAGATCTTCCACGAGATGAACTCGCAAACCAAGTAGAGATATTACCAGATAATCTCAATAACCAAACAAGACTTTATCGGGTTTGTCTCCAGAATGAAAAAAGAACCCTTAAGAGAATCGCACTCTTGAAACAGACAATGAGGCGACAGTGGTACAACAATTTTCTCACAAGTAGATTTCTCTCCTATGGTACTATGGAAACTTTGGTAAAATAAAAACATTGAAGAGAGAGGATGTTGTACCCCAAAATTTGCCCTCCCATTTCCTCAACATTTTCTCATCACAAGACCCTTGAAGATCAAGACCCAGTTAGGGTTTCCTCTGCTCAAGACTTCTCCTTGCACTGTTGACCCAAATTAGGGTTTGTGTTTGCACAAAGATATTTTGACCTAAAATGCCTAATATGACTTCCATGCTTCATGTTGGACTCCCAAGTTTATCCATACCAAGTTTCAAGTCTTGATTCCAAATTTTGCCCAGTCAATTGGACAGTTGACCTAGAAATCAACTGTATTGGGGAAAAAGTTAACTGTGGCCAATTGACAGTCAAATATCATGAAAATTGACCCACGTCAACATTATGAACTCACATGGACCATCTGATCAAGTTTGGATCACAATTCCATAAGAAATTTGATCAGATCATCAAAAGGGCAAAATGGTCATTTTTAGGGTTTTGACTGCACAAAGGCAATTTTTGACTGTTTGACCTAGCCAATGGCAAACCAAGCTCACATATGGACTCAAGGACCCCATAGAATTATCTTGACATGCTCAACAAGTTCAAAAGATCCCAAATACACAAGATTGACAGTTGAATTTCCCAGTCAATTGATCAATTTTGACTGTATACTGAAAAGTCAAACTTTGACTTTTTGGTCAAAATCAAGTGTCAAGATTCATTTTTCATTAAAACATGCCAAATCATGAAACTTGTCCATCAAGAAATCAAGAAATGCAAATTAGGGTTTGAAATGGAGATTTTTCATAACTTAGAATTTTTCTAAGTTATGAAAAACCCTAATTTTTTCCTAACTTTGCCCCACTTTCTCACCAAGATTCATTTGGATTCAAGCAAAAGTCAAAACATTAAAGTTGTAGCCTATTGCATAATCTACAACTTTGATTCACAAAGTTTTCCCAAAAGAAGCTTGTATCTCAAGTTACAATTTTTGGAACAAGGGTGCCAAACCATTCTTAACTTAGTGAAAATTTGACCTATTTTAGGCAAGTTTTTTACCTAACTTCAAGACCATTTTCCATACACTTCCACTTGGAATTTCAATTTTCACTTCAAAGATGGATTGTAGTACACATTCCAAGATTTACAAAATGTCCAATAACTCATCAAACAACCTCATGGTTAAAGAGAATCGAATTTTGCAATATGGAAAAAACTCACTTTTGAATTGGCCAAGTTACATGTTCATAACACTATGCATTTCAATCTCAGCTTGCACAACTTGATTACAGGTCTTTTATCTCAATTACACTCATAAATTTAATGCCAAACCTTTGTGCCAAGACCATGTTCTATGTGTTCAAGCATTGCCTAAAGGTTTAATCCCAAATTGAAAAAAGCATTATATCCATTTTTGCAAAAGTTACACTTTATGTCAATTGGTAAATCAAGAAGGTACAAGGGAAATCTCTTTGGCACAAGTTTATGAGTTAATCACTCTGATCAAGACAAGGTTTTGCAGCATGTTTAGGGGGCCTCTACATGTCTAGAACACAAAGTGGCCATTGCTTGCTTAAAGTTTAAGAAACACATCATAACATGTACCAACTTCCATATCAGTGAACCAAGGTTTAGAGAAAGTTATTAAACACATTCTAAACATTGATCCTAAGCTGAAGCACGACCCTAAGATCCCCAATACCTCCCCATTGCCAGAATCACCTTCAAACTGCTCAAAACAGGGCATCCCTGCAGTTTGAATCCCATAGCTCAAAACTTCCATGCTTTCTTGTTAAAAACTCATCAAACACATTCCATAGCATCCCTTGAAGCTAACCAAAACCTAAAACACGACCTGTAACACTCCCAGGCCACTTCACCATTTTCATTTTCTTATTTTGCAGTTGAAGTTCTCTAGCACGATTCAAGAGGTTTCAGGACAAAGTAGAACTTGGAATAGCATCCTCACACTTCAAGGAAGCTGTACAAATCATCATCTTGCTCTGAAAGCTCCTCCATTGCAAGGCACGATTCCAACTGAACAGGTATATTCATGAAGTTCTATCTCTCAATATAGGCATTGTTAGCTTTAGGTTTGTGAAGGAAACATGCCACAATCATAGCCCTGAACATGCCCATATGATTAGATTTCATTTATATTATGTATGCTTAGAGAATTTTGAGTCTGAACATTGATGAAAAACTAGGTCAGGAATTGGGGGAGAAGAAATTCTCCCTCATCTTAGAGAGTTAAGTCAAGTTATTTATATCCCTGGATTCGTCTTCTCATGCTCTACATTTTTCATGTTGAAAGTTTTGCTTGAAAGTCCAGGAATTGGGAGATAGAAAACGCGTGTTTGCTTGAACAAAGATGTTCTGAGGTTGAAGATGACCTGGTTCTGGGCTGGGCCTGTTTCACATTTCTTTTTGCACCCTGATTTTGCTTCTACACCCCCTGAGCCCATTTTGTTCATTTTAATGATTTTTTGACTTTTCTTTTTTTGGTTTGACTTGTTTATTTTTCCTCATAATATAAAAAATATAAAAATAATTTTTTGCACTATTTTCCTATTTATTAGGTATTTGTTTGTTTAGGTTAGTTTTTATACATAAATAAATAAATAGATACACTTTTATTAAAAAATACTAAAAATATACAAACACATTTTTATTTTCATTTTTATTTTGTTTTATCTTCTGAAAATATTTTATATAAAAAAAATACTTTTTTTTTAAATATTAAATATTATTATTATGTATATATAATATATATTTAGTAAATAATACAAATATTTATATAGGTATTAATATATTTAGGTTAAAATACAAAATATACACACTTTTATTTTCTTGTTAAATATTTAATATAAAAATACCCTTTTGACAAATATACTTCATTTTTATTTTATTTTTGTATATAATAAATAAATATTATGCATAATAAGTGAATAATACATTTTATTTAATAAAATTAGGGTTTTGTCCTAAACATGAAAAAACTCAAAAATAATACTTTTATTTTTGTTTATTTTGACATATAAAAATACTTTTTTTTCATATATACAAAAACCATTTTTGCATCTTGCATATTTATTCTTATTTTATTTAATTTGTGCAATTAAATTATCTTGTAAATAATTCAATATTGATGTAATAGTTTAGGTTTAAATTCCTTGTCAAAATCCCCATTTGAACATTTGTACCCCCCTTCCCATATATGGTGTTGTAATAGCTTAGTAAATTTATTTTTCGCACTTTATTGCTTTCTAATTATACCATGTTAGAATTAGGGTTTGTATGCGAAAAAACAACGAAAATAGTTTGACCTAATTTCAAGATAAACAAGCATGAAAATGGACAACACTTATCACACTTGCACCCCTAGGGTATTCCACGTGTTGCCTTCAACAAATGGGCCATATTGCATGTTAGGTCTCTTTGGGCAAAACAAACATAAATCAAATGATCATAGTCCCTCGATGACGCTTTCAAAAAGTTGCCTAAACAAATGATCAAGTCCCTTAAAGAAAATTGCCCAAAGATGCTTGGCACCATTGCAATTATGGTCTAAACGATGACCCGCGCCCGTCCCTTTCATATCCTAACATAAGATTGTCCACCAAATGCAATGGTGGAACAAACTTTTTAAAAGGGTTAAAACATAGCAATAATCTTTGAGAAATTTAGGAGTAGATAACCTCTTAGTTACTTGAATCAAACTTGCAAAAACAAAACACTTGCCTATTTTCTAAAACACACCTCACAACACTTTCAAAACAAACTTTCAAAAACAAATGAAAACCTTTTCAAAAGACATACATCTTTGTATACATCCCAACATGGATCATTACAAAGATTTCCACCACATTGGCTTCTTTTCAAAACATTTTCAAACCCACACACACAAGCACCATTTCAAACAATTGAAAACAAAAGGCAAGTGATCTAAGCAAGTAACTAAGAGCCCATGGATAACCATGGATAGAAAGGGTGCTAATACCTTCCCTTTCTATAATCTACTCCCCGAACCCAAGAAAACATCTCAAAGGTTTTTGCTGTGCTTTTTAACCTTTCCTTAGGATAAAATAAAAAGTCGGTGGCGACTCTTGCTCAACCGAAACATTTGCGAAAACAAATGCAAAACCATAGTCAGTTCTCCCACCGTATCACAGAACTGGCGACTCTGCTGGGGACAGTATTTAAAAGTGGAGTAACCTTAGGGCTTAGATCACCTTTGTTTTCAATTGTTTGCCTTGTTTGCTTTTATATTTGTGGGTTTTTTGCATCGGGGTTTCATAGATCCTAACCCGGATCTGGGGAATACCCTTTTTAGGTAGCATAATCTGTGAGGGACCTGTCCGGCGTAGACCGACATGGGTGAAGTAGTGGCTACGTTAGTGTGGCACCTTGGTCTGTACCTGTATCCTTGTGTTGCAATGAGGAGAATATAGGTCTTCTAAGGAGTCATTAAACACCAACCGACCTTAGAACCCTAAATTAACCAAACTTGGTCATTAGAACAGTAGCAGTATGCTACACTCATTGAGGCTAAACTCTCGCGATGGTTCTGGCCGCAAGAAAAGATTGTGATGCTGGAGTTATGACCGATTGAGGGTAGTCAATGATTTGAGATCCTCTAGAACCCGGTTACTTTTGATAGGACAGGTTTTAACCAACGAAACCAAAAGAGGATAATACCTAAACTTCATGCTGGCCTGAAACCTAAGGGTTGTCTTGTGTGACTTGTGTGCCTTATCATGCTTGCCTATGTGAATACTTGTGGTGTGCTTCATCATAGCATCATGCCATCATACCATTGCATGCATCCTGTATAAAGGACTAACCCATTTCAAAGAGAAAAAAAAAGTTTCATCTTTGCTCTGTTTTGTAGGACATCATGATGCTCGTGCGTAGGAATACTATCCGGCTCAACTTTGTTCAACCACCAACTTTGCTCAAGGATTTGGTTGGTAGGATTCCAAACACTTCTTCCTTCATCAATAGGCATGGTTCTCTCCTTGGCTTGATCACTGCAAAATGGGACCAACAACTGATAAGTGTTCTGACCCAGTTTTATGACCCCCTGTATCATTGTTTCACCTTTCAAGACTTCCAGCTGGTTCCTACCCTGGAAGAATTCTCTTATTTGCTTGGGATCCCTGTCTTGGAGCAAACTCCATTCACTGGTTTGGAAAAGACTCCTAGGCCTGAAGAGGTTGCTGCAGTTCTCCCCTTGACCAAAGAAGAGGTATTGGCTAACTGGGAAACTAGAAGTGGAGTTAAGGGCTTTTTGGTCAAATTTCTGGTTGGCAAAGCTAATGATTTCTGGAATGACTTGGACTTCAAGGCGTACGAAGATATTCTGGCTCTTTTAATCTATGGTCTGGTATTGTTCCCCAATCCTGACACCTTCATCATTATCTATGCCATAAGGATCTTCATGTCTCGGAATCCTGTACCCACTCTTTTAGGTGATATCCTGCAACAACTCTATGCTCGTACTGCTCGAAAACGGGGAACTCCGTGGTGTTGTGCTCCTTTGCTAGTGAGGTGGTTTATTTTGCACCTTCCTAAGTTCGTGCTGAAGAATGAAGAAGGAAAGGGTTGGGCTCATAGGCTAATGTCTCTCACTGATAATGACATCACTTGGACTCTCAGAGGTTTGGATGAGGTAGCTGTCATTGATCGTTGCGGAGAATACCCTAATGTTCCGTTGATTGGTATCCAAGGAGGAATCTCTTATAATCCATGCTTAGCTCTTCGCCAGTTTGGAAGAGCCAGAAGAGTTGGGCCTCATGAAATGTTGGTTCCTCACTTCCATTTTGAGTTTCAGGAAGACAGTGACAAACTACGCCATCGATTCATTAAAGCTTGGGACAGAATTCACAAAGCTGACCCACATGAGTTGGGACCAAAGACTTCTCTACCAATGGAACCCTATTGCAAATGGGTCATCATCCGTGCTCAGAAGTTAGGTATGCCATACGAAGCTGTCCGACCTATCATTCTTGAATCTCCTGATGAAGATGGGGTTCCTCCAACTGTCCTCCCTCCTCAGATACCCACTGATTTTGATACAATGAAGAGATCTTGGGCGCAGCTAAAGGAAGAACGGGATTTTTATCGGGAAAAGTTCAACGAACAGGAACGGAAGATCCAGAGGCTGACTAAGCAATTGGAGGAAGAGCGGGTCTTGAACAACTACATCCACACTGAGAAGAGGAGGCCATGGGAGCACTGATGGGCTTTGGATATTTCCTTCTACAGTTTTTTATTTCCTTTTCAGTATTTTTCATTCCTGTAATGCCTAAGGGCAAGTTGTTGAACAATTTAAAATTTGAATCTAATGAAGTGTGTTTCCCTTTTGTCTACAAAGTTGAATCTTGTTTGTCTTTGAAAACATAAAACATACGCATCTCATTGCACCATATGCATAGCAGGTACCCTTTTTCACAGGTTGCTTAATCTTCTTCGTTGTTTATTTAAACAGTCATCATGAATCCAGATTCATCCAGTGAGCAAGCAATCAAGGCCCTTCAGGCCCAAAGTGCCCAGTTTCAAGAAATGGTCCTGAGCCTGGCCCAAGGTCAGCAAGAGTTGAAGACCCTACTCCTGAAGAAGAAGAAGAAAAAGAGGACTGCGTTATTCAACACCGGACGCAGATTTGGGAACACACTCCATAATGAGGCTGATCCAACTACTTCTTCTGCTGAGAAAAACAGACCCCAAGGGGGAGGAGCTCCTAGTCCGGCAGTCTCTGACAACGAGACGGACTACAATGACGAACAATACCCACATGCTGCTGACAGATACAAACAATTAGAGGACCGCTTGAGCGCCATGGAGATTCAGAATGTGTCGGGGCTGGATTTCGGAGATTTGGGGTTATCTTCTGGGGTAGTAATCCCACACAAGTTTAAGGCGCCTGCCTTTTCCAAATACGACGGGGCTTCCTGTCCAAAGCTGCATCTAAGGTCGTACGTAAGGAAGATCCAACCTTACACGGCAGATAAGAACCTTTGGATTCACTTCTTCCAAGATAGCCTTTCGGGGTCACAGCTTGAGTGGTTCTACCAACTAGATGGAACTAGCATCCGACATTGGGAAGATTTGGCAACCGCATTCTACAGACAATATCAATACAATTCTGATCTCGCTCCTACGCATACCCAACTTCAGGGTATGTCTCTAGGAACGGGCGAAGGGTTCAAAGAATATGCACAAAAATGGAGAGATTTGGCTGGCAGGGTGCAGCCTCCATTGACTGATCGTGAGCTGGTTGATATGTTTATAGGGACTTTGTCTGGTCCATTTTTCAATCATTTGGTTGGTAACTCCTCCGCTGGGTTTACAGATTTGATTCTGACAGGAAAAATAATTGAAGCTGGCATCAGGTCAGGAAAGATACAAAAAGCTGCCTCCACAAGTACTGAGAAGAGGCCTTTCAAGAAAGAAGCGAGTGCCGTCTATGGTCCTAGAAGACAGATCAAGCCAGAAAGTCGCCAAGCCGTCAATGCTTTGGTCATTTCAAAACCTGTTGCTGCTCCTCAGCAGTACAATCAACAAAGAGGTGAAAGGCCCAAGAGACAGTATACTTGGTTGAGTATGACCTTGTCACAAATCTTACCGCAACTGTTATCAACCAACTTGGTGACCATCAAAGAAGCGCCAAAGGTCGTGAATACTGCATCTCCTAAGTACAACCCAAATGCCCGTTGTGCTTATCATTCCGATAGCCCCGGGCATACTACTGATGATTGCTGGGCCTTGAGAAACAAAGTGCAAGATCTTATCGACGCGAAGGAAATTCAGTTTGAGGCGCCTGAGAGGCCAAATGTTGTAACTGCTCCTATGCCCCAGCATAGAGTAAATGCCATTGAGGAAGATTTATATGCTGTTTCGGTGAATGATGTTGCTACCCCTCTATTGACTGTTAAGAGGAACTTACTACTAGTCGGTTTATTTCCGGGTTGTAGCAAGGGTTGCCTCCTGTGTGCTGTTATCCCTACCGGTTGTCCGCTGCTGAAATCAGGCATCCAAAGCCTGATGGATAGAAAAGAAATTCTGTTCAAGAAAACTGCTGTTCCATTTGTTTCCGCTGAAGAAATATCTGTTGTCACAATTTACAATCCTACCAAAGCTCCCCCGAGGAAGCCAGTCCAAATTATGTCTGTTGCACCCATTACTATTACTGTTCCGGGGCCTCTCCCCTATGAGTCTGATAAAGCTGTCCCATGGCATTATGGGGCCGACGTGTATGTGTTTGGAGTGAAGCAGGAGTTCAACACCAATACCAGTATCAGTAACATCACTGGTCCCGCCAAGATTACCCGCAGTGGCAGGCTCTTCTCGCCTGACATTGCACCGCCAGTTATCCGAAAACCTCTTACCATCACACCCGCAAGTGTGCATGTTCCGAATCAAGTTCTTGTGTCTACTACTGCCGCCGAGTCCTCTGATACTCGGGGCAAAGAAGTTGCTACCGATTTTCCTGCCAGGACGGAGGCACCAAAAAAGACTGCTGTTGAAGCCTCCCAACAAGAAATGGAGGAAATCCTTAAAATCATTAAAAAGAATGACTTCAATGTTGTTGAACAGTTGGGGCATACCCCCTCCAAAATCTCTATGTTATCATTGCTGCTATGCTCAGAGGCCCATGCAAAAGCCCTGATTTCATTTCTGAAAACAGCCCATGTGCCGCAAGAGACCTCCGCGGATCAATTCACTGACTGTGTGGCTAATTTGACAGCTGACAATGGTTTGGGGTTCTCAGATGCTGACCTTACCGCCAAAGGGAAAAATCACAATGATGCCCTGCATGTCTCTATAGAATGCAGGGGCACTACTCTCGCACACGTGTTGGTGGATACTGGTTCTTCCCTGAATGTCTTGCCCAAGAAGGCATTGGATCGCTTGGATTGTGAGGGTCTGGAATTGAAGCCTAGTAACATCATTGTTAGAGCCTTTGACGGTTCTAAGAGGATGGTGCACGGTGAAGTAGACATTCCTATTCGTGTGGGTTCCCAAGTTTTCGACTCAACGTTCTATGTAATGGATATTCGTCCATCTTATTCCTGCTTGTTGGGTCGACCCTGGATTCACAAGGCTGGGGCAGTAACATCCACTCTACACCAAAAGCTCAAATACCCTGTCAAAGGGAAGATTGTTACTGTGCAGGGTGAGGAGGAATACATGGTTAGTCACTTGAATTCATTCCGGTATATCGAGATGGACGGGGAGTTTATTGAAACCCCCTTTCAGCATTTCGAGGAGGTACCTCCAACTTTGGCATCAGCTGAAACAGTGGTTGAAGAAGACTTTCCGTTGAAAATGGCGTCCTTGAAGGATGCCCAGGCTGTAATCGAGAAAGGCAATTGTGCAAACTGGGGTCAGCTTCCTGACTTCACTCAAAAGAATGACAAGTTTGGGCTGGGCTTTACTGCAGAGGCTCAGAGGGCAGTGCGCAAGGACAGGATCAGAAAGGCTCCGGTGTTTATCACCAATCCGAGGGTGAATGCTATCGAGGAGGACGTAGAGGAAGCAGAGTTTGACAGTTGGATCTATCCAACCACCAGCAACGGACCAAGCAACTGGACGGCAAAGGATTTTACACCTATCACATTTGTCACGCAGTAATTAATTCTTTTGATTTTCAATTTGTAACAAACAATATGTTAAAACTTTATTGGCTCGGTGTCCTACCCGGGGCATCGTAGCTCCATTTGTGAGGGCTTTTTGTATGACATTTCCATATATCATCAATCAAAACATTGGACGTTTGTTGCATTTCAAATCTTGTGCTCTTTTTTTTCTTTCTGTGTTATATATTGCAAAACAACTATATTTACACACACTCACTTATACAGGTTTCAATCCACTCTGGATCTCATTGATAACAGCTCTGCTACCATAAGTTATGACTTCAAGAATCCGATCAACTTGGCCAAAGACGAAGGTGAAGATGATTGCGAAGTGTCTGGTGAACTCGCAAGACTGCTACTTCAAGAAGAGAGGGTCATTCAGCCGCATGAAGAGCCGGTGGAAACAGTGAACCTAGGTACTGAGACAGATAGGAAAGAGGTCAAGATTGGTGCCAATCTAGAGCTCAGCGTGAAGCAACGATTGATCCAGATGCTGCATGATTACATGGAGATATTTGCTTGGTCCTATGAAGACATGCCTGGTCTGGATGCCGACATTGTAGTTCATCACCTACCAACAAAGGAAGATTGCCCTCCAGTAAAGCAAAAGGTCCGCCGCATGCGTCCAGACATGTCCGAAAAGATCAAGGATGAGGTTATGAAGCAATTCGATGCTGGTTTTCTAGCAGTAACTTCTTATCCTCAATGGGTTGCCAACGTGGTTCCAGTGCCGAAGAAGGATGGTAAGGTCAGAATGTGTGTCGACTACAGGGATTTGAACAGGGCCAGTCCCAAGGATGATTTCCCTCTACCTCACATCGACGTTCTTGTTGACAATACTTCTCAACACAAGGTGTTCTCCTTCATGGATGGTTTTTCAGGGTACAATCAGATCAAGATGGCTCCGGAAGATATGGAAAAGACTACATTTGTGACTCAGCGGGGCACCTTCTGCTACAAGGTCATGTCGTTCGGGTTGAAAAATGCTAGGGCAACCTACCAACGTGCCATGGTTGCTTTATTTCATGATATGATCCATCATGAGATTGAGGTATATGTTGATGACATGATTGCAAGGTCCCAAACTGAGGAAGAACACCTTGATCATCTGAGGAAGCTGTTTGACCGACTGAAGTTATACAAGCTGAGGTTGAACCCAAGCAAATGCACCTTTGGGGTAAGGTCCGGAAAATTGCTAGGTTTCATTGTAAGCGATAAAGGTATTCAGGTGGATCCTGCCAAGGTAAAAGCCATACAAGAGATGCCAACTCCAAAGACAGATAAAGAAGTCAGAGGCTTCCTGGGACGACTGAATTACATTGCCCGATTCATCTCACATCTGACTGCTACTTGTGAGCCAATCTTCAAATTACTGAAGAAAGATCAAGTAGTACGCTGGAACGATGAATGTCAGGCTGCCTTTGAAAAGATAAAGGAATATCTCCAAGAGCCACCCATTCTTATGCCACCAGTGGAAGGAAGACCTCTGATACTATACTTGACAGTGCTTGATAATTCAATGGGGTGTGTGCTGGGGCAGCATGACGAGTCTGGCCGAAAAGAGCACGCTATTTATTACCTGAGCAAAAAGTTTACCGACTGTGAGTCTCGTTACTCACTGCTTGAGAAAACTTGCTGCGCTCTGGTATGGGCTGCTCGCCGGCTGAGACAGTATATGCTGACTCACACTACTCTTTTGATTTCAAAGATGGATCCCATCAAGTACATATTCAAAAAGCCTGCTCTGTCTGGAAGAATAGCAAGATGGCAAATGATCTTGACAGAATATGATATCCAGTATACAACTCAGAAAGCAATTAAAGGAAGTGTACTGGCAGATCATTTGGCACACCAACCTGTGGACGATTACCAATCATTGAACTTTGATTTTCCGGACGAAGATATCATGGTGGTAACTGACTGTGAAGTACCTGGACCGAATGAAGGACCTGAGGAAGGATCCCGATGGTCTATGAATTTTGACGAAGCCTCCAATGCTTTGGGTAACGGCGTCGGCGCTGTAATCATATCTCCCAAAGGAACTCATACTCCACTCACCGCTCGATTATGTTTCAACTGCCCCAACAACATGGCAGAATATGAGGCATGTATCATGGGCCTGCAAGCTGCAATCGACTTAAGGATCAAATTTCTGAGTGTCTTCGGAGATTCCGCTCTCGTGATCAATCAGATCAAAGGCGAGTGGGATACGAAACACCCAAATCTTATTCCTTACAAGGAGTATGTGTTGACCTTGCTTCCCCACTTTGAAGAGATAACTTTTGAGCCCTTCCCAAGAGAGGAGAATCAGCTAGCAGACGCATTAGCTACGATGTCTTCAATGTTCAAAGTTAAATGGGACAATGAGGCTCCCCAGATCATTATCTGGAAGTTGGACGAACCGGCATACTGCTGCGATCTTGAGGCCGAAAAGGTGACTGAAAAACCCTGGTATCATGAGGTGAAGAGGTGCTTGGAAGCTCAGGAATACCCTGAAGGTGCATCTGTCAATGACAAGAAGTTCATGAGGAGGTTTGCGGCAAAATTCTTCCTCAGCAACGGCATTCTCTACAAACGGATTCATGATTCAACTCTACTGCTTTGTGTGGATAAGGCTGAAGCAGAGAAGATCATGATAGAACTGCATGAAGGTACATTCGGAACACATTCCAGTGGACACACCATGGCAAAGAAAATCCTTCGGGCAGGATATTTCTGGTCCACAATGGAAGCCGATTGTTACCAACACTCTCGAACTTGTCACAAATGCCAGATCTATGCTGACAAGGTGCACATCCCTCTGGTTCCTCTGAACGTCCTGACGGCACCTTGGCCTTTTGCAATGTGGGGCATTGATATGATTGGGGAGATCCAACCGGCGGCATCCAATGGGAATCGCTTCATCTTGGTGGCGATCGATTACTACACGAAGTGGGTTGAGCCAGCTTCCTACGCCACGGTAACCAAGAGCGTCGTGGCACGTTTCATCCCGCATAACCTGATCTGTCGGTACAGCGTCCCGGAAAGAATCATTATGGACAATGGTACCAATCTCAATAACAAGATAATCACTGAGCTATGCGAGCAATTCAAAATACAGCACCATAACTCTTCTCCTTACCGGCCGAAGATGAATGGGGCTGTAGAGGCAGCTAATAAGAATATCAAGAAAATTGTGCAGAAGATGACAGTGACCTATAAAGATTGGCACGAAATGCTACCGTTTGCTCTTCATGGGTACCGTACCTCAGCAAGGACGTCAATCGGGGCAACTCCTTTCTCCTTGGTCTATGGCATGGAGGCAGTCTTGCCAATTGAAGTCCAGATACCCTCTCTCTGGATAATGAAGGATGCAGACTTGAGTGAAGATGACTGGATCCAGACTCGACTTGATCAATTAAACCTGATTGACAAAAAGAGGCTCACCGCTATCTGTCATGGTCAGACGTACCAAAAACGGATGATCAGGGCATTTAACAAGAAAGTCAGACCACAAGAGTATCAAGTTGGGGACCTGGTAATCAGACGCATCATCCTTCTTCAAAGTGATCCCCGGGGCAAATGGACCCCTATATACGAAGGGCCATTTGTGGTTAAACATGTGTTCTCAGGAGGAGCCATGATTCTAACCACCATGGATGGTGACGACCTTCCTCACCCCGCCAATGCAGACATAGTAAAAAGATACTACGCATGAATAAAAGACCCGCTAGGTTGACACACCTAGGCAAAAATAAGGGCTTCCCGGCGAACCAAAAGGGTTCGGGCAAAATAAGGGATGAAATAAAAAAAATCTGTACACCCGGCAAGTCGAAAACCTGAAAAGGCGGCTTGGGCAAAAATGGGTATCCCGGTGGACTGAAAACCCGAAAGGGCGGTCCAGGCAAAAGTTAGGGATAAAGCGTAACACTATGTCTCATTGGATCACCTTGCATCCGGAATTCGGCATCAACTATCTGACTCAGATCTCGGCATCGATCAAACAGCTTCATCTTCAACCAAGCAGCAAAGTGATGAGACGCTTGAAGACATAAAGGCGATAGCAGAATTAGAACCCAGTGGGATTGTTCACATAGTTGTTTTGTTTCCTTTTCAAAATTGTAAATTCTATGTTATTCGGCGGCATTCTCTTACTAGGATGTCAGCCTCTTGTACAAAAACGCCTATTCACAGGCAAAATTCAAAATCAATACAAATCCACTTTGTTATACAAATTGCCATTGTTTTTCCTTTTTCTGTTTTGTCTTGCGAAGAACGTCCAATGTTCATTTTTGATATATGCATTTGACATTAAATTGCTGATTCATAAATATTTGCATATGAAACAAAAGACTAATTACAGGTGACATCAGAAACAGGGGCAATGTGAGGTTGTCTGATGCAGTCTGGTTGCTTTGTCTGCCAAGGTACCAAGGTAGATTTAACTGAAGAATGTGACCAAGTTATCTCAGCTCCCCATAGAACGAGACAAGATAGCAACATTCCCCGGCAGAATATCAGTACCCCAGTACAATTCCAAAAGTTTCCCCAGGAAGGTGGAATCCTTATCCCCAGCAGGTCTTAAAGCTTATCTCCAGTAGATTCCGGAAGCTTATCCCCTGCAGAATACGGATGTCTCTCCCGAGCTTTATTCAAAGTTATTCTTCACAAGGGCTTATAACTGGGTTATCCTCAGCTAATTGCCACGGAAGCTCGCCCTCGGCAAAGTTCTTCCAATCCCCAGCGGAGTTTATCTTTGGTATTCCCCAGCGGAGTTTATCTTTGGTATCCCCAGTGGAGTTTATCATCATTATCCCCAGCGGAATCCATCATTGAAGTCCTCAGCAGGCCTCTCATCAAAACTTCGGTAAAGTATCTCTTCCACAGAGCAATTCCCCGGCCGGTCGTCAAGGATTTATTTTCCTAAGACGAAAATACATTCATAAACATTTCACATTTTCATACATCTTGCTTACATACATGATAAAGTGCATATAACACTATCTCATGTTGAACATCATGACATCATGCATATCATACATCATGACATTGCATACAACTTATGTTTTTGCCTTTTCAGGGAAAAAGACAATCCCAAAGACAACTACCTTCAACTGTCACAATTCCAGATTCGACTCCTGTATCCAGCCAGGGCATATCTGTTGACCACATTTCCAGACTCGATTCCTGTATCTAGACAGGGCACGTCTGAAGAGTTCGAAGATTCGATTCCTGTATCCAGCCAGGGCATATCTATCAACTATCACAATTCCAGATTCGATTCCTGTATCCATCCAGGGCATATCTATCAACTATCACAATTCAAGATTCGACTCCTGTATCCAGCCAGGGCATATCTGTTGACCATATTTCCATACTCGATTCCTGTATCTAGCCAGGGCACGTCTGAAGAGTTCAAAGATTCGATTCTTGTATCCAGCCAGGGCATATCTATTAACTATCACAATTCCAGATTCGACTCCTGTATCCAGCCAGGGCATATCTGTTGACCACATTTCCAGACTCGATTCCTGTATCTAGCCAGGGCACGTCTGAAGAGTTCGAAGATTCGATTCCTGTATCCAGCCAGGGCATATCTGTTGACGACTATTTCCGGATTCGATTCCTGTATCCAGCCAGGGCACATCTGTGAGCAACCGATTGTAGATCCAACACTTGTAACAAGCCAGGAAAACATCTGTCTTTCTCAAATACACAAGTTCTCGCTAAGGAATCTCTTATGCGATCAACGCTTCCAAATGGCATCTATAAGCCCATTCCCGACAAGCTTCTGTCACATCTCCAGATGGCATCTATAAGCCCATCTCCCTATTCACCATCTCTCCAAATGGCATCTATAAGCCCATTCCCGACATCACATTGCTGATACTCCAACATGCGAGTGCAAATTTCCGGGCACTCTAGTGTCCAATCTCCTTTTACCCTCGAGTCACGAAAGGCAAACTTGCCAATCTAACTCTTCAGGTTCAAGAAGATTGAACAGGGGCAACTGTTGTACCCCAAAATTTTCCCTCCCATTTCCTCAACATTTTCTCATCACAAGACCCTTGAAGATCAAGACCCAGTTAGGGTTTCCTCTGCTCAAGACTTCTCCTTGCACTGTTGACCCAAATTAGGGTTTGTGTTTGCACAAAGATATTTTGACCTAAAATGCCTAAGATGACTTCCATGCTTCATGTTGGACTCCCAAGTTTATCCATACCAAGTTTCAAGTCTTGATTCCAAATTTTGCCCAGTCAATTGGACAGTTGACCTAGAAATCAACTGTATTGGGGAAAAAGTCAACTGTGGCCAATTGACAGTCAAATCTCATGAAAATTGACCCACATCAACATTATGAACTCACATGGACCATCTGATCAAGTTTGGATCACAATTCCATAAGAAACTTGATCAGATCATCAAAAGGGCAAAATGGTCATTTTTAGGGTTTTGACTGCACAAAGGCAATTTTTGACTGTTTGACCTAGCCAATGGCAAACCAAGCTCACATATGGACTCAAGGACCCCATAGAATTATCTTGACATGCTCAACAAGTTCAAAAGATCCCAAATACACAAGATTGACAGTTGAATTTCCCAGTCAATTGATCAATTTTGACTGTATACTGAAAAGTCAAACTTTGACTTTTTGGTCAAAATCAAGTGTCAAGATTTATTTTTCATTAAAACATGCCAAATCATGAAACTTGTCCATCAAGAAATCAAGAAATGCAAATTAGGGTTTGAAATGGAGATTTTTCATAACTTAGAATTTTTCTAAGTTATGAAAAACCCTAATTTTTTCCTAACTTTGCCCCACTTTCTCACCAAGATTCATTTGGATTCAAGCAAAAGTCAAAACATGAAAGTTGTAGCCTATTGCATAATCTATAACTTTTATTCACAAAGTTTTCCCAAAAGAATCTTGTATCTCAAGTTACAATTTTTGGAACAAGGGTGCCAAACCGTTCTTAACTTAGTGAAAATTTGACCTATTTTAGGCAAGTTTTTTACCTAACTTTAAGACCATTTTCCATACACTTCCACTTGGAATTTCAATTTGAACTTCAAAGATGGATTGTAGTACACATTCCAAGCTTTCCAAAATGTCAAAGAACTCATCAAACAACCTCATGGTTAGAGAGAATCGAATTTTGCAATATGGAAAAAACTCACTTTTGAATTGGCCAAGTTACATGTTCATAACACTATGCATTTCAATCTCAACTTGCACAACTTGATTACAGGTCTTTTATCTCAATTACACTCATAAATTTAATTCCAAACTTTTGTGCCAAGACCATGTTCTATGTGTTCAAGCATTGCCTAAAGGTTTAATCCCAAATTGGAAAAAGCATTATATCCATTTTTGCAAAAGTTACACTTTATGTCAATTGGTAAATCAAGAAGGTACAAGGGAAATCTCTTTGGCACAAGTTTATGAGTTAATCACTCTGATCAAGACAAGGTTTTGCAGCATGTTTAGGGGGCCTCTACCTGTCTAGAACACAAAGTTGCCATTGCTTGCTTAAAGTTTAAGAAACACATCATAACATGTACCAACTTCCATATCAGTGAACCAAGGTTTAGAGAAAGTTATCAAACACATTCTAAACATTGATCCTAAGCTGAAGCACGACCCTAAGATCCCCAATACCTCCCCATTGCCAGAATCACCTTCAAACTGCTCAAAACAGGGCATCCCTGCAGTTTGAATCCCATAGCTCAAAACTTCCATGCTTTCTTGCTAAAAACTCATCAAACACATTCCATAGCATCCCTTGAAGCTAACCAAAACCTAAAACACGACTTGTAACACTCCCAGGCCACTTCACCATTTTCATTTTCTTGTTTTGCAGTTGAAGTTCTCTAGCACGATTCAAGAGGTTTCAGGACAAAGTAGAACTTGGAATAGCATCCTCACACTTCAAGGAAGCTGTATAAATCATCATCTTGCTCTGAAAGCTCCTCCATTGCAAGGCACGATTCCAACTGAACAAGTATATTCATGAAGTTCTATCTCTCAATATAGGCATTGTTAGCTTTAGGTTTGTGAAGGAAACATGCCACAATCATAGCCCTGAACATGCCCATATGATTAGATTTCATTTATATTATGTATGCTTAGAGAATTTTGAGTCTGAACATTGATGAAAAACTAGGTCAGGAATTGGGGGAGAAGAAATTCTCCCTCATCTTAGAGAGTTAAGTCAAGTTATTTATATCCCTGGATTCGTCTTCTCATGCTCTACATTTTTCATGTTGAAAGTTTTGCTTGAAAGTCCAGGAATTGGGAGATAGAAAACGCGTGTTTGCTTGAACAAAGATGTTCTGAGGTTGAAGATGACCTGGTTCTGGGCTGGGCCTGTTTCACATTTCTATTTGCACCCTGATTTTGCTTCTACACCCCCTGAGCCCATTTTGTTCATTTTAATGATTTTTTGACTTTTCTTTTTTTGGTTTGACTTGTTTATTTTTCCTCATAATATAAAAAATATGAAAATAATTTTTTGTACTATTTTCCTATTTATTAGGTATTTGTTTGTTTAGGTTAGTTTTTATACATAAATAAATAAATAGATACACTTTTATTAAAAAATACTAAAAATATACAAACACATTTTTATTTTCATTTTTATTTTGTTTTATCTTCTGAAAATATTTTATATAAAAAAAATACTTTTTTTTTAAATATTAAATATTATTATTATGTATATATAATATATATTTAGTAAATAATACAAATATTTATATAGGTATTAATATATTTAGGTTAAAATACAAAATATACACACTTTTATTTTCTTGTTAAATATTTAATATAAAAATACCCTTTTGACAAATATACTTCATTTTTATTTTATTTTTGTATATAATAAATAAATATTATGCATAATAAGTGAATAATACATTTTATTTAATAAAATTAGGGTTTTGCCCTAAACATGAAAAAACTCAAAAATAATACTTTTATTTTTGTTTATTTTGACATATAAAAATACTTTTTTTTCATATATACAAAAACCATTTTTGCATCTTGCATATTTATTCTTATTTTATTTAATTTGTGCAATTAAATTATCTTGTAAATAATTCAATATTGATGTAATAGTTTAGGTTTAAATTCCTTGTCAAAATCCCCATTTGAACATTTGTACCCCCTTTCCCATATATGGTGTTGTAATAGCTTAGTAAATTTATTTTTCGCACTTTATTGCTTTCTAATTATACCATGTTAGAATTAAGGTTTGTATGCGAAAAAACAACGAAAATAGTTTGACCTAATTTCAAGATAAACAAGCATGAAAATGGACAACACTTATCACACTTGCACCCCTAGGGTATTCCACTTGTTGCCTTCAACAAATGGGCCATATTGCATGTTAGGTCTCTTTGGGCAAAACAAACATAAATCAAATGATCATAGTCCCTCGATGACGCTTTCAAAAAGTTGCCTAAACAAATGATCAAGTCCCTTAAAGAAAATTGCCCAAAGATGCTTGGCACCATTGCAATTATGGTCTAAACGATGACCCGCGCCCGTCCCTTTCACATCCTAACATAAGATTGTCCACCAAATGCAATGGTGGAACAAACTTGTTAAAAGGGTTAAAACATAGCAATAATCTTTGAGAAATTTAGGAGTAGATAACCTCTTAGTTACTTGAATCAAACTTGCAAAAACAAAACACTTGCCTATTTTCTAAAACACACCTCACAACACTTTCAAAACAAACTTTCAAAAACAAATGAAAACCTTTTCAAAAGACATACATCTTTGTATACATCCCAACATGGATCATTATAAAGATTGCCACCACATTGGCTTCTTTTCAAAACATTTTCAAACCCACACACACAAGCACCATTTCAAACAATTGAAAACAAAAGGCAAGTGATCTAAGCAAGTAACTAAGAGCCCATGGATAACCATGGATAGAAAGGGTGCTAATACCTTCCCTTTCTATAATCTACTCCCTGAACCCAAGAAAACATCTCAAAGGTTTTTGCTGTGCTTTTTAACCTTTCCTTAGGATAAAATAAAAAGTCGGTGGCGACTCTTACTCAACCGAAACATTTGCGAAAACAAACGCAAAACCATAGTCAGTTCTCCCACCGTATCACCAAGGAGAAGAGTGATAAAAAAGTAAGAAATATGAAAACTCTAAACTCTCGGGTGTTTTTAAATGAAGAGAGCCCTTCTTTATATAGGATAGAATCAGGCTAAAAATGGAACAATCCATGGGCCAAATTAATTGAATAATCAATTAGGCTAATTAATTATTTAACTCAAATAATTTATTGTTTAAGCCACAAATGGAAGGCTTTCATATTTAGTCGTTATCAATAATTAAGAGACATTCCCAATTGATTTTAGACTCAACCTAGTGAAAATAATCGATTAGGTTATTAGGTCTATCAATTATTCAGTTGAAAAAAAATTCCCCATCAATCAGACACTCCCCCAATCACCTGGCTAGGCCCTAAAAACTTTGTTAAGTAATTTTATAACATAAAGAAATGCCTTAAAAAGATTTTCGGTGTGTGTGAGTTTCCTAGTAGCTTAGGAGTTACTCTCCCCCTTTCACAAGACTCTGGTCACTCAGATAGACACAAATAAGTGAGCTTTCACACTTCCTCTCTTTCACAACTTTGAAACTTCAAGTTTCTTTAGCAAATACATCGATCATATAAGCACTTTATTGGAACTATGAACCTTCTACTAGGTGAGGCTTGCGATATCTTCAAGTTAGTCACTATCATCAAGGACTTGTAAGGATATCACCAATGACTTCATCAAGTATCAGCATTCTTATCATCAAAACATAAAAAAGGTAACCAACATCAAGATCATTAGCTTCATACCTGCAAGAAAATAGATCCATATTCTCCCTATTTTTGATGATGAAAACACATCTCTCAGAGAGGTGGTAATAGATAAAACAAATAGATAAGTTTTAGAGTGGTTAAACTCCCCTTCACATGAGTACACATTATACTCTACTCCCCCTAAGAGTATACTCCCCTCTCTTTGAAATGATAAAAAAATGTGAGAAACAACAGAGCATATAGATCACATTTAATCATTTAGCATATTAATATATTCATGATTGGTTTAAGATTCGTAATTCGATTCTTATGAAAATAATTTTTCCTTATGAAGTGATTTTATAAAAATGTTTATGAGTTGATTAGATGAGGACACAAACTAAAGTATGCATTCGCCTTTTTCAACATGATCGATAATAAAGTAGTACCTAACCTTAATGATTTTATCCCGAGAGTGAAGTATTCGGTTCTTGGTGAGTTTTATGGTGCTAGTATTGTTGCATCTTATCGGGACAACTCTAAGATTAACATTGTAATCACTGAGTTGTTATTTCATTCAAATAACGTGTGCGCAACAGATACCAGCAACAATGTATTATGCCTCAGTTATGGATAGCTCAACACTTGTATGCTTCTTCCTATGATAAGAGACAAGCGAGTTCTCGAGTAAATGACACATGCCACTGGTACTTTTCCTATCTGTAATACGGTGGGAGAACTGACTTTACTGGTTTTGCATTTTTATCACAAATGTTATGGTTTAGAAAGAGTCGCCACCGACTTTTCTTTTATCCAATAAAGGAAAGGGTGAAAAGGACAGGAAAGACCTTTTGAGAGTTTTTCTGAGTAAGGGGGGTAGGTTATGAAAGGGGAAAGTTTTAGCACCCTTTTCATCCGTAGTTATCTACGGGATCTTTGTTGCTAGCTCATTTTGAAAATGTTTTTTTGTGTAAGTGTATTTTGAAAACATGCCTTAGTGCAGCAAACTTTGTAACGATTCTCGTATCGTTGAGAATGCATACAAAGTGTTTTGTCTTTGAAAATATTTATAAAAGAGAGTGTATGTGTGAGAATTTGTTTTGTTTTGTGAGCAAGCAACTATAAGTTATCTACCTACTTAAAAGGTCTTTGTTCTTTTCCTCTTTTCCTTTATATAGTGTTATCCTACCATTAGTTAATAGGTAGCCCAATCATTGAATGTTTTGAGGGACGGGCGTGGGTCGTTGTACAGTCACGAAGGCAACTCGTATGACACTTTAGCAATTATCCTAAGGTACTAAGATCGTTTAACGAAGCAGTATCGAAGGGCCATCGAGGGACTATGATCTTTTAACCAAAGGATCTTTGCTAAAATATCCCACGTTCAAGAGACGTAACTGTTGTTTTCCTGAAGGAAACAAGTGGAGGTACCTTAGAGGTGTTTGTGTGAAAATTGTGTTGTGTTTTAGTTATTTTTATCATGGATACTAGGTTTTCTGACGTTTGCTTTTAATTCTTACCATACAATCCTATTAAACTAGCAGTTAAATATATACAAGCATTCATATAGTAGTGCGGGAAGTAAAAATGATGGAAAGTAAACTACGTCATTACAGTGCTTCGGGGCTGGGGAAATAGAAACCATAAATGGGGGATGGTGTAAAAAGAGCCCTAATTGTAAAACTAGTACATCCCTCTGTACAGTTACAATAATTCATGAAAATAATGTGAAAAAATAGATAAGCACACGGTGATTGAAAAGGGAAAGAATTTAAAACCTAAAAAAAATCTAAGTGTTTAGAAGAAAAATATTTTTGGTGCTTTTACTTAGAAAAAAGTTTGAGGTGATTTATCCTAATTCTAGTTTAATTAAATTAATTTTAAATTGTAAAAATTAAATTATTTAATCCAAAACTTAAGTCTACTTTTTCATGATTTTATGATTATTTGTTTTTTTTCTGATTTTTTTAAAAATAAACTAAAACAAAAAAAATTAATTACAAATGGGCCAGAACTAAAGTAAATGGGGGGGGGGGGGGTGCGCTTCATAATTTGTTAGGCCCGTTAACAAATAAACCCAGGAGTTTGCGCTGGATCCTGCATGGTTGGGCCTTTGATGATCCACGGTGGGAACGCGCATTTGAGGCCTTCAGATCTGGCTTCATGAGATTCGATGGAGGTGGCTGGAGTTGCACCATGCGCCCACTGGGACTGCCTACACTGGATCTGAAATGAGAAATATGGAAAAATAAAACGTCTCACGCCTGGCTCGAACCCAAGACTAGGCGTGTGAGAGTCTTTATGTGTAAGTGTGTTGCCACTGGGGTGGCGTGTTCATCTGGTATATGAATTAAACAAAATAAATATAATATAAAATTCACGCTAAATCCAGATAAGCAAAAACGCACGCACTTAAGTGGACCATTTCTATTTTAATCAGCCAACCAGGATGCTCCAAACTGCCACCCGACTGGTCAAAGGTTCAAACCACCGTGGAGGGTGTTTTCCACCTTCTTCTCCAACGAGAAGAAATCTGCAAAAATGTAAAATCGAAGAATGCAAGGTACCCTATCCCCCTTAAAATTTCCCCCTGAATCTGAATATAGGGTCCATTTGGGCTTAAAGTCCTTGTAACGTGAAATTCGAAGCTTAAGAAGCTCCTTTCCCTAACTATGGCATTTTCATATCCATGCACCCTGGCTTACATGTAACATGTTAGATTTATTCCAGATATCACTAATAACATGAATGCATGCATAAAATTGATTTAAATCACATGAACAGAGAGTTTGAAATTAAAATTTTACCAAAATCATGGGATGATTATAAAGAGGATCTGGGATGCGTATGGCTTGAATCTGGGCTCTAGAGGACTCCTGGGGAACTCATGAGTGGGTTGATAGTTTTTGTTTGGATTGATATGGGTTGGGAGTGCAGCTACGAACTTTATAGCTTTTGGAATTTTAAGAATTTTTGGAGAGCTTTTATGCAGTGGTTTTTCGTGTCCATTTGATCTGCCTTGGCTTGCATTATATAGAGGAATGAATAAGCTGATATACATGGCAAGGAATAAAAGCCATGAAGCCATGATAAAGTAAGGATAAAACAACTTTAAAACTTGCCAAACTTGCAATATTTCTTCCCTTCTTGAGTCCCCACGGATTTGGCATCTTTGACAGGCTATCATATGTTGTTTTGGGCTCTAAAAAGACAGCTCATGCGCCTGGCCCATTTACTTTGCACTTTATTTAACTTATTTTGAATTTATTTGAATGAAAACAAAATAAATATAAATAAAATAATAATAAAATACAAGACATGAAAAGAGTGAGTTTAGGAGTCTTTTTCAATGTCATGGACATGTTTGAAGTCCAAAAAGTTAGGTCACAAGTCCAAAATTTCAAGTTTGCACATTTTGCATTTCATGTATTTCTTCAAAATTTCCTAACTTGTGAAACTCATAACTTGCTCAATTTTCATCTTTTGAAGATGATATTTGACTTTTTGAAAAGCTTAATATGTCCTATACATTTTCTCTTTTGATCATATTTGCATTTGGAGACTTTATCTTAATGTAAGTTGCCTTGACAAAAAGTGTCTTTTTTTACTTTTGAAAATGACCTATAATGTATTAGCTCATATCTTTCAAATGAAGCATTTTTTGGACTTGAGCATAAAAACAAAGTTGTAGAGAATTTAATTTTATTCAAAGTGGGATTTGTTTGTGGAAAAGTTGATGAAGCATGTGAAAGTTATGCTTGGTCAAAGTTCAGTTGACTTCTCATAAGGAAAGCCTAATTTGACAATTCTTGACTTTTGATGATTTGAGCGCTTTCCTTGGAGAATCATGATCAACCCTTGATAAAATGATGAATATCACTTTAAAATGTTGATGTTGACCAAAAATCTTGAAGTTTGACTGTATGTTGACCACTGTTGACTTTTTACCCAATATAGGTGATTTTCAATCATCTGAGCCATTGACTGAGCAAACTTGTGATGTAGGAGTTGAAACTTGACATGAACCTTGTTGAAGACCTATGGAGAACCATTGAAATCAATTGAGACATTTTCAACCCAAACTTCCTTGAGGGGCTCAAAACCCTAGTTGTAGACCTTGGGCTTAGGAGGAGCATTTGACTGATCATCCTTTGAAATTCTTGAGTATTTGGGGAGCCTTGAAAGAATGCTTTGAGTAAGATGGAAGGGAAAATTTAGGGGTACAACAGCTTCCCATGTTCAATCTTCTTAAACTTGAAGGGTTAGATTGACATGTCCGCCATTCGTGACTTGAAGTTAGAAGATGATTGAACACTTAAGTGTCCAGAAATTTGCACTCGCCCATGCAAGAGGTAATGTTGTTGGTTGATTGTACTGAGAATGGACTTATAGATTCCATTTGGAGAGGTGAAGAAGATTTGTCGGAGATGGGTTTATAGATGCCATATAAAGTAACTGTTAACTTCAACTGGAAGAAGTATCAGAATAAATCTATGGTTAATTTAATCTGAGCCAGAAGATGTTTATGCTTGTCTGCAACTGGAAGAAGCATCATAATAAATCTATGCTTGATTTAAAATGAGCCAGAATATATCCATGTTATTATTTATATGGAAGAAGCATCAGAATAAACCTATGGTCGGTTTTATCTGATCCAGAAAGTATCTGCTGGAAGAAGTATCAGAATAAATCTTATGGTTGATTTTCTCTGAGCAAGAGAGTGTTTATGCTCGTCTTTATCTGGAAGAAGTATCAGAATAAATCTTTGGTCGATTTAATCTGATCTATAAAAAGGCTAGCTGGAAGAAGTATCAGAATAAATCGTTGGTCGATTTAATCCAAGCCAGCAGATACTTGTGCTCTTTTTTATCTGGAAGAAGTATCAGAATAAATCTAGCTTGATCTAAATTGAGTGTTTACGACCATTTTCAACTATAAGAAGTATCAGAATAAATCAGTGGTTGGTTTAATATGAGTCAGAGGAAGGTCTATTGGTAGAAGTATCAGAATAAATATTTGGTCGATTTAATCAAAGCCAAAAGTTATCTATGACTGTCTTCAATTGGAAGAAGTATCAGAATAAATTTTTGGTCGATTTAATCTGAGCCATAAGAATGTCTACTGGAGGAAGTATCAGAATAAATCCACAATTAATTTAAACTGATCCAACAGATGTTTGTGCTTGACTTTGACTGGAAGAAGTATCAGAATAAATCTATGGTTGATTTAATCTAAGCTAGAGAATGTATTCAACTGGAAGATGTGTCAGAATAGATCTACACTCGATCTAAGCTAAGCAGAAGAATGGCTACTGGAAGAAGTATCTGAATAAATATATGCTTGATTTAAACTGAGCCAACAGATGTTTATGCTTGACCTTAACTGGACGGAGTATCAGAATAAATCCATGCTTGATTTTATCTGAGCCAGAAAATGTCTACGACCGTCTTCAACTGGAAGAAGTATCAAAATAAATCTATGGTCGATTTAATATGAGACAGAAGATATCCATGCTCGTCTTCAACTGGGAGAAGTGTCAGAATAGACCTATGCTCAATCTAAACTGAGCCATAAGAGTGTTGTCTTTGAAAAGACTTTCTGGTCATACAAGTAGTTAACGATGTTTGTCTGTTGATTGGTCTTTCCTGAAAACATAAAGAGTTAGTTGTATGCAATGTCATAGTGTATGAAATGTATTACGTAATGGTGTTCTCAAAATAAATGAGACAGTTTTATATGCGTTTTGTATGTATATGTTATGTTGTTCGTAAGTGAAGTATGAATGTAAAATGTTATTGAAGTGCATTTCTAAACTCGAGCAACATCTTTGTCTAAGGGAGGTGAATCCCTGACTGTTGCCGGAGATGAAGAGTATGTGTATCTTCGATCTTCTGGGGATTGTTTCTGCAGGAGATTCCTGCTCTCTGTTTGAGGAAACTCCGCTGGAGAATGTTGATTTCTGCTTGGAAAGAAGAGTTCAAGGACCTTGGTGTTCCTCGCTCTACTGGGGATTATAATTCTTGTATACCCTGACTGGGGATAAAAGAGATGGTTATTCTTTCGAGGTGCTGTTTAACCGAGTTTCTGATATGGATACCGACTTTTCTGGAGATACTAAGGTTGAATGATATCTAATCCATTTTTAGATTTAGTATCAACTCTCTAGGGATATCAACCTGGGTTGTCCTTTGCTGGAGGCAGGAATCTTACCGGTAATCTATGGTAGAAGCAGACCCAAGCTGAGGAGATTGAACTTTTCTAGGAATATAAACCCTGTTGGGGAAATAAATGTTGTTGATGGTAATCTGAACTCCGCTGGGGAAGTAAACCCTGTTGATGGAGGAATAATCTATTGGGGAAACACCGTTGTTGAGGGAATGAGCTCTACTGGAGAGAAGTAGTCTGCAGGGGATTTTACAGTTTTGCAAATGTAGCTGGGGAGAAGAATTTCCATAGACTATAATGATTGGGACTCCATAGATGGGTGATATTGTTGGGAAAAAGATCATAATATTTTATTCGCTAGAGAGATCTTCCAGGGAAATTGTGGGGAATGTATGAACTTGCGAAGACTACCATGTAGGGATAATCTCATGGAAGTGGGTTTGTGGGGATTTGTGGATGGCTTGGACGTTATCTTGACTCCTAGAGTCTTGATTAAATGCTTATTCATGTATTTATGCATATATTTGTTAACAATCAATTGTATTCATATGCATATGCTCATTCAATTTTAGTCTTTGGACATTTTTGTAAAGAAAACAGAAAAAGTGAAAAAGTTTGATTTTTTTGAATTTGTACTTCATTGATAGTTTGCCCATAAACCGGAGATTTTGTACAAAGAGACGGATATCCCAATAAGGGGAAATCTTCATGAAATGAAAAGAATACAAAGTGTAAACAAGATAGTAGCTATGTGGAAATAATCCCGCTGGGTTCCAACTCTGCTATTGCCCCTATGTCTTCAAGCATCTCATCCATTATTGTTGGAAGAAAGTGAGTGAATTGATCTGTAGTGTTTGAATTTTGATTTGGTAATAAATCTTGCTATAAGTGATCCAATGGGGACATAGTCATAATCTTTAATCCCTAATTTTTGCCTGGACCGCCCACTCGGGTTTTTAGTCCACCGGGATACCCTTTTTTTCCCAAGCCGCCTTTTCAGGTTTTCAACTTGCCGGGTGTATAGTCTTTTCATATATATCCCTGATTTTTGCCCAAACCCTTTTGGTTCACCGAGATGCCCTTATTTTTTCCTAGGCCAATCAACCTAGCGGGTCATTTTCATGCGTAGTATCTTTGGACTATGTCCGTATTCACAGGGTGCGGGAAATCTTCACCGTCTATGGTGGTCAGTATCATAGCTCTGCCATAAAATATTTTCTTGATTACAAATGGCCCTTCCTAAGTGGGAGTCCATTTTCCCCTAGGATCACCTTGCGGTAGAATGATGCGCTTTATTACCAAGTCACCAGCCTGATATACCTGATGTTTGATCTTCTTATTGAATGCCTTGATCATGTATTTCTGATACATCTGACCGTGACAAACAGTCGCAAGCCTATTTTCGTCAATTAGATTTAACTGATCCAACCTGGTCTGAATCCAGTCATCTTCGTCCAAGTCTGCATCATTCATGATTCTCAGAGAAGGAATATGAACCTCGACAAGTAAGACAGCTTCCATACCGTAAACCAGAGAGAATGGGGTTACCCCAGTTGATGTTCTAGCCAAAGTGAGGTAGCCGTGAAGACAAACGGTAACATCTTGTGCCAATCTTTGTATGTCACAACCATCTTCTATATGATCTTCTTTATGTTTTTATTGGCGGCTTCCACTGTGCAATTCATATTAGGTGAATACAGAGAAGAGTTGTGATGCTTGATCTTGAACTGCATGCAGAATTCAGTGATCATGGTACTGTTGAGATTTGTACCATTTTCTATGATAATCCTTTCGGTAATGCCTTACCGACAGATAAGGTTATGCTTGATGATCCGGGCGACCACATTCTTGGTAACAGAGGCGAATGAAGCTGCTTCTACCCATTTTGTAAAGTAATCAATGGCGACAAGGATTAAGTGATGTCCGTTAGAGGCAGTAGGCTTGATTTCTCCGATCATATTAATGCCCCACATTGTGAATGGCTAAGGAACAATCATGACATTTAAAGGTACTGGAGGCACATGAATTTTATCAGCATAAATTTTGCACTTATGACAAGTTCTTGAGTGGTGGTGACAGTCAGTTTCCATAGTCGACCAATAGTAACCATCTCTCAAAATCTTTTTAGCCATAGTATACCAACTAGAGTGAGTACTAAAGATGCCTTCATGCATATCTTGCATAATCTCTTCTG
The DNA here is from genome assembly GCA_948472305.1 of Vicia faba. Taxonomy (NCBI): domain Eukaryota; kingdom Viridiplantae; phylum Streptophyta; class Magnoliopsida; order Fabales; family Fabaceae; genus Vicia; species Vicia faba. The sequence continues at coordinate 972,753,931 of OX451738.1, forward strand.
CTTCCTTCTTGTCCATACAACGGAGTAGGGTTGAATCTTGATTGCTTTTGTATAGAATTCCATTGCTCAAGAAGAACTTAGCCGAGAACCTCCGTAGGAAATTCTTGTTATTGATGGATGCCTCTTCAGGATATTCTTGAGCCTCAAGGTACCTTTTAACCTCATGAAACCAAGGTTTTTCTTCTACTCCATTAGTGTTGATTTCATAGTAGTGTACCGGTTCATCGAATATTTCAATGGTAATTCTGGTAGCCTTATTGTCCCATCTGACCTTGAACATGGTAGCCAATGTGTCTTCTAGTTGATTCTCTTCTCTTGGTATATGCTCAAAGGTAATTTCTTCGAAATACGGGATCAAGGTTAACACATACTCTTTATAAGGAAAGAGATTCGGGTGTTTCTTATCCCAATCTCCCTTAACCTAAGTAATCACCAAGTCTGAGCCTCCATACACGCTTAACAACTTGATTCTCTGGTCAATGGCAGCCCTAAGTCCTGTGATGCATGCTTTGTATTCAACCATATTATTAGTGCAGTCAAAGCATGGTCTGGCAGTGAAGGGCGTATGGCAACCTGCGGGGGAGATAATCATAACACCGATTTTGTTGCCAAGTGCATTAAAAGCTCCATCAAGATCCTGACTCAAGTCCTTCATACGGTCCAGGTTCTTCATAATATGTTATTAGCATAATGTTCTCATACGGGAATTTGAAGTTTATAGACTGATAGTCGTCTACAGTCTGATGCGCCAAATTGTCAGCCAGTATGCTTCCCTTGATTGCCTTTTGAGTGGTGTACTGGATATCATATTTTGTTAAGACCATCTGCCATCGAGCTATTCTTCCTAAGAGAGTTGGCTTCTCGAATATGTACTTGATGGGATCCATTTTAGAAATCAATAAGGTAGTATGGGTCAACATATATTGTCTTAGTCAGCGAGCAACCCATGCCAAAGCGCAGCAAGTTTTCTACGGAAGTGAATATCTTGTTTCACAGTCGGTAAACTTTTTGCTGAGGTAGTATATTGCATGCTCTTTTTGACCAGACTCGTCATGCTACCCCAGTACACACCCCATTGAGTTCTCTAGCACTGTTAAGTACATGATTAGATGTATTCCTTCGACTGGTGGCATCAGAATTGGAGATTCTTATAGGTACTCCTTAATTTTGTCAAAGGCTATTTGACATTCGTCGTTCCATCTTACTACTTGATCTTTCTTCAGCAGCTTGAAGATTGGCTCACAAGTAGCAGTCAAATGATAAATGAAACGGGCAATGTAATTCAACCGTCCTAAGAAAATGCTAACTTCCTTTTTGGTACGGGGAGTCGGCATTTCTTGAATAGCGTTAACTTTTGTAGGATCGACCTCAATACCTTTACCGCTGATGACGAAACTCAAGAGTTTACCATATCTTACCCTAAAGGTGCACTTGTTCGGGTTTAACCTCAGCTTATACTTCCTCAGTCTTTCAAATAGTTTATGTAGATGATCAGGATGCTCTTCTTCTGTTTGTGACTTGGCTATCATGTCGTCAATGTAGACCTCTATCTCGTGGTGAATCATGTCATGAAATAAGGCTACCATGGCACGCTGATAAGTCACCCTGGTGTTCTTCAACCCAAAAGGCATAACCTTGTAACAGAAAGTGCCTCACTGTGTGACAAAGGTAGTTTTACCCATGTCTTCGGGCACCATCTTGATCTGATTGTAACTTGAGAAGCCATCCATGAAGGAGAACACCTTATGCTGAGCGGTGTTGTTGACCAAAACATCGATATATGGTAGTGGGAAGTCATCTTTAGGGCTTGCCCTGTTCAGATCCCTGTAATCTATGCACATACGTACCTTGTCGTCTTTCTTTGGCACCGGAGAAACATTAGCAACCCACTGAGGATGTGATGTCACTGCTAAGAAACATGCATTGAATTGCTTCATAACCTCGACTTTGATATTTTATGACATTTCAGGACGCATGCGACGAACCTTCTAATTTATCGGAGCACAACCCTGTTTCATTGGTAGACGATGAACTACAATATCAGTATCAAGCCCTGGCATGTCTTTGTATGACCAAGCAAAGATTTCAACATATTCATGTAGCATCTAGATTAACCTGCTCTTGACACTACTCTCTAAGTTGGCGCCGATCTTGACCTCTTTCTTGTTTGTCTCAGTACCCAAATTCACCACTTCGACCGGCTGTTCATGTGGTTGGATAGCCTTCTCTTCTTGTAATAAGAGTCTGACAAGTTCTCCAGGTATTTCACAATCTTCCTCACCTTCGTCCTTGGCTTGGTAGATCGTATTTTCGAAGTCATATGCGACAATAGCAGAATTGTTATCAACGAGATCCATAGTGGATGGGGATCTGCAATGCAGTGTGTGGGTGTGTGTAAGATTACATAGCTATTTTGAAAATTTAATAAGATAAAAGAAAGACAGAGATCACAAAATTTGCATGCAAAATGTCCAATGTTTTTATTGAATGAACAAATGTTTATGAATTATTAACCCTTTAACAAATGAACCATTGAGCTCGGGTAAGACACAAGGTTTTAAAGTCATTGTTTATTACATAACCAAAAACTTTTTCAAACAATAAGATAGGAATGTAGCTATTACTCCTGACAAAAGGAGATCGGAAATATGTCTTTTTCCTTTCAATTATCCAGTCCATCACCAATGGTAGGGAATATCCAACAGTTGAAGTCACAATCAATGTCTGCATCCTCTATAGTATTGACACGTTGTTGCTGATACAGAATGGAGGTCTCCCAGCACGAGCGCGACGAACAGTCCTCTGAACTTCTGTAGTAATGCCCAGACTAAACTTGTTAGATTTATAAGGGATGTCAGGTAGTTGACCCCAAATTGTACTACCACCTTCTTCAATAGTACCTTTGGCATCCTTCAAGGAAGCCATCTTGTGCGGAGTTTTGGTGATCTTTGGAATGGTTGAAACGCCTTCAACAGCATTAGGGGAAATCACTTCGAAGGTTTGACAGGGTGTTTCAATAAATTCTTCGTCCATCTCCATATATCGGAACGAATTGAGGTGGTTGACCATGTATTCCTTTTCTCCACAGACAGTAACAACTTTTCCTTTTACATGATACCTGAGTTTCTGGTGCAAGGTGGGGGTAACAGCACCTGCCGCATGGATCCAAGGGCGTCCCAATAAACAAGAGTAAGCTGGACGGATGTCCATTACATAGAAAATGGACTCAAATATCTGTGAACCTACCTTGATAGGGAGGTCTACCTCTCCATGCACCATTCTTTTTGATCCGTCAAAGGCTCGAACTATGATATTGCTGGGCTTCAGCATAACCCCTTCGCAATCTAGTCGGTCAAAAGCGCCATTTGGCAGAACATTCAGAGAATATCCCATATCAATTAATACATGGGCCAATGTAGTGTCCCTACATTCAATGGAGACATACAGGGCCCTATTGTGATTTCTTCCCTCTGGAGTTAAGTCAGCATCAAAGAAACCCAAACCATTGTCAGTTGTCATACTAGCCACATACCTTCCAAATTGATCACCCGAAATTTCTTGCGGCACATGGGCAGTCTTCAAGAACTTTACTAAAGCCTTGGCATGGGCTTCAGAACACAACAGCAAAGATAACATGGATATTTTAGGCAGGGTTTTCCCCAGATGTTCCACAATTTATAATCACTTCTGCGAATGATCTTCAAAACCTCTTCCAAATCCTATCCAGAGGTATCCTTGACCGAAGCTTCTTTTGGCGCCTTCATCCGGGAAGGCTCTATCACCGGCTCTTTACCCCGAGCCTCAGCAGTCGTCTTGGTTCCTGTGACCTGAACAGGCGGAGAGATTTTCAGGGAGAAAATCCTTCCGCTTCTGGTAATTTTGCTAGTCCCCGTAATATTGACAATACTAGGATCAGCTTCTTCATTATCTTCATCGGACAACTCTTGTTTAACGCCATGGTAATAGACGTCAGACCCATAATTCCACGGGATAGCCTTCTTCGAGGGATATGGGATAGGCTTGGGTGTTGTAATAACCAAAGGAGAAGCTTTTGGATTGGAGGTAATCCTTATAGGACCTTTGGAAGGGATCCTAAAAGAAGTACCGGAGATAACAAACAAATCTTGGCACAAATTTAGAATCTTCTTAATCAGGATAACATGTTCATCCATCATGCGTTGAACGCCTTCCTTCAGTAACCTGCAGCGATTAGGTTGAACCGCACAACAATAACATCCTTCAATACAGCCCAAAAATAAACCGGCTTGTAATAGATTATTCTTGATTGTAGAGAGGGGAGTAACCATGTCATTTACAGAAGTAATATACAACACATCTTCAACAGCACTTATGCCCTTGTCATGCTAGGGCATAGGTGCAGTAATCACATTAGGAGTCTCTGGAGGATCAAACTCAATTTCTTTATTATCGATCATGTCCTGAATCTTGCTCTTTAGAGCCCAGCAATTGTTGGTGTCATGACCAAGACTGTTTAAATCATAACCACACCTCGCGTTTGGATTATACTTTGGAGAGGAGGTGTTGGGATTTTGAGGAGGATCCCACAGTGAAATGAGCCCATCCTTCACCAAATGTTGTAATGCCTGAGATAAAGGCATGCCAATTTTAGTAAACTGCCTCGGCGGAGCATCTGACCTTCGTCGTTTAACCTATTGTTATTGTTGAACAGGCACCGGATTAGAAATCAACATTGCTCCCACAGTCTGATGGAGGCTATTTTTACTATGGCTCTTGTGGCCATAGACAACATTGACTTCCTTTTTACCTCCAAATGGCTTCTTCACAGCATTCTAAGATGTAGCCATCAGAATCTTCCCACTTTTAATGCCACTTTAAATTCTTTCCCCAGTTAAAATCATCTCCGTAAACCCAGAAGACGAGCTTCCAATCAACAGATTAAAGAACGGGCCTATCAGAGTGCCCATGAACATATCCACCTTTTCCTGATCAGTCAAGAAAGGTTGTACCCTTCCAGCCAAATCTCTCCATTTCTGTGCATATTCCTTGAACCCTTTATTAGAGCCCATAGACATATTCTGCAATTTCACTTGAGTTGGTGCTAGGTCAGTATTGTATTGATATTGCTTATAGAAAGCAGCAGCCAAGTCTTCCCATGTATGAATGTTGGTTCCCACCAGCTGGTAGAACCATTCCAGTTGAGTGTCAGCCAATCTTTCTTGGAAGAAATGGACCCATAACTTTCGGTCAGCAGTGTGAGGTTGTATCTTCCGAACATACAACCTCAAATGGAGTTTAGGACATGAGACCCCATCGTACTTAGCAAAGACAGGGACCTTGAACTTATGTGGGATGACCACCCCCGGAACCAAACCTAGATCACCAAAATCCAATCCAGGAACCTTCTGGATTTCCATAGCCTTGAGTTTGTCCTCTAATTGCTTATATCTGTCATTTGTAGGAGGATACTATTCGTCAGAAAAGTCTTCATCTTCAGGAGTATTCTCATAACCCTGATTGTTCTTGCCTTCATTATTGATGTTATACCATCTTCATCATGGTTGTCATCTTCTTCAGAGGAGATGTCTTCCACCTGGACGGGTTGAGCAGGACATTTGAACCTTCTCCCTATATTGAGGACGACAGTTGGTTTCTTGGTCTTCTTTTTCTTGGCGACGAGCGCCAGTGGATCTTTTTGTCCTTGTGCCAGATTCATGAGAGTTTCTTGGAATTGTGCATGTTGAGCCTGAAGATCCTTAACAATTTGTTCGAGGGCCATTTTTCTGCTGAAATAAATAGTGAGAAAATGAGAAACCTATATGAAAAACCTGTTATGAAATGATGCATGATATGTAAATGCAATTATTTCAAGGACCTTAAAAATTTTAAATTTGCTAACCAAGAGGAAACAAAAACAAAGATTTTATTAGCAAAGTTCAAATTACAACTTCCTTTTAGGCTTACAATGACAATAAAATCTCTCAAAGAGACAATAAAATGAACTCATAAAATCTAAGAATCAAGTCTCCCATGGACTCTTTCTCTTTGTGTTGATGTATGCATTAAGGCTCTACTCTTTGTGAAGTTGCTTTATGAGCTCCAACACTTTCTTCTCACTGGCATAGAATTGAGTCTCAAAGGTGTCCCGTTCTTCCTTCAGTTGAATCCAAGACTTCTGAAATTCTTCAAGGTCAGTGGGCATATCTGGATGGAGGATGGTGCGAGAGACATCTCCTTCAGCAATAGGCTCCATGATCACTGGTAAGATAGCCGGATATGGCATCGTGATATTTTGAGCACGAGCTTGTACCCATTTGAGATAAGGCTCAAGAGGGATGGAATTCTTCTTCCCTAAATCCTTACTATTAATCATGTTTACCATGCCCTAAGCACGTATAAACCTTCAACGATAACCTTGAAGATCATTTTCATAATTGAACACAATACCCTGGATAAGTGTGTCATGAGGACTATCTCTTCGAGCGTAACCAAACTGACGTAGAGCCAAGGAAGGGTTGCAAGTAATACCTCCCCTAATGCCAAGGAGTGGAACATTAGGGAATTCTCTGCAGAGATCAATGATAGTGATATCCTCATGATATTGGGAACACCAGTAGATATATGTATGAGAAAGTGAGATTATTCTTTGTGACCACCTCAAACTTTGTTCATTCTTCATTACCAAATGGGGAAGGTACGAAATAAACCACCTAGATAGCAGAGGTATACAACACATGAGAGTTTCTCGCCTCTTCATAGTACGAGTGTGAAGAGAATGCATAATGTCTCTGAGCAAGATAGGCACAGGATTACGAGCAAGGAAAATTTTGACGATGTTCACATCTATGAGTTGGTCTGGATTAGGGAGTAGTACGAACCCATAGATTAGAAGAGCCAAAATCTCCTCGAAAGCCTGGAAACTTATAGAATCTAGAAATAGTTGAGCCTTCTCTATCATAAAATTATCCAGAAAACCTTTTACTCCACTTCTTGTTTCCCAATTGGATATAATGTCATACCGCTTCAGATGTAAGACTGCTGCAATAACTTCTAGTTTCGGAGCTTCCTCTAAACTGGTGAAGGGAATCTGATCAAGAACAGGTACTCCCAGTAATTGAGAGATATCTTCCATAGTGGGTACCAACTGATTATCAGGAAAGGTGAAGCAGTGATGTGCAGGGTCGAAGAACTAGAATAGAGCACTCATCGTGTCTTAGTCAAAACCTGGGGTAACCAGAATGAGTAGTCGACCATGCCTTTTGATGAATGGAGAACTTTAGGGAACCCTTGAGACTAACTCCTTAAGATGAGGAGGTACTCTTACAAAGTTGATTCGAATAGTTTTCTTTGTGCGGAGTGTGATACGGTGACAGAACCGACTGTTTGAAATGCTGGTTTGCGTTTTGCGTTTTGTGTTTTGCAAAATGTCGCGGTAAGCAAGAGTCGCCACCGAATTTTATTTCATCCAACCGGAAAGGAAAAAAGTACAGAAAAAATCCTTTTTCGAGATATTCTGAGTACGGGGGGTAGATTATAGAGAGGGAAGGTGTTAGCACCCTTTCCATCCATGGTTTTCCATGGGCTCTTAGGTACTTGCTCATCTTTTAAAATTGCTTGTGCATGTGCTTTGTTTTGAAAAGTTTTGACTTCGTGACAACCCTTGTATCAGTCTTCAAAGGTGTGACGAAGTTTGTTTTGGAAGTTGTTTTGAAAAGTGTAAGTGTGAAAAACTTTGATTTGAGAAAGTACCTACTAGCATCTACCTACTCAAAAAAAGATCATTTATATTCTCGTTTCCTTTAGACAGCGCTATCCCATTATTGAGAAATAGGTAGCAACGCCATTGGAGTTTGTAAGGGTCAATTTGAAAGGGACGCACGATCACTAAAGCAATGTTAGGATACCTTAGTAATAACCCTAGAGTCTTAAGATCATATTCGAGGCAACATTTTCGAGGCAACGTTTTCGAGGCGACATTTCCGAGGCAACATTCGAATGGGGACATTTGATCTTTTTAGACAGGAGGGCAACCACTAAGACACCTTATACTTAATGATCGTTTACCGAAGGCAACCGAAGTGAGAGTGATTTGTTTTCAATTATTTAGTCTTTGCACATTAAGGTTTTCTAACTGGATTAATTTGTCATGCATTCTTGTCATACAATCTTATTAGCATACATCTAAATAGTCAAATATTTACGAGATTTAAAATGCGAGAAAGTAAATCTACGCTATTACAAGGCTTCGGGGAGGGGGATTAATTACATAGCCAAAACCCCGGGAAAAAGCGATAAATAAAAAGCCATAGATTAAACTATTACAAACCATGAACAATTACAACAATATTGGCAAAAATAAATAACACGCGTGCGATGAATCGAATAGGAGACAACTAGGGTTTTGACCCTTGCCTAAACCTAATTGTGATTAATTAAAAATGTTTTTTTTTGTTTCGTTATTTAAGAAAATATAGAAATTATTACATTAAAAAGAAAATCTTAATTCTAATTAATCTTAATTTAAAAAAAAATCAATTAATTTAATCTAAAACCTATTTTTGTATTTTTATTTATTTGAGAAAAAGAGCAAAATAAAATTAAATCAAAAGTTTAACCTAATTTCTATTTGATTTTATTTTTGAAAAAAAAACAAATTATAATTTTCCTAATTTAAAATAAATTAAATTAATTTTGATAAAAGAAAAACTAATCCTAATTTTTGATGAATTATTGATTTTAGGGTTTTTGTGAAAAAAATGATTAATTTATGAATTAAAGAAAATAAAAAATAAAAATTGAAAGATTTAAATAAATTAAAAAGAAAAGGGAAGGAATAATGGGCCTGTATTAGCAATTATGGGGGGTGCTGTCTGAATTGCTGGGCCCAAATGGCTAAGGCCTGTTTGACTTCGCCCAATCCAGTGTGCATGTTGATTGGGGGCGCATGGTAGTCCTCCAAAGGAAAGGCATTGGATCTGGAGCGCTGATGAGTTGGATAGCCAGATCCTGATGGTACACAGTGAGCTCTTTGGTTTACAACGCGCTGGATTATCTGTTGAAGAAAAATATGAATAAAGGTTGGGACCTGGGGATCGAACCCAGGTCCTTAGGCACTCTTCCCCTGCACGCTTGCCAACTGATCTATCTGATTTATTTGTATATACAATAAAAGACAATTATTATATAATGAAAACAAAACACTGAAACTCAAAACGCGTGAAATTCAAATCACCCAACCAGGGGGTGCCACGCATCCATCTTCTTCCTCCCAACCGTCGTTTTAGGTAACAACACTTTTACCTACAATTGCCTTGTTGTAGCTACAAGCCTGTTCATCACAAAAATTCTCTACAAGCAATATAAATGGAATTCAAAGGTTCCAATCGACTCGTCTCATCCTCTTGAGTGTCATGGCACCAAAATCCAAACCCACTTTTTCCTATACTGCAAAGCCCTAAACAAGAACGTAAAACCCTAGCTATGGCAATATCGTGTACAGACATTAGAAATGCAATTAAATGGTACCAATAGTTTGCAAACTCAATAATGAACACGAATATATAATCAAAACATGCATAGGATGAGTAAATCAAAGAAATCGAATTTGAGTTTGGAAGCAAGTCGTGATACCTGTAACTTAAAATTCCATGCGTGAAAAGACTTGTAATTGATTGGGATATGTTCTTGGGATGTCCAGCAATATGTTGGCAATGTGAGAATGGCACGATTTGGTCTCTAGTATGGAAATTGGATCACCACTTTTTCTTGAATTTTTTGAGTTTTATTCTAGCTCTGCACGACTGCTCCAACCTCCCTCATGCCTTGGATTGCTTCTGTATATGTACTACAACATGTTAGGTCAACAAAAACGAAATCAATCTTGCCCATTATGAAGATTTGATTTGGTCTTTCATGGCATATGATTTCTTTCCAAACTTTCTTCAATTAAATCTTTTTCCATCCAAACTAGCCTTGCACGAATTGATTCTCAATTGAAAGCATATAGGATCTTCCTTCAATGCAAAAATCATCCTTAAAACACAATATATGATTTATTTAGATTTATTTGATTTTATTTGAAGTTTAAATGAATAAAAATAAAAATAAATTAAATAAATTAATAAATAAAGCATAGAGGGTCCCATAGGTCGTGGACTATGTTATCATTGAAGTGAAAGCATAAAACGTTGGGCCCATTTAGCAAAAAATGCAAATTTGGGCACATTTGACTTTTGGCAATTTTGCAAAAATTGTCAACTTGGCCAATGCATAACTCTCTCAATTTTGACCCTAGGAGGGTGTTCTTGGACTTTTTAGAAAGCTTATGATATCATCTAAGCAACCTTTTTGGTCGCATCTCAATTGAGTCTTCCATGTTCATGTATGAAGCTTTGACCCAAAAGGTGTTTTTGTTGACTTTTCAAAATGACCTATAATGTCAAAGTTCATATCTTTTTGTGAGTGCATATTTTGAACTTTGGAGATGAAGATGAATTGTAGGTAATTGAATCCTCTTAAAAATGAGATTTGGATGGGTCATTTCTGATAAAGTATGAGAAAGTTATGCTTGGTCAAAGTTTAGTTGACTTTTCCTACAAAACCCTAATTTAGCAATTTTTGGGTTTTGATGAATTGTAAGAAATCCTTGATGAATCATGATAAACCCTTGATCAAATGAAGAATTATACTTCAAAATGAGGATGTTGACCAAAAATCTTGAAGTTTGACTGTATGTGAGCCACAGTTGACTTTTGGCCTAGCACAGTCGATTTTTAGGCCTTTGAGCCATTGATTGGGAAAACTTCCTCTGCAAGGCTTGAAACTTGACATGGATGATCTTGAGAACATATTAGGCCAATTGTGATAATTTGAGTCCTTTGTGGTCCATACATCTTGATGAAAATGGAAACCCTAATTTGAGATAGACTGCCTTAGGAGAGAGTTTGTCTGGTCAACTCTTGAACTTCCTTGAGAAATTTGGGGACCTCACTTGCCATGTGTTGAGAAATATGGGAGGGAAAATTTTTGGGTACAACACGGAGGCCATAACCCTACAAAACAGAACAAAGATAAATTCCTTGGTCCTTGAAATGGTTAGAAAATGATATGTTATGACGCCATGATGTTATGATGTTATGTTCGAACAATTGATCATATACAAACAAAGCACACAAGGACCTAGGTTTAAGCTTGCATTGAGTTGTAGGTAAGTATCCTTTTGAAGTTTAATTGGCTCAACATGTCCTAAAATAAAGTAACCGGGTTCTAGGGGTCTCAATATCACTGATCTTTCTCCTGGGCATTGTTTCAGCACAAGCATCTGATTTGCGACCGAAATATCCCGAGAGTCCAACCTCAATGAGTGTAGCATCGAGTATCAACCAACTTCAGTTTGCACCAAAACTAGCTATCTCACTACCTTCTAATGGCTAAGTTGTTTCAACTAAGTTCTACGGTCAGTTAGTGCTTTATAACACCACGCGGCAGTCCAGTATTCTCCTTGACTTAACTCAAGGGACACCGGTACCAACCAATGTGTCACATTAACATAGCCATTGCTTAAAATGTAATAGTGTACGTCGTACAGTCTTCACGATCTATTTTTACTTACCTAAAATGCCCCAGATCCGAGTATAGGATCTATACAAGAATAACCCAAACAACCCTTAAACATGAATAGGAAAATCAAACAATGAAAGCATTTAAATGTGAACTATCTCTAAGGTAACCCCACTTTTAGTTTTTCCCCAGCAGAGTCGCCAGTTATGTAATACGGTGGGAGAACTGACTTTACTGGTTTTGCATTTTATCATAAATATTGCGGTTTAGCAAGAGTCGCCACCGACTTTTCTTTTATCCAATAAAGAAAGGGTGAAAAGAACAGGAAAGACCTTTCGAGAGTTTTTATGAGTAAGGGGGGTAGGTTATGAAAAGGGAAGGTGTAACACGGTGGGAGACCTGACTTGGGTGTTTTGCGCTCGATCGCAATTGTTGCAGATAGCAAGAGTCGTCGTCGGCTTTTCTTTTATCCAATAAGGAAAGATTGAAAAGAACAGGAAAGACCTTTCGAGATTATTTCTTGAGTTCGGGGGGGTAGGTTATGAAAAGGGGAGGTATTAGCATCCTTTTCATCCATAGTTATCTACGGGCTCTTAGTTGCTTGCTAGATAACTTACTTTTTGTTTGAAAATGTGTTTGTGATGTGGGTTTTGAAAGTATTTTGAAAAGAAGTGTCTTTGTAATGGTTCTCTTCTCTATAAGAATGCGTACAAAGTGTTTTAACTTTTGAAAATGTTTCAAAGTGAAATTATGGGTGTATAAGATGTTTTTGTTGTGAGCAAGCGAGAAACTAGGAGCAGCTTAACTACTTAAAAGGTCTTAAATTTTATTTTCCTACTCCTTTAGATGTTGTTATCTTACCATTGATTTGATAAGAAGCCCCATCGTTGGATGTGAAGGGATGGGTGCGGGACGTTTTGTATAGTCATAGAAGACAATCTATGGGACGTTTTAGCAATGTCGTTTAGGGACTAGATCATTTACCGAAGGCAACGTTGAGGGTCATCGAGGGACTACGATCTTTTATCGAGGGTCTTTGATAAAACTCCCATATCCGAGGGACATGACTATTTTCTGAAAGGCAACAAAGTGAGATTACCCTAGAGGTGCTAGTGTGCAAGTGTGTTTGATTGCATACATTTTGTCTTGCATTTAAAGGTTATCTACTTGTTGATTTTGTCTTACCATACACTCTAATTACTAACAATGTATGAAAGCAATAAAAGTTCAAAAATAAATCCTAGGCTATTACATCATTTCATGGGTGGGGATACACATTTACAAATGGGGATTGCAAGAACTTAAATCCTAATTATCTATTACAACCATATTGAATTGTACAATACAAGAAAATGGAAAGGGTTTGTTTTGAAAATGGTTTTTTTGTCTTAATAAATTAAAAGAAAAGAATATTTAGTTAATAAAAAGAATATTTTTATGTCATTTTTATATTAAGAAAAATAGTATTAATGCTAAAAATAATAAAAATAAGAAAGAAAAGGACAAATAATGAAAACAGGATCAGCATGCTGCTGAAAACAAAAATGAGAGGGACCAAAAATTCTGATGCTAGGCATGTTGTAGTTCAGAAAGAAATGTTAGAGGAAACAAGAAGTTCTGGGTTGTTGTGCGCTGAAGTTAAGAAAGAAATGTTAGAGGAAACCAGAAGTTCTGGGTTGCTGCGCGCTGAAGTTCTGAGTGTTGAAATAGTGAGAGAAAAAAACTGGAAATTTTGTGTACTGTGTTGCAACAGTAAGAAGGGCCTAGAAGTTCTGCATGTTGTGTTATAACAGTGAGAAAAACCTAGAAGTTCTGTGTTGTGTTAAAACAGTGAGAAAAACTTAGAAGTTTTGTGTTGTATAAAAAAAATGAGAAAGACCTAGAAGTTGTGTTGTGATAAAATAGTAAGAAAAACCTAGAAGTTCTGTGATGTGTTAAAATAGTGAGTAAACCTAGAAGTTTTGTGTTGTGTTACAACAGTGAGAAAGACCTAGAAGTTTTGTGGGCTATGTGACAACAGTGAGAAAAACACCTAGAAGTTTTGTGTGATGTGTTACGATAGTGAGAAAAAGAAGCTAGAAATTTTGTGTGTTGTGTTATAACAGTGAGAAAAACACCTAGAAGTTATGTGTTACACTTCACCTCACCCTTACATTAGCCAGAGCATCTCCAACTTATTCAGTTCTCAATAACAGCAAAATAAAAGAAGAAAAAAACACGACAGTTTATAGAAGTTCTATTCCTAATTCTGAACCTAGTTTTCTTCAAGAAGTTCTGATCCACAATTTTTCTACTAGGGCAATGATATACACAGTATCAGCATTATGATATCTACATTTTTGATGATGTTCTGAATGAAAAGTTCAAAGTCAGGATGACTTACCTTGAATCTGAAGCGTGTGTTTGGGACTTGAACGGTTGCCTTCGAATGTGTTGGGGTCAGCAAGAAACGGAACAGAAATGTTATGGTCTTTGATTCAAAGGAAAGAACAAAGGTCTTGTTTTTGAGAATTGTGGGTTTAAGAATGTTTGAATATTTTCTTTTCTCTCTTTTTTGTATTTGGTCACTCTCTCTTTCCCAAAAGCCAGCCCCATAAACGTGTGGTGTAACCACTTATTTATAGATGAATTTGTTGTGGTTTTTTTTGGGAGGGGGGGAATGGGATTTGAAACTTTTTTGGCATATTGTTTCACTGCTTTTTAAATACAGCTTTTATGTGCTTATTTCGTGCAAATATGGGGTTTGAGAAAAATGCAAGCGTGGACTAGATCAGCAGCAATTTGGAGTGTTGTGACAACTGGATGCAGGATTGTGTCATAGCAATGCAGCAGACTGTTCAAAATGAGGTTTTGGGGTTTGGTGATGTTCTGATTTAAGAGTGGAAAGACCAGAGTGAGATTCGAAGGGTGATGTTCTAATCGAAGAATAGAACATAGTCTCCATGTGTTGAAGAATGAGATTTGAAGAGTCGTGTTCTAACCAAAGAACACAGCTTCCATATCTTTTGATCGAAGAGTCATGTTCTGAATCATTTTTTGCAAATTCTGATTGCACTTGCGTGAAAACTGGCCCAGAAGTTCTGAAATTGTCATATTCTCTTAACACTTAGAAAATTTTCGAAGTGTTTAAAATTTTGACTTTTTTCAAAGTAATTTCTGACTTTTGATTTCTTGATGAACCAATTTCCTGTCCTGATGAAATATGATTGTTGAAACTTGATTTTGATCTAAAAGTCAAAGTTTTGACTTTTTAGCGTACTTTTGACCATTTTTCCCTTGTGAATGACTTTCTTGGAAAATTGTAATCCGAGACTTGAAACTTGACAGAAGCAAACCTGAGGGTCCAGGATGATCCTTTGAGAAAAGAGAGGGCATATTTTGGGGTACAACAGCTGCCCCTGTTCAATATTCTTAAACCTGAAGAGTTAGATTGGCAAATATGTCATTCTTGACTTTAAGGTAGAAGATGATTAAACACTAGAGTGCCCAAAAATTTGCACTCTGATGATTCTGAGGTTGAGGTGTAAGAAATGGGCTTATAGACGCCATTCGAAGGTGATTGTTGATATAAATTAGACTAAGTCTAAGCTTGACTTCAATTGGGACAAGAATCAGAATAAACCTTTGGTTAATTTAAAATTGAACCTAGCAGAAGTCTTGAATAATCTTTAACTGGAAAGAATTAGGATAAATCTTTGGAGAGATTTATCTAAACCAGGAAAAGCGTCTACTGGGAAGGCATTGGGATAAACCGTTGAGAGGTTTAAACTGAACCAGTAGAGGTCTTTGAATGATCTTTAACTGGAAAGAATCAGGATAGATCTTAGAGCGATTTATCTGAACCAAAGAAGATGTCTGCGAGAAAGAATCAGGATAAACCATTGAGAGATTTAAGCTGAACCAGCAAAGGTATTGAATGTTCTTTAACTGGAACGAATCAGAATAAATCTTGGAGCGATTTATCTGAACTAGAGAAGATGTCTGTGGGAAAGAATCAGGACAAAACATTGAGAGATTTAAACTGAACCTACAGAGGTATTGAATGTTCTTTAACTGGAACGAATCAGAATAAATCTTGGAGTGATTTATCTGAACCATAGAAGATGTATGTGGGGAAGAATCAGGATAAACCGTTGAGAGATTTAAACTGAACCTGCAGAAGTATTGAATGTTCTTTAACTGGAACGAATCAGAATAAATCTTGGAGTGATTCATTTGAACCAGAGAAGTTGTCTGCAGGAAAGAATCAGGATAAACTGTTGAGAGATTTAAACTGAACCTGCAGAGGTATTGAATGTTATTTAACTAGAACAAATCAGAATAAATCTTGGAGCGATTTATCTGAACTAGAGGAGATGTATGCGGGAATGAATCAGGATAAACCGTTGAGAGATTTAAACTGAATCTGCAGAGGTATTGAATGTTCTTTAACTAGAACAAATCAGAATAAATCCTGGATCGATTTATCTGAACCAGAGAAGATGCCTCCGGGGAAGAATCAGGATAAACCGTTGAGAGATTTAAACTGAACCTGCAGAGGTATTAAATGTTCTTTAATTGGAATGAATCAAAATAAATCTTTAGAGTGATTTATCTGAACCAGAGGAGGTGTCTGTGGGAAAGAATCAGGATAAACTGTTGAAGGATTTAAACTGAACCGGCAGAGGTCTGGAGGAAATATTTTTCATGTATATATTCAACCAGCCCTTTCTCGGGAATTGATTTGTCCACAAACAGCTATCATGTCTTGTTGGAAATTTGTTGATGATAATTTTTTGTTGATTGATCTTTCCTGAAAAGGTAAAGAGTTAGTTGTATGCAATGCCATGATGTATGAAATGCATTGCATAATGATGTTTCTCAAAATAAATGAGATTGTGATATATGCATTTGGGTTATCGATGTCTATGATGTATGAATGCAATGTATGCACATATTAGTTGTTTTGCTGCAGTGTTGTTGGTCTGGGGAAAATAAATCCATGGCCGCTGCTGGGAATGAGGAGTGTAAGCCTTCATGTATTGATAGGTGGGTTTCTGTCATTAGAGAAGTAAACTATGTTGTGGAAGGGAAATATCGTGCATTGCTTGTGGACTTTGTGAAACCCTACTGGGGAATCCCTGAGCAACGGGGGACTTTCATTGTGGAATCCTTGGAGCAGTAACTGGAAGTTTTGCTCCGTCGGGGATATGAAGGCAAAAGATACCATTAGGCTGCATGCCGGAGATATGACATTGATCCTGTAGTAAGATGTTCTTGCTTCTGCTTCATTAGAGAAAGTACCTGCGGGAATTTTATGGAATGGCCCATAGATATTATCCTGTTTCTTAAAGCCATTAGTAATTGTCTATCTGTTCAGTTTTTTCCTTTTTTTATGTGTTCATTTATAAACAGTAGTTACATTCAAATGCATATGTTCAAAAATAAACACTGGACGTTTTTTTGCAAACAAAATAGGAACAGTAAAAGAAAAATAGATTGCTTTTCACTTTTAAAGGAATATCTTTGTATTAACTTGAATAAGTATTTTTGTACAAAGAAACGAACATCCTAGTAAGAGAATGTCGTTGTCAAAATGAAAACTAATACAAAGAATGACAGCTATGTGAAATAATCCAATGGGGTTCCCATTTTGCTATAGCCTTTATGTCTCTGAGCGTCTCATCCACTTGCTGCTTTGTCTGAAGCTGATTGGATTAATTAGAACAGTTTGTGTTTGTCAGTTGATACTGAAGGTTGGTTGTAAGGTGATCCAACGGGACATAGTCATACGCTTTAAATCCCTAACTTTTTCCTGGACTGCCCTTTCGGGTTTTCAGTCCACCGGGATACCCTTTTTTGCCTAAGCCGCCTTTTCAGGTTTTCAGCTTGCCGGGTGTACAAATTTTTTTGTGTTTTATCCCTAATTTTTTCCTAGGCCAGTTGACCTAGTGGGTCTTTTTTTCATGCGTAGTATCTTTTAACTATGTTCGCGTTTACAGGGTGCGGAAGTTCGTCACTGTCCATAGTGGTTAAGATCATTGCCCCAACAGAAAATATGTTTTTTATCACAAATGGTCCTTCATATGTAGGAGTCCATTTTCCCCTGGGATCACTTTGTGGTAGTATGATACGTTTGATTACCAAGTCACCAACCCGACATACCTGACGTCTGACCTTCTTATTAAAAGCTTTAGTCATACGCTTTTGGTACATCTGGCCATGGCAGACAGCCGTAAGCCTCTTCTCATTAATCAAGTTCAGCTGGTCAAGTCGAGTTTGAATCCATTCATCCTCATTCAACCCTCCATCCTTCATGATTCTAAAAGAAGATATTTGGACTTAAATTGGTAAGACAGCTCCCGTGTTGTATACCAAAGATAAAGGAGTTTCCCCTGTTGATGTGCGCGCCATGGTACGATAACCGTGAAGAGCAAATGGTAACATCTCATGCCAGTCCTTGTAGGTCACTGTCATTTTTTGTATGATCTTCTTGATGTTTTTATTAGCGGCTTCTACAACTCCATTCATCTTCGGCCGGTAAGGAGAATAGTTATGATGTTGGATCTTGAATTGCATGCATAGTGCAGTGATCATAGTATTGTTGAGATTGGTGCAATTATTTGTAATGATTCTCTCCGGGATACCATACCGACAGATAAGATTCTGTTTGATGAAGCGGGCCACAACGTTATTGGTAATAGAAGCGAATGAAGCTTCCTCGACCCACTTCTTGGTGCCCATTAGAAGTTGTCGGTTTGATCTCTCCAATCATGTCAATGCCCCACATTGCGAATGGCCAAGGAGCAGTCAGGATGTTTAGAGGAACCGGAGGCACATGTACCTTGTCAACATAGATCTGACACTTGTGACAGGTTCGTGAATGTTGATGACAGTCTGCTTCCATGGTGGACCAGTAGTATCCTGCATGTAGTATCTTTTTATCCATCGTGTCCCCACTAGAATGGGTTCCAAAGGTGCCTTCATATAGATCAGCCATGATCTTGTCTGCCTCACTCTTGTCTATGCACCGAAGCAAAGTAGAGTCGTGGTTGCGCTTATAGGGAACTCTGTTACTGAGGAAGAACTTAGTAGAGAATCTTCTCAGGAATTTCTTGTCATTGACTGAAGCTCCCTCCGGATACTCTTGGGCCTCGAGATATCTCTTAATTTCATGGAACTAAGGCTTGTCCACTACTTCTTCAGTATCAATCTCATGACAGTAAGTTGTTTCGTCCATCCTCTCTATGGTGATCTGAGGAGCCTCATTATCCCACCTGACTTTGAACATGGATGGCATAGTGGCTAGCGTGTCTGTTAGTTGATTTTCTTCTCGTGGAAAATTCTCAAAAGTAATTTCCTTAAAATGTGGGATCAATGTCAACACAAGTTCTTTGTAAGGGATGAGATTAGGATGCTTCGTGTCCCGTTCTCCTTTGATCTGACTAATGACTAAGACTGAATCTCCGAATACACTTAAAGACTTGATTCCCAAATCTATGGCCGCTTTGAGACCCATAATACACACTTCGTATTCCGCCATATTATTGGTATAGTTGAAACACAATCTAGCAGTGAAGGGGTATGGCAGCCTTCGAGGGATATGATAACAGCGCCTATGCCGTTGCCGAGTGCGTTGGAAGCTCCGTCAAAAACCATGGTCCATCAGGATCTTTGTTCAGGTCTGTCATATGGTCTGAGTTCTTCACAATTATTTACCACCATGATGTCTTCGTTTGGGAATTCGAAATTCATGGATTGATAGACATCCACAGCCTGATGAGCAAGGTGATCGGCTAACACACTTCCTTTTATTTCTTTCTGGGTAGTGTACTAAATGTCGTATTCAGTTAGGACCATCTGCCATCTTGTTATTCTCCCAGAGAGGGCAGTTTCTCGAATATGTACTTAATTGGATCCATCTTGGATATCAATAAGGTAGTGTGACTTAACATATATTGTCTTAACCGGCGAGCAGCTCATGCCAGAGCGCAGCAAGTTTTCTCGAGCAGTGAAAATCTGGTTTCACAGTCGGTAATAATTTTTCTCAAGTAGTATATTGCATGCTCTTTTCGGCTAGACTCGTCATGCTTCCCCAGCACACATCCCATTGAGTTTTCCAAGACAGATAGATACATGATCAGAGGTCTTCCCTCAACTGGCAGCATCGAAATGGGAGGCTCTTGAAGGTACTCTTTGATCCTATCGAAGGCAGCCTGGCAGTCTTCGTTCCATTCCACCACTTGATCTTTCTTCAGCAATTTGAAGATTGGTTCACAAGTAGCGGTTAGATGGGAAATGAACCTGACGATGTAGTTTAGGCGTCCTAAGAATCCCCTGACTTCCTTCTCAGTGCAAGGAGCAGGCATTTCTTGTATTGCTTTTACCTTTACAGGGTCCACTTCGATACCTTTGCCGCTGATAACGAAGCCTAAGAGCTTGTCGGACCTCATTCCAAAAGTGCATTTATTCGGGTTCAGCCTTAGTTTGTATTTCTTTAGTCTTTCAAATAGTTTCTACAGATTGTCAAGATGTTCCTCTTCAGTTTGAGATTTAGCTATCATGTCATCCACGTAGACCTCTATCTCGTGATGGATCATATCATGAAACAGAGCTACCATGGCACGCTGATAGGTTGCCACGGTGTTCTTCAGCCCAAATGGCATAACTTTGTAACAGAATGTGCCCCACTGTGTGACGAAGGTCCTTTTCTCCATGTCCTCAGGTGCCATTTTGATCTGGTTGTATCCGGAGAAACCATCCATGAAGGAAAATACTTTATGTTGTATGGTGTTGTCAACCAGAATATCGATGTGGGGAAGCGGGAAATCATCCTTGGGGCTTGCCCTATTCAAGTCTATGTAATCCACACATATACATACCTTACCGTCCTTTTTAGGCACTGGAACAACATTGGCGACCCATTGTGGATAGTAGGTGACAGCTAAGAATCCAGCGTTGAACTGCTTCATGACTTCAGTCTTGATTTTCTCTGACATATCTGGTCGCATGCGATGGACCTTCTGTTTTACCGGAGGGCAATCTTCTTTTGTCGGCAGACAATGGACCATAATATCAGTGTCGAGTCCTAGAATGTCTTCGTATGACCAGGCAAATACCTTAACATAGTCATGTAGTAACTGAGTTAAGCGCTTCTTGACACTAGGCTCCAGGTTGGCACCTATCTTGACTTCTTTCTTGTCCTCTTCAGTACCTAAGTTAATTGTTTCAACCGGCTCTTCGTGGGGCTGTATGGTCCTTTCTTCCTGTTGTAATAACCTGGCTAGTTCCCATGGTACCTCGCAATCTTCCTCACCTTTGTCTTCGGCTTGGTAGATCGAATTTTCAAAGTCACAATAGGCCATAGCAGAATCGTTACCCATGGGATACTGAGTGGATGTGGATCTGCATTTCGATATGTGAGTGTGTGTAAGAGCATAGCTATCTTTGATAAAATAAAAGGTAGAAAAATAAAAACAAAGAGCATAAAATTTTCATGCAAAAACGTCTATGATTTATTGATGACATATGAAGATGAAGTAACAATCCTCACAAATGGACCATTGTGCCTCGGGTAAGACACAAGGTTTTAAAGTCTAAATTGTTTAATTATTACAAGTCTGACAAGAAAATTAAAATACAATTACTCTTGAATAAAAGTAATAGGGAAAAATTCTTTGGCCTCCCAGTTGTTGAGTCCTCCGCTGATGGTCGGAAAAATCCACTCATCTATATCACAGTTGCCATCATTGTCTTCCACTGTGTTGACTCCCTGATTGTTGATACGTAAGGGTGGTTCCCCAGCGCAAGTTCGTCGAACATATCTCTGGGCCTCTGAAGTAAAGCCCAAACCAAATTTGTTGGATTTGTATGGAATATCCGGAAGTTGACCCCAGATGGTACATCCACCTTCCTCAACCACTGCTCTAGCATCCTTCAGAGAGGCAATTTTTAATGGAGGTCTGGTAACCTTTGGAGCCTTGGTAGTAGTTTTGGTTTCCGCAACTGTTTGTGGGACCTCCTCAAAATGCTGACATAGGGTCTCAATGAACTCACCATCCATTTCCACGTACCTGAAAGAGTTCAGGTGGCTAACCATGTATTCCTCCTCCCCATGGACAGTGATGATCTTTCCCTTTATTGGTTATTTTAACATCTAATGTAGGGTAGAAGTGACGGCACCAGCGCCATGGATCCAGGGTCGACCCAACAAACAGGAATAGGAAGGGAGGATATCCATCACATAAAAAGTTGAATCAAAAGTATGATTTCCAACTTTTATAGGGACGTCAACTTCTCTGTGCACTGTCTTTTTAGAACCATCAAAGGCCCTCACCACAATTTTGTTAGGCTTTAAAGTGAGTCCCTCACAATCTAGTCGGTCAAGAGAATTTTTGGGAAAGACGTTCAGCGATGAACCCGTATCCACCAGAACATGGGCTAACGTAGTTCCCCTGCACTCAATAGAAACGTGTAAGGCATCATTATGTTTCCTTCCTTTGGGAGTCAAATCAAGGTCAAAAAAACCCAATCTGTTATCAGCGGTTAGACTGGCCACATAATTCTGAAATTGATCAATGGAAGTCTCTTGGGGCACGTGTGCGGTCTTTAAAAACTTTACCAAGGCCTTGGCGTGAGCCTCATAACACAAAATTAAGGCTAACATTGATATTTTCGAGGGGGTCTACCCCAACTGTTCCACGGTGTTGTAGTCACTTTTCTTGATTATCTTTAGTATCTCTTCCATCTCTTTGCTAGAAGCTTCATGAATGACCTCTGGATGTGCCTTCTTCTGGACAGGCTCAAATAATACCTCATTTCCCCTTGTCTTGGCAGCAGGGATAACAGTAGGATTGTCAACGGGAGTATCACTGCGAATGTTGGTAGGAGCGGTACCGGGAATAATTCCAGGAGTAGTAATGATCTTTGGAGAGATCTCAGGTGAGAACACTCTTCCACTTCTTGTTATCCTACTGGTCCCAACGGTATTGACGATGTCAGGATCAGTGTCTTTCTCAACTTTGTCTTTGATAGCCAATAGATCTTGCCTGACGCCATGATAATAGACGTCAGCCCCATAGTTCCAGGGAACAGCTTTATCCGAAGAATATGGGATTGGTCGAGGCATGGTGATGATTAGGGGAGCAGACTTTGGAACAGATGTAATCTTGACGGGTCTTTTGGTGGAGACCTTGGGAGGATTGTCGGAGATGGTGATTATTGAAACATCTTCACAGGAATTTCTGGTAAGAGGAACTTTTTCAAACGGGATTTCTTTGTTAGCCATCAGGCACTGGATGCCCATCTTCAGTAACAAACAGCCATTTGGTAGAGACATGCATAAGTGACAACTTTCATCACAGCCTGGGAACAGACCGTCTAGAAATAGATTATGTTTAATAGTCAAAAGAGGAGTAGTTAAGTCATTCACGGAGGAAATGAAACAAACATCATCAACAGCATTGACACCTTGACCGTGTTTGGGCATTGGCGCTGTTATTACATTAGGTGTTTCAGGGGGATCAAAGTCAATTTCTTTTGCCTCGATAAGGTCTTGTACCTTATTCTTCAAGGCCCAACAATCGTTTGTATCATGCCCCAGGCTTTCAGAATGATAGGCACATCGAGCACTCGGGTTGTATCGAGGAGAAGCAGTGTTGGGGTTCTTGGGAGCTTCCTGTAGGGTTACCAGATTGGATTTCAAAAGGTGTGGCAAAACTTGGGACAAGGTCATGTTGATTTGGGTGAATCGTCCCATGGGCGCCTCTGGCATGCGTTGATAGTTTTGCTGCTGATTTGGTACAGGATTGGAAATCATAACAGCCCCTACTGTCGGGCCACGTTCAGTTTTATTTTGATTTCTGTGGTAATGTGGAATACTGACCTCCTTCTTTCCTGTAAAGGGTTTATTCATCGTGCTCGAGGATACATCTCTTTAAATTTTTCCACTTTTTATACCGGCTTCTACCTGTTCACCAGTCATGATTAATTCAGTAAATCCAGCCGAGGAGCTTCCGATCAGATGGTTGAAGATGGACCAGATAGCGTGCCTAGGAACATATCCATCAATTCTCTGTCAGATAGAGGGGGTTGGACTCTTCCCGTGAGATCCCGCCATTTTTTAGCATAGGTTTTGAAACCATCCCCAACACCTATAGACATGCCTTGCAATTATGTTCGAGTTGGAGGTAAGTCATTGTTATACTGGTATTGATTGTAAAAAGCGACGGCCAAATCTTCCCAATTGCGAATATTGGTCCCTTCCAACTGATAGAACCAATCCAACTGCATCCCTGACAAGCTTTCTTAGAAGAAATGTACCCATAGGTTCCTATCAGTTGTATGGGGTTGAATCTTCCTGACGTATGACCTTAAATGCAGCTTTGGACAAGAGACACTGTCATATTTAGCGAAAGTGGGGACCTTGAATTTCTGTGGGATGACAACCCCTGAGACAAGTCCTAGCTCTTCAAAATCCAACCCGAGTAACCTCTGGATCTCTATAGCATTGAGGCGATCCTCTAACTACTTGTATTTATTGTCAGCTGGGAGATACTGTTCTTCAGAGTAATCCACTTCTTCCTCTTCTTCATACTATGGATGGTCATTTACTTCCTTGTTTTTCCCTTCTTGATTATCTCCTTCACCCGACGAGGTTGCGAAATCTAGAGTTCATCTGGCTGGTCCTTTGAACCTTCTTCCCAGATTCAAAACACCGGCTGGTTTCTTCGCTTTCTTTTTCTTCTCTTTGATCAACAAAGTTTTCAAGTCCTCTTGTCCTTTTGCCAGAGCCAAGAACA
Organism: Vicia faba; assembly: GCA_948472305.1. Taxonomy (NCBI): domain Eukaryota; kingdom Viridiplantae; phylum Streptophyta; class Magnoliopsida; order Fabales; family Fabaceae; genus Vicia; species Vicia faba. The sequence continues at coordinate 972,778,248 of OX451738.1, forward strand.
TTTGTTGGAATTGAGCGTTCTGCACTTGAAGATCCTTTACTGTCTGTTCAATATCCATCTCACTGAAATAAACAGTAGAAAGATAGGAGACTTGTTGTAAGAAACTTGTTTGTTGTATGATGAATGAAAATACACATGCAAATGATTTCAAGGAAATTAGAGATTTAAATTTGTTTAGACAAAAAGAAAACACACATTGCATTAATAAATCCAAGTTTGAGTACATCGTGCCTTTTTGGGCTTACAATGAAAGAAATAAAATTCAAAAACTACTAAGACAAAAAGTTTGAACGCATCCTCTTTGGCGCGGTGTAGGCGTTCAGACTCTGCTCTTCATGAAGCTGCTTGGTGAGTTCCAGAACTTTCTTCTCACTGGCGTAGAATTTGGATTCGAAAGTGTCTCGTTCTTCCTTTAGCTGATTCTAATCCCTTTGCAAGTCTTCGAGAGAGGTAGGCATGTTGGGATGAAGGACAGTATACGGGACATCTTCTTCAACAATAGGATCTATGATAACAGGAAGAATGGAGGGGTAAGGCATTGCGAGACTCTGAGCACGAGCTCGTACCCACCTAAGGTAAGGCTCAAGGGGAATGGAATTTTTGTGCCCCAATGTCGTACTATCCACCTTGTTTACTATCCTCCAAGCTCGTATAAACCTCTGACGATAGCCTTGATCGTCGCTTTCATAGTCAAACACCACACCTTGGATGAGCGCATTATGTGGACCATCTCTTCGTGCGTACCCAAATTGTCGCAAAGCTAAGCAAGGGTTATAAGTGATACCTCCTCTAACGCCAAGCAGAGGGACATTATGGAATTCCCCACAATGGTCAATGATAGTAATTCCCTCCAAGGATCGAGAACACCAGTGGATATCCGAATGTCTGAGTGACATCAGCCTATTGGACCATCTCAAGCCTTGCTCGTTCTTCACAACAGATCGAGGGAGATGCGAAATAAACCATCTAGCCAACAGAGGAGTACAACACATGAGGGCTTCTCTTCTCTTCATGGTGCGAGAGTGGAGAGAATGCAAGATATCTCCCAACAAAGTAGGCACTGGATTTTGAGATAAAAAGATTTTGACTACATTCACATCTATAAGTTTGTCATGATTTGGAAATAGTACCAACCCATAGATGAGAAGAGCCAAAATTTCTTCGAAAGCTTGTAAATAGAGTGTTCCAATAGTCTTGAGCTTTTTCCAACAGGAACTTGGCTAGGAACCCTTTGACACCACTTCTTGTTTCCCAATTAGCCGTGATGTCGGATTGTTGCAAGTGTAAAGCTCGGGCCACTTCTTCAGGGCTTGGGTCTCTTTTAGTACCATTGAAAGGTAGTTGATTGAGAATGGGAATTCCTAAAAGTCGATAGAATTCTTCCATCGTAGGTACAAGCTGGTAATCGGGGAAGGTAAAGCGATGGTGCAAAGGGTCAAAGAACTTGAAAAGCACCTTTGTCATATCTTCATCAACACTTGAGGTAACCAAGTTGAGAAGTCGTCCATGTCTTTGGGTGAACGGAGAATTCTCAGGAACCCTTGATGCTAACTCTTTGAGCTGAAAAGGTACTCGTACAAGGTTGGCTTGGATTGTGTTCCTGCGATTGGAAGTCATATCCTATAAAATAGAACAAAGATGAATCTCAAAATCCTTGAAATGGTTAGTCTAAAAATGCTATGGTATGATGTCATGATATTATGTACAAGCATATGCACAAGTTAAATCAAACAAGTCCTTAGGTTTAGGCTTGCATGAGGTTTATAGGTAAGTACCCTCTTGAAGTTTAGTTGGTTCAACTTGTCCTAGAAAGTAACGGATTCTAGGGAATCTCAATATCACTGATCTTTCTTTATCGGGCATTGTTTTAGCGCAAGCCTCTTTATTGGCGACCGAAATATCCTGAAAGTACGATCTCAATGAGCGTAGTATCAAGTATCAACCAACTTTGGATTGCACCAAAGCCGGCTACCTCACTACTTCCTAATGGCCAAGTTGTTCAAGTAAGGTTCTAAAGTCAGTTAGGCTTCATGACACCACACAACGGCCATGTATTCTCCTTGACTACTCAAGGGCTACCGGTACCAACAAATTTGTCACACTAACTTAGCTATTGCTTAGACCATGTTGATATACCCTGCATAGTTTCAACAACTTATTGCTACTTACCTAAAAAGGTGCCCCAGATCCGGGTAGAGTATCAAAACAATCCCAAACAAGGAACCATAATGTAAAGCGAACAAAACAAAGGAAATCAAGTAAAGGTGATCTAGCCCTAAGGTAACGCCACTTTTAAATATGTCCCCAACAGATTCGCCAGTTCTGTAGAGGGGTGGGAGAACTAAATTGGGTGTTTTGCGTTCGATCGCAATTGTTACAGATAGCAAGAGTCGCCACCGACTTTTCTTTTATCCAATAAGGAAAGATTGAAAAGAACAGGAAAGACCTTTCGAGATTATTTCTTGAGTTCGGGGGGTAGGTTATGAAAAGGGAAGGTATTAGCACCCTTTTCATCTGTAATCATCTAAGTGCTCTTAGTTTCTTGCTAGATCACTTGCTTTTTGTTTGAAAATGTGTTTGTGATGTGGGTTTTGAAAGTATTTTGAAAAGGAGTGTCTTTGTAATGGTTCTCGTCTCTATAAGAATGCGTACAATGTGTTTTAACTTTTGAAAATGTTTCAAAGTGAAACTATAGGTGTATAAGATGTTTTTGTTGTGAACAAGCGAGCAACTAGGAGCATCCTAACTACTCAAAAGGTCTTAAATGTTCTTTTCCTCCTCCTTTAGATGTTGCTATCTTACCATTGATTTGATAAGAAGCCCCATCGTTGGATATGAAGGGACGGGCACGGGACGTTTTGTATAGTCATAGAAGGCAACCTATGGGACGTTTTAGCAATGTCGTTTAGGGACTAGATCATTTAACGAAGGCAACATTGAGGGTCATTAAAGGACTACGATCTTTTATCGAGGGTCTTTTCTAAAACGTCCATATTCGAGGGACATGACTATTTTCCAAAAGGCAACAAAGTGAGATTACCCTAGAGATGCTAGTGTGCAAGTGGGTTTGATTGCATACATTTTGTCTTGCATTTAAAGGTTATCTACTTGTTGATTTTGTCTTACCATACACTCTAATTACTAACAATGTATGAAAGCAATAAAAGTGCGAAAATAAATCCTAAGCTATTACATCATTTCAGGGGTGGGGATACACATTTACAAATGGGGATTGTAAGAATTTAAATCCTAATTATCTATTACAACCATATTGAATTGTACAATACAAGAAAATGGAAAGGGTTTGTTTTGAAAATGGTTTTTTTGTCTTAATAAATTAAAAGAAAAAGAATAATTAGTTAATAAAAAGAAAATATTTTTTATGTGTTTTTTATATTAAGAAAAATAGTATTAATGCTAAAAGTAATAAAAATAAGAAAGAAAATGACAAATAATGAAAACAGGATCAGCATGCTGCTTAAAACAAAAAAGAGAGGGACCAGAAGTTCTGATGCTAGGCACGCTGTAGTTCAGAAACAAACGTTAGAGGAAACCAGAAGTTCTGGGTTGCTGCGCGCTGAAGTTCAGAAAGAAACGTTAGAGGAAACCAGAAGTTCTGGGTTGATGCGCGCTGAAGTTCTAAGTGTTGAAACAATGAGGAAAAAAACCTGGAAATTTTGTGTACTGTGTTGCAACAGTGAGAAGGACCTAGAAGTTCTGCATGTTGTGTTATAACAGTGAGAAAAACCTAGAAGTTTTGTGTTGTGTTAAAACAGTGAGAAAAACCTAGAAGTTTTGTGCTGTATTAAATCAACGAGAAAGACCTAGAAGTTATGTGTTGTGATAAAATAGTGAGAAAAACCTAGAAGTTCTATGTTGTGTTAAAACAGTGAGAAAACCTAGAAGTTTTGTGTTGTGTTACAACAGTGAGAAAGACCTAGAACTTATGTGCGTTATGTGACAACAGTGAGAAAAACACCTAGAAGTTCTGTGTGTTGTGTTACAACAGTGAGAAAAATAATCTAGAAATTATGTGTGTTGTATTATAATAGTGAGAAAAACACCTAGAAGTTATGTGTTACACTTCACCTCATTCCTTACATTAGCCAGAGCATCTGCAACTTATTCAGTTCTCAACAACAGCAAAATAAAAGAAGAAAAAAACACGACAATTTATAAAAGTTTTATTACTAATTCTGAACCTAGTTTTCTTCAAGAAGTTCTGATCCACAATTTTTCTACTTGGATAATGAATATACAATCTTAGCATTATGATATTTTTGATGATGTTCTAAGCGAAAATTTCAAAGTCGGGATGAATTACCTTGAATCTGAAGTGTGTGTTTGGGACTTGAACCGCTGCCTTTGAATGTGCTGGGGTCAGCAAGAAATGGAACATAAATGTTATGTTCTTTGATTTAAAGGGAAGAACAAAGGTCTTGTTTTTGAGAATTCTGGGTTTAAGAATGTTTGAATATTTTCTTTTCTCTCTTTTTTGTATTTGATCACTCTCTTTTTCCCAAAAGCCATCCCAATAAACGTGTGGTGGAACCACTTATTTATAGATGAATTTGCTGTGGTTTGGGGGGGGGGGGAATAAATGGGATTTGAACCTTTTTTGGCATATTGTTTCATTGCTTTTTAAATACAGCTTTTATGTGCTAATTTGGTCCAAATATGGGGTTTGAGAAAAATGCAGTCGTGGACTAGATCAGTAGCAATTTGGAGTGTTGTGGCAGCTGGATGCAGGACTGTGTCATAGCAGTGCAGCAGACTATTCAAAATGAGGTTTTGGGGTTTGGTGACGTTCTGGTTCAAGAGTGGAAATACCAGAGTGAGATTCGAAGGGTGATGTTTTAATCGAAGAATAGAACATAGTCTCCATGTGCTGAAGAATGAGATTTGAAGAGTCATGTTTTGACCGAAGAACACAGCTTCCATATGTTCTGATCGAAGAGTCATGTTCCGAATCATTTTTTGCAAATTTTGATTGCACTTCCGTGAAAACAGGCTCAGAAGTTCTGGAATTGTCATATTCTCTTAACACTTAGAAAATTTTCTAAGTGTTTAAAAATTTGACTTTTTTCAAAGTAATTTCTGACTTTTGATCTCTTGATGAACCAATTTCCTGTCCTGATGAAATATGATTGTTGAAACTTGATTTTGATCCAAAAGTCAAAGTTTTGACTTTTCAGTGTATTTTTGACCATTTTGCCCTTGTGAATGACTTTCTTGGAAAATTGTAATCCGAGACTTGAAACTTGACAGAAGAAAACCTGGGGGTCCAGGATGATCCTTTGAGAAAAGAGAGGGAAAATTTGGGGGTACAACAGAAGATGTTAGCACTCTTTTTATCCGTAGTTATATATGGGCTCTTGGTTGCTAGCTCACTTTGAAAATGCTTATTTTGTGTAATTGTATTTTGACAATATTTTGAAAATATTTTGAAAATATTTTGAAAAGATGCCTTAGTGCAGCAAACTTTGTAGTAATTCTCGTATCGTTGAGAATGCATACAAAGTGTTTTGTCTTTGAAAATATTTAGAAAAGAGAGTGTATGTGTGAGAATTTGTTTTGTTTTGTGAGCAAGAAATTATAAGCTATCTACCTACGCAAAAGTTCTTTTTTATTTTCCTTTTTTCCTTTAGATAGTGCTATCCTACCATTAGTTAATAGGTAGCCCTAACGTTGGATGTTTTGAGGGACGGATGCAGTTCGTTGTACAGTCACGAAGGCAACATGTAGGACACTTTAGAAATTATCCTAAGGTACTAAGATTGTTTACCAGGCAGCATCGAAGGGCCATCGAGGGACTACGATCTTTTAACCAAAGGATCTTTGCTAAAATATCCCACATTCGAGAGACGTGACTGTTGTTTTCCTTAAGGAAACAAGTGGAGGTACCTTAGAGGTGCGCGTGTGCGAATTATGTTGTGTTTCAGTTATTTTTATCTTGGATACTAGGTTTTCTGATATTTCCTTTTAAGTCTTACCATGCAATCCTATTAAACTAGCAGTTAAATATATACAAGCATTCATACAGTAATGCGGGAAGTAAAAATGTGGAAAAGTAAACTACGCTATTACAGTGCTTCGGGGATGGGGAATTAGAAACCATAAATGGGGGGAAATGTAAAAAGAGCCCTAATTATAAAACTATTACATCCCTCTGTACAGTTACAATAATTCATGAAAATAATGCGAAAAAAATTGATAAGCGTGCGGTGATTGAAAAGGGAAAGAATTTAAAACCTAAAAAAATCTAAGTGTTTAGAAGAAAAATATTTTTGGTGTTTTTATTTAGAAAAAAGTTTGAGGTGATTAATCCTAATTCTAGTTTAGTTAAATCAATTATAAATTGTAAAAATTAGATTATTTAATCCAAAACTTAAGTCTACTTTTTCCATGATTTTATGATTATTTGTTATCATTTTTTTTTCTAATTTTTTTAAAATAAATTAAAACAAAAAAAAATAAATGATAATACAAAACAAAACAAAAAAAATTAAAATTACAAATGGGCCAGAACTAAAGTAAATGGGGGGTGCGCTTCAGAATTTGTTAGGCCCATTAACAAATGAACCCAAGAGTTTGCGTTGGATCCTGCGTGGTTGGGCCTTTGATGATCCACGGTGGGAACGCGCGTTTGAGGCCTTCAGATCGGGCTTGATGAGATCTGATGGAGATGGTTGGAGTTGCACCATGCGCGTGCTGGGACTGCCTACATTAGATATGAAATGAGAAATATAGAAAAATAAAATGTCTCACGCCTGGCTCGAACCCAGGACCAGGCATATGAGAGTCTTTATATGCAAGTGTATTTCCACTGGGGTGGCATGTTCATTCGGTATATGAATTAAACAAAATAAATATAATACAAAATGCACGCTAATGCCAGATAAGCAAAAACGTGTGTGCTCAAGTGGATTATTACTATTTTAATCAGCCAACCAGGATGCTTCAAACTGCCACGCGAATTGTCAAAGGTTCAAACCACCGTGGAGGGTGTTTTCAACCTTCTTCTCCGACGAGAAGAAATATGCAAAACCTACAAAAACGTAAAATTAAAGCATGTAAGGCACCCTATCCCCCTTATAATTTCCCCCTGAATCCGAATCTAGGGTCCATTTGGGCTGAAAGTCCTTGTAACGTGAAATCTGAAGCTTAAGAATCTCCTTGCCCTAACTATGGCATTTTCAGAATCAGGCACCATAGCTCACATGTAACACGTTAGATTTATTCCAGATATCACTAATAACATGAATGTATGTATAATATTGATTTAAATCACATGATCAGAGAGTTTGAAATCAAAATTTTACAAAAATTGTGGGATGATGATAAGGAGGATCTGGGATTCGTAGAGCTTGAATCTAGGCTCTGGAGGACTCCTGGGGAACTCAGGAGTGGGTTGATGGTTTTTTTTTGGATTGATATGGGCTAGGAGTGCAACTACAAACTTTATAACTTTTGGAATTTTGAGAATTTTTGGAGAGATTTTATGCAGTGGTTTTTGTGTCCATTTGATCTACCTTGGCTTGCATTATATAGAGGAATGAATGAGCTAATATACATGGCAAGGAATCAAAGCCATGAAGCCATGATAAAATAAGGATCAAACAACTTTAAAACTTGCCAAACTTGCAATATTTCTTCCCTTCTTGAGTCCCCACGGATTTGGCATCTTTGACAAGCTATCATATGTTGTTTTGGGCTTTAAAAAGACAGCTTGTGCGCCTGGCACATTTACTTTGCACTTTATTTAACTTTTTTTGCATTTGTTTGAATAAAAAAAAATATAAATAAAATAATAAGAAAATACAAGATAAGAGTGAGTTTAGGAGTATTTTTCAATGTCATGGACATGTTTGAAGTCCCAAAAGTTAGGTCACAAGTCCAAAATTTTAAGTTTGCTCATTTTGGATTTCATGCATTTCTTCAAAATATCTCAACTTGTGCAACTCATAACTTGCTCAATTTTTATCTTTTGAAGATGATCCTGGAATTTTTGAAAATATTAAGATGTCCTCTACATTTTCTCTTTTTTATCATTTTTGCATGTGGAGACTTTATCTTGATGTAAGTTTCCTTGACAAAAAGTGTCTTTTGTTGACTTTTGAAAATGACCTATAATGTATTAGCTCATATCTTTCAAATGAAGTATTTTTTGGACTTGAGCATAAAAATAAAGTTGTAAAGAATTGAATTTTATTAAAAATAGGACTTGCTTAGGGAAAAGTTGATGAAGCATGTGAAAGTTATGCTTGGTCAAAGTTTTGTTGACTTCTCCTAAGGAAACCCTAATTTGACAATTCTTTACTTTTGATGATTTGAGAGCTTTCCTTAGGGAATCATGATCATCCCTTGATCAAATGATGAATATCACTTCAAAATGTTTATGTTGACCAAAAATATTGAAGTTTGATTGTATGTTGACCACAATTGACTTTTTACCCAATATAGTTGATTTTCAATCATCTGAGCCATTGAGTGAGCAAACTTGTGATGTAGGACTTGAAACTTGAAATGAACCTTGTTGAAGACCTATGGAGAAACATGGAAATCACTTGAGACCTTTTCAACCTAAAATTCCTTGAGGTGCTCAAAACCCTAGTTGTAGACCTTGGGCTTAGGAGGAGCATTTGACTGATCATCCTTTGAGATTCTTGAGTATTTGGGGAGCCTTGAAAGAATGCTTTGAGGAAGATGGGAGGGGAAATTTTGGGGTACAACACTATCCAATTTTCACCCATCAAGATCCAAATTAATGTACCCAACTAAGTCTCAATCCACTCATTTAGGGTACCATAAACCTATTTGTTGTGTGCTGGTGAGATATCTTAGGATGCATTTGACGACATTGAGATGTGATTCTTTTAGGGATCCTTAAAAACAAGCACACAAACGCAAAAGAAACATGATATCAAGATGAAATCCAGTAAGATAAAGAAGGGATCCAATCTTACCTCGGTATTTTATTTCCTCCATTGGTTTTCCATTCCCGTCCTTGTATAGGTTTCAAGATGTTACCATTGGAGTTGCTATAACTTTGGAATTTTCCATGTCAAACCTATTTATAAGCTCCTAACAATACTTTTCTTGATTTATGAATGTTCCTTCTTTAGCTTGATGAAATTGAGGCCCTAGGAAGTATCGAAGTTCCCCTATCATCAATATTTCAAACATGTTCTGCATTTTTTCAGAAAATTCCTTGCACGAGGATTAATTAGTAGTATCGAAGATGATATCATCAACATAAATCTAAACCAATAAAATGTCATGCTCAATTTTGTTGATAAAAATAGTTTTATGAACTTTTCCTCTTTGAAACTTGTTTTCAAGAAATAACTTGCTTAGACAATCATAATGTGCTCTAAGAGCTTGTTTTAGACCGTATAAAGCTTTCTTAAGTTTGAAAACATGATCAATAAAAGTCGAGTTGATAAAACCTGGAGGTTGATCAACAAACATTTCCTCATGGATGTAACCATTCAAGAACACTCTCTTTATATCCATTGAAAGAGTTTGAAATTCATGATACAAGATAAAGCTAATAACATCCTTATGGAATCTAATTGAGCTACATTAGCATAAGTTTCATTGAAATCCATTCCTTCCTATTGATTATATCTTTTCACAATAAGTCTGACTTTGTTTCTTAAAACATTGCCATCTTTGTCAAACTTGTTACAAAAGACCCAACAAGTACCGATCACTTTATTAGTTGAAGCTTTTGGAACAATTTCCCGAATGTTTTTTGTTTAAACTAACTTAGTTACTCTTGCATGGAAAGAGACTAATTCTCATCAATGATAGCCTCGTCATTTTCTTTTGGCTCAACTTATGAAACAAAGGCCACAAAATTACATACCTTGTTAAAACAAAGGCCACAAAGTTACATACCTTGTTAAAACAAAGGCCACAAAGTCGCATACCTTGTTAAGGGAGTGTCGAGTGATAACTCCCTTTAAGATATCTCCAATGAAATTCAAAATAGGATGATCCCTAACTTCCTCCATCCCCTTGGGAGATCTTTATGATCTTCAGGAGTTTCCTCATTTATATCTTGAACATGATCTTGATCTAAAGCTTGATCTTGACTATATTCTACTTCTTGATCCTTTTCTTCTAGGTTTGTCTTTTCCAAAATACATGCATAATCAATAACCTCTACTTCTACTGGTTTAGAGTTAGTTTCATCCAAAGTAATATGAATAAATTTTTATGTAGTTGGGGTTCTTTTGTTAAAGACTCTAAAGGCTTTGCTTGAGGTGGAATATCCTGTGAATATTCCTTCGTCATATTTTGCGTCAAATTTTTCGAGGTTATCATTACCTTTGTAAAGGATAAAACATATGCACCCAAAGACATGTAAATGAGAAATATTTATCTTTCATCCTTTATATATCTCATAGGACATCCACTTCAGAATTGGTATTATCAAGACACAATTCATAACATGAAATTAGTGCTTACTGCGTCAGCCTAAAAGTATTTTGGAAGATTTATCTCATTGAGAATAATCCTCTTAAGCTATTATAGAGATCTATTTTTCCCCCAACTACCCATTTTGTTGGGGAATTCCTGGAGTGGAAAAAGTATGCCACGCGCCTTATCTTCAGAGTTAGAACCTGTTAGCAAAAGCTACACACTAGACAGAAACTGTTAGAGTACTAAATTGTTCTCTAAGATATCATGTAATGTTATCATCAAAACTTAAGGCCAGATGCAGAACCAAATCTTGTTCTTACATGTGTGTGTTTGAGTTTTCTTAGAATCTTAGGAGTTACTCTCCCACTTTTACAAGACTCTGGTCACTCAGACAAACACGGCCAAGCGAGCTTTCATACTTTCTCTCTTTCACAACTTTGAAGTCTCAATTTTCTTTTCCAGATACATTGATCATATAAGCACTTCACTAGAACCTTGAATCATTTACTTGATGAGGCTTGAGATATCTTTTAATTAGTCGCCATTATCAAGGAGTTAGAAGGATATCACCACTCACTTCAACAAGTTTCTGAGTTGTTATCATCAAAACATCAAGAAGGTCACAAACATCAGGATCAATAGCTCCATACACGCAAGCACATAGATCAACGAGAAGAATGTTTGAGAACCTCAAATGATGAAAAAGTAGGGGAAATAAACGAATAAGCTTTTATGGGTACTCCTAACATGAGAGTGGTGCAATATTCCATAGCTAGGATATAATAAACGCTACAAACGGTCCAGATATCCTCAAAGTTTGTCTCATATACGAAAGTATCCTAGGATCATATGGTCGTCATTGCTGGAATACGAGGGGGCGTGTGTCAAGAGTTCCTTAACATAAAGAAATATGGTGCAGAAAATGCATTTAATGCACGAGTTTCCAACACTAGGGGTTACCCATCATTATTCGTCAGTTGGCCTAAAATACCAAGTGATCCCAAGCGTGCATGATAAAACACTTCCCTTGCATGGCAGTGGAAAAGGCTTGGAGTGTAACAGTTCTAGGCCGCTCATAAGGCCCTGTAAGAGAGGCCCAATATCAAATGTTATTGGGGACTATGCGCGGGAAAGGAGAACATTTGTATTCTCAAGCATAGAAAATTCCAACCCCTAGCTCATCCACTACAAAAAAAAAAGATAAATTATGGTGATTAAAAAGTACTATTAGGTCAGTATTCACAGTCGTAATTTAAGAATAAAATGGAAGTTTTTCATTAACCGCCAATCAAACCGCCGTAATATACTTAGTGTAAAATGGTGAGTTTTTTTTTGCAAGTAACGACAATTTAAACCGCCGTAATCTTCACTATTTTTCTAAAAAATAGTAGTATATTATGGCGGCCACAATTTCACAATTTTCAAAACAAATGGATAGCTCATCATTTATTAAAGAGGAGCTCACCCAAACATAATATATGCTAAGGTATTAAGAACACTCGTTCAAATTTTGATTTTACTATACATCAAACATAAACCATATGAAGGAAACAAGAAGACACCCAAAATCATACAAAGACCATCACCCCAACCACAAGTGTAGGTTGAAAAAACGTCATTATAGAACTTTTTTCAAAAAGCTACTCTGATAACGAATGAGCAAACCATGAGTTTCAAAACAACTGCCAAGCCTTCAGTGTCACTAGAAACTCGGTAAGACTTCAGCCTCCAAAAAAATCAGCATACAAACTCAGTACATCCAAATCTTAAATTTTTGATTTCACTTTATAATTGCAACTTTGAGTCGGACACAAAACTCTCCAACTGCACCTAAGTGACATTGCTCAATCTTTATTCATTTGGTTTCTTCGTGTATGCATAAAAATGATAATAAGTCAGCAATAGATAAAGTTGAGGATGTGGTCGATGGATAAAGAAGAAGTGTAATAGATGTGGCTGATGGAGATTCTTTAAATTAGCTGAGGGTGTGGCCAATGGATGAAGAATAAGTGAGATGGATGAAGAACAAACAATTAGGGTTGAGTTATTGTTTTCCTCATATTAGAAAAAATAAAAAATAAAATAAATGGAGAAGTTGAAAAAAAAAAAGAGTTAAAAAATTGAAAAAAAAGGAAGAATTAAAAAAAGGATTGGATACAATAAAAGAGAAGCTAGTTACTCAAATTAGATAAGAAACAGTTAGAAGGAAAAAATGATGTGCTTATATGAATAAAAGTAAATAATGGCCGTTAAAACCGTCAATTTATGATTTATATTATGTCATTTCCTAAACATTGAGATAGATTTGAAGAATCTCCGTAGTTTTCGTTTGGGATTTTTCTCATTGTGGGTAGTTTCAAGAAAAAGGATGAAGACCAAGTTAAATGTGGAGGAGCGTGAAGTTTCATGGGCATATGGGTTTTGAAGTTAGGGTTAAGAACTTCGCTTTTTAGTGTGAAAATGGAGATGTTGTGTTTGTCGACAATGTCTTTTTAAGTTTGTAGAATCATAACTTTTTTTAATGAATTTAGTCAGTTTTGTGCAATAAGTGCTAAGTGATGCTATCAAGAAGAGGATGATTGACGAAAACAATTTTGCTTCATTCAGGAGCTGACTGGAATCAGTTTGAACTCAAAATGTTTCATCTTCCATCGAATGTGATTGTGATTAGAAAATGAGAACGATTGATCGCAATTGCTCTATTATAAAATTGAGATTCACACCGATGTCGGTAAACTATCAGATTATGATAGTGCTTGGTTAGAATTCACATCTACGATCATAGTATAAGGGTGTACTTTCAAACATTTTGATGATCAAGTTTGTAACGACCATATTGTAGAGAGTTTTGAATAATGTGTACCTTTAAGAGAAGGTGGTGATATGAGATTTATATAATCTTAAAAATATGATATTGTAATAGAATTTTTTGTTTAAAGTCTGGAACAAATATAAATTTCACTAAATATACTACGTATAGTTTATTTAGTTGACTCAACGTTAAAGTTACAACCTATTCGAATTAAGGATGTGCATTTAAATCGATCCATTCGATCCAAAATTAGAAATTTGATTTAGCGAATAAAAAAATTCAAACCAATTTTATTATTAACCTGATCAATCCATTTTACAATCCATAAGATAACAAAATAAAAATGCTAGAAGGAACCAAGCCATGCAACTTTGCCATCAAAATATGCACTAAAATTTTAAAATCGATTAAAGCAACAAAAGATACTGGTATAACTAGTTTTAATAGAAACCAATTTTAAAATTATATCAAATATAAAACTAATTTTTAATAGGAACCGGTCTTAAAAATATATAAATTGATCTGAAAATATAAACAAGTTTTATAGAAACAGTTCTAAGAACTAAACCAAATTATATATATATATATATATATATATATATATATATATATATATATATATATATATATATATATATATATATATATATATATATATATATATATATATATATATATATATATATATATATATATATATATATATATATATATATATATATATATATATATCAATTCGGATTGTTTTAGCAAACATACTAATTCCTAATTTGAATTTCAATTCACAAAAAGTGTATGATGTATAGTAACTCCTCTTTTTTGGTAACACTACTATAATAGCAACTCCTCCAAATGATATTAAAAAGGTTACAAAATATATAGAACAAAACTTATTTTTCTTTTGAAAAATGCATTAGAAGAATCTCTTTAATGTGGCATAAATTCATAAGTCTTGTGCTACCAAACCAGTACAAATAGTGGTACAACTTTTCCTAATTTTCAAACCAGTAACCCTGTAAAAATGTACCATCAAATAACTCTTTTTAAACAAGGACTCTGCTATATTAAAAAGGTATGGGATTATAATTGCAGTTGCAGACTGATACCAATTCCCTTAGATTTAATACAGTACTTGTTACCTGACAATCTTAATTGCATGAAAATAGTGACCTTTGGAATTTTTCCCTGCATATTGGGAAACAAAAATCTCAAAATATCACATGTAGAAATTAAATTTTCAGTATGTCACGGACAGCGTTATTTGAAATGGCGCGAAAGTCCCGTCCTTTATATACTTAATGGACTCAAAGGTGGAACTCTCACACTATTTTAAATGGCGTAAACCTCCTGTCCATAACATACTGGAAATTTAATTTCAAACATATGGCATTTTAAGATTTTTGTTTTCCAGACATGTATGCAGGAAAAAAAATTATTTATTCTCAAAAACCAAAAATGCAATGAAATTTTTTTATTTCATGATATAAAAGGATTGTCCCACCACGATGTAGTAGTACTTGAAAGTGATGCATAGCTATTTTGAGTAGGTTGTCCTTTTCCTTTTCTTTTTTTTGGTAGATTCCATTCCAACCATACAAATGATATTATGTAGCTAACCATGTAAAGTTAGTCGTTACCTATAATTTTGGCTTCATGACAAATGTTGTTTCAATGTCATTTTTTCTTGTGAGAATAATCATTCTTTACCATATATGCATGTATCAGAATAATTTGAATTAGTTACGTGAAGGTTAAACTTAGGAACTATCATATTAGTTACTGCTTTCAATAATATATTTTAACTTTTTATCCCTAACCTTATATTTTGTTGCTTTGTTTTCTTTCACCTATCTATGTTTATTTATGTAGCATCACACAGGTGGTGGGATATCGGTTTCTTTTAGTCTTAGTTGTGGGCCAATTTTCAATTTTGTGGGGTAGCTGCTTTGGTGGAAATTTGTTTCACTTTTGTGAGAGATTGTGAGAGATACATCGGATATTCATCCAAAATTTTATGATAGTGAGTGGATTCTTCCACTTATAAATGTTCAATCTTCATATTCATAGTCAATGTGGAACTTTTTCATACTCACACTTGTAACTTTTTCATACTCACACTTGTAATTTTTTTTCAACACTCTTCCTCAAGTGTGAATTTATCCACAATCGGAGAGTTAAACGAGGAGCATTTTTCAATTTTGGGACTTTTCTTTTAAGCAATACATTTTTGTGAGAGACACGTCATTTATTCGCCCAAAATCTTAAGGTAAATGGTGAGTGAGTTCTCCAACTTATAAATATTCAAGTCTCAACATTCATAATCAACGTGGGACTTCCCCACACTACTCACACTTGTAATTCTTTTTCAACAGAAATGATCATGATTTTGTTGTTGTTATCAGAGTGGATTTTTAGTGAGTGAATTTATTATCGTGTTAGCCGTCGAGTTCATTAGTTATTTTTTAATGGATTAAATGAGTTTTTATTCCCTTTAAATATTTTAAATTTCATTTTTAGTCTCTCTAAATTTTTCCTTCAAAGAATGGTTCTCTTAAAAAATTAAATTTTAAATTTCGGTCCCTCCTGACAAAATCGTAACTAAAATGGTCTATAATTTCGTCGCTAAACAAAAATTGTCGTTAAGTTGTAAAAATTGTTGCTAAATTACAGGAGAGTTCAAAAGTTAAAATTTAATTTTTTAAAAAGATAATTCTTTGAAAATTTTTAGAGAAACTAAAAACGAAATTTGAGATATTTAGAGGGATCAAAAACTTAGTTAATCCTTTTTTAATATGTGATTCTTCTGCCCGTCAGTTCAAACTCCTTATTTTTTAACAATTTGGCTTTGCTCTCCTAGTCAAATTCGCTAGATTGTGCGAGTGGTGTGTGATTGATTGCTCTAGATTAAGATTTGTGTTTACTTTATCCTTTAAAAGTTGTTTTATATCACTCATTGGAATCCACAATAATTGTTATTAACGTTAACTATGTCTATTGAAGTAACATTGTGTCAACTCTAATAAATAACTTAGAACATCTATATCTATTATATTTGGGGTGATAAAACAGATCGGATATGTCTGATTTGTACATACTTTTTTATAAATTGTGTTAAGGTTTTAGATTTGCACTCTTTAATATAACGGTTTTGTCTCTTTTTTCCAATTTTTAGACATTTGTATTAACATAAAATTTTATAACTTTAAACTTTAAAAATACAGTGCTTGCCCGCTCTATCCCGTGCTCATTATTTTTGGGGAATAGACTAAAACTTTAGGCCTGTGCCTTGAACTATGTTCGTTCCTCCGCCCCTTTTTTTTTTCTGAGATTTTGTGGGGCAGATACATTATCCTTTTGCCTCCCCTAAATGCATTCATTTGAATTTATTAAATTAGCCCCACTTAATTTTTTTTATATTATTATGTACTACTTCGTAATTATTTAAACAATTTATGTACGTTTTTTAAATATTCAAACAACACTTTGAAAATTTTGGATCTCATTAAATAGACTCTATATCTCAGAAGTTAACTGTATATTTTTTTTTATCCGATTAAAATGAAAAACTATCTTTCTTGATTGTTAGAACGTTTATAGTTTTAGTATCAAGTATCCATGAAACTTTAACACAATGGTCTTAGAATTAATGAAAGCATGGTATAAGTTACGATAAAATGGTAAACAGAAAAATTCCATTGCCACGCTGGAGTAACGAAGTAAAAAACCTTCATTGAAGGTACACTTAGGGTATCCGCTCATTGCCACTCCCATAATTAAATCTGACATTCTCTTATTTTTATTTAGTTTCTAAATTCATGGATAAATTTGAGGGTGACAAAAACGAAAATTTTCATGGATTATTCAAAAAAAATTAATAATTTATTTTAAATTGTTGATATAAATTTTTCAAAAAAATTATCAAAAAAAATTAATATTATCAGAAATTTCAAAAGTGCCATAGTTTATTGAAAATTTCGAAACTTTCAATAGCATCAAAAAAGTATATTGTCAAAAAAAATTTGATTTTTTTTTCAAAAATTCCTATAAACACGAAAAAAAATTGTAAGTACATTAAAAATAATTGCAGCCATTATATAGGAGTACCCGATTTAACTAAGTTAAAAAATAGTCCCACAAAAGAGTTTGATTAGGGTCTTCAAGATTTAATTAGTTTGTTTTTTATTTATCATCTTAATTATATTTAGAGCTTTTACTATTTCGTAATAATATATGCTATTTAAATCAATTGTGTAACTCAACTCATTAAAATAATTATAGGAGTATTTTTGCATAAGATAGCTTTTGGTTGAAGAAAAATAATGGTGTCTAGAAGAGAAATATTTTCGTATTAGTCGCTTATTTGATTTTTATATTGTCTAGTGATAATCTTGGTACTAAATTTGATTTTTATATCATGAAACTTTCATTCACGTTGGTTAGAGACTGTGATGAAGTGATGACTTTTTTGGAATGGAGTTCTACCAGATGTTTGAAGTACATTTTCCAGTCATGAAATTTCAAAGATATTATTTGGGCTTTTAGAGGGACATATTTTTCAGAGTGTCTCTTCTTTTCTTTGTGGCTAAACCAGGCTACCCTTATTACTTCTTCTGTGGGTCTTCAATGATTCTATTTTGCCGGGTTGAAAATTTCTATCAGATAGTGATGCAAGAGGAGCAAACTTGCCTCGTTTGGTTTCCTAATATAATTTCCTTTCATATAAAAAAATAGCTCTTAAATGATTTCTCTCCCTATCACTGTATAGAGAATTCTGTAAATAGATTGAAAATAGCTTTTAATCTGTAAACAATTAAGATTGAAATGTATGAAAAATGTACAATCCCATAGTAGAATTCTATCATACAACGGTTTTTTCACTCTAGATTCTCCTATCCAAACACATAAATGATCTGACTTCATTTTCTGTGAAGCAGAACAGTTGTTTCATCAAATGAAGATAACAGAATAATTATCAGTTTAAAACATGTATCAGCTTGCATTAATTAAAAGGGGGATCCAACTCAACATATTGATATTTTCTTGCCTGAAAGTTGCAGCAGGGTGTTTCACAAATTAGTGCTTCAATCACTCTGTGTCAACCGACTGGCGAAAAATAATACAATTGACTAGTTGAGGGAAGACAACATTTCCAATTTTGAAAGCAAGAATGGAGGACATAAGGATATACCCTGTACAGAAAGTATCGACTTCTCACCCAAAATATATGTAGCACAGTGATATCTTCAAATATTGTTTTTAGATTCTGCAACCAACCCAGTTCATGCATCAAAGCCGGCACCAGTCCACCCATGAGCAGTAGATCTACCCTTGGACACAGCACCAATTCCCTTTCCTTTTAATTGGAAGTTGACTTTCTTTTTATTTCTACCTTCGCCTTCATTAGGTGGTTGCTGATTAGGTCTATCTGTCACTGCAACTTTTTGACCATTACTTTGTTCAGTATTAACACTTGCGGCTGATCCCCCACTTGATTCCCTGGCGTTGGGAATAGAGGAACTATCCTGAGAAGAACTTTGTGATCTCCCATCCTAACACAATACAAGTGCATGATTTAACATTTACTTGTATAATCCGAAATATGCATATTATTAAACATGTGCATGATTTAACATTTACTTGTATAATCCGAAATATGCATATTATTAAACATGTATAATCCGAAATATGCATATTATTAAACAGGTATAAGTATGACTGAACAAATTAGGAGCGTAGCTTAGAAAACACCAATAACTATACAGCTGTAATAATGCATATAAGGCGAGAAAAACATACATGATTAGTTGTTATGTGACTTGGATTCATAGCTTCCAATCGTCTTTTTAATTCCGCCAACCGAGAAAACTGAGACTGACTGCTTTCTTGAACCTACATAAGATTGTTAGTAAACAACCAGCTTAAAAGTAGCATATTATTATATCTCATTCAACAATCAATTTACCAAATTGCTCAAATCTTCACATAGCTGCTCCTTTATTGTTTCCTCGTCCTTCACTGCTTGCACGGCTGATTCCCATGCCTGCAGCACAAGCACATATCAATTATATTTTAAAAGGTATTTGGCAATACTCATGGATATTTTAGTGGATCAAATTTCTCACACTAATAACGGGAACATAAGATTGAAAAAAGCAAACGACTCAGAGATCTTGTGTTCTAGATGGTATTTAGTACAGTACCACACTAATATCCTGTGCTCACCTTAATAATGGGAACATAGGACTGTGAAAAAAGCAAATGAAAAAGTAAGTGAATAGCCCGTCAATTTATTTGTGATTCACACAAATAATGATTTAGAGATCTTATTTAATGAATATAGTATTCCTCATTCAACAAATAAAGATACCCGGATGAGGGAAACTATTTATGTAAATTACATAAAACTTGCACTGAGTTATAAGGACTGATCACTAATGTGCTTAAAAATGTTCTCTCCAATTGATGCGATCATTACTGGGTAAGAATATATCTTGATGCACCGGCTAGCTTTAATCTGAATATGAATGACAAATGTGCAGAACATGCCAGTCAAAATGCATACGATTTATATCAACACGAAAACAGATCAATGCCTTGAGCAATTCATCTGAGCACTTAACAACAAGGTTGTCAAAATCGGGATCTTGCATAAGATTGGGAGGGGATAGTAAGATCGTAAATCATAAGATCAGAAGATTCTACTCAATTTTTTAAGATCATAATTTTGATAACCATGCTTAACAATCATCGCGAGTTTAATAACATAAAGTGAAAAGATCTGAAGCCACGGTAAGAAGGTATTAGAGGAATAGATCAAGTCTAACTAACAGCAGCAAGCGTACCTTGTAACTAACTGTCTAACACAGCTAGAAACAGTTATAGCCAACCTAGCAAACTGACTGACATTGCCAGTCAGTGCTAGCCCGTGACCTGCTACAACAGGTTGTCAGAAAGATCTATAACAACATTTCACATAGATTCGAGAATCATGAGCAATATAGAGAATTCTAACATGGTATCAGTTGAGCCTCACAATGATCTCATCTCAGAATTTTGATACAGTGCTCACAGCCACGTCACTGCCGGCGCCGTTGCTGACATTGCATTCTTCGTCTTTGCCCACTTTGTTTTCTGCTGCCTCCTAAGGTGTCAACAAGTCGAGCTAGTGATCAAAGCTCACAAGCTTCATCACTACCTTGTTAACCCTAAGATTCCTATCAAGTTTGCAACGATTGCAGATGCAGAATCAAACTCAATCTCCAAAGAACTCAAAGTCTGGGAGCAACAGGATCAACTTCTTTGGCTTCAATCTACAATCTCCGGAGATGTCACGTCGTGTCATACAATACAAACCCTCGCGGAAACTCTAGGATAAAATACATGCATATTTCCAACAGCATGTTAATGCAAAGTTGTGCCGACTGTGCTCTGAACTCAGACACACAAGGCTTGAAGGTTGCTCAGTTTCTGAGTTCTTACTCAATCGATTCAATCATAAGCTCCATTTGCGCAATTGGTGAGTTAATCTCACCCCGTGAACACTTAGATGTTATACTTGAAGAACTTCCTCATGATTTTGAATCCCCTATATCCCTGATTAGTGGAAATTTTGGCTTCATCTCCATAGAAGAAGTGGAAACTCTCCTTGGACATGAAGCACACCTTGAAAGGTTCAAGAAACTATCTCTGTCTAAAGTAAAACTTGTTCATCCACTAGTCCTCTTGTTCACAATGCAAATTCCATCTCCTCTGATTTTGATGACATCCACGTCAAAAACTCTGATGAGATCCTACTGAGTTCATTAATGAGGTAGCAAGTCTCATTGTGGTGGTCATGGTGGCAAAGGACGTGGTAGTCATTGTTCCATTCAATGTCAGGTTTGCCATAAATTTGGTCATGATGCTTCCATTTGTTTCAATCACTTCAAAGAGATTACATGCTGTTTACGGTGGAAAAAGATAAACAACCGCTAGTCTTTCCAAAGCCTAAAAACTAAGGGTTACTTGCAAGATCGACTAGTTGATCCTAAGACATGTGCTAATGTATCTTAGTATAACTTGTTCGACCGACGTGAGACTTTGCTTTTTCGAGAAACGGTTTTCTTTGAAGGTTAGAACAAGCATGAGTTTCAACAATGCAATGTTTTGACCGACTGAAGGTGACTCGTGACCGACAGTAGGTTACGACTTGTTTAAATGAAATAAATGTTGAGTGACTCTTTAGTAAATTCTAGTATAGAGATAGAACGAGTTTCAAAAGCTTAGATGATAATATAAAAGGATCATTCAAAAGTAAATAAAATTAAAGCAAAAGATTCAAAAGGAACTGAAAAGAAAGGAACTTGCATTGACATAAAGATGGTGATTCACGTATATTAACACCTTTGAAATCCTCTGCTTCCTTACGCTTGGAATGTTGGGCTTGTTAAGTGATTCTAGTACAAAGTGAACACCTCGAATCCTACACTGAATCCTTTTATTTATAGTAGTCACAAATCTAACTACCTACGTACTAGAACACACTATATACTTGGCACGTATTTGGCCTAAGGTAACTGTTTATCTATATTTTCACCACGTACTTGGCGCTTAATCTGGAAAATTGTCTTGCAACTGTTGGTATTTTCAAAATTTCAAAATTATCCCGCTCCAGCGCTCACTTCGACGTCATCCTTTAGCGTAGATAGATGATCTAAACTTCTCTAAGTCTTAGATTTCAATTTGGTCGACAAGACCAAATTCGACTAGCTTGTTTGTCAACTGTGTCGACTTTCCACTGCTGACTAATAATTTTTCTAACTACTTCTCATTCTCAAGCTTAATTTCCTTACAGCCTTTATTTGTAGGATATCTTCTTAACTCGTGGGACTACCCTCATTAATTACGCAATATATACCTTAAAAGATTTTTAAGGTAACAAAGTGTCCCCCAGAGATGTCATTTTCGAATTTCGGCCAACATGAGACAATGGCATCTTTGAAACGTCGACCAGTTTTTCAACAACTCATTCGCTTCCACTTCTCCCTTAGTTGGCGTAACTGTACCCCCCTTACTCATGACGTCACGCCATCATGATAGTGTATCACATCTTCTCCTCGAGACGTGTAAGCTATTAATTCTTCGTCATTTCTTTTTCTTAGTAGGAGACGTGGCCCACCATCTCGATACTCCCTCTCACCACGTGTCCATAAATTAAGTGACACGAATTTGAGGAGTTTGGAAAGAAAATTTTAATTGTTTTCTTGATTATTTCCTTTTCCTTTTTACTTGGGGTTTTCCTTCTATAAAACTCATTTCTTCTCTCTTTTGACTCTTCTCTTCAACCTGACTCAACGCATTCTGTCTTCAGAGAACGCAAATCCTTTTTTCTTCTGATCTTCTTCTTCAAACTTCTCTGTCTTTTCCAATGGTAAGCTCCAGTAGAAAGGTTCCTTCTTCTGCAACACTTCTACATCCATTCCTTATTGGTGGGAAGGAGTATGTTCCTGAGCCACCTTATTCAGAAGAAAAAGCAAAGATATGGCAATCGCAAGTATTAATCCCTTTCTCTCTACATGATAAACCCCTGGCATTTCTAGATCCTCTCCCTGAAAAACGTAGACCAAAGATTTCTATGGACGAACATGCATTTTTCCCAACCAGTACCTTACCAAACCACTGGTCTCTCTTGAAAAGCCTTTGTCACTACACTATGTAGATAGAAACTTCAAGACTGCTCCTCCCAGAAATTGTCCTAAGTTCCGTGCTTGGATGACACATTTAGAAGCAGAAAAACTCGATCAATGGCAAAATTTAGGTATCTACACTCTTTTACAAATCTCTTGTTGTGGTCCTCCTTATTCCTGCGGTATGCTGCTGGCTACAATCCAATTTTGGGAGGGTTCGACCAATACCTTGCATACGAAGTGTGCTGCTATCACTGGATTAAAACCGACTGGTCGCGTATTCAATCATGGGGATGCAGACCCCATATCTTTGAAGTTTGACGTAGGTGATTCTGGTAAACCGGCGTATAATAACTCCATCGACTATCATGCCAAAACCTCAGGCCCTGTGACTCCTGAAGAGCATGTAGCATTTCTGACCTTATGGTTGTCTCGCTTTGTTTTTTGTTCAAGGTTTATGCAGATAGCCAAACAATTTTTATATTTGGCTACTCAGTTACATCAAGGTCGTGATATTGCTTTGGGTCAGCTGATATTGGCTTCTCTTGACGAGTCATTATCTGATGTCGTTTCTCAAATCAAAACTTTCGACCCTACCAACTCCAAGAAGAAGAACGTTTTGGCCCATGGCCCCTTTTGGTTCTTACAATTGTAGCTCAACGCCACTTTCTCTAAAGATATCAGGCCATATGGGATGAGAAGAGTGGCATGTCCTCCAGCGGAACGTCACGTTGTTTGGAAACGCCTAATTCCTATGACCCCTGATGATAAAACTTCACCCAGCGTCGAGGTATTTCGACTCTTGTTCAGCATTATGTTGACTCGTGTCGATTTTGAATCTTCAATGACTCCTTGTGATAGACCTGATGGCCCTGAGTGGTTTACTAGAGTTTTTCCTCCTCCAAGAAATGAAGACAAGAGTAATTCTTTAGCTATCTGGAGGCGCTTTTTGGTTCCTCAATTTCTGTCATCTGTAATTGTTGGCACCACTCTAGGCTTGGTTTCTTATCAACCTAATTTAGTAGCTCGCCAATTTGGGCTCTATCAGTTTATCCCCAAATCTCTATTTTCCTCCTTTGAGTTGCTTTTTAATATCACCAGCGATCAACCTTATGATGTCTTCAGAGCAGACGTCGAGAATTTTTTAGAAAAGAGGCCTAAGCTTGGTTCTATCCCTTTTCAACCTACATTTTACTGTACCAAGGAATTTGAAACTTGGTGGCAGTCATATATTATTGCATATGTTGGTGCCTCTGAGACAAAGCTAGCTGAACTAACCGAAGCTTTTACCAATTTGCAGGCGAAGGCAACCAAATGTAAGACTACTCAAGCCAAACAAATTCAAGCTTTCCAGCAGTATTTCCGAGTTGTGTATCGACCTAATGATCTTCGTCGGACCATTTTTGAGGCAGCCAAAGAATTAAAGGAGAAGGTAACCAACAGGATCCCAAAACCTAAAATTCCTGGTTACGCGAAAGATAAATATCTTTACACCCCCTTCACTTTGGAAAAATTAAATTTCCTCTTTTGCCATCTAGCCCCTTGGCTTTGGCCTTTGGCCCACCTATTCCCGACTGGTGGTATAGCCCTTGGTGAAAACGCTTATAAGAAAAAGATCGAGAGAGTGGTACCGACGAAGCATTATCTACCCAACTACTCAGGGCCTCTTCATATCGATCCTCAATATGTTAAGAGTACGCTCTACCATGCAAGCTGGTAACAGTTTTTTTGAAAAGCTTGCCTCTTTACTCTTTTGGCTCTTGTCACTTATTTGATTGTTCTTTCCTTACAGCCATCCAAATAGACCAAGGGGACGCTCCTGTCGACCAGACTAGTCCTTCGACAGAAAAGGTTCAGGTTTGAACTTTACTGATTTCTTGTTCTATATCTAGCATCATACACTTAGCCAATTTTCAAACCTTGTAGGTTACTCCTGATAAATCCCCCTCTGATGATGACACCATTTCGACTGCTCTTAGAAACTCAGTTCTTCAGTACGTATGTTTGTATGCTATTCCTTCAACTTTCCTTATGATTTGAACGGTTGCTAACACTTCATCTATCTGCAGAGTCAAAACCGTTCGACGGATTTGACTGCTCCCTCCAACAAATTCAAAAGGTCCAAGAAGGACAAACAACATTCTACTACGGGGACAGAGGTATTTCTTGTCGGCTTAGCCACCCTTTTTTACAAATAGCTTATATTTTCTTCTATTGTCTTCAGCCATCTCCTGATACTTAGTCCCCTCAACATTTCCAAAAATCCAAAGGCCACAAAAGGAAGAAAGATTCTTCTGCCAAGAGTGGAGTAGCAAAGAGGAAAAAGAAAACCAAAGTGCCTTTGGCCAAAGACTTTCAGGCTAACCCTGATTCTGCTACTGATGCCATAGTGGTGGACACAACAATTGTCGACACACTTCCTCCCCCAAGATTGTTGGAGCTTCAGGGCCAACTGGGACCATCGTTGTTGTCCCTGTTGAAGAGAATCTAAATGTCAATCTTGACTTGTCGGCACAGGTAGTCACCTATTTCACTCTCATTCAACTTGTTGGATTCATCTCATTAATATATTTTCTCTTTTTAGGCTAAGACTTCTGATCGACAGCCCCAAAGTATGGCCGAATACAGCCCACTGTCAATGGGTTCTTCTCCTTATAATCAAGGAATTCCTGTCTTCGAGGCTGGTGAGTTCGTTGATCTGACTATTCAGGCTACTCATAGTGATTTGGACTCAATCACTAGTTCTGCCACGCATAAGGATTCTAGCTCGACTAGTTCTGACTCTAGTCTTTCAAATTCCCTGCAGGGTTCAGGGGCGAAAAAAGATGCCACACCACCTCTGAAACTGCGCCCCCAAAACCTAATGAGCGAGAAAATGCTGATTCGCCTGCATCGTTGAAGAAAGTTGTGATAAAACCTTCTGCTGCTCTGGAGGCAATGGCTAGACTACGTAGCTTAATAAGCTCTCGTGAGCTCTCTTCTGGCTCCGATTAATCTCAACTTCAGTGGCAAACTGGGACCTGAGGCAACAAAAGCCAAGATTTTGACGGATAAGATTCGTACTTATGCGATGAATCCATATTTGCCTCATTTGCTTACTGAGCCAATTATTGGTCCAGAGATTTTGGACGTGCTTGCTCAGTTGAAAGATCTTAATATTTCCGAAGTTGCTCGAACCATGATGACTGTGTTTGAGAAATTGTTTGCCCCTATGCTCCGCAATATTGAGAGTATCAAAAAAACGAGCAATTGGTCGAGTCGAAGGAGAGTTTTGTAAAGGAGAGTTGGGAGGTGGTGGTAAAAGCCAAGAAGAGGTCATCAAGATGTTGGCAATGATTGAGGAGAAAAAAGCAGAGTTGATTCACAAACAGCAAAGGGCTACTGAAATACGCCTTCAGATTGCTGCTTTACATAAAGAATTGGAATCTATTGCTGAGCAGGAGGGAGAAATCATTGACAAGATTATCAATCTAACTCAAGAACAAGTCAACCAGAATGCACTGGATGTTGTGGCCATAGGTGAAGAAATCTCTTCTGTCGAAACAGAGCAGAGACCTAAAGCTCAAGCAGAAGATTTTGAATCGCAGGCCGTATACTTCAATGCCGAACTGCAAGCATTCCAGACCAAATTTCGGCACTTCTAATCATTGTATCAGTTTTAGGATTTTTACGTAATATTTGAACAATGGCCTTGAGCCACCTTTTACTGTAACACTTTTTTTTGCACGCACTATATATGCCTTTTAGTTGGTTTTGCACGCACTATATATGCCTTTTAGTTGGTTTCAAACGCAATTTTCTCCGACTTATTTACTTGACATATGTTTATTTTGTCGAAATTTTGATCTCTTGAAGAATAGGCCTATACTTCTTCAAGTACTTCCCGTTCACCCTTAAGATTCGTCGAACTAAGGTCAACTCTTCAATTTCATAAGCATTGTTGGAAAAAACGTGCACTACTTTAAAAGGTCCTTCCCAATTTGAGGACCATTTTCCCAAAACCCTATCATTTCTATCCATAGGCAATATGACTTTCCAAACCAAATCATCGACAGAAAATACCTTGTCCTTTACCTTTTTATTGTAAGCTTTGGCAACTCTTTCCTTATGTCTTCTTAACGAATCTAGGGCCAACATTCTTTCTTCGTCTATGTCAACAAGTTCATCTTCCATCATACTCCAATAGTCTTCAGATGGTATTTCGTGTTGTCTTTGAATCCTCACTGACTGAACATGGATCTCTACTGGTAGCACTGCATCATGTCCATAAGTTAGTCGAAACGGCGTAGTCCCTGTTGCCTCCTTTGACGACGTCCTACATGCCCATAAAGCTTGATCTAGCGTTTTGTGCCAATTTTTTGGTTTCTTTCCCACATGCTTCTTGATCGGGTTAATTATGACTTTATTGGCTGCTTCGACCTGACCATTTGTCTGGGCATAGTAAGGAGTAGACGTTAACAGTTTAATCCCAACTTCTTTTGTGAAATCTTGCATTTTTCGTCCAGTAAAGACTGACCCTTGGTCAGTTGTAATTGTCTCTGGAATCCCAAACCGACACATGATGTGATTATGGATGAAGTCTATAACAGCTTCTTGGTCGACATTCACCAAAGCTATGGCTTCGACCCATTTTGTAAAATAATCAATGCTGACTAAAATATACTTTTGTTGTTTTGATGAAGCTGGTCTTATTTCTCCAATCATATCCAATGCTCATCTTCTAAAAGGCCAAAGTTTTATCACTGCATGCAATTCACTTGCAGGAACATGTTGTATGCCCCCATGCAATTGGCATTCTTGGCAACCTTTAGCAAACTCAATGCAATCTTTCAACATTGATGGCCAATAGACACCCATACGCACGAAAAGCCACTTCATTTTTTGTCCAGCCTGATGTGCACCACAAGCTCCACTATGCACATTCGACACATCTATATATGCCTCACTTTCTCCAAGGCATTTAAGCAACACTCCTTCAACTGTCTTTTTGAATAACTCATTCTCTATCAAGACATAACTGAGAGCATGATATTTGATTTTACGATCTGTCAAACCCGTAGGGAATCGTAGATAGTCGACCAATGGCTTTCGCCAATCAGTTCCTGACAATTTGTCAATGGTCAGGACCTCAAAATTTTCGGCATCCACGACCCCTAATTTTATAATCGACAAGTCTGAAGACGACAACAAAGTTGCTCGCACCTTCTCCCTTACTTGAATTGGTTCTTCATTTTAGTCTTTCAAAACCTTATATCTTGAAGCTTCTTGCGCTAGATCATTAGCTTCTTGACTCTCCCGTCAGGGTATGTGTTGAATACTCACTTATTCAAACTGTTTAAGCAATCTGACGGTGATCACGAAATACATGATTAAGTTTTCATTAACACATTTATATTCTTTCGATACTTGTTTAATTACCAGTTCAGAATCTCCCATAATTTCGACATTCCTTGCCCCCAATTCTAGCAGAAGTTCAAGTCCTGTTATCAAAGACTCATATTTTGCTTCATTATTTGTACACACGTCGTCGATTCTGTACTTGAATTCTGCTGGAATTCCATGGAGAAATTATAATTCCTCCTGTACCAACTCCATTTTTATGGCTAGAACCATCGAAATATAACTTCCATGGCCTTATTTCCAAATAATTATGGGGCATTCCGACCATTGAATGGTCGACAAGGAAATCAGCTACGAATTGCCCTTTCATTGCTTTCAAAGGCATATACGTCAGAGAATACTCAGTCAATGCTAGGGCCTATTTACCAATTCGACTATGCAGAATTGGTTTAGACAACATATGTTTAATAATATCAAAATGAGAAGACACATACACATCTATTGGTTTGATATATTGCTTTAATTTGATACAAGAGAAGTACAAGCATAGACATAGTTTTTCTATATCACTATACCGAGTTTCAGGGCCATTAAGCATTTGACTAAGATAATATATAGGTCTTTCGACACTTTTTTCGTCCTCTTGAACTAACATGCTTCCTATAGTCGATTCTGACGCTGAAATATATAACCTCATTGGCATATCTCAAGCAGGAGGTGCTAATATTGGAGACTTCATCAAGTACTCTTTGGTTTTGTCGAAAGCATCTTGATGTTCTTCCTGTCAGACAAGCTCCTCATTCTTCAGTCGAAGTAATGGTGAAAATGCTTTAATTTTACCACTTAAGTTGGATATGAATCTTCTAAGAAAATTTATTTTGCCCAACAATGACTGAAGCTCCTTTTTGGTCGATGGAGGCTTTACGTCCATAATGACTTTGGTTTTACTTTGATTTACTTCAATTCCTTTTTTATGCACCACAAAGCCAAGGAAGTCACCTGCTTGCACACAAAAAGCACATTTTAATGGATTCATTTTTAACTCATATTTTCTCATTCTCTCAAAGGCCTTTCGAAGATGTCTTACATGAGTTGGCCTACTATTCGATTTTATCAATGTCATCAATGTATACTTGCATAAAATCTTCAATAAAATCATGAAACATTGA
Organism: Vicia faba; assembly: GCA_948472305.1. Classification (NCBI taxonomy): domain Eukaryota; kingdom Viridiplantae; phylum Streptophyta; class Magnoliopsida; order Fabales; family Fabaceae; genus Vicia; species Vicia faba. The sequence continues at coordinate 972,807,665 of OX451738.1, forward strand.
ATTCATTGCCCTTTGGTACGTCGCTCCAGCATTCTTCAGGCCGAATGGCATGACAACCCATTCATAAGCACCTAAGGCTCCTGGACAGCGAAACGCCGTTTTTGGCACATCTTCGTCTGCAATAAAAATTTGATTATACCCAAAATAACCATCAAGCATACTTAAATATTCAAAACCAGCAGCAGAGTCGACTAACATTTCTGCTACAGACATGGCATATTCATCTTTAGGAGTAGCAGCATTTAAATCTCTAAAATCAATGCATACTCTTAAAGTTCCATTATTTTTAATTACGGACACTATATCTGCTAACCAGTCGACATACCTTGCAGTTCTTATGAACTTGCTTTTGAGGAGTCTTTCTATCTCCTCTTTGATTTTTGACATTATGGCTGGGGCGAAACGTCTAAGAGTTTGCTTTACTAGCTTTTTTCCAGTTTTTATTGGCAATCTCAACTCTGCCAAGTCCTTGCTTAAACCAGGCATTTCATTATAGTTCTAAGCAAAACAATCTTTAAATTCTTTAAGTAAAGATATTACCTCAGATTTCAGCTCTTTGTCGATATTGGCGCTGATATATGTTGGTCTTTTATCCCTATCTTCGCCAAGATTCACTTATTCTAAAGGGTCATGTGGCTGCATCTTTTCTGGCGCCATTGGATCATTCTCGAAACCTAGGGGTTCGTCGTCATAAATGCAGTCCAGACGCTGCTTGTCGACGCTTTCCTCAGTCATTTTTGGCTTGTCTGGTGGTTTTGGCTCAATAGCCAAAATGATTCCCTCTCTTGGTATCTGAGATTTATTGGCTTTGATAGTCACATCTTCTTCGGCTTCTAAAGCCGAATTCAACTTGTTTTCGGCAATATACGCTGAAATCTTGTTTAGAGCTTCTAGCTCATACATCATCATTCGTGATGTCTCCCCAGCCTGTCGGTCGGATTCCTCCATAGTATGTTTCTTCTAAGGGGTCTACATCCCAAATGAAACCATGAGTCTCATCTAACTTCAAAGAAATAAATGCCTCATCCAAATTAGGATAAACATCTTCAGCTGGGTTGCAAGGAGAGATGTTAGCTAACTTTCTCTTAAATTGCCTTTTGCCAACATTATTCACATCAGCCATGAAATACCCTTGATCTGCTTCGATATTTTCTACTATTCCATCTTCCCTCCAGATCACCAGACGCTGGTGCATAGAAGATGGCACAGTCCCTACGTCGTGTAGCCATTCTCTTCCCACCAGAAGGTTGTAGCTTAGTTTGGCGTTGATTACCATAAATATAGTCGGCCTGGTAATGGTGCCGACAGTTATGTCTACTTTGATCACACCCATGGTGCCTTCAGTTTTACCCCCATAATCTGATAAGACCACGTTGTGAGATCTTATATCGGTGTCATACTTTCTGATTTTCTTCAGGTGGTGTGGCATATTTACCGTAGCACCACAATCTATCAACACTTTGTTGATAGTTATCCCTTCAAATTTAGCTCGGATTAAAAGGGGTTTTAGATGGCTTTTCATGGCCATACTTGGTTTTTCAAAAAACGCATCTTGATTCTCTACAAAACCATTATTCATCACAAATTAACATGTAGGCTTATGTAAAGCCATTTCCTCAGCGTCGGCATCTGTCGAATCTTCTACTTCAGTGAGACAATCATATTCAGCCGGCAAGATTGACACCACATTAACTAAGATGTTCAGACTCTCCGCAGAATCTGACTTGAAGTCATCAGCGACTTCCTCAGAGCATTTGACATTTGGTCGGCTGGTGAACTCTCTTACATGTTCCTTTACAGCGGTATCAACTTTTACCGTGTATTTCTTTCCAACACCTGCTTTGTTTGCAGTATTCTGCTCAGCAGCTTCCTCGGCAGCTTGCCTTTCGGGCCTGCATTCAACGCTGGAAACGCCTCCATTGAGTCCTAGTCATGGGATTCTTACTCATGTAGTTCTCAGAGACATGACTCTTTTTCTCGGACCTGAACTCGTGCCTATAACAGACAGCTGACTTTCCTTTATCTCTAGCAGTGGCAACACTTTTTTGTGTCTCCATTTTTCCTTGAGGCTTAATCCATGTTCCTCTAGGGACACTGACAGATGGAATGAAACATCTTGGTTTGGATTGGAAGTTTCTCACAGGATTTCTTGAAGTCCCCTCTTTCTTCTGATGGAAGCTTTCGTTAGAGAATTTGTCTTTGGTTTTCTCTAGCTGTAGCCTCTGAAAGTTTTCAGCTGCAATTTTGTCAGTAAGAGCACCACATCTAGGGCATAAACAAGCTTGTGAGCCCTTGTTCTTGCATCGGTACAAAAAATCTAGCAGATCTTCTTCAGGCTTTGGGGTACACTTCAGCCAAGCCTATGTCAGGACTTTCATCAGTTCCTTCGACCATATCTTCATCCACAAATTCAGTGATTTCTACCATATAGATATCGACAGGGCCTACGAACAACGCTTCTTCTTGTTGGAGAGGATCAGCATCAATTTTCATTTTCCGGTTAGCAAACTTCAATCTCCCCTCCTGCAGTGATTTCTGCACAAGATCCCTGAAAAGTAAACAGTGAGAGGTTGTGTGATCAAGATAATTATGATACTTGCAAAAACCTCTTTTTTGTCGTTGTTCTAATGATGGTAACTTAGCACCTGGAGGTACTAAAATTTGACCATCTTTGACCAGTAAATCAAAAATTTCTTCACATTTAGTGACATCAAAAGTATAAGTTTTCGCCGGAAATTTTGGATTATTCTCAACAGGATTTTTTTCTTTTAGAGGGGAATAATAATTTAGATTCATAAGAAGGTCCTGGCTTCATCTCAGCCACATCGACCTCTACCTCAGTCGGTGAGATATAATCAGCTTCATAAATAGGATTTGTATCATCAAAGTTTACAAAGGCCACTTTTTCTCTTTTAGCCTTGGTATGTCTGACTTTTTCTAATCTCAGACGTTCAAGATGTCGAACTCTATCAGCTAACTGCGACATACTTTTCACAAATGTTGGATCTATTTTCTTCTTAATGGAATAGTCCAAACCCCCAGCTGCCATTTGAACAAGTTCATGTTCAGGCACCTACGTAAAGCACCTTGCCTTCAACGAGCGAAACCTATTTAAATAATCATCAATACTTTCAGCAAACTAATTTTTGAATGTCCCTCATAAAATTGTTCATGAAAAAGTTTTTCCAATTTAGTCCATGACTCAATCGAATTTGAGGGTAAGGTAGTAAACCATGTAAATGCTGCCTTCGTAAGGGATGAAGGAAAATTCTTTACCCTTAGGTTTTCATTATTTGCCATATCCCCTGACTCAGTTAGATATCTAGCAATGTGTTCCACTGTCGACTCACCTGATTCACCCCCAAACTTTGTGTATTTAGGAATTTTCCATCCTCTAGGTAATTCAGTCTGCAAAATGTGTTCAGACAAAGGGGAAGAATAAGTTGGCCTCTGCAGTGTGGTATTCATACCATTCCTAGCCATAATTCTTTCAACAATAGTTGTTAGGTTATTTTCTACCGCTAAATCCTCTTGTCAATATTGATCAACAATTTGATCAGCATCTTGTTGTCGATTAACCAATGTCATTGGATGGCGTTCTACCACTCTTGGTTCGACAACTTGATTTGTTGTACTTGTGGTCTAGGCACTTGCCTTTGGTAGACTGTTTCATCTTCCACTACCCCCATTTCCACTTGGACAGGGACAATTGGTCTAACAACAGGTGGTACCTGTCGAACAGGCACTTGGGGTGCCCCCAGAAAATTACACAGGCGTGTCAATTGAGTGACTATCTGCCTATTTGTTTCAGCGGATTGTCTATTAGTTTCAACCGACTCCTGCATTACAGGGTTAATCACATAACCCATTTGATTGGTTAATAGATTTACCAACTCATGGTTACTATCATCCATTTGCTGCCTCAAAACCGCTATCGATGTATTAGTTAAAGGCGGCAATGGTGGAAGAGGCCCCACTCTATTTTGGTTATTCCAATTTAAGAAATTTTTTCCTGGTGCAGACCCTTGCAACGGGGAATTCATATTTTGAGCGTTATCAGCCAATAGCGTTGGGTTTGATGTCGACTGATATCCTGGCATTAAGGAATACGGCATTTCAAAAAGAGGATCTGCAGTGCCGAAACGAGGTACATTAGGCACAACCGTGGCCATCACTGGTCCTGGACTCACTGGCGGAGTCTGAGGAGTTGACACTGGAACTGCGCCTACAGTCGACATTGTTGCAGTTGTGTTTCCTAACGAGGGCAAAGACACAACTTGAGACACTACCGTATATGTGGTAGTTATTGTTCTTTGTGGCACTACATCCACATTAGGGTTGGTAGGATTAATCATCCTTGGTGTACATTGCTTAACTTGTGGTCTATCGTACTTTTTGGTTAGATTCTCACTTCTAAGTTTCATACATTTACTAATACCCAAAAATAAAATTTGAAAACCACTACACTAGCACTGGTCCCACCAGGTGTGCCGATTTGTTTATTGTGGAAAAAGGTAAACAATCGCTAGTCTTCCCAAAGCCTAAAAACTAAGGGTTACTTGCAGGATCGACTAGTTAATCCTAAGACATGTGCTAATGTATCTAAGTATAACTTGTTCGGCCGACGTAAGACTTTGCCTTTTTGAGAAACGGTTTTCTCTGAAGGATAGAACAAGCATGAGTTTCCACAATGTAATGTTTTGACCGACTGAAGGTGACTTGTGACCGACAGTAGGTTACAACTTGTTTAAATGAAATAAATGTTGAGTGACTCTTTAGTAAATTCTAGTATAGAGATAGAACGAATTTCAAAAGCGTAGATGATAATATAAAAGGATCATTCGAAAGTAAATAAAATTAAAGCAAAAGATTCAAAAGGAACAACTGAAAAGAAAGGAATTTACATTGACATAAAGATGATTCACGTACATTAACACCTTTGAAACCCTTTGCTTCCTTACGCTTGGAATGTTGGGCTTGTTAAGTGATTCTAGTACAAAGTGAACACCTCGAATCCTACAATGGATCTTTTTATTTATAGTAGTCACAAATCTAACTGCCTACGTACTAGAACACACTGTATACTTGGCACGTATTTGGCCTAAGATAACTGCTTATCTATATTTTCACCATGTACTTGGCGCTTAATCTGGAAAACTGTCTTGCAACTGCTGGTATTTTCAAATTTCAAAATTATCCCGCTCCAGCGCTCACTTCGACGCCATCCTTTAGCGTAGATAGATGATCTAAACTTCTCTAAGTCTTAGATTTCAATTTGGTCGACAAGACCAAACTTCGACTAGCTTGTTTGTCAATTGTGTCGACTTTCCACTGTTGACTAATAATTTTTCTAACTACTTCTCATTCTCGAGCTTAATTTCCTTACAACCTTTATTTGTAGGATATCTTCTTCTTAACTCGTGGGACTACCCTCATTAATTACGCAATATATACCTTAAAAGATTTTTAAGGTAACACATGCCACATGCACCTCTAGCTCAAAGCTCACATAGTAATTCCTATAACCCTAACTCTTATAGCTCTCCTTGGTATTCTGCTAGCACACAAACTCCATCCACTGGTAGCTATCGACACTCATCCATGCCTTGTTAGCCAGTTACATTCTCCATGCCTACCTTCACTAATTCCCCCCGTTTCCCATGATGCCTTCTATTACTAGTGCCCCCCAAACCAGGCCAGACGCAATGATGGCCAACTCTGATTCTGCAGGTTCAGTGAATTGGTATTTTGATTCAAGTACATCTCACCAGTCACCTCCAATGAACATCCAACAATCGTCACCTTTTGAAGGTCCTAATGAGTATCACACGCAATGGCCAAGGTTTGTCTGTCCTTTCAACTGGTTCCTCAAAACTCAGCCCTAATTTCCCTCAATTTCCCATGATGCCTTTTATAAGTGGTGCCCTCTAACGCAAGCCAGAGGCAATGATGGCCAACTCTGATTCTGCAAGTGCAGTGAATTGGCACCTTGCTTCAGGTGCATATTCTCACCGTGTCACCTCCAATGAACATCCAACAATTGTCACCTTTTAGAGGTCCTAATGAGATTAATCATAGGCAATTGGCCAAAGTTTGTCTGTCCTTTCAACTGGTTCCACAAAATTCAAGTCTTCTTTAAACTCCAAATTTCAGTTAGTTTGAAAAAATCTATTACACGTTCCAACTATCACCAAAAATCTACTAAGTGTTACTCAGTTTGCCAAAAACAGTGAAGTCTACTTTGAATTCCATCCTAATCGATGTTTTGTTAAATGTCAGACTTCCAATGAGATTCTTCTCAAAGGATGGCTTGAAAGGGATGGCCTCTACAATTTCCTAGCCTGCTCAGTCAAACTGGATTAGAATTTCTACTTCTACCAGTCTTATTATAATACATCAACAGAAAATGCTATTTCTTTTTCCACCTGGCATTCTAGGCTTGGACATCCAAGTGTGGATGTTCAACACCTTGAACTCAAATCTTGCAATATTCCCTTCAACAATAAAAGCACAAACGATTTTTTCACTTCTTGTTGTCTAGGTAAATCTCATAGATACTTTTTATAACTCTAGTTGTCTAGGTAAATCTCATAGATACTATCTCACTCTTCTATAACCATTTACACAACGTTTTGAACTAGTCTATTATAGTAATATATGGGGCTTTGCACCTCTCACATCCATCATATGTACACACCAGATTTACATGGATTTACCGAATAAAAAGGAAGTCAAATGCTTTCACTACATTTCAACAATTCAAAACAATGGTTACAACTCAACTCCCCCTTCAAACTGACTGGGTGGAGAATTCAAACCTTTAAACCTTTTACTCAATTCCGGAATCAGCAGGGTGCCCTACATCACCTTATATGCCCACATACTCATCACCAAAATATAGTACCTTGCAACTAACTGTCTACCATATATAGAAACAATTATAAGCAACCTAACAAACTGACTGACATGTGTGAGTCAGTGCTAGCCCATGACCTACTAAAACAGGTTGTTGGAAAGATCTATAAATAGATCCAACTCAGTTGTAATAAATAATTCAATCAATAACAGAATATTTCACATAGAATCCAAGAGAATCATGGGCAATATTGAGAATTCCAACAGAGGGTAGTGTTGCTGTCATAGTGCAGTACACAACTCCACTTAAATGCTAACATGAAAATAGCAGGAGAAACAGAGAGATCATTAATGTAAATACCTTACGGGCCTGTTCTTCTTTTATCTTGGCTACACGAATTTTCTCAGTTGATTGTTCTATTTTCTTCCTCAAATGTTCAAGTGCTTAAAGTATGCACCATGTAGAAAAGAAAAGTCATTTCACCATAACAACCTTTTTAAAGTTATAATGGAAGGAGCAACAATAATTATCAGAAACCTGATTTTTTAGGGCCGGCTGTAAGTTTCATCTCAAGCGAGAGATTTGCAAGCTCACGCTCCACATTGCGGATTTTTGAATAGTTTTCTTGTATATATCTGTTAATAATAATAAAAGAACAATTACAAAAGACACTAAGGTGATTGAGTAGTTACTTGATTGGCTGCAAAGGGTTTTCAGGGGCAATAAATAGAGGACTAATTTTATATTAACAATACTACAAAAAAGCATCTACTTTTACTTGTAATTCACAGGAATAATTGCTCCGACTTTAAAAAAATTGAATCCCCAAAATAGATACTAGTTCAGTATAGGTAAACTAACTAATGATTAGCTTTATACACAAGTCACAGATCTCACTCCATGATCTACATATTTTATACTAAATTACAATTTAAAACAGTAAAATCAAGAAATAAAAAGCACATCTTGAATGTAAAATTAAACAAATAACTTAAAAAAAACCTAAAATATTTACAAATCAAAGCACAAGACTTAATTAAAAAATAACACTCAAAAACCAACAAGTCTTAATCGAAACTCTTAACATCAACAAATCCTAATCAAAACATCACATCCCAAAATTCAAACTTAAGTACTAAATATTAAAATTCAAACTATCATAGAAATCAAATATCATCATGATTGAAGTCTTTTAAAGCAAAAAATCATCATCAAACAACTCTTCTTCTTCAATATATTCCTCTTCATCCTGCACCCTACTATCTTCTTCAAACTCTTCATTTTCTTCAATGTGATTAAAATAAAAACAGAGAAGGAAAAGGATAGGGTTGAGTTTCAACTCAATTTTGATTGAAAATCCCAAAATTACCCGTAAAACATTTTAAATTTAAGAGAGTGATTTTGGTTTTTCAGAGGAGAAAAGGATAGAGGGATAGAAACCGCTCCGGGACGGAACTGCTGCGCCCCCGCTACCCACTATTCCCCTATATCGGTAAGGCTCTTTCCATAGTGTTCGGCTACCGCTATAGCAGGATAGCGCCAGCTATTGACTACTCTGGTAGAAACTTTGTAGTGCATCATAAACAAGGATTACTAGTGTTACCACCAAATAACAATGAAATTGATTCAAATGACCATATAATATTTGAACATATTAAGTACAGATGCAAAATTTTATCACCTTCTGACTACTTTTTTCTGTAAACTCATTACTTGCATTTCAAGTTTAACGAAAATATCAAATTATATAAAAATAAAAATGTCATTTGCTGTATCATTCTTCATGAATCTAATTGAATCTCTCACAACTATTGACCTAAAATTTACCATCCACAGTATCACCCCAACAAATAAAATCAGCTTCTACATCTTATATAGCCATTACTTGGTTGTCAATACACGGAAAAACATAGAATTAATTACCAAAAAAAAGGAAAAACATAGAATTACAAAAATTCTCAGAAGTATCTAATTCTTACTTCGGTAAACATATTTGCTTAGCACGGACACCTCTGAAAAAAGGTGTGTCAATGTCCGAAACCAAAACCGACACTAGTAATTAAGTTTAGTTTATTCATTCTTTCAAATGTGTCGACATGTCAGTGTCAGAGGTATGTTTCTGGTGTTCATGGTGTCAGATTCAGAGTCATGTTTCCGGTGTTCATGGTGTCAGGGCTTCATAGGTAAAAATAAATTAAGAAAGCGTTTTAGATAGGAACAAGAAATTACATACAAAACTCCATATATCATTAAATTTAATTTCAACATTAGAATAAAATGACCTAAAGTGAAACAATGTGATAAGTGCAGGCACATTTAAAAAGTTCATAATGCAGCACAAGTTCATTGAACAGAAATAGATAGAGAAGTTACTTCTGCAATTGAAGCTGCTCCTCTTCGATGATCTGCAACAAAATCAGAACAAAATCAATGAAAAACTATACAGTTACAAATTCAAAACGAAGATGTGAGAAGAGAAAGAGAGAGAACCCTCTCGGTATAGCCGATGACGGAAGCTTCTCTCGCGAGACCATCGGGTCCGATCTCAGGGCGAAGCGAGGGGTTGTTAGAAGCCATTGCGGAACTAGATCAATAGCATTACAGAACGCCGTCGCGTGCCACCGCCAGTGCCGCGGCGTTAGGAACCCAGTTCGGCCGTCTTCGCCGACGTCCGGTTCGAAAAGGAGCGGTTTGATTTGAAGATCCGAACCGAAAGGGAAAACGCAGTGTGAGACGACGGTGTTGCAGTTTTAATTAGTTATTGTAGATGGACGATTTAGTCCTTTTTCCTTAGATGACTCCTTGTTTTCGCAACTTGCACTTGCGCACACGTTATGCAGCAAGAAAATCACGATTCAAGATTTTGCATGTTTCTTGTTTCATACTACATAATTTTATCTTATGCTAACTACTACTATTAATTATGGAAAATGAGTAGCACTTAAAAAAAATCTATGGACTTAGAGAAATGCATGATTTTGCTTTTTAATATTAATTATTTTTTGGGTTAATGATTTTTTTCCTTCTAAATATTTTAGATTTGATTTATATTCCCTCCAATATTTTTTTTTTAAGAAGTTGTCCCTTCAAAAAATTTCGTCTGAATAATTGATCTCTAACGTCAAATATTATTAATGGTTGCTTACGTGGCAAGACATGTGAATTAAATCTTTAATTTTTTTATTGAGATAAAGTTCATTAACTTAGGTGGCATTTCTCATCTTGATAAAAAGTCCTAATTATTTCAAAATCCCTAATTCACATTCACTAGTCGTCTATGTGTTCTCTCTCTCCAAAACATGATTTGTGAAGCTCCCAGCAACGATAAGGTAAGTCTCACTTGTTAATGTTTATTCCTTTCAAGTATTGATAGTTTGTTTTGTGCCCCAGTTGCTTTGAAAATCATACATGTTTATTTTGTTGTGTTGACTGAAAAAATCTAGGGTTTTTGCTTTGACTCTGATGGTAATGTCTGATTTACCTTTGTTCATTCTTATAATGTGTAGGATATAGGGTTATTTAAGGTTGTATTTTATACCAAATGATCATTTGTAAAGGATGTAGGGTTAAGATATGAAGGGGGTGTTTATGATACAATTAGACAAGACTCTGATTGTTGGTCAAACTTTAAAGCATGTGACTTAATTAAGGGGATGGATTCTTCGTTTAAAATTGAAGATGTGAAAATGTGGTGGAAGGATGAACATGGTTGTCTTGAAAATGATCTAAAACTCTTTGTTAATGATGAGGATGCAACAATGTTAGCTCTATGTGTTGATAAGACTAAGTGTGATGTTGAGATATATACAGAGGCAAGATTATCAAGTGGTGATAAGACTTATATGGAGAGGTTACTAGAGAAAGAAAAAGACCATGATTGTGTTGAGGAAAATGAAGATGATAAGGATAATGAATCATTTGAAGATTATTTGAATGGTATACACTTCGAAGATAGTGAAGAGGAGAGAATGCACGATTTTGATGATGACATAGGTGAAGGGTTAAACAATAGAGTGGAAAATGATGTTGGTACAGGTCATGTGCATAATGGTGTTGGTACAAGTCAAGTGGATAATGGTGGATAATTATTGTTCATTTTCAATTGTGTTTAATGTTAGTTCTTGATTTAGTGTTCATTTTCAATTGTGTACATGGATTGGTGCATGTATTTGAGGAAGAATATCCCGAGTTTGAACATAGGTTTTGCCTAAGGCATTTATATGCCAACTTCAAAAATAAGTTTGGAGGTGGTACACTATACAGAGATCTCATTATGACTGCAACAAAGGCAACCTATTTGGAAGCACACGAGGATAAGATAAATTAGATTAAGAAATCAACGACTACTGCATAGCTTGAAGCTCCAACTACTGCACAAAATGAAGCTCCAGCTACTGCACAAAATAAAGAAACACATGCACCACCTGAAGTGACCCCTGCTCAACATGAAGAAACCCTTGCACATACTGAAGTGACCCCTGAACAACCTGGAGAAAACCCTGCACAACCTGAGGTAAACCTTACACAATCTTCTGTAAGCTTTGTTGAGGCAATGAAAATGTATTGCGGTATAGATCCTGATGAATTAGAAGCATTGTTGAATGATGATTACATACTAGATGTTGAATCACTTTGTGTTGGTACTAGTCCTGCAAAGTCAAATAGGCATGGTCCTAAAATCTATGTTGGTCCAATTCCTAAGGTACCCAAACCTGTTGTCAAAACCTTCATTGGTCAAAGACCAAAGGTGTCTAAGACTACTGTCAAATCAGTGCCAACTGAAGCCAACAAGCCAAGTATAAGTGATCTTGTAAGTGTTTAACTTGTTCCAATAGACTTATTTGGTATGTTATGTTTATTTACCTTGATAACTCTATGTTGTCATAATAGGTGAAAATAATGATATCACCAAGTAAAAAGTCTAAGATTGTTGCATCTCTAAAAATAAAGAGTGACAGACTTAGGACTTTGAAGACAGAGGATATAATGGGACCTGGGAAGGATCCAAAGGATCCATTTGTAATTCCTGAAGAAAACTCAAGTGTTGGAAGTGCTAGGGGAAGAAGAATTGAGATGATATCCAGAAGAGCATGACTCAGTGAAGACTTAGGAGTGAAACAGATGGACCTTATGTGTTTTGTTTGGTACTTATGAACCTTATGTGTTTTGGTTGAACCTTATGTATTATGAATCAAGTTTTTTGTTATGTACTGTGAACCTTATGTATGTTGTATTATAACTCAATATTATGTACTTTGAAACTTATGCAATAGAGCTCAACATTATGTATGTTATATTTTGAACCTTATCAATCTTATGTATTTTGTATTTTAAGTTTAAAATCATCTTGCTAAATACAGTCATGTTACAAGCTTTTTATACCAAATATTGTAAATTATATCAACTTAATCATAACAAACTATATTGCAACAACTACATTTCATAATATTAATCAAGTTCATTACACCTAGTTCAACAACTACATTGAAAATTCAGTACATTAATCAAGTTCAACAACTACATTGCAACATTAATCAAGTTCAACAACTACATTTCAAAATCACTACATTACACCTAGTCCAGCAACTACATTTCATAGCAAAATACTCATTGATCATAAAGGACACAACAAGACACAACATTTTCAATCTTCCATAAAATTTCCATGTTTTCAACTTGGTCTTCAAGTTATTGTTCTTCTTCCTTGAATCTTCATATATCCCACAGATGTCATGGCTTCCAACTCTGAGTTCGTAATGGCTACATCTTCATTTCCAGATTTTTTTGCAACATCTTCATCCCATATGAACATATTACATGTATCAGCACTCCTCCAATAAGGACATCTCCAAAACAACCTACCTTTATTCGGTTCATTCTTGCATTGATACGAGACCATCTGAACCCGACACTAGGGGTGTTTAAAACCAAATCGGCCCAATAAAAAACTGCAAAACCCAATCGAACCAAACAGAAACCGCAAAAAATCATATTTTGTTCTGATGTGTTTGGGTTATTTTCTAACGGAACCGCGCGGTTCGGTTTAATTTGCAGTTTGTATTTTGCAAACCAAATCAAACCAAACAAAAACACATTATGTTATAAAATCTTACAAACTAATATATGTGTCTTTAATTCTTTAGAGAAATCAACATGTATTATGTGTATATTTTATCATACTTTGTATGATATTTATTTTAATTTACAAATCATAAAAAAATAAAATATTATTCATCTATAAATACTATTTTCACAAAATATATTTTATCGTATTCTTTGTATAATATTTACTTAAGAATGCAATCTTGTCTATATCATTCTTTAGATTTAGATAAAATTATAATATGCAATTTTATGTATCAAATTATAAACTTATTTTGACAATTATAAATATTTTTATGGTAATGTATGAACAATTAAACACAAAATTATATTTTTCTCTATATATGTATGTATGGCTTAATATTTTTTTTGTAAAAAACTGAATCAACCGAACCAATCCAAACCGCATTAGTTTGGTTTGGTTTGGTTCTGATTTATTTTTAAAAGTCAACCGAACCAAACTGAACCGCATGTTTTTTCTCTTGCGGTTCGGGTGATTTTTTGCTTCAAAACCGCCCAAACCGCACTGTAAACACTCCTACCTGACACCCACAAAACTTCCCAACTCGCAATTTTACCGAAGTAGAAGACATTATGTTATCAAGCTGCAGGAGGAAGAAGATGAACTACTAAGATGAACGAAGGAAGAAAATGAACAAATGAACCAAGTACCTTGAAGATTCTCACAATGGATGAAGAAGATGAACAAAGAGAAAAGAAATTAGGTCAAATGGAATAAGTTTCCTCTTTAAATTGGGTTAGTGTACACGTTGTAATTCATGGAAATATAATAAAGAAATTATTTAATCCATTTATCTAGCCACATAAGCGGTCGTTAGTTGTATTTGACGTTAGGGATCAATTATTCAGACGGAAAATTTTGAAGGGACGATTTCTTGAAGGAAAATATTGGAAGGACTAAAAATGAAATCTGGAATATTTAGATTGATCAAAAACTTATTTAACTCTTATCTTTTATAAAAATCTCTAAAGATAGACCTTTTAATAAAAGTTTTGATTTTAAGTAAGGGTGGCAAAACGAATCGGGTCGTTTGATCCGGAATTTTTGACGGGTTGGGCTGAGGTTTTCGGTTCGGTACCTTAAGTTGGTTCGGCCTGCCTAACCCGCTTTAAAAAGTGGGACAGACAGGACGGAGCAGATTTTGCCCGCAGACTTTTTGTTAAAACTTTTAATCTTTTTTACTTAAAATTAAAACAATTTTAACTATAAAAGCAACACTCTTTTCTTAGAATTATGTTGATTGAATTGTATTTAAAATTATTATACATACAAATTTAATTATAAGTTCAACGTTCTTTTTATAACTTTTTAATACATGTGTTGATAGGAAAAACTTGAAATAAAAGAACAATTGTATGACATACAAAACTATTAAGTTGTCCATATATTATCTCACATATTTTTTTTATAAATGGATGTTGATTTTAAGAAAATGAAGGATTTGATTAGTGTATACATGTGACAAATTTAGGATTTAGCTATTAAGAAATCAGTCAATATAAGCGTTTATATGATGTAACACGTGAGAAAGTCAAGTGTCACTGCGCCAAAAATAAGTTTTAGCAGCACATAAAAGAAAACGCTTTTGGAAAAAAGCGCTGCTGTAGGTTTTAAAAAAAATTCGCTTAAAAAAGCGCTTTCAAAGGGTGCCTTAAGAAAGCGTTTTTCAAAAGCGCTTCTAAATGTCACCCTTAGAAAGCGCTTTTTGGGAAGCGCTGCTAAAGCTGGCCTTTTAGAGGGTACCTTAAGAAAGCTCTTTTCAAAAGCGCTGCTAAAGGTCAGTCTTAGAAAGCGCTTTTCCAAAGCGCTGCTAAAGCTGGCCTTTAGAAAACGCTTTTAAAAGCGCTGCTATAGGATATGCTACGAAAGCGCTTTTTGATGTAAAAGCGCTGTTATAGATGACCTTTAGAAAGCGCTTTTAAAAGCGCTTTCGTAGGTAGTTTTATAATAAATATCAAAACACAATTCGTATCACTTTTCTATTCTCACATAAAATCGCAGGGATGATATATCACTTTTATACATTTTATATTTTCATTTTTGTTCATTCGTTCATTAACCATTATCATTCTCTCTCTCTCTCTCTCTCTCTCTCTCTCTCTCTCTCTCTCTCTCTCTCTCTCTCTCTCTCTCTCTCTCTCTCTCTCTCTCTCTCTATCTCTCTCTCTACTCCACCTTCTTCATTTATCATCTAACATCAAACCCTAAAACCAACCCCGCAGCGGCGCTCAAACCCGATCCTTCCCCCGACTATAAACTCAAAACTTAACCATCCCTAAATAATAACAGCAAAATGCAGAAATCAAAAAGCTAAGTTTCGTTTACCTCTGATCGCGATTGTTCTGATATGTTATGTTTCTGGTTCTTATCTTCTTATTTCTTTTCGATTTGCAGGTCAAGGGAGGTGATGGCCTTCGTAGGTGATGTAACGGCGGCTCGGAGATGCGTTTAAGGGAGGTTGACGGCGGCGCGATTTAGGGTTTCAGATATTGAAACCCTAAATCATATTTTCTCCTTTTCAACAGCAAGGCTCCGTATTCCTCTAAGTTTTTTCTTCTTTTCTGCTCCGTCTTCAGATCTTCCCCCCTTCTCTGTATTCTTCTTTAGCTATTTATAGGGCTTAGGGTTTCAGATTTTTCAAAACATCGTTACAAGTTTGATTAGAGCTTAGATTTAGAGTGATTAGGAAAATTAGGGGTTGAAATCGTTTGTAATTGATTCGATTCTATAATGTATTGATTTTATTTTATTTGTTCTGTAAGATTTTATTTATTTTCTATACATTCTGAGATTCATTTGTAAAAAACATTGATTCTATTTGTTTTAGATCCCAACAGTGTTTGTTGATTGTTCCAGAAAAAAGCGTTGCTAAAAGCCTACCTAAGACAACGCTTTTCCAGAAAAAAGCACTGCTAAAAGAAAACTTATGAGAGCGCTTTTCTAGAAAAAAGTGTTGCCTTAGGTAGACCTATGAAAGCGCTTCTTCATAAAAAAGCGCTGCCAAAAGCCTACTTAAGAGAGCGCTTTTTAGAAAAAGTGCAGTATTAGGTAGACCTACGAAAGCGCTTTCATTAAATAAAAAGCGCTGCTAAAACATATAGCAGCGGCACCTTAGAAAGCGCTTTTAAAGGCCAAAAAAGCGCTTTCGTAAGTCTTTTTTGGCGTAGTGTGTTAATATTTTATGCACTACTATTTTATGTTTTGTGATGTTTTATACACTGTAATTGTTATCATTGTTTATCTTGTGTAAAATTTAAATTGGGTTCTTTATTAGTTAGATTTTAAATAGGATTAGGATGATATGTATCATTTATTTATTTATTTATTTTGATACTTTTTTTATTGTGATTGAGTTTATTTCATTATTTCTTTGTTGTAATTGATCTTTATTTATTTTATTTTTTGCATTGTTTGAACTTAAGACATGTTGAAGTTCTATTATGTGTTGTTAAAAAATCTTTTGTCAACCTCTTTGGTAATAATTAAAAAATTTGTAAATTGTGTAGTAAATCAAATTGTAAAATAAAAAAAATAAAAAATTGACGGGCCGGCCCGGCAGCCCGTCAACTCGTTAGTAAATAGGGCGACAGACTTAATTTTTGAGCTCGGACGCCTAAGATGACCCGCCCCACTCTGATTTTGGACAGGCTTAAACAAAGCGGACCTAAACAGTGTTAGACGATGTGACGGATCTAGAAGGGGGGGGGGGGGGGGTTGAATAGATCCCTTTGAAAATTTTGTGCTTTTTGTAAAATTGTTTTTATCAGAGAGCGACAACCCTAAATCTGATCGCCTAAACTTTACATATTGGAAAGATCGGATATGCGAACCAATTTGATGAAAATGATGAGAATAGAATCACAACTAAAATTGAATATGATGAATCGCTTTAGCAAGTTTAACAAGGTGTAAGTTATTACCAATTAGTTGCGGAGAAGATAAAGCAAATATGTGAGTTGTAAATTCACCAAACACTTGGTGTACATGCTACACAAGGTTTGGTTATACTCAAATTGTAGTGATTATAGCGATTCAAATGAATGATATATGAGTTGTAAATTTTAGTTTGTCACTACAATTATTTTGTATGAATGAGAAAAATTGATAACTCACAAATTCAAGCAAATAGAAATAAAATGCAGAAAACTTAAATGGACACAGTATTTGTTAAGGCAGTTCACCCTGTCGTCCTCGCATGGGCTACTCTGCCCCCAATTCTAGAATCTAGAATTAAGATTATGAAATTAATTTTGCAAAGTTTGTAAGAGAAGATACAATCACCACAATTCAAAGTCACTTGATGAATTTTATATGTTGCACTCCTCTTCCCTTGATTCAGATGAATCAAGTATGCTAAATCTTGAACAAAATCTTCTTCTACCTTGAATGATTTTGAACCCTAGAAATTGGCCCCAAATCCTTCTTGATAATCCTTCGGTTACCGTTACCCGATTGAACACCCCACAATCTTCCAATCCCTTAGCTTGGCTGAATTCAATGAAGCAAAGACTTGTGATAAAAACCCCAAATTTTGGAGGACAAAACCCAAATGGTTTTATTCAAGAAAAAACCCACAAAGATCTCTACCCAAATCTGAAATTACACTTTCAATTCAGACATTATCAACACAATCCAAAAAACTTGATCAACAAAAATGATTGTGTGTAGTTGTTGATGGTCGATGAGAGGTTGAAGATGAAGAGAGCTCTTGTGTCTATCTTTCACTTTTTCTTGTTGTTTTTAAAAATAGAGGCCAGACAATATATATAAGTGATTTCCATGATGTAACAACATAGCACAAAAAATGAGACAATTTAGCGATGCATCGGCTCATGCAGGGTGTACAGAAGGTGTGTGCCTTCCCGAGCGAGAGAGGTTGAAATTCCTCCAGTCATGTGCCGACTCATTGCCTGATGCGCTGACTCATGTTTTCCCAGAACTATGCGTCGATGCATAGAGAAGGCGTGCGCCTTCCCAGATGTTGCCAAGCCAAAATCTTCTTCTCATGAGCCGACCTAAGGTTCCATGAGCCGGCTCATGCAATCTGTTTTGAGAAAAAGGCTTGTTTTTTATGTTTATCACTTGCACCTGTTTTAAGCATGACATATTTGCACATATTGGTTTTTGACAAGCATTAAAACTCAGTTCTTCCACCTTTTCCCTCACATACTCCCCCTTTTTGATGATGGCAAAAACCACAAATCGCAAATATGAATCGTCTCAATGGTTGCGAATCATCCAATCATCCTCCCCCTGAGATATTGCATATTTCTGCTATGTATTCCTTCTCCCCCTTTGAAAACATCAAAAAGAAACAAGGACATGGATTAAGAGAACCAAAAATATAGAATGACCAATATTTTGCAACTTTGCAAAAAGAACACAAACTAACATACGCACAATATGAAGCAAGTGCAAACAAAAATAGATGCAATAACCAATAAAGTAATACAATACGATGTTCATTGTTACAAACCCAAAATAAAACACAAAGTAGTACGGGAAGTAAAACAGTTTAATACAAAACCATAGTAATACAAGCATAACAAGCAAGAAATAAAGTGCCAAGCATTAACTAATGTTGTTGTTCCTCATTGTCTTGTGGTCGTTCAATGGGTTGGTTTTGTGGAAAGTGAGCCATGAAAGCCGACTGAAAGTTTTCCAAGTTTGTGTTTTACGTTTCCATCATTCCACGAAGAGTGTTATATCGGCGGTCTTGGAGGCTAGCATAATCCTTAAACTGAATATTTTGAAGGTTGACTATTCCAGCAAGATTGTTAATTCATTCATTTGCTAATACCATGTCTTCATGATGGTGGACATGCATTTCCTCAAGTTTGCGCATCACCCCGTCATAGGATCTATGAGGCTCATGGTCATCATTGCCTTCGTCATCTTCTTCATCCTCTTCCGCACTTTCTTGATTCTCAGTAGCAACTTCATCGCCCTCAGCATCTTCCATTTCATCATCATGTTCAATATCTTCATTTCGAAGCATTACTGAGTTTGATTTCACAAAGTACTTGTACTTACCAAGCTGGGGATTCCATTGATGACCCATAAGTGCGAGAATTTTGGAGGTAAAATCTGAATCCGACAGGATAGGTGTAGGTGAAATACCAGTAAGATCAAGGTTTGCTTGACTTAGAATTTCATGAATGAACGATGGATACCCCAAAGCAGATCCTCTAGGGGAATCCCTCAATGCAAATAGTCGGCTAGTGATGTAATACCGCCAATGAATCTTAATTTTGTTTAGAATAGCCCAAATTAACATAACCTAAGGTTGATCAATACGGGACAACCCACCCTTTTTGGGGCGAATTATCCTTGACACAATCCATTGCATAATTCGAGCTAGAGGAACCAATTGACATGTTGTGACAGTTTTTGGAAAAGCACTACTTTGCACAAAACTCTCAGGATATGGTCATTTTAACATGGGGTTCAAGGCTTGTTTGAAATCATAGTCTGCAGGAAGCTTAGTGTCGATGATTATAACAGCATCAGTGTCAACAGGGAATAACTCAAAAGCTTTCCAAATTTCATCACCTACCTTGACAACTGTGATACGGTGGGAGAACTGACTTGAGGTTTTTGCATTTTGTCGCAAATGTCGCGGTTTATCAAGAGTCGCCACTGAATTTTATTTTATCCAAAAGGAAAGGTAAAAAAGCACAGGAAAGACCTTTGAGATGTTTTCTTGAGTTCGGGGGGTAGATTATGAAAAGGGAAGGTGCTAGCACCCTTTTTATCCATGATTTTCCATGGGCTCTTAGTTACTTGTTTAGATCACTTGCTTTGCTTTTGCAATTGTTTGAAATGGTGCTTTGTGGTTTTGAAAGTATTTTGAAAAGAGGCCATTCGTTTTGGCAATCTTTATAGTGATTCTCGTTCGTAAGAATGTATACAAAGATGTTTGTCTTTTGAAAAATGTTTCAATGTTTTGAAAGGTGTTTGGAAAATATTTTGAAATGTGTGTGTGTGTTTGTTTTTGAAAATAGCAAGGATTTATTTTGAAGTTGATCAAGTAACTAGAAGCTTATCTACCTACTTAAATATCTTTCTTGTGCATTTTTATTCCTTTGATATTGTTGATTTACCATTGATTTGGTAAACAACCCTATCTTTGGATGTTAAACGGGACGGACGTGGCTTATCGTATGACCATGATAGCAATATTGCCAAGTATCTTAGCAAGTTTTGAGGGACCAAGATCATTTGTTTTAGGCAACCTTTTGATAGCGTCATCGAGGGACTATGATCTTTTGTTTTGTTTTGCTTAGCCAAGATACTTTGCATGCATACCATGGCCATTTTTTAGGAAACAAAGTGGGTGAAACCCTAGGGGTGCTTGTGTGCAATGTGTGTCATTTTACATGCATTTTGATTGTCTTGGATTAGGTCATGCTATTTGTTTGATTTTTGTCTTATCATGCAAAACCCTAGTTTTACTAAACATGGTATAATGCGATAAATTGCGTAAAATAAAACTAAGCTATTACAACAATTATTATGGGAGGGGGATACAAGTTTTTGAATGGGGATATTTGCACAAAATAAAACCCTAAAATACTATTACAACCCAATTGAATTATTGTACAAGATAAATAAATATATAAATATTTAAATATGCAAATAAAATGTATTCATGCAAAAATGTCTTGTAAAATAAAATTATTTAAGTCCTAAAAATAAGAAAAATAATAATATTATTTTTTAAGGGGGAAAACCCTAGTTTTTGATTTAAAAGAAAATAATGCTTTCTAATATTATTTTGTCTATTTTTTTTTGTATAAGAAAATATAAATAATATTATCTACAATACTAAAAATTAAATATGTGTGAAAATAATTATTTTTATGTGTTAAATAATAAAAATAAAAATGTATAGTATTTTAATGTATTTATAGTTTTATTTAAAATAAATAAATTCTATAAACCTAATAAACTATTTTTTATGTCAAAAAAAATGCAAAAAATAAAGAAATTATTTTTTGTGATTTTTTAATATTCAGAAAAAAATAATAGAAACAATAAACATGAAAATATAAGAAAATATAAAAAAAATACAAAAATAAGTCAGGGGGTGTGGATATCAAGTCAGGGGGTGTGAAAAGTAGAAATAACAAGCCCAAGGCGCGCCAGGCCCAAGCCAGGTCGTCCCTGTCCTCCAGCCAAACATTTGTGCGCGTTCTTGCCTTTAACCTGTAACTCTCTATTCTTTGCACAAAAACAAAAACTTGCAACATAAAAAATGTAGCTTGGAATCTCACGATTCCAATGATATAAAATTCATAATCTAACTCTCAAAGACCATGGAGAATTTCAGTAGCCCTAATTTCTGACCTAGTTTTTTCATGAACTTCAAGCTTCAAATTCTCACTACTCAGTTAATATAAATGACAACTATGCATATGTACAGCTTCACTAAGTTAAGGACTATATTTTTGCTTCACAAATCGTGACTTGAGGATGCCTAAATAGAGAGATAAAGTTTTGAAAAATACCTCCTTCATCTGGATTTGGATATGGCAATATGGGGACTTTGAGTGAGGCCTGAGGATCGTGTGAGCTTCCTTGAAGTTCCCTCAAGCTATTCCAATGCTTAGCTTGCCTTGAGGATGCTTGAAACTCCCTATAGAAGTCAAGCTGCAACCTTCAAAAATGAAAATGGTGATGTCTGAAATAGAGCTCACATTTGCAGTGCAAAGGCTTGGATAGTTTGGATGTGATGTATGGAAGGTATTTCAAGTGTTAAAGGGAGAAACGCACGAGCCAATATTGAGCTTGCAAGAGTTTTGCAGAAGCTTCCCTATTTGGGCAGAAATTTGTTTTTTTGAGTTTTGGAATGTTTCAGAGCATAAGCCTTCGTGTTCTAGCTTGAGATAAGTTTGTGAAGTCGTTTTGAATGAGGCCAAGCCCTCCCTTTATCAGCTTGTACAAGTTTTTGACTTGTGGCCACTTTTCTTGTTTTTGAAGAAAGGTTGAAGTGACTATGCTAAAGGCCTATACTTGGCTATCTTGTGAGCTGCAAGAGTTGGTAAACCATGCCTGATATCTGTGGACAATGCTTGCATAAAAGGAACAAGTCCAAGGCTCAAGGCTGATAAAGTTTGCAAAAGCATGCTTTATGAAAATGGCAATGTGCCCTTTATGCCATTTATGGATTTATTCTTTGTGCAATGCTTTAAAAGCCAAAGCAAAGCCATTATCCATTGAGTTAGCATTTAATTATGGAGTGTATAATGGATTTATGACCTGTAATGCAAGGTACAAGCATGCTAGGATCTGATTTGCAACTTGAAGCATTGTAAAAATGGCTTGAACAAAAGTGACAAAATGCCATTTTCTCTTCTTCGATTCTCCCTAACCACAAATGATCTTGGAGAGTTCTTGTACATTTTGGAAATATTGTAACATGCTCTACAATCCATCTTTGAAATGCATTTTTATATACCTCTTTGAACTATGTGAAAAATGTCCATGAAGTTGGGTCAAAAACCTGCCTAAATTAGGGCAAATTTTCACTAAGTTATTTAGTTCATGGACCCTTATTCACAAATTCATATCTTGAGATCCAAGCATCTTTTGGGAAAACTTTGTGAATCAAAGTTGTAGATTTCATGGAGGACTACAACTTTCATGTTGGAAGTTTTCTTTGAATCCAATTATATCAGGGTGAAAATGTTGTGGAAAGTTGGGAAAAAATAAGAAATTTTCCATAAGAAAAATTCTAAGTTATGAAAAATTTCAAATTAAAACCCTAATTTGCAATTTTAGGTTTCTTGGTCAACAAGTTTCAAATTTTGACATATCTTGATGGATTATGACCCTTGGCACTTGATTTTGACCAAAAAGTCAAAGTTTGACTTTTCAGTGTACAGTTGACTTTTGATTAGTTGACTGCAAAATTCATCTGTCAATCCTATGTACTTGAGATCTTTTGAACCATGTGATTAGGTCAAGATGATTCCATTGAGTCCTTGAAATCATGTTTGAACCCAATTGGTCATTGGCTAGGTTAAAAATCAAAAATTGCCCTTTCTCAGCCAAAACCCTAATTTTGACCATTTTGCCCTTTTGATGATTTGATCAAATTTCTTGAGGAGTTGTGATCCAAACTTGATCAAATGGTACATAGGAGCCTAGAATGTTGTTGTGGATCAAAATTTATGAAGTTTGACTATAAATTGGCCATGGTTGACTTTTCCCCCAATATAGTTAATTTTTAGGTCAACTGTCCAATTGACTGGTCAAAAATGTGATTCAAGGCTTGAAACTTGGTATGAGCAATCTTAGAGGTCCAACATGATGTATGAAAGTCACATGAAGCATTGATGGTCCAAAAATCCTTGTGCAAACTCAAACCCTAATTTCAGAACATCAGTGCAAGAGGAGGTGTCTTGAGCTGACCAAAACCCCAAATTTGTCTTGAGTCCAAGAAGTCTTGTGAGAAAAAATCTTGATAAATGAGAGGGAAAATTTTGGGGTACAACAGCTGCCCCTGTTCAATCTTCTTGAACCTGAAGAGTTAGACTGGCGAGTTTTGTCGTTCGTGACTTGAAGGTAAAAGATGATTGGACACTACAGTGCCCGTAAATTTGCACTCGTCAAAGTATAGTTGAGGGAATGGGCTTAAAGATGCCATTTGGAGAGGTGACAGAATCTTGTCAGAGATGGGCTTGTAGATGCCATCCAATAATGTTTGTTGAACTGTAAGTTGTAAGCCAAAAGAATGAGTACCAGAATGGTGTTCGTATTTGGAATGTATCTGAGCCGTATCTGGAGACTTGAAACCTGAATGAGAAACAGAATAGCATCCGTGTCTGGAACGTATCTGTACTGTATCAAGGATGTGAAATATGAATGAGGGCCAAAATGGCATCCGCGTCTAGAGCGTATATAATCTGGGCAAAATCAGGATAAGTGACAGAATGGCATCCGTGTCTGGAGCGTCTCTGAACTGTATCTGGAGTCTGAATCTGAATGAGTGACAGAATGGCTTCCATGTCTAGAGCATATCTGGACTGTATCTGAAGTCTGAATCTGAATGAGTGACATAATGGCTTCTGTGTCTGGAGCGTATCTGGACTGTATCTGAAAAGTAGCAGAATAACTTTCGTGTCTGGAGTGTATCTGTATTGTAAACTGAATAAGTAACAGAATAACTTCTGTATCTGGAGTGTATCTGAACTGTATCTGATTGTACACCATTAACGGTAGCTTGTTAATCTTATCCTGAAAAGGGTAACACGTTAGCTGAAACACAAAGTTATATTGCATGAAATGTATGATGCAATATATGTGTTTATCAATGTTTATGATATATGGATGTAATGTATGCGCATGTAAGATGATTTGTTGTATTGCTAAGGAAAATAGATCCTTGACAGCTGGGGATAATGAAAAGCCTTGACTGTTGCCGGTGAAAATAAATCCTTGACTGCTGAGGATAAGAAATCTCGGGCGACTGTCGGGGATTAAAATCCTTGACGTTTGAGAGTAAGAAATCCTTGGCAACTTCTGTGGGGATGTAAGGATCCTTCATGTCTTGAAGTTGGAGTATTGACAAAAATTCCGTCATGAGGGTAATGCCATATACTGCTTGAGTAATCTGCTTGGAGAATCCAGAGAATTTTGCTGACTTCTACCGGGGATTACACAAAGGGAATCCTTGTTCTGCCGGGGAATAAAGAAAACTCTGATGATCTCTACGGGGAATTTAAGAATGAGAATCTTCATTCTGTTGAGGAGCAATGAAAACTTTGACGACTTCACTGGGGAATTAAGAATGAGAATCTTCATTCTATTGAGGAATAAAAACTCTATGGGGAAGAAGGCTTACTGCTGGAGACTAGGTTCAGGAGTTTGGGTTATCTGTCACTCTACTGGGGAATTATCCTAGGTTGGGGAGAGACAAAAGTTAATTGTTATCTGGTTGATTTTTAGGCTTCAAGACAACTTGCTGGGGAGTTTGGAGAAACTAGTTAGCTTCCGCTGGGGATTGATAGTTGGAAATGTTGACTCGACTGGGGAAGAAGGTTTCATCTCCGCTGGGGATCTGTAATTCAAAGTTTTTACTCCGCTGGGGATTGGGAGTTTGAAGTTTTAACTCTGATAGGGATCAAGGGTTTGAAATTTTAGTTCCGCTGGGGATCTAGATGATGTACTGTAGGGATTGTTCATGGAATAGCCTAAAGACGTTTTCCTATCCTTTCAACCTGTCAGTAATTGTTCCTTTTCATCCTGTTTATTTGTAAACAGTAATTATGTTCAAATGCATATGTTCATTAATGAATCATTGGACGTTTTTGCAAATAAAACACAAGTGTAAAAAAAAGAAAAAGACAAATGTTTTTCTGCACTTTAAAAAGGTATCTTTGTATTTACTTTGAATAAGTATTTTGTACAAAGGAAACAGACATCCTAGTAAAAGGATGGTGTCATAAAAAAATGAGAAAAATTTTATACAAGGAAAGATAGCTATGTGTAAAAAAAAATCCATGAGGTTCCCATTCTGCTATAGCCTTCGTATCTCCGAATATCTTGTCCATTCGTTGCTTCGTCCAAAGATGATTGGATTGATCAGAAGCTCCAGGTTTGTCAGTGAAGAGATTGTCCTTAAAGTGATCCGACGAGACATAGTCATACGCTTTAAATCCCTAACTTTTGCCTGGACCGCCCTTTTGGGTTTTCAGTCCACCGGGAAACCCTTTTTTGCCCAAGTCGCCCTTTCGGGTTTTCAACTTGCCGGGTGTACAAATATTTGTGTTTATCCCTAATTTTTGCCTGAACCGCCCTTTCGGGTTTTCGATTCACCAGGATGCCCTTGTTTTGCCTAGGTGTGTCAACCTAGCGGGTCTTTTATGCGTAGTATCTTTTGACTATGTTTGCGTTTACAGGGTGCGGCAGGTCGTCGCCGTCCATGGTGGTTAAGATCATTGCCCCACCAGAAAAGATGTTCTTGATCACAAATGGTCCTTCGTAGGTAGGAGTCCATTTTCCCCTGGGATCACTTTGTGGCAAGATAATGCGCTTGATCACTAGATCTCCAACTTGATATATCTGGCGTCTGACTTTCTTGTTGAAAGCCTTAATCATCCGTTTTTGATACGTCTGACAATGACAAACAGCAGTAAGTCTCTTTTCGTTAATTAAGTTTAACTGATCAAGTCGGGTTTGAATCCAATCGTCTTCACTCAAACATGTATCCTTCATGATTCTCAAAGAGGGGATCTGAACCTCAATAGGTAAAACAACTTCCATACCATATAGGGTGTTGCCCCAG
The DNA here is from genome assembly GCA_948472305.1 of Vicia faba. Classification (NCBI taxonomy): domain Eukaryota; kingdom Viridiplantae; phylum Streptophyta; class Magnoliopsida; order Fabales; family Fabaceae; genus Vicia; species Vicia faba. The sequence continues at coordinate 972,833,936 of OX451738.1, forward strand.
TTGATGTGTGCGCCGTGGTACGATACCCATGGAGAGCAAACGGTAACATCTCATGCCAGTCCTTATAGGTGACTGTCATCTTTTGTATGATCTTTTTGATATTTTTGTTTGCAGCTTCGACAACACCATTCATCTTTGGCCGATAGGGGGATGAATTGTGATGTTGAATCTTGAACTGCTTGCACAAAGCGGTGATCATAGTATTGTTAAGGTTTTTACCGTTGTCAGTGATAATCCTTTCGGGGATACCATATCGGCAAATAAGATTCTGCTTGATGAAGCGGGTAACAACATTCTTAGTAACGGATGCGAAGGAAGCCGCTTTGACCCACTTGGTGAAATAGTCAATGGCCACTAGAATGAAGTGGTGTCCATTGGATGTTGTAGGCTTGATCTCTCCAATCATGTTGATTCCCCACATAACGAAGGGCCAAGGAGTTGTTAAGACATTTAGAGGAACTGGAGGCACGTGTACCTTGTCTGCATAGATTTGACATTTATGGTAGGTTCGGGAGTGTTGATAGCAGTCAGCTTCCATGGTATGCCAGCAATAGCCTGCCCTTAGAATCTTCTTTGCCATCGTATGCCCGCTAGAGTGAGTGCCAAAGGTACCTTCGTGTAGTTCAGCCATAATCCTTTCAGCTTCAGCCTTGTCCACACAATGGAGCAGAATAGAATCATGATTGCGTTTGTAAAGGATGTCATTACTTAGGAAGAACTTAGCTGAGAATCTCCTTAAGAACTTTTTGCCATTGACTGAAGCTCCTTCAGGGTATTCTTGAGCCTCGAGATACCTTTTGACTTCATGAAACCACGGCTGGTCCACTACTTCTTCTGTATTAATCTCGTGACAGTGTGCCGGTTCATCCATCCTTTCAATGGTGATTTGGGGAGCCTCATTATCCCAATTAAGTTTAAACATGGATGACATTGTAGCTAGAGCATCTGCTAGCTGATTTTCTTATCGCAGGAAGTGCTCGAAGGTAATCTGCTCGAAATGTGGTAGTAATGTCAAGACATGTTCTTTGTAAGGGATAAGGTTTGGATGCTTAGTGTCCCACTCTCCTTTGATCTGACTGATGACCAAAGCTGAGTCCCCAAACATAATCAAAGATTTGATTCCCAAGTCTATGGCAGCCTTGAGTCTAAAGATGCATGCTTCATACTCTGCCATGTTGTTCATACAGTTGAAGCAAAGTCTGGCGGTGAAAGGAGTATGGCAACCTTCTAGAGATATAAGCACAGCGCCGATACCGTTACCAAGTGCATTGGATGCCCCATCAAAGTACAGAGTCCATCGGGATCCTTGTTCAGGTCCGTCATATGGTCTGAAATCTCCAACGTTGTCCAATGTCATGATGTCTTCGTCATGGAAGTCGAACTTCATGGATTGGTAATCTTCTACAGCTTGATGGGCTAGATGATCAGCTAGCACACTTCCCTTTATAGCTTTTTGGGTCGTGTATTGTATATCGTATTTCGTTAGGATCATCTACCATCTAGCTATTTTTCCCGATAGAGCAGGCTTCTCAAAGATGTACTTGATCGGATCCATCTTAGATATCAGCAAAGTGGTATGAGTCAACATATATTGCCTTAGCCGGCGAGCAGCCCATACCAAAGCACAACAAGTTTTCTCAAGCAGTGAATATCTTGTTTCACAGTCGGTAAACTTTTTGCTAAGGTAATAAATGGCATGCTCTTTTCGGCCAGACTCGTCATGCTGCCCCAGTATGCACCCTATTGAGTTCTCCAAGACGGCTGTGATCGGTGGATCTGGAACTGACTGTTTAACGCTGGTTCGCGAAATGTCGCGGAAGCAAGAGTCGCCACCGTCTTTTATTTTCTCCAAATGGAAAGGACAAAAGCACAGAAAAATTCCTTATAGAGATTGCTCTCGGTTCGGGAGGTAGATTATAGAAAGGGAAGGTGTTAGCACCCTTTCTATCCATGGTTATCCATGGGCTCTTAGATACTTGCTCACTTGTGTTTTCAAAATTGTTTGTTTGCTTTTCAAGTGTGGGTTTTAAAAAGTTTCTTTGAAAATTCCAGTTCGACTCTTGTATCGGTCCTCAAGAGTGTTTGAAAAAATGCTTTCGAAAGCTTTTTGAAAATGTGTTGGTGTGAAAAGTATTTATGAATTTTGTTTTGAAATTAGAGCAAGTATCTAGAGTCGTCTACCTACCCTAAGGAATTCGTCTGTGTAGATGTCCTTTAAAGTAGTGCCATCCCACCATTGAGAGGTAGGTAGCACCACCGTTGGAGGTGTTCGGGTCAATTCGAGGTTCGGGACATGGTGATCACCAGAGCAATGGGAAGACACCTTAGAAGCTACCCTCATGCCAGGTTCCCGAATCATGAGGACTTACTAAGACATCCTCTACTCGACGATCACCTTTCGAGGTAAGGCAACAGTGAGGCGTACCCTAGGGGTGGTGTGTGATTTGTGTGTCAGATTCGTTTATTTTTGTCTTGTTCATGTCAAAGTGATCTATGCGTTTGTTTTTATTTTTGTCCATACATTCTTTCATGCCTTGATTAACAGTTAAAAAATTGCGGAAAGTAAAAGATTCTAAGCTATTACAAAAGGCGCGGGTCCACATCGCCAAAATTTCTCGAACCCGACTTGACAGAATAATAAAGAAAGTATGAAAAGTAAAGAATTAAAAGTGCGAGAAATTAATTACACGGCTTTGGGAGAGATACATAAATATTGAAAGAAATAAACAATAAACGCGCGAATTAAATAAGAATTAAAAACGAGGGCGTTGGACCCTTTTTGCAAAATTAAATTAAATGATGGAATTAATTAATTAAAAAAGAAAAGAAATTGTTTTTGGTATTTTTTTGGTATTTTATGATTTTTATGGAGAAAAATTAATTGAAATTAAATGCTAACCCTAATTCTATTTGTTTTTAGTTTATTAAGAAAAGATTAAATTTTAACCTAATATTTAACCCTAATTAATTTACATGCAATTTAATTACAAAAATAAATATTTAATATTTTAATTATTATGAAAGAAAAATAAAAAGGAATAAAAATCATCATAAACCCTAGTTCTACAAATTTTAAATTAATTAAAAAAAAACATTACTATTAAACCTAATTTAATAACTAAATGAATTAATGCAATTTATTTATGAAAATACTAAAATAAAATATTTATTATTGTTTTCTCTTTTCTGATTTTTTTTATGTGTTTTTTATATATTATGAAAATATTAATTTAATTAATAAAACAATAATTAAAAGAAAATAAACATAATAAAAAAAATAAAGAAATAAAAAGATTGCAAACCTAGGGGGTCTGCCCCTAATTTTGGAGGTGAAGCCCATCAATTTTGAGCCCAAATCAGCATGGCCTCGTTGACTCTGACACTAGCGTGTATACGCGTTGACTAGAGTGCATCATGTTCCTCAAATCTGTGCCCTTGGATTGATGATATTGAACGCGTGGCCGGCTTGATTTTGAGGGTGTATTGTGGACCACAACATTGAATCTGCACATGAACACTAAATGAAGAAAAATATGAAAGGGAGTGAGGACCTGGGGCTCGAACCCAGGTCCTGAACGTTACCAGCGATGCACTCTACCAACTGCTCCACTCAACGCGTTTGTACATTGGATATCAAACAATCAATATAAAATAAAGCCAAACATTAATGGTGTTTTAGCGCGAAAATTTGAACTAGCCAATCATTGATGGCCACGCATCCTTCTTCTTCCTTGGTTTATTTTCCTGAAAATATAACAAACATAGGCAACGGTTTTTACACCGTTCTAAAAAGCATCATTAGGGAAAATAGCGAATAGCCCCTGGGGCTCCATAAATTGAGCGCGATGGCTTATTTCTCTTCGTCCAAACGCCCTGAATTGAATGGTCTAGGTCTTACACGCCAATTGTTCCTCAAACGAAAACCCCTAATTTGAAAACCTAAGAACCCTAAAAAGCAACAATGGTGAATTTGCACACAATGTATAAAAACGCAATTAAAGTAGATGGTTAGTTTCAGAATGCATCATTTAGTAAGAATCCATTAAAATTATGCAATGAAAATGCCCGAATCTCAAAACACGATTATGAAAAAAAGTGAGAAAAGTTGGACTTCTGTACAATGATTCAAAGGGTTAGGATTGATGATTTTGATCCAGGAAGGTTGCTTGATGTCCTAGGAATGCAATGGAAAGAGTTTTGTGGTTTGAAACGACCTCTAACCCTGTTTTCAGTTTTGAGATTTTTTGATAATTTTCAAGTTTGCCAATGGTGTTTTCTGCGCAGCTTTTTGGTTAATGGAATTAGGTTTTGCTTCTTTGTATATGTATGAATGAATTAGGTCAAAAATCTGATCAAAAGAATCCAAGAATTGATTATGCAATATTTGATTTTTAACCATGATTTTCAAATCTTTTTCACATGCTTTTTGATACAAATCACATCCAATTCCATTGGTTCTTTCCATATTTGGCTAGGCACGAAATCTTGAGGATATAATATGCACAAAAAGATTGAAAAACTAGGTTTAGCATTTTTCATGTATTTATTTTAATTTAAATGAATTATTAATAATAAAAATTCAAATAAATAAATAAATAATGAAGAAAAACTTCCCTTTGGGCCAAGTGGTCGTGAACATGCCTTGGATGATGAATTGTAGAAGAAAAAGAGGCCCATTAGCAATTTTAGGTCATTTGAATCAATGTTGACTTTTCAAAATATCCAAAAATTTCCCAACTTCCACAAGGCATAACTTGCTCAATTTTTAAGATTTGCTCATGTTCTTGGACATTTTGGAAAGGTCTTTGAGTCCTATAACCAATGTCTTTGGTCCCATGTCATTTTGATTTACCAATCTCAAGTTATGGCCTTTGACTTAAAGTCCCTTTTTGTTGACTTTTGAAAATAACCTATAATGTTGAAATTGATAACTTTTTGTGAGAGCATTTCTTGGACTTGAAGTATGAAGATGAGTTGTAGGAAATGTCTTTCTCTTCAAAATGAGATTTGGATGGAATTTTTCTGATAATCCATGTGAAAGTTATGCCCTGGTCAATTTACAGTTGACTTTTTCAGCTGTCCAAATAAGGAAACTTTTGCATTTTGATGATTTTTGAGCCAAGCTTTGAGAATCATGATCAAGCATTGATCAAATGATGTTTGTGGCTTCAAAATGAGATGTTGACCAAAAATTTGAACTTTTGACTTTCAAATGACCATTTTGCCCCTGCAGTTGACTGTAATGCAATTAGGGTTTTGACTGTGCAATTTTATGCTGAAAGTCTTGAAACTTGATATGAGGATGCTTGACCATATTTATAGGCATGTGGGACTTGATTGGACCCTTGGAAACTTCATCTTCTTGATCAGAACCAAAACCCTAATTTTGACTGTTTAGGAGGCCCTTGAACTGTGCAACCCTTGGGGAATTTTGAAGCTTTGACTTGGCCAATTTTGAAGAATATGGGAGGGCAAATTTTGGGGTACAACAACGGCCAAATACATGATTAGCGGTCTTCCCTCGATGGGTGGCATCGGGATAGGAGGCTATAGCAAATACTCCTTGATTTTATCAAAAGCAATTTGACAGTCATCATTCCATCTAACTACCCAATATTTCTTCAACAGCTTGAAGATTGGTTCACAAGTAGATGTTAGGTGAGAAATGAACCTAGCAATATAGTTTAGGCGTCCCAAGAAACCTCTGACCTCCTTCTCAGTGCGAGGAGCAGGCATTTCTTGTATAGCTTTGACTTTGGCAGGATCAACCTCGATGCCCTTGTTGCTGACAATGAAACCTAAAAGCTTACCGGACCAGACTCCGAATGTACACTTGTTTAGGTTTAATCTTAGCTTGTACTCCTTCAACCTGACAAATAGCTTTTGCAGGTGATCAAGGTGTTCTTCTTCAGTTTGTGATCGGGCTATCATGTCATCTACGTAGACCTCTATCTCATGATGTATCATATCATTAAACAAAGCTACCATGGTACGTTGATAGGTTGCCCCGACATTCTTCAGTCCGAATGGAATCACTTTGTAGCAGAACGTACCCCTCAGGTGCCATTTCGATCTGGTTATAGCCTGAGAATCCGTCCATGAAAGAAAATACTTTGTGTTGAGCTGTGTTGTCAACCAGGATGTCGATGTGCGGAAGTGGAAAATCATCTTTAGGGCTGGCCCTGTTTAAATCTCTATAATCCACGCACATTCTGTATTTGTCGTCCTTTTTAGGCACGGGCAAAATGTTAGCAACCCATTGTGGATAGGAAGTAACATCCAGAAATCCAGCATTGAACTGCTTCATAACTTCTGCCTTGATCTTTTCCGACATGTCAGGTCTCATGCGGCGGACTTTTTGCTTAACTGGTGGACAATCTTCTCTTGTGGGTAGACGGTGTACCACAATGTCTGTATTAAGTCCCGACATGTCTTTGTATGACTAGGCAAAGATCTCAACATAATCATGCAACAGCTGAATTAGGCGCTCTTTGACACTCGGCTCTAGGTTGGCACCCACTCTAATTTCCTTCTTGTCTTCCTCAGTTCCCAAGTTGATTGCGTCCAACAACTCCTCATGAGGAAGAATTGCTCTTTCCTCTTATTGTAGAAGTCTGGCCAATTCCCCTGGCACCTCACAATCTTCCCCACCTTCGTATTCGGCTTGGTAGATCAGATCTTCAGAGTCACTGAAGGCTATAGCAGTATCGTTACCCATGGGTTCCGGAGTGGAAGGGTACCTGCATTTGTGAGTGCGGGTGTGTGTAAGGGTATAGCCATCTTAAAACAACAAAATGAAAAAGAAAGACAATGAGCATAAAAGGTTTATATATGAAAAGCGTCCATGATTCATTAAATGACATATGAAAATGAAATAAGAACCCTTACAAATGGACCTATGTGCCTCGGGTAAGACACAAGGTTGAAAAAGTATGAATTGTTTGTGAATTATTACAGATCCGACATAAATGATAAAGATAAATTACTGCGGTATGAAAGTAATCAGAACAAAGTCTTTTGCTTCCCAGTTGCACACTCCTCCGCCAACAGTAGGAAAAATCCAGTCTTCCAGGCTGCCATCTTCTTCACCGTCATCTAGTGCATTAACCCCTTGGTGGCTTATCTTCACAGGTGGCCCTCCGGCACGGGCGTGGTGCACGGCCTTCTGAGCAGTCGAAGTAAATCCCAGGCCAAACTTGTCTGATTTGAAAGGAAAGTTGGGAAGCTTCCCCCAGATAGTGGATCCGCCTTCTTCCACTACTGCCCTTGCATCCTTTAGAGAAGACATCTGAGGTACAGGTCTTGTGATCACAGGAGTTGAAGATACTACTTTGGTCGCTGCTATTTCCTGAGAGACTTCTTCAAAATGTTGGAAAGGGATCTCAATGAATTCGCCATCCAATTCTACATATAGGAAAGAATTTAGATGACTAATCATGTATTCCTCTTCACCATGGACAGTTATGATTTTCCCTTGGACATGGTACTTCAGCATCTGATGCAGAGTGGAGGTGACCGCACTGGCATTGTGAATCCAGGGGCGTCCCAACAGGAAAGAGTAAGAAGGACGGATGTCCATCACGTAGAATATTGAATTGAACGTCTGGGTACCCACCTTGATCGGTATGTCCACCTCCCCATGGACCATACTTTTAGAGCCGTCAAAAGCTCTCACAATTATATTGCTGGGTTTTAGGGTTAGGCCTTCACAACCCAACCTATCCAAGGCTTTCTTCGGCAAGACATTTAAAGACGACCCAGTATCAACCAAGACATGAGCTAGGGTGGTTGCCTTACACTCCACCGATACATGTAGTGCGTCATTATGTTTTCTCCCTTTGGAGGTCAAGTCTGCATCGGAAAAACCTAGGCAATTGTCAGCTGTTAAACTGGCCACACACTCTTGGAATTGATCAGCCGAAGTCTCTTGCGGCACGTGCGCTATCTTCAGAAACTTGACCAAAGCTTTAGCATGTGCCTCAGAGCACAACGGCAGGGCTAACATAGAGATTTTGGAGGGGGTCTGCCCCAGTTGTTCTACCACATCATAATCGCTCTTCTTAATGATCCTTAGGATTTCTTCCATCTCCTTCTTGGATGTCTCAGGAATAACTAGTGATTGAGCTTTCGTCAGGACAGGCTCCTCTTGAACATTCTTTCCTTTATTCTCAACAGCGGAAGTAGGGATAGGAATTGTATTATCTTTGTCGGCAAGTACGCTTGTAGGTACAATCACTGGTACAGGGGTAATCTTCGGAACAGCCACGGGTCCAAAGACTGCCTTTGGAGGCGCAATCTCTGGAGAGAAAATTCTTCCACTACGAGTAATTTTGCTTGTTCCGGCAATGTTACTAATGTCGAAATTGTCCTCCTCGGAGCTTTCTTCATCGGCAGTCTGTTCAATCTGTTTGACACCATGGTAGTAGATTTCTCCACCATAGTTCCATGGTACCATTTTATCTGATTTGTATGGGGTTGGCCCGGGCATTGTTATCTTCAACGGAGTAGTCACTAGAGCGGATGTAATCCTAACGGGTTTTTTAGGAACCCTGGAAGGATTGGCGTATATGGTTATTATTGAAACTTCTGGAACTGGAATGGGTGAAATAGGAGCTTTCTCAAACAAGATTTATCGGTTATCAATCAATTGTTGGATTCCTTTCTTCAACAGAGGACAATCAAAAGGGGGGGATAGGCAAGCATGGAAATCTTGGTCACAACCTGGGAACACCCCAACTTTCAACAATTCAACTTGATGGTTAAGAGAGGAGTTAACAGTTCATCCACAGTAGAAACAAACAGATCTTCTTCCACAGCACTGGCATTGTGTCCATGCCTAGGCATCGGAGCGGAGATAACATTCGGTTTCTCAGGAGCTTCAAATTCAACTTCATTTGCGTCAATCAGATCTTGAATCTTGTTCTTCAGAGCCCAACAATTGTTGGTGTCGTGCCCTGGACTTTCTGAATGGTACGCACATCTGGCGTTGGGATGGTAGTGTGGAGAAGTAGTATTAGGATTTTTAGGGGCTTCCTTTAGCATGGCCAAATTCAACTTCAAGAGATGTGGTAGGACTTGAGCAGGAGTCATGTCAATCTTGGTGAATTTCCTTACAGGCCTTTCCACCCTTTGCTGGTTATTTCTCGGCTGGTCTGATGCAGACTTTTGAATCATAATGGCCCCCACAGTTGATCAGCGCTCGGTTCTTCCCTGATTCCTCTGAGCATAGACAGAAGACACTTCCTTCTTTCTGGTGAAGGGCTTTTTTGCAACAATTGAGATAGACGCATCTTTTTGAATTTTCCCGCTTCTAATACCGGCTTCCACCCTTTCGCCAGTTAAAATCAAATCAGTGAACCATGCAGAGGAGCTCCCTATCAGGTGATTAAAGAAAGGTCCCGATAGAGTTCCCAAGAACATGTCCACTAGCTCCCTTTCAGATAATGGTGGTTGCACCCTTCCGGCTAAATCCCTCCACTTTTGGGCGTAGTCTTTGAAGCCCTCATTGGTAGCCATAGCCATACTCTGTAGCTGAGTACGGGTTGGCGCCAAGTCGGAGTTGTATTGATACTGTTTATAGAAGGCAGATGCCAAGTCTTCCCAATTATAGACATCAGACCTCTCCAACTGGTAGAACCAATCAAGTCGCGTTCCTGAAAAACTGTCCTGGAAAAAGTGGACCCACAAATCTTTGTCAACAGAACGCGGCTGAATTTTCCTAACATAAGATCGTATGTGCATCTTGGGACAAGACAACCCATCGTACTTGGCAAATAGTGGCACTTTAAACTTCGGAGGGATTACTATTCCAGATTCCAACCCTAACTCTTCAAAGTCCAGCCCCGGTACTCTCTGTATCTCCATAGCAGCTAGACGCTCTTCCAAGTTTTTGTATTTGTCATCCGCCGGAGGGTATTGCTATTCAGAGTAGTCCTCATCTTCCTCTTCTCCTGCTTCAGAATCAGATGGCACTGCAGTCTCCTTTCCCTTTCTTTCCTATTCCTCAAAGGTTGATGGAAATTCCAAGGTCCGTCTGGCTTGTCCTTCAAACCTTCTGCCCATGATAACCACATTGGCTCGCTTCTTCTTCTTTTTCTCTTTCTCTTTATCTAGCAGAGTCTTGAGTTCCTTCTGCCCCTTGGCTAAGGTCAAGAGTATTTGTTGAAATTGTGAATTCTGAGCTTGCAAATCTTTGACCGTTTGTTCAATATCCATCTTGCTGAAATAAACAGCAGAGAGATGAGGAAACTTGGTGTGAAGACCTGTTTTATGCATATGATGAATGATATGTATTCATGTAATGCTTTCAAGGATTCGGAAATTCAAATTTGTTTTAAACAAAAATAAACACACGTCATATTAATAAGATAGAATTGTTAGTACATCAATGCCCCTTGGGCAAAATAATACAAAATTCTAAGGTAAAAAGACGTTGCGCATCCTCTTTGGTGCAATGTAGGTGTTGAGAGTCTGCTCTTCATGAAGTAACCGAGTGAGTTCCAAAACCTTCTTCTCGCTTGCGTAGAATTGGGTTTACAAAGTATCGCGTTCTCCCTTGAGCTATATCCAACTCCTTTGTAAGTCTTCGAGTGATGTTGGCATGTCAGGATGTAGGAGGGTGTATGGAACCTCTCCTTCCTTAACAGGCTCTATAATCACAGGGAGAATGGAGGTGTAAGGCATCATAAGACTTTGGGCGCGGGTTCGTACCCACTTGAGGTAAGGCTCAAGAGAGATGGAATTCTTGTGTCCCAAGGTCTTATTGTCTACCTTGTTTGGCATCCTCCAAGCTCGGATGAATCTCTGTCGAAGTCCTTGATTGTCGTTGTCGAAGTCGAAAACCAAACCTTGAACTAGCATATCATGTGGGCCATACCTTAGGGCATAACCAAACTGTCTCAGAGCCAAGCAGGGGTTGTAGGTGATGCCTCCCCTAATTCCAAGTAGAGGGACATTAGGGAATTCCCCATAACGGTCGACAATGATAACATTCTCTTTAGATCGAGAACACCAATGAATGTCAGAATGTGTAAGGGTCATCAACCGTTGTGACCACCTTAAACCTTGCTCATTCTTCAAGACTGATTGGGGAAGATGATAAATAAACTATCTTGCCAAGAGAGGAGTGCAACACATGAGAACACCTCTTTTCCTCATTGTTCGTGTGAAAAGAGTGGAGGATATCCCCAAGCAATGTAGGCACCGGGTTGTGAGACATGAAGATTTTGACAGCACTCACATCTATGAACTGGTCAGGGTTAGGGAACAAGACCATCCCATAGATGAGAAGAGCTACAATCTCCTCAAAAGCTTGTAAGTCCAAGGAATTCCAACAATTTTGGGCCTTCTCAAACAAGAACTTTGCCAAGAAGCCTTTGACACCACTTCTAGTTTCCCAATGTGTTGTGACATCAGATGAGTGCAAGTGTAAGGCTTGAGCAATCTCTTCTGGCTTTGGATATCTTTCCGTACCTTTGAAGGGTAGTTAATTGAGAAAAGGAATCCTCAAGAGTTGAGAGAATTCTTCCAAAGTGGGCACAAGCTGCTAGTCAGGAAATGTGAAGCAATGATGTAAAGGGTCAAAGAACTGGAAAAGAACTTTCATCATGTCTTCCTCTATGTTGGAAGTGACTAAGTTGAGTAGACGACCATGCCTCTCAGTGAATGGAGAATTCTCAAGAATCCTTGAAGCTAGCTCCTTGAGTTATGGAGGAATTCTTACAAGGTTGACTTGGATAGTTTTCCTGCGAAGTGAATCCATAGCCAACAAAACAAGAACAAAGGTGAGTTTCTAAGATCCTTGAAATGGTTAGTGGATGCATATGATGCTTCATGATGTCCATGATGTTATGCACAAGTATATATGTACAAATAAATCACACAAGTTCCTAGTTTAGGCTTGCATGGGGTTTCATAGGTAAGTACCCTCTTGAAGTTTAGTTGGCTCAACCTGTCCTAGAAATAGTAACCGGGTTCTAAGGAGCTTAATATCACTGGATCGTTTTCTTGTTCATTGTTTCAATTCAGCCTCTTTACTGGCGACCGAAATATTCCAAGGAACCAACCCTCAATGAGTGTAGTATCGAGTATCTACCAACTTCGGACTGCACCAAAGCCGGTCATCTCACTACATCCTAAAAGGCCAAGTTGGTCAAGTAAAGGTTCTAAAAGTTCGTTAGTGCTTCATGACATCACTCAGCGGCCCCGTATTCTCTTTGATTGACTCAAAGGCTACCGGTACCCACAAATATGTCACACTAACATAGCTATTGCTTAGACCGTGTCGGTATACCCCGCACAATTTCCACAATATATTTCTATTTACCTATGAATGTTTCCCAAATCCGGGTAGAGGATTCAAACCCAAACAATAGAACCAAAGTGTAAAGCATACAAGTCAAACAAGATAAGCAAGTAAAGGTGATCTAAAACCCTAAGGTAACACCACTTTTAGAACATGTCCCCAGCAGAGTCTCCAGCTCTGATACGGTGGGAGAACTGACTTGAGGTTTTTGCATTTTGTCGCAAATGTTGCGGTTTAGCAAGAGTCGCCACTGACTTTTATTTTATCCAAAAGGAAAGGTAAAAAAGCATAGGAAATACCTTTGAGATGTTTTCTTGAGTTCGAGGGGTAGATTATGAAAAGGGAAGGTGCTAGCACCCTTTTCATCCATGGTTTTCCATGGGCTCTTAGTTACTTGTTTAGATCACTTGCTTTGCTTTTGAAATTGTTTGAAATGGTGCTTTGTGGTTTTGAAAGTATTTTGAAAAGAGGCCATTCGTTTTGGCAATCTTTGTAGTGATTCTCGTTCGTAAGAATGTATACAAAGATGTTTGTCTTTTGAAAAATGTTTCAATGTTTTGAAAGGTGTTTGGAAAATATTTTGAAATGTGTGTGTGTTTGTTTTTGAAAATAGCAAGGATTTGTTTTGAAGTTGATCAAGTAACTAGAAGCTTATCTACCTACTCAAATATCTTTCTTGTGCATTTTTATTCCTTTGATATTGTTGATTTACCATTGATTTGGTAAATAACCCTATCTTTGGATGTTAAACGGGACGGACGTGGGTCATCGTATGACCATGATAGCAATATTGCCAAGTATCTTAGCAAGTTTTGAGGGACCAAGATCATTTGTTTTAGGCAACCTTTTGATAGCGTCATCGAGGGACTATGATCTTTTGTTTTGTTTTGTTTTGCTTTGCCAAGATACTTTGCATGCATACCATAGCCATTTTTTAGGCAACAAAGTGGGTGAAACCCTAGGGGTGCTTGTGTGCAATGTGTGTCATTTTACATGCATTTTGATTGTCTTGGATTAGGTCATGTTATTTGTTTGATTTTTGTCTTATCATGCAAAACCCTAGTTTTACTAAACATGGTATAATGCGATAAATTACGTAAAATAAAACTAAGTTATTACAATAATTATTATGGGAGGGGGGATACAAGTTTTTGAATGGGGATATTTACACAAAATAAAACCCTAAAATACTATTACAACCCAATTGAATTATTGTACAAGATAAATAAATATACAAATATTTAAATATGCAAATAAAATGTATTCATGCAAAAATGTCTTGTAAAATAAAATTATTTAAGTCTTAAAAATAAGAAAAATAATAATATTATTTTTTAAGGGGGAAAACCCTAGTATTTGATTTAAAAGAAAATAATGCTTTCTAATATTATTTTGTCTATTTTTTTTTGTATAAGAAAATATAAATAATATTATATACATACTAAAAATTAAATATGTGTGAAAATAATTATTTTTATGTGTTAAATAATAAAAATAAAAATGTATAGTATTTTAATGTATTTATAGTTTTATTTTAAAAAAATAAATTCTATAAACCTAATAAACTATTTTTTATGCCAAAAAAAATAAAAAATAAAAAAATAAAATGCAAAAAATAAAGAAATTATTTTTTGTGATTTTTTAATATTCAGAAAAAAAATATTAGAAACAATAAAAATGAAAATATAAAAAAATATAAAAAAAAATACAAAAATAAGTCAGGGAGTGTGGATATCAAGTCAGGGGGTGTGAAAAGTAGAAATAACAAGCCCAAGGCGTGCCAGGCCCAAGCCAGGTCGTCCCTGTCCTCCAGCCAAACATTTGCGCGCGTTCTTGCCTTCAACCTGTAACTCTGTGTTCTTTGCACAAAAACAAAAACTTGCAACATAAAAAATGTAGCTTGGAATCTCACGATTCCAATGATATAAAATTCATAATCTAACTCTCAAAGACCAGGGAGAATTTCAGTAGCCCAAATTTCTGACCTAGTTTTTTCATGAACTTCAAGCTTCAAATTCTCACTACTCAGTTAATATAAATGACAACTATGCATATGTACAGCTTCACTAAGTTAAGGACTACATTTTTGCTTCACAAATTGTGGCTTGAGGATGCCTAAATAGAGAGATAAAGTTTTGAAAAATACCTCCTTCAGCTGGATTTGGATATGGCAATATGGGGACTTTGAGTGAGGCCTGAGGATCGTGTGAGCTTCCTTGAAGTTCCCTCAAGCTATTCCAATGCTTAGCTTGCCTTGAGGATGCTTGAAACTCCCTATAGAAGTCAAGCTGCAACCTTCAAAAATGAAAATGGTGATGTCTGAAATATAGCTCACAGTTGCAGTGCAAAGGCTTGGATAGTTTGGATGTGATGTATGGAAGGTATTTCAAGTGTTAAAGGGAGAAACGCACGAGCCAATATTGAGCTTGCAAGAGTTTTGCAGAAGCTGCCCTGTTTGGGCAGAAATTTGTGTTTTTGAGTTTTGGAATGTTTTAGAGCATAAGCCTTCATGTTCTATCTTGAGATAAGTTTGTGAAATTGTTTTGAATGAGGCCAAGCCCTCCCTTTATCAGCTTGTACAAGTTTTTGACTTTTGGCCACTTTTCTTGTTTTTGAAGAAAGGTTGAAGTGACTATGATAAAGGCATGTACTTGGATATCTTGTGAGTTGCAAGAGTTGGTAAACCATGCCTGATATCTGTGGACAATGCTTGCACAAAAGGAACAAGTCCAAGGCTCAAGGCTGATAAAGTTTACAAAAGCATGCTTTATGAAAATGGCAATGTGCCCTTTATGCCATTTATGGATTTATTCTTTGTGCAATGCTTCAAAAGCCAAAACAAAGCCATTATCCAATTAGTTAGCATTTAATTATAGAGTGTAGAAGGGATTTAGGACCTGTAATGCAAGGTACAAGCATGCTAGGATCTGATTTGCAACTTGAAGCATTGTAAAAATGGCTTGAACAAAAGTGACAAAATGCCATTTTCTCTTCTTCGATTCTCCCTAACCACAAATGATCTTGGAGAGTTCTTGGACATTTTGGAAATCTTTCAACATGCTCTACAATCCATCTTTGAAATGAATTTTGAGATACCTCTTGGAACTATGTGAAAAATATCCATGAAGTTGGGTCAAAAACCTGCCTAAATTAGGGCAAATTTTCACTAAGTTATTTAGTTCATGGACCCCTATTCACAAATTCATATCTTGAGATCCAAGCATCTTTTTGGAAAACTTTGTGAAGAAAAGTTGTAGATTTCATCGAGGACTACAACTTTAATGTTTGAAGTTTTCTTTGAATCCAATTGCATCATGGTGAAAAAGTTGTGGAAAATTGGGAAAAAATAAGAAATTTTCCATACTTAGAAAAATTCTAAGTTATGAAAAATTTCAAATTAAAACCCTAATTTGCAATTTTAGGTTTCTTGGTCAACAAGTTTCACATTTTGACATATCTTGATGAATTATGACCCTTGGCACTTGATTTTGACCAAAAAGTCAAAGTTTGACTTTTCAGTGTACAGTTGACTGTTGATCAGTTGACTGCAAAATTCATTTGTCAATCCTATGTACTTGAGATATTTTGAACCATGTGATTAGGTAAATATGATGCCATTGTTTCCTTGAACTCATGTTTGAACCCAATTGGTCATTGGCTAGGTTAAAAATCAGAAATTGCCCTTTCTCAGCCAAAACCCTAATTTTGACCATTTTGCCCTTTTGATGATTTAATCAAATTTCTTGAGGAGTTGTGATCCAAACTTGATCAAATGGTACATAGGAGCCTAGAATGTTGTTGTGGATCAAAATTTATGAAGTTTTACTATAAATTGGCCATGGTTGACTTTTCCCCCAATACAACTGATTTTTAGGTCAATTGTCCAATTGACTGGTCAAAAATGTGATTCAAGGCTTGAAACTTGGTATGAGTAATCTTAGAGGTCCAACATGATGTATGAAAGTCACATGAAGCATTGATGGTCCAAAAATCCTTGTGAAAACTCAAACCCTAATTTCAGGACATCAGTGCAAGAGGAGGTGTCTTGATCTGACCAAAACCCTAAATTTGTCTTGAGTCCAAGAAGTCTTGTGAGAAAAAATATTGATAAATGAGAGGGCAAATTTTGGGGTATAACAACAAACTTATTTGCAATTCTGTATGAAAATTGGTGATCAGAGAATTTACCTTGTATACCCGCATAGAATACCTTGACGAGTACCTCGTTGTAGTCTCCATCCAACTCAAGGAATGGAAACACCTTTTGATGGTCCAACAATTCCACCACATCTGTGATATGCAGGCGTTTGAGAGTGAGACGGAAGGCACAAAATTGCCTAACCAACCTCCTTCTAGCAAACTTATCATCATACTTTTCAGTGAGATCAGGAGGAAGAAGTGATAGAGGAGTAACCCGAGTTTGATTTGAAGAGCTACCTATGATACTTATTTTCTTTGTTTCCCTAGAAACCATGGATGAAGGTTTGGATAGATTTGGAGTTGAAATGACACAGTGGGTTTTTAGGGTTTTGAGATGGAGAGAGAGGCCGGATGAATGCTAGCAAGAGGTAACAACAACATAGCAAATGGATGCATGCAAATGGAACCACACAATACAAACTAAGATATAATGGGCTGCCAAACAGTGATGCATTGACCTATGCAGGGATGCGTCGACGCATTCTAGTAAAATAAGCCTAAATACGTTTTTCAATCAGGCGTGCACCGACCGCTCAGAGTTATAGGTCAGCTCATGTATGTAAAAATTTTAAATTTATTATATTTCGTGGCATGTAGGTTTTGTAGAAATTACTTGAACACAATAAACAAGTACGCATGCACAGAAGCAATAACATCCAAAGCATTTAATCATTTCATAGCACCAACATTTAAGCAAAATGATCACTAATAAGAAAGAGTAGGAAGGATATTACTGAACGTATTTGAATGACACGATGCCCTCACATGTCGCCAGCCCAAGATGATATTCACGAATCATAGAGACACAAAGATAAATAAAGGGAATACAACTCATTGGAGTTGCGATATATCCGAAATATCAAGGACACCGAGTTCCCTACAAATATGAAAGAATGGTTCGGTCGCAAGTGGTTTTATAAAAATATCGGCAAGTTGATTTTTGCTATCAACGTGCTCAAACACGACTTCACCTTTCTCTACATGATCCCTAAGGAAGTGGTGCCTAATTTCAATATGTTTAGTGCGCGAGTGTAGAACTGGATTTTTGGTTAGATTGATGGCACTTGTGTTATCACAAAATATTGGAATATGATTAAGTTTTAAATCATAGTCGAGTAATTGTTATTTGAGCCATAAAATTTGAGCACAACAATTACCAACTGCAACATATTCCGCCTCGGCCGTTGACAAAGCAACTAAAACTTGCTTTTTGCTATGCCAACTAACTAAGGAGTTTGAAAATAAATGACAAGTGCCACTTGTGCTTTTCCTATCCAATTTGCAACTGCTAAGTCAGAATCGGAATAGCCAACCAAAGAATAATCACTACCCTTGGAGAACCAAAGTCCATACTTAGGAGTACCATAGAGATACCTAAGTATACATTTTACAGCTTTTAGATGACTCTCCTTAGGACAAGAGAAATTAAATCGAGCGCAAAGTAGGGTTTTGACCCTTTGTTATTAAAGGAAAGATTTTTTTTTTTGTTTTTGAATTGAGAAAGAAATTATCTAAGTTAAATATTAAATTAATAAATTAATTAATTAATGAAAATAAATATTTTTGGGTTTTTTGGTATTTAAAGAAATAAAATAAAATTAATCAATGTTAGTAAAAAACCTAATTAAGTCTAATTGATTTTAATTTTTGAAAAAATATATTAAAGTTATTTCTAATTAATAGCCTAACTTAATTAATAAATTTGTTAATAAAAAATAAAATACTAAAATTTAATTTAATAAAGAAAATATTTTTTGGTTTTAATTTTATAAAGAAAAATAAAATTTGATTGGTTAGTTGATTAAATAAAATATTATAAAACAATTAAAACAAAAATAAAATAGAGAGAGTTAGAGGTGTATGGGCCTGAAAAGGGGGTCAGAATAGCAATTGTATGGCCCATTAGGCGCTGGCCCTGTTTGACTTTCTGGATTCCATACGCGCTGGTTGACTGGATCCACGATGGACCATCATCTCTTGGCCATCAGATCTGGCCTATGGCCATCTGGCCACCAGATGCTTGAGGGTGTATGATGTGCTTCACGTTTGGACTTGCTTGTGATAACCTGAAGAATTAAAACAAAGAGAAATTTGGAGGACCTGGGATTCGAACCCAGGTCCTGTTGGATGTTGACAACGCTTGCTTCCACTAGGCCATTGTGTTTCAATTGTTAGTATATTAAACAATAATAATAATAAGAGAAAATGCATTATATGCCAGAAAAAATAAAAATGCGCGCGTGTTTTTGAATGGTCCACTGGGGAGGCGACACGCCATCGTCCCCTACCTCCAGCCCCTGTAACTTTACCTGCGGATTTGGATCCGCAGCTAAATGCGCAGGTCGATCCCAAAATTAATTCCAGGCCATAAAAACGACCTCCAAAGGCATGGTTAGGTTCGCTCCCTCTCCTGAGTGCAACCATGTCTATCACGAGATTCAATTTCACCTGAAACACAAATCCCTAAAATCCAACACGAAACCCTAGCCATGCTGTTATGAGATTACAGTCCATATAAATCAAATTAAGTATTGCCAAAAGTTTAGAAATCTCATAAGAATCACAAATATGTCCATGATTTGCCAGAATGATGCAAAAATAGAGAGCTATGATTTCGAATACAGGGCCAAGAAACGTGATACTTACAGCGCTATAAGAGGTCGAAAAATGCTTTCTTTTGATCCCAGAAGGTTGAGTGAATACTCAGCAATCGATTGGGATAGCTCTTTGCTTATGAAAATCTCTCTTGCTATGATTTTGAATTCTCACTTTTTCACCACTTTTTCAAGTTTTCTTTGCTTGTTCTTGCAGCCTCCAACCCTCAATTTCGTGTGCCTCTCTTGCTTATGTATGATACAAGGTGTTAGGGTAACAAATATGGATGGAATCCCTCTAAATTAACGGCTTATGATTTGATTTGATTCATCCTTTAAAGCTTTCCAATTTTGTCAAATCTCCATCTTTTTGTACATGATATGCTTGATACGAATTTTGATGATGATCATGATGACAATAAAGACCTGAAACAACCAAAAAGATCTTAGGTAATTAAGGTTTGGATTTTATTTGATTTAATTTGATTTAAAATGAAATAATTCAATAAAAAATCAAATAAAATAATAAAAATAAGATATGGGCTCATGGCTGAAGCTAGGACATGTGTGCAATGTGGCAAGTTCAAATCAAGTGGAAAAGAATGGGCCCATTTGACAAAAGTTGAAGTTTTGGGGATAGTTGACTTTTGGCAATTTTACAAAAATGCCCAACTTCAACAATGCATAACTTCTTCAATTTTGAACTTTTGGAGGTTTTCTTGGACTTTTAGAAATATTGAGATGTCCTCTAACCAACCCTTTTGGTATCATCTCATTTTGATATTCCATGCTCAAGTTATAAGCTTTGGCAAAAAATGTGTTTTTGTTGACTTTCAAAAATGACCTATAATATCCAAATTTATAACTTCTTGTGAGTGCATTTTCTGAACTTGGGGTATGAAGATGGAATATGGGAAATTTCATCCTCTTCAAAATGAGATTTGGATGGGTCATTTCTCATAAAGTATGAGAAAGTTATGCTTGGTCAAAGTTGAGTTGACTTTTCCTACAAAACCCTAATTTAGCAACTTTTGAGTCTTGATGAATTTTGAGCAATCCTTGATGAATCATGATCAACCCTTGATCAAATGATGAAATATCCTTCAAAATGAGAATGTTGACAAAAAATCTTGAAGTTTGACTGTTTATAGGTCACAGTTGACTTTTGCCCTATCATAGTCGATTCTTGGACCCTTTGAGCAATTGACTGACCAAACTTCCTCTGCAAGGCTTGAAATTTGACATGGATGACCTTGAGAACATATTAGGACATTGGGGAGCACTTTAGGTCATTTTTACTCAAGGATATTGATGCAACACAAAACCCTAATTTGGGGTTGACTGCCTTAGGAGATAACTTGACTGTCCAACTCTTGAGCAATCTTGAGACACTTGGAGATTTTTCTTGCAATGTTTTGAGAAATATGAGAGGGAAAATTTTGGGGTACAACATCTGCCCCTGTTCAATCTTCTTAAACCTGAGGATGTAGATTGGCTTTCGTGCCTTTCGTGATCTGAAGGTGGAAGATGATTGAACACTAGAGTGCCCAGAAATTTGCACTCGCATGAAGTGGTATCAGCCTTGTGATGTCGGGAATGGGCTTACAGATGCCATTTGGAGATTGTTGGTAGGAGGATGGGCTTACACATGCCATCTGCAGGAGCTTCGATCGCATAAGAGATTCCTTAGCGAGAACTTGCATACCTGTTGTTGTAGAAGATTCCGCTGGGGAAGTCAAACTTTTATTGATATTTGGGAACTGTCTGGTCTTCAACGTAGTATACCGTTGAGATTGTAGAACTCGTCCACACTATGACGGAGGAAAACGTCAAGATCTAGGAACTATCTGGTCTTCAACGTAGTATACCATTAAGATTGTAGAACTCATCCACACTATGACGGAGGGAAACATCTTCATCAAAATCTAGGAACTGTCTGGTCTTCAACGTAGTATACCATTGAGATTGTAGAACTCGTCCACACTATGACGGAGGGAAACATCTTCATCAAGATCTAGGAACTGTCTGGTCTTCAACGCAGTATACCATTGAGATTGTAGAACTCGTCCACACTTTGACGGAGGAAAACATCAAGATCTAGGAACTGTCTGGTCTTCAACGTAGTATACCATTGAGATTGTAGAACTCGTCCACACTATGACGGAGGGAAACATCTTCATCAAAATCTAGGAACTGTCTAGTCTTCAACGTAGTATACCGTTGAGATTATAGAACTCGTCCACACTATGACGGAGGAAACATCTTCATCAAGATCTAGGAACTGTCTGGTCTTCAACGTAGTATACCGTTGAGATTACAGAACTCATCCACACTATGATGGAGGAAATCATCAAGATCTAGGAACTGTCTGGTCTTCAACGTAGTATACCGTTGAGATTATAGAACTCGTCCACAGTATGACAGAGGGAAACATCTTCATCAAGATCTAGGAACTGTCTGGTCTTCAACGTAGTATACCGTTGAGATTACAGAACTCGTCCACACTATGACGGAGGAAAACATCAAGATCTAGGAATTGTCTGGTCTTCAACGTAGTATACCGTTGAGATTATAGAACTCGTCCACACTATGGCGGAGGGAAACATTTTCATCAAGATATAGGAACTGTCTGGTCTTCAACGTAGTATACCGTTGAGATTACAGAACTCGTCCACACTATGGTGGAGGAAAACATCTTCATCAAGATCTAGGAACTGTCTGGTCTTCAACGTAGTATACCGTTGAGATTGCAGAACTCGTCCACACTATGATGGAGGAAACATCTTCATCAAGATCTAGGAACTGTCTGGTCTTCAACGTAGTATACCGTTGAGATTGTAGAACTCGTCCACACTATGACGAAGGAAAATTGTAGATATTGAGAACCTTATCTGAAATTTAACCGAGGATAATTCAGTTGAGATTTAAGAATCGGTCAGGTCTTCGAAGTAGCTGAGAACTTTAACTGTATCTTTCCTGAAAGGTAAAGGTCGGTCGTATGCAATGCATGATAAAAATCAAGCAATGATGTTCTCAAAATAAATGAGATTGTTTTGTATGATGCGTATATGCATGTACCATGATGTATGGAAATGTAATGTTTTAGCCGGGGAAAATAAATCCCGGATAGCTGCTGGAGAATAGAGCTGGATTCTTTGTTTCCACTGGGGATGGTGAACGAAGATGATTGTGAGAATAAACCTGTAGGAGAAGATAACTCCATTGGGGAATAAACTGAGGAAGAGATTACTCTGTGGGGAAGAGATGCTCTGCTGAGGATTCAACCAATAAGTTCCACCGGGGATGAATTATCGTTGCCGGTGATACTGAATCCTGTTGGAGTTTTGAATTCTGTTTGTGAAAGGAAAGAACTCCGCTGGGGACGAACTTCCAGTTGTGACTTCACTGGGATTAACCTTTTTTAGACTCTTGTGGGGATAATACCTTGAGCTTTGCTGGGGAAAATCTTCCTTTGAACTCGGTTGGGGATATTTATTCTTATACTCCGCCGGGGATGAACTTCCAGAGTCTACTGAGGATGATTCTTCAACTTCACTGGGAAGCTTTTTCAGACTGTGCTGGGAAAATTTTAACTCCACTGGGGATATCTTGTATTCTGCCGGGGAATATTCTTATACTCTGTTGGGGAATATTAAGACTGCCAGGGATATTAACCTTTTCAGTGTTGATGGTAGATAAACTCTGCTTGGGGGAGGATATTACTGATTCATTCATTCACAGTTGCAGGCCTCGGCCGGGGGGAGCTATCATTACTGTCTTACTCTGCGGGGAGTGAAAGTATCTTAGCCATATTCTTCAGCTGAATTCACCTTGTACCTGGTGGACAGAGCAACTGTACAGTTTGGACAATTCTTATTTCCCCTGTTTCTGATATTACCAGTAATTCGTCTGTTGTTTCGCATGTAAACATTTATGAGCAACAATTAATGTCAAGTGCATATATCAAACATGAACATTGGACATTCTTTGCAAAACAAAACAGATAAAGGAAAAACAATTTGAAATTTCTTTGAAAATGAATTGTATTGATTTTGAAGTTTGGCCTGTAAATAGGCGTTTTTGTACAAGAGGCTGACGTCCTAGTAAGAGAATGCCGCCGAATAATAGAATTTACACAATTTATGAAAAACTTAAACAAAACAGCTATGTGAATAATCCCACTGGGTTCCAACTCTGCTATTGCTCTTATGTCCTCGAGCATCTCATCACTTTGCCACTTGGTTGAAGGTAGATCAGATTGATTAGTGTCGTCCGAGCTTGATGGTTGATACCGAAGTCTAGATGCAAGGTAATCCAATGAGACATAGTGTTACGCTTTAATCCCTAATTTTTGCCTGGACCGCCCTTTCGGGTATTCAGTCTACCGGGATACCCTTTTTTGCCCAAGCCGCCTTTTCAGGTTTTCGACTTGCCGGGTGTACAATTCTCATTCTCATCCCTTATTTTTGCCCAAACCCTTTTGGTTCGCCGGGAAGCCCTTATTTTTGCCTAGGCCAGTCAACCTAGCGGGTCTTTGATTATGCGTAGTATCTTTTCACTATGTCTGCATTGACGGGGTGATGGAGGTCGTCATCATCCATGGTGGTGAGAATCATAGCTCCGCCTGAGAAAATATTCTTAACCACAAATGGCCCTTCATAAGTAGGGGTCCATTTGCCCCTGGGATCACCTTGAGGTAGGACAATACGCTTGATTACCAGGTCCCCAACTTGATACTCTTGTCGTCTGACTTTCTTGTTAAATGCCTTGATCATCTGTTTCTGATACGTCTGACCATGGCAAATAGCAGTAAGTCTTTTTTCATCGATTAAGTTCAACTGATCAAGCCGGGTCTGAATCCAGTCATCTTCGCTCAAACTTGCATCCTTCATAATCTGAAGAGAGGGTATCTGAACTTCAATGGGCAGTACGGCCTCCATGCCATATACCAAGGAATAAGGTGTTGCCCCTGTTGACGTTCGTTCTGAGGTACGGTACCCATGAAGAGCGAATGGTAACATCTCGTGCCAATCTTTGTATGTCACCGTCATCTTCTGCACAATCTTCTTAATGTTTTTATTAGCCGCTTCAACAACCCCATTCATCTTCGGCCGGTAGGGAGAAGAGTTGTGATGCTGTACCTTGAACTGCTTGCAGAGCTCGGTGATCATCTTGTTGTTGAGATTGGTACCATTGTCCGTAATGATCCTCTCTGGTACACCGTATCAACAAATCAGATTATGCTGAATGAACCGTGCCACGACGTTCTTGGTTACAGTAGCAAAGGAAGATGCTTCAACCCACTTTGTAAAGTAATCAATTGCTACCAGGATGAAACGATGCCCGTTGGATGCCGTAGGTCTGATCTCACCGATCATATCAATGCCCCACATTGCAAAAGGCCATGGAGCCGTCAAGACATTCAGAGGTAATGGAGGGATGTGCACCTTATCAACATAGACTTGGCACTTGTGACAGGTCCGAGAATGCTGATAACAGTCGGCTTCCATGGTGGACCAATAGTATCCTGCCCAAAGGATTTTCTTTGCCATTGTGTGTCCACTGGAATGAGTTCCGAAAGTACCTTCATGTAAATGAGCCATGATCCTTTCTGCTTCATTCTTATCCACACAACGCAGTAAAGTCGAATCATGGTTACGCTTGTAAAGAATTCTATTGCTGATGAAAAACTTTGCCGCAAACCTCCTCAGAAACTTCTTATCATTAACATATGCACCCTCGGGGTATTCCTGAGCTTCAAGATACCTTTTCACCTCATGAAACCAGAGTTTTTCTGTTACCTCTTCAGTCTCAATATCACAGCAATGTGCAGGTTCGTCCAATCTTTCAATGATAATCCGGGGAGCTTCGTTGTCCCAATTGACTTTGAACATAGAAGACATCGTAGCCAGCGCGTCCGCCAACTGACTCTCCTCTCTAGGGAAGTGTTCAAAGGTTATCTCTTCGAATTGCGGAAGTAAAGTCAACACATACTCCTTGTAAGGAATAAGATTTGGGTGTTTCGTATCCCACTCGCCTTTGATCTGACTGATCACGAGAGCGGAATCTCCGAAGACACTTAGAAACTTATTCCTTAGGTCAATCGCAGCTCGAAGACCCATGATGCACGCTTCATACTCCGCCATATTGTTGGTGCAGTTGAAACATAGTCGGGCGGTAAACGGAGTATGAGAGCCTTTAGGAGATATAATCATGATGCCAATGCCATTACCCAAAGCGTTCGAAGCTCCATCAAAGTACACAAACCATCGGGATCCCTCCTCAGGTCCTTCATCCAGTCCAGGTGTCTCACAATCAGTCACTATCATGATACTCTCATCCGGAAATTCAAAGTTCATAGACTGGTAATCATCCACTGCCTGATGTGCCAAATGGTCTGCTAATACACTTCCCTTGATTGCCTTTTGGGTCGTGTATTAGATGTCATACTCAGTCAAGATCATCTGCCATCTTGCTATTCTTCCGGACAAGGCAGGATTCTCGAAGATATACTTGATTGGATCCATTTTTGATATCAATAGAGTAGTGTGAGTCAGCATATGCTGTCTCAGCCGGCGAGTAACCCATGCCAAAGCGCAACAAGTTTTCTCAAGCAACGAGTATCGGGTCTCGCAGTCGGTAAACTTTTTGCTAAGGTAATAAATAGCATGCTCTTTTCGGCCAGACTCGTCATGCTGCCCCAACACACACCCCATTGAGTTGTCGAGTACTGTCAAGTATAAGATTAAAGGTCTCCCTTCAACTGGAGGCATCAGAATGGGTGGCTCTTGGAGATACTCTTTGATCCTTTTGAAAGCGGCCTGACATTCATCGTTCCATCGTACCACTTGATCTTTCTTCAGTAACTTGAAGATTGGCTCACAAGTAGCAGTCAGGTGCGAGATGAATCGAGCAATATAGTTCAGACGTCCCAGAAAGCCTCTGACTTCTTTTTCTATTCGAGGAGCTGACATTTTTTGTATAGCCTTCACCTTTGCAGGATCCACTTGAATACCTTTATCGCTTACGACGAAACCCAGCAGCTTACCAGATCTCACCCCGAAGGTGCACTTGTTCGGGTTTAACCTCAGTTTGTACAACTTCAACCTGTCAAATAACTTCTGAAGTTGGTCAAGATATTCTTCTTCAGTTTGAGATCTTGCAATCATGTCGTCGACGTATACCTCAATCTCATGATGGATCATATCATGGAACAAAGCAACCATGGAACGCTGATACGTTGCCCCAACATTCTTCAGTCCAAAAGGCATGACCTTGTAGCAAAAGGTACCCCACTGAGTAACAAAAGTTGTCTTCTCCATGTCTTTGGGAGCCATTTTAATCTGATTATAACCGAAGAAACCATCCATAAAGGAGAATACCTTATGTTGTGCGGTGTTGTCAACCAGAACGTTGATATGAGGCAAAGGGAAATCATCATTGGGGCTTGCCCTGTTCAGATCCCTATAGTCAACACATATCCGAACCTTACCGTCCTTCTTCGGCATAGGAACTACATTGGCAACCCACTGCGGGTAAGAAGTAACTGCTAGAAAACCGGCGTCAACTTGTTTCATAACCTCAGCGTTGATTTTCTCAGACATATCTGGTTGCATTCGGCGGACTTTCTGTTTTACTGGAGGACAATTTTCCTTGGTAGGCAGGCGGTGAACCATAATATCGGTATCCAACCCAGGCATATCTTCATAAGACCAAGAAAAGATCTCAACATAGTCACGCAGCATTTGAATCAACCGTTGCTTAACACTAGCTTCTAGATTTGCACCGATCTTGACCTCTTTCTTGTCCTCCTCCGTACCCAGATTTACTGATTCCACGGGCTCTTCGTGCGGATGAATAGCCATGTCTTCCTGGAGTAGTAGTCTAGCAAGTTCACCAGGCACTTCGCAATCATCTTCACCTTCGTCTTCGACTAAGTTGATCGGACTTTTGAAGTCATAACTGGCAGTAGCAGAGTCGTTACCAGTGAGATCCAGAGTGGATGTAGACCTGTATATGTGAGTGTGTGTAAAATAGCTGTTTTGCAATGTATAACAAAAGGAAAACAAATAGCACAAAATTTGAAATGCAAGAAAACGTCCAATGCCTTTATTAATGATATATGAAAATGACACACAAAAAGCCCTCACAAATGAAGCCATAGTGCCCCGGGTAAGACACCGGGCCATAGAGTTTAAAACATTGTCTGTTACAAATTCAAAACAAAAGTCTCATTACTGGGTAACAAAAGAAATTGGGATGAAGTCCTTTGTGGTCCAGTTGCTTAGTCCTCCATCAGTAGTAGGATAGATCTAACTGTCGAACTCAGACTCTTCAACGTCATCTTCAATGGCATTCACTCCTGAATTGCTGATGAACAAGGGAGGTCTTCCGATCCGTGCATTCCGAACAGCCTTCTGAGCTTCTGCAGTGAAACCCAAACCAAACTTGTTAGTCTTATGTGCGAAATCAGGGATTTGGCCCCAATTCGCACACCCACCTTTCTCAACAACAGCCCGGGCATCCTTGAAGGAAGCCATCTTCATTGGAGGATCTTCAACAACACTTTCAGCTGATGCCAGCGTCTGGGGAACCTCTTCAAAGTGTTGAAACGGGGTCTCAACGAACTCCCCATCCATTTCTACATATCGGAAAGAGTTGAGGTGGCTCACCATGTACTCCTCCTCTCCTTATACTGTCACAATCTTCCCTTTCATTGGGTACTTTAGCTTTTGGTGGAGCGTAGACGTCACTGCCCCAGCTTTGTGGATCCATGGACGACCCAACAAACAAGAATAAGATGGCTGAATGTCCATCACATAGAATGTAGATGCAAAAACCTGAGAACCAACCTTAATCGGAATATCCACTTCTCCGTGCACCATCCTCTTAGACCCATCAAAGGCCCTGACGACAATGTTGCTTGGTTTCAGCTCCAACCCTTCACAGTCCAACCGGTCTAGAGCTTTCTTGGGGAAAACGTTCAATGAGGAACCAGTATCCACCAATACATGAACAAGAGTAGTGCCCTTGCATTCAATGGAGACATGCAGGGCATCATTGTGATTCTTCCCTTTAGCAGTCAAGTCGGCGTCAGAGAAACCCAACCCATTATCAGCAGTCAGACTAGCCACGCAATCTTTAAACTGATCAGTTGATGTTTCTTGAGGTACGTGTGTAGTCTTCAGGAAAGCAATCAGAGCCTTAGCATGGGCTTCTGAGCATAGCAACAGTGACAACATAGAGATTTTGGGTGGGGTTTGCCCCAGCTGCTCGACCACATTGTAGTCGCTCTTTTTGATGATTTTCAAAATTTCCTCCATCTCTTGTCTAGAGGCTTCAACAGTAATCTTCTTCGGCGCCTCCGTCTGGGCAGGCTCATCAGTGGTCCCTTTGCCCCGAGTGTTGGATGACTCAGCAACAGGGGTAAGAATGGGAACTTGAACAGGAATAGTAGCAGGTACACTGGCAGGTGTAATAACAACAGGTTTCGGGGCAGTTGGTGGAGAGATATCAGGGGAGAAAAGTCTTCTGTTGCGGGTGACTTTGGCAGGTCCAACAATGTTGTTGATGTCAGTATCAGCATCCAAATCTTGTTTAACTCCGTGATAATAAACATTAGTCCCGTAGTGCCAATGGACAGCTTTATCAGATGTATAGGGGATAGGCCCTGGATTAGTGATGATCAACGACGCGATTCTTGGAACAGGTGTAATTCTAACAGGCTTTCTCGAGGAAGCCTTGGAAGAATTGTCGAAAATGGTGATGATAGCAACTTCTTCAGTAGGAACCAAAGGAACAACAGTCTTCTCAAATAGAATTTCTTTATTATCCATCAGGCGTTGGACACCTGACTTCAAAAGATGGCAACCAGTAGGTAGGACATAACACATACGACAATCTTCGTCACAGCCTGGAAATAAACCGGCTAACAAGAGGTTCTTCTTCGCAGTCATAAAAGGGGTAACAATGTCGTTCACAGAAACCACAAACGAGTCTTCATCTACAGCATTTACTCCATGCTTAGGCATGGGAGTGGTCACAACATTAGGTCTTTCAGGCGCCTCGAACTCAATCTCCTTAGCATCAATCAAGTCCTGTATTTTGTTCTTCAAAACCCAACAATCATCTGTATCATGCCCCGGGCTATCAGAGTGAAAAGCATAGCTGGCATTAGGGTTGTACTTTGGTGTGTTTACAATGATTTATGGTAAACAACCGCTAGTCCTCCAAACTATCAAATAATCTTAATGACTGTTATTTAATCTCTCTGGTAACTTGCAGGATCGACTAGATTGATCCTATGGGGTATTGGTCGTTTGGATAACTCTAATTGTAAAACTGATATTCATAGTTAGGATTTGTATTTGGAATGTTTTATAGACGTTCAACTCACTTCGATTACCATATTAAAAGGATCTAATGACATGATCAAGTAAAAACATACGAAACTGAATTGTATGAATAAAGATTCGATTGCAAAGAAATGTTTAAATGCAGAAATAAGTAAATGACTTTGAATGTAAAGATTTTAATGTAAGAAGCATGAATATAAAAGCATGAAATGTAAAAGAGTTTCTGAAATGTAAAGGATTCGAATAGAAGAAAACGTTTAAATGTAAGAAATAGGTAAGTGACTTTGAATGTAAAGGCATATGAATGACATCGACATGAAAATGGAAGGCAAACTGGAAATGATAAAGAGTTTTACTGAATCATAAATGTTTGGTGTTATCATACGTACATTGTTTGAGCATTCGTTTCCATAGCCATGTGGTATTTTGAATGTTTACTGAATTTTGTACAATAGATATGACACACGAAATCCTAATACTAAGACTTCTATTTATACTACTTCGACCATAACGGTCTTGCCTATAAGATTCTGCCACGTTCAGAACATGCAGAGCACTGCTCCTTTCTAGCTTCCACGCGTCTTCGAACGCTCCAGCGCATATATATTTGAATTTCCAACATCCCGCTTGCGTTTGAATTTCAAATGCTTTGGCACTCTTCGCTTCGAACTCATTTCTTAGACACAGTCTCGTTACCACTTTGAGGTTTCTTTTAAATATATCTTCACAACTGTCACTCGAAGCTCCGAGCTTTGACATGTTCGTTTGAAGAACTGCTTCTACCATTCCGAACCGTAACATCTTGCTTTATTCCAACGAAACATCCAATTTGTTTCATTTCGAACTGTATCATCAAAATCTTCAGCCAACAAAATGCCCCTTTAAAATATGTATTTCGATCCTTTGAGAAACACTTATTTTAAATATATTTGCAAGATTTTGATGTGACCTTTGAGTAATCATAACATTTATTGTGTATGACCCCAATCACGTCAATCACGACGCCTCTTGGATTTCTTAACCGTCTTGAATCAGTATTTCACAGCATGGTGCAGTTATAAAACAATGATTATTATTAACCATGCTTATTACCAATATCAGCCTTTACGCCACCTCCTCCTCAATCCAACCCACGATTTCCACGTATCCTAGTCTCACTTAGTGGATGTTTAAGCTTCCACACTATAAAAACTAATCAACTTAGTCTTTTATTCTTTTTCCACATTCTGAAACTTTTTCTTCCTCTCCTCTTACTAAAACCCTAAAACTTCCAACAATCTTCAACAATGTCTTCAACAACATCATCCCAACTAAAGAAAACTTCCAAGAAGAAAAGCAAGAACACAGGAACAATTATGGAAAGCAAGGTTGGTACTTATCAAGGTCAATCTGTGCTTATCCCTCAAATGATCTCCAAGGAAAAGGAAATGCTCTACGCCTCTCAGGTATTGATTCCAACTAACGCTGCTGGAAAGAGGTTTGCTCTAATGGGCCCTCTTACAGTTTTTGAAATCTTGAAAGATACTAGAAAAATCTTCCTTGTTTGTTACAACTTTAAGCCCTTGTTTAATAAGATGGATATCCCTAAGATAGGCGAGTCTTCTAATTCGACAACCATAGAAACTCCAACCGTTCCCCCAAAAGATCCCTTTATGTTAGACTACGTGAAGAGAAACTTTAAACCATTCCGATCCTGCCCTACCTCTGACATAGCTTACCAAAACTGGCTTACCAAAGTAGAAGCCAAGAAATCCCAGCAATGGGAGGAATTAGGAATCTATAACCTGATTAAGTTATCGAAACCAGGCTTCACCTATAGTCATCCATTATTATTTGCATCTTTATATTTCTGGGACAGCACCTACAACACCTTTCATCTCCCTGGGGGAATGATAACATCCATATTTTTCGATATAGCAGCCATCACTGGTTTGTCACCAGTAGGAGAAACCTACATCCCTGATAATGAAGAACACTCCAGCATTATTGACTTCGAAGTCAAATTAGCCAGTTTTTCCAAATTCATTAGCCATTACCACACTGAAGGAGATAATGTGTCAGATGCGGAACACATTGCTTTTCTCACTTTATGGTTATCAAGATACGTATTCTGCAGCAGGTCCTTACAGGTAGCAAGCAGGTTCATCCCTCTAGCTAGAGACTTACATGAGAATAGGAGGGTATGCTTGAGCGAACTGTTACTTGTTGATCTTTACGAAAGTTTAAGATCAACCGTTTCGAGTTTGAAATCCCATACTCCCAAAAACATCCTTCTAGCTGGCCCCTTCTGGTTACTCCAATTATGGCTTAATGCCATGTTTGAACCCTCATTATCAACTGCTGACACCATTGTTGAACAAGATCCGGAGATAGCGGATAGAATTATTGAAGGCACAAGGCTGCGAAAACTCACCCCGAATGATGATAAAGATGACCTCAAGGTCCTTTTCTCAAACTACATCATGATTTTTTCCAAAAGACACAAATTTGAAGAGACCATGGCACCCTTTGCTTCAAGGACTCATGGATCATCATGGTTCACCATGTCTCTTTCAGAAGCAGTTAAAAGCAAAGAAATTCAAGATATTTGGAAAGCCTTTTTGCTTCCTAGATTAATTTCTTCATGAATCACTCCTTCCAAGAATCAAATCTTCCTCTTTGCCTATCAACCTAACTTTGTTTCCAGACAATTTGGCCTGTGCCAACTAATCCCTGAACCTCTGTTCCAAACAGAGAGTGCCATCACTTCTGGTCGAACCTTTAAAGCAAGAGAAGCCAAACTGCAACAGGAACAATATCAAGGCTTCACTCAATTTGAACTACTACCCTTTGAACCCACACACTTCACAGCGAAGGGTTTTCTGGAATGGTGGACTAAGTTCTACCAATCTTATATGTTCGATACCCTCTCCATTCAACAGAAACTAACTGATGCGTTCGATGTGCAGGTACACTCCAAGAAAGGTATGTTTAGTCACGCCAAAGAGATTAGGGTTTTTCAAAATTATTTCGAAACCAATTATGATCCCACACACTTGGAAACCACTGTGCATCAAGCGACTGAGACCTTGAAGGAAAAATTAAAGAAAAAATTTCTAAGCTCAAACTTCCTTCAGGGTTGTCACCTGAGGATAGGTATAGGTTGGCACTCGAAATTCATCCACCTAAATTCCCTAGATTGCCTACCTCAGAACTGGCTCTGGCTTGGTTTCCTCCATACCCTTGGTGGTTCACTTGCAAATAAATGTTCAAATACCTTCAAAAGAAACCAAAGCCATCTGAGACTGTGACATGGGCTCGTCATTGGCTCCATGATTTCCTAGGACATCTTCGCTATGACCTTTCTGCCATGTCGATTATATCTAATCAAGGCGCATGTGTGAATGCTTGGGAAAATCCCAAATGTTTCTTACTTTCTTCATTTTTAACTTTTACCTTAATTGTTTCGATTTTCAGCCATCAGGATAAAGTCTGTTGCTTCGAAGTCTAAAGAAGGAAGTGCCTCCCAATAATTTGTCGAAACCACTGATGATATGACCTTAGCCATACCAACAACAACTACTGCAACAACAACAACAGCAGCAATAACAACTGTTCCAACTCCACAGGTAGTCAATTAGCCCTGATGTTTCGAATAAACTGAAACTCATGATTTAGATCTAACTCATGTTTAAATCTTTTCAGACTAACAAACTCCCACCAACCACTCCGAAGAAAAGGAAAACAAGCACTACTGGGAAGAATCCCAATGCTGGAGGGAATTCACCAACCGCTTCGAAGAAGAAACAGAAGAAAGAAATTTCCAAAGGCGCTGAACCAACTGGCATTTCTGGACTCGATTCCAGAGATGCCGCTCCCTCAACAAAATCCAAAAATCGACCTTCGACCTCCAACGTAATGTTGGAACATATAGATAGCAACCTTTCCTCTGAGAATCCACAGGTAAATTGAACTCGAATTTTTAACAAAAATAGTTATTCATTACCTTGGTACATACTCTTAATATTCTTTGTCTCTGTAGGACATTTCGAACCCAACTCCTATTACTTCGACTTCTCCATCAAAGATTGCTGCTCCCATCAACTCTTCTCCTCATGGGGACTCCAGTAACCTGGTGCAAAACAAAGGATCCTCCAACATGGCAGTTCCGACTGGGGCTTCAGAGTAACAAGAGGACCAAAGCACTTCTCCTCCTTTGAAAGAAACAAATGAAGCAACGCTTCATGAATCTGCAGAGATTTTACCAGAAACTTCTCTTCAAAAGTCTCCTCTCGAAACCCTTCAAGAGAACCCAAAGGACATTCATGCTGAAGAGGAGAAGGTTGATTCTGATCAAGAGAACGAAGAATCTGCAGGGGAAGGATCCGAGGAAGAAGATGCCCAGAATGGTTCAACTGCTGGAACAGAGTCAGATGCCAATAGCAGTGAGAACGATGATATCGAAGTGGTGGATCTGGTTGATAATGAAGAAGGCAATGAGCAGGAAATAAGTGAAGGTGATGGTGACCAGACCAATGAGCCTATGGAAGTCGAAATGGATGTAACTCCCTTGCGCATGGAACTTCCTCAATCGTCTCAATCTCAAATGACTGAAGAGGAGCTAGCTCTCCTAAGACGAAATGACCCAATTGGGTATATGAAGGCTAAACTAGCTCAAAGGGACATTCCTCTTGCTAGGGCTGGTACTAGTTCGACTACCAATCCATTGCCCTCAGATGATAGAGTTGTACTCCTTAACAGAATTAGGAGAACAATCCTTGATGTGGACTTGTTCGAAGTGCTCAAGAAGGATAATACAGCTTGCTATACCATGAAGGAGCTACTTACGCAAGTTAACCTCGCCACCTGCTCTTTGCCAGTCAGTACCATATTATTCGATCTTCAATCTTTGTTAGATAACGTAACTGGGTGTCTTCTTCAAGACGAATTTGCTACTAAAAAGGTCCAGGAAAAACGAACTGCCATGGACGCTGCTTATGAGCATGCTTCGAAGCTCTCTAAAGAAGCTGAAGACCAAGCCATGCATATAAAGCAAGCCAAAACTGACTATGAAGCTCGAGCTCAGTCTATTCTTCTCTGGGAAAAGAAAATTCAAGAGCTTCAACAAAAGGTTAAGGAGGCTCAACAACAACAATTGGCCTATGAAACCAATACTGCTGGTCATCAGTTCGAAGAGCTCCTCAATAAAGGACTTGTAGAAATGGAAGCAGCAGAGCAACTTAAGGGAGAAGTAGCTACCCTAGAAGGAGCAAGGCGTTTTACTCAACAAAGGCTTGAGTCTTTTCGGAGTACTTTTAATAGATTGAGGAACAATGCCTATTTTTAAATCTCTGTTTATTTAATTAGTTTTGAAACATGGTTGAATTTTGGTCTGTAATATCCAAACAACGCCATTTTGGCAATCTATATTACCATTTTGGCATTCCTTTATGATGTTTCGATTACGTTGTTATTATTCGAATCTCCTGCAGGCGTGGCTTATATTTCTTTAAATATTTCCCATTAACCTTTAGGATTCGCTTATCATCAGCCAACTCTTCGATTTCATATGCATTGTTTGAAAATATCTTTACTATTCGAAAAGGTCCTTCCCAATGAGGTGACCATTTACCTAATGTTTTATTTTTCTTGTCCATGGGCAATATGACTTTCCAGACTAAGTCATTGATAGTGAATGCTTTTCCTTTCACCCTTTTGTTATATGCCCTGGCTACCCTTTCCTTTTGTCTCATTAGGATTTCCAATGCATGTAGTCTAACTTCATCTAACTCAACTAACTCATTCATTATCATCTCCCAATATAATGCATATGGGATTTCGTTTTGTCTTTGAATTCGAACTGATTGTAGATGAATTTCTACTGGTAGAACTGCATCATGACCAAATGTTAGCTGGAAAGGCGTGGTCTTAGTAGCTTCTTTAGGAGATGTTCTACAGGTCCATAGTATTTGGTCCAAAGTCTTGTGCCAGTTCCTTGGCTTTTTACCAACATGTTTCTTAATTAACCCTATTATCACTTTATTGGCTGCTTCGACCTGACCATTTGCTTGAGCATAATATGGTGTTGATGTTAGTAATTTAAACCCCATCTCTTGAGCAAATTCTTGCATCTTCCTACCAGTAAACACATAACCTTGGTCTGTGGTTATGCTCTCTGGCAATCCGAACCTATAGATAATTTGTTTCTGTATGAACTCAATAATAGCCTCTTGATCAGCAGTTATTAATGGTATTACCTTGATCCACTTGGTAAAATAATCTATTCCTACCAAGATATATTTTTGTCCTTTAGACGAAGCAGGATTAATTTCTCCTATTAAATCTAATGCCCATCCTCTAAAGGGCCATGGTTTAATGATCGAATGTAACTCACTTGTAGGAGCATGTTGAATCCCTGCATGTTTCTGGCATTCTTCACACCCTTTAGCAAAGTCTATACAATCTTTGAGCATGCTGGGCCAATACATGCCATATCGAAATAACAACCATTTCATTTTATGACCTGCTTGATGTGCCCCACATGCCCCATTGTGGACTTCTGACAATACTAAGTCTGCCTCACTTTCTCCTAGGCATTTCAGTAATACGCCTTCCTGGGTCTTTTTGAACAATTCATTTCCCATGAGGACATATGATAATGCTCTATATTTTATCTTCCTATCAACATTCAAAGTTGCATTTGTTAAATAACTCACAAGTGGACTTCGCCAATCTGCATCTGATAAGGTGTCTATGGCTAGTACTTCGAATCCCTGTTTATCAGCACAACCTAATTTTATATTCTCTAGATCTGATGGTATGAATCTAGTAGCCATAACTCTACCTCTTAATTCGACCAAATCCTCAAAGTTTTTGGTAGAAACTTTATAACCTGAAGCCAACTGTGCTAAGTCATTTGCTTCTTGGTTTTCTATTCTTGGTATATGTTGAATATCCATGTATTCGAATTTTCTAAGTAGCCTGTTAACTATGACGAAGTATGTCATCAGATTTTCCTTTATGCATTTGTACTCCTTTGTTATTTGCTTGACCACTAGCTCTGAGTCTCCTTTAATTTCGACTCTAGTTGCCCCCAATTCCAACAAAGCTTCAAGTCCAACAATAAGCGCTTCGTACTCAGCTTCGTTGTTCGAGCAACGAGGACCATCCAACTTATACTTGAATTTTGTTGGAATTCCTTCAGGAGAAATTATAAGAACTCCAACACCACTACCATCCTTGTGGGATGAACCATCAAAGTATAATTTCCAAGGTTGCATTTCAACATATCCCATGACAGTCTTTTCGACCAACGAATGGTCCACAATGAAATCAAAAATTACTTGGCCTTTCACAGCTCTTAAAGGCATGAAAGTCAAAGAATATTCTGTTAAGGCTAAAGCCCATTTACCAACTCTGCTATGCATTATTGGTTTCGAAAGCATGTGTTTGATAACATCGAAATGAGATGAAACATAAACATCAACAAGCTTTATATAATACTTAAGTTTCATACAAGAAAAGTACAAACAGAGACATAGCTTTTCTATATTGCTATATCTAGTCTCTGCATCATTCAATACCCTACTTAAATAGTATATGGCTCTTTCGATGTCATTGCTATCCTCTTGTGCTAACATACTACCTATACTAACTTCAGAGGCAGATATGTACAATCTCATGGGCTTTCCCCATGAAGGTGGAGACAAGATGGGAGGCTGAGAGAGATATCTTTTTATCTTGTCAAATGCCTCTTGATGGGCTTCGTTCCACTCGAAGGCTTGGCCTTACTTCAAACGAAGCAACGGAGAGAAAGCTTGGGTTCTTCCACTTAGATTCGAAATGAACCTTCTGAGAAAGTTAATCTTCCCTAGCAAAGATTGCAGCTCCCTTTTTGATGTAGGTGCTTTCGTCTCCATTATGGCTTTGGTCTTATTTTGGTTGATCTCGATTCCTTTTTTATGAACCACAAAGCCAAGGAAATCTCCAGCCTGCACAAAAAATGCACACTTAAGGGGGTTCATTTTTAAGCCATGTTTTCTCATCCGTTCGAATGATTGGCTCAAATGATGCAAATGGGTTTCTGCAGATATAGACTTGATGACTATATCATCAATATACACCTGCATAAAGGTTTCAATGAAATCATGGAAGATCGAATTCATTGCCCTTTGATAAGTTGCCCCAGCATTCTTTAGACCAAAAGGCATCACTACCCATTTGTAGGTGCCTAGGGCTCCTGGGCAACGAAATGTTGTCTTGGCAACATCTTCTTCAGCAATAAAAATATGATTGTACCCAGAGTATCCATCTAATATACTTAAATATTCGAATCCTGGAGCAGAGTCTACTAACATTTCTGCCACAGGCATGGAGTACTCATCTTTAGGGGTTGCAGTATTTAAATCCCTAAAATCTATGCAAATTCTCAGAGAGCCATTTTTCTTAATAACAGGCACTATATTTGCTAACCATTTGAAATACCTTGTGGTTCTGATGAATCTGCAGCGCAACAACCTTTCGATCTCAGCTTTGATCTTTGTGAGAACCACTGGTGCGAATCTTCTAGGAGTTTGCTTGATGGGCTTCTTGCCATCCTTGATTGGAAGTCTGTGTTCCACTAACTCCCTCTTTAAACCAGGCATTTCATCATAGTCCCACGTGAAGCAATCTTTGTTTCTTTTGAGGACTTCGATCACTTCCTACCTGAGGCCTAGATTAAGTTTTGCGCTTATGTAGGTTATTCTTTTCGTGTTCTCATCCCCCAGATTCACTTCTTCGAGCGGATCCTGCGCCAACATTTTGGCACCTGAGTCTGAGGGGTCCTTCTCGAAGCCTAAGGGTTCTTTATCATAGATGGCATCTAGCCTTTGATCTATTTCGTGTTCTTCAAAGGGTGGGCCTTTCGAACCATCCCCATTTATTTCGTTCACTTCTACAGCCAATTTATCTACTTCAGCCTCTAAGGCCGCTTTCCATTCGTTCTCAGCCATATAGGCCGAAATCCTTTCGAAGAAGGAGGACTCAATCATGAGCAAGGTTATTGAACTCCCAGCCTGGTGGCCGTCTTTGAGTAGTACCTTCGACTCCTTCATCTTCACTGACTATCCTTCTATCCCAATACATGCCATCATGGCGAAGGGTCATATAATAGTGTGCGTTCCTGGTTTCGTTGATTTCATCGTTAGGGGCACAAGGAGCAATCTTGGCCAAATGTTTGTCATAATTTCTCTTGTCAACTAAGTTGACTGCTGTCATGAAGTAACTCTGGTCCGCTTCGATGTTCTCCATAATCCCATCTTCTCTCCATAAAACCAACCTCTGATGCATTGACGAAGGAACTGCTCCTACGCCATGGATCCACTCTCTTCCCAACAACAAGTTGTAGTTGGCTTTGGCTTCGATCACCATGAACATGGTGGGCCTGCAGCTCGATCCTACCGTCAAGTCCATTTAAACTACCCCCAATGTTTGACCTACTTTCCCTTCATAGTTGGATAGAACCATGTTGTGTGGTTTGATGTCACCCTCGCGTATTTCTAATTTTTTCAGCATGAAATGGGGTATTAAGTTAACTGCAGCGCCCCCATCCACTAAGACCTTATTTACGCCATGGGCACCAACCTTTGCCCGAATGAATAATGGCTTTAAATGATTTTTCATAGCTGGCTCTGGACGCTCGAAGAAAGCATTCTGCTCCTCGACAGCTCCGTTATCCATTACGTAGTAACACACGGGCCTATGCTTCATCAGATCTATTGTATCATCCTCCTCATATTCTTCGATTTCAGTTTCCTGTCCAAACTCACAAGGTAGTACAGATAGCATGTTGCAATTAATATTGAGTGAAGACTCCCCCTCTGATTCGAAGTTGTCCGTTAGCATATCCTCGTCTTCTTCTAGACCTGGTGTGTACTCCTTTGATTCATTTGGTTGTGTTTCAGAGAAGAGTCTCCTACTAACTGGGGGTTTGTCCTCAGGTTGATTATCCGGTGTAGGTTTGTTGGTGCTTGATTCTCCTTGGTTTTTGATCGAAGTTGCTCCTTTACCTGCCATAGCTTCCCTTTCAGCCTTTCGAATTCTCTGTTGCCTTCGCCATTGTGATCTCGACATAGGGTTTCTTCCTTTGTAGTTTTCTAACCTCACTTATTCCCTCTTCGCCATGTTAAATTGCCTTCTATATGTCATGGCGTGGCGTGCGTTTCGTTCATTGTTTCTCCATTTGTCCTTGCCCCTGTCAGTTTTGACTTGCAGCCATTTGTCTGTTGGTATTTCAGCAGGAATTTTGAATGTTACCCTTCGAGCGCCTTTGGGATGAGGACTATCAGGCCTTCGCTGAGTGTATTTGCTCTCGAAACGTTGGCTCATCTGGCCAGTCTCTTTGTGATTCCAGCATGGGGCGAAAGGGATTGTTTCGAAGGTTCCGGCCATACTTTGATTGTACACTGCAGAACACCTTGGGCATACTAGGCATTTGGTTGCCCCTTTGTAACAGTGAACCAAAAACTCCAACAAACTTTCTCCAGCTTTAGGGTAACACCTGAATAACTGGTTATCCTGGCGCCAGTTGATGCCAGTTCGTGCCCTTTGTTTCCTCTCGAAGTTTGCAGCAATTCTCTGGTTGCAGATGATGCTTCATCTAGGGCATAGTATCATTTCGGCATCTCCTTTGTGGCACAACATTGAGGTAGTCTTTAAGACTGGCATCCCCAGCATAATTATCCTCCATTTTGTATTTTTCTTTTTCTAAGTATCTCTCCATCTCCTCCATTTCAGAACGAGGTCTCTCCATATCCACCATGTTGACATCTACATCCTCCCCCTTTATGTCATCATCTCCCCATCCTGTAGGTTTTACATCTTCGATTTGGATTTTTGAACTTTCTGGGGCAGAATACTTCACCAAGTAGTCAAACTTTCCACTAGGCTCTCCTAAAGTATCCCATATTTCTTTCTGAGGGGAGGCTGGCTTTGTGATCTGGACTTTCTCCAATTTTAGCCTCAGGCCTTCAGTAACTTGTGTCAACTCTTGCTTTTGGTTCTCCTGGCCTTCAGTAGCCTGGATCTCTTTCGAAACAGCCAAAGGTACTGCTTCGATCGAAGCCTCTAGTTGCTTGTGGACGTCCTTAGTGACCCCTTTGTTGACTTCGACTAACACCCAGTTTTCATTCTCAGTGCCTTTTTCTCCTAATGGAGTGTCATCTTGATCTGCTTCCACCATATTGATTTCTCCAATGCATGCAGGCTCGGAGTAATTGGTGTCTGCGACATCCAAAGTATCTTCATCTACTTTCATTTTTGGTTTGTCAGCGAATTTCAATCTTCCATCCCTAATTGCATTTTGAATTAGATCCCTGAAAAGAAAACACTGTGAGGTTTTGTGGCCTAGGAAACTATGATACTTACAAAATCCTCTTTTCTTCCTTTGATCTAAAGGAGGTATTTTGACGTTCGATGGCACAATGAGTTGGCCATCTTTGACAAGCAAATCAAAAATCTCGTCACACTTTGTTACATCAAAAGTATAAACCTTCTTTGGGAATTTGTCACTTTTCTCATTTTCAACAATTTCTTTCCCTTTTGTGGGAACTAATAATTTACAAGAGTAAGGTGAAGCCTGTTTCAATTCAGCGAGATCAATTTCGACCTCTTCGAATTCAGGGTAATCTTCTGCTTCCTCAGCTCCAACATAGGAGACCCTTTCTTTCTTGTTATTTTTAAAAACTCGGGCCTTTTCGGCCTTTAGCCTTTCGACTTGTCGAACCCTATCGGCTAATTGAGCCATTTCCCTCAAGTATTGTGTGTCTAATTTCTTTCGAATAGAGTAATCCAGGCCGCCAGCAGCCATTTCGACTAACTCATGTTCAAGAACTACTGTGAAGCATCTAGATTTCAAGAGTCTGAACCTATTTAGATAATCATCTATGGGTTCAGTAAACTTCCTCTTGACATTGGCTAGTTCCTTCAGACTTATTTTAGATTGTCCCATGTAGAACTGTTCATGGAATAATCTCTCCAACAGAGCCCAAGTATCTATGGAGCCAGGAGGCAAAGTGGTGAACCATGTGAAAGCGTTCTTAGTTAGGGAACTTGGGAAATATTTGATCCTAAGGTCTTAATTATTTGCTATATCTCCTGCTTCGGTTAGATATCTGGCTATGTGTTCGACTGTTGATTCATTGGTATCTCCAGCAAACTTTGTAAACTTAGGGACTTTATATCCCCTTGGTAAATCAATATGCATTATGTAATCTAATATAGGAGAGGCATAATTTGGCCTTCTAATTCCTGTATTAAGGCCATTTTGGGCCATGATCCTCTCTATCATGGTGGTTAAATTATTTTCTGCCAAGATGTTATCGTTTCGAATTCTGTGAACGACTGCATCAGCATCTTGATTTCGACCCACCATGACAACTCCTCTAGGTTGTTCTTCTCAAAACTCTGGGACTTCTAACCTTTCGATCCTTGCCCCTGGTTCTATAATTTCCCTTTGTGGGCCTTGAATCATTGGGGCTTCTAACCTTTGTGCCCTTGCCCCCAAATTAACCCCCTCTCTGGCTGGTCTATAGGGTGGATCATCAGCTATTTGTTCTATGATAGGTACGTTTGCTCGAACTCCCACCTGATTCTGCCTACGCCTTTCTGGGGGAGTGAAGAAATCTGCTATTCGACTCATGTTATCCGCGTTTTCTCTGTTTGTCACAGTTACATTTTGTACTATTGGGGCAAAGATTTCTTGCATAGTTTGTGCTAACACTCCTATCATATTATGGTTACTATCATCCATTAATTGCCTAAAAGCCATCTGATTTTCTATGGTTAAGATAGGCATTGCACTATAACCCACTGACCCTTGGTTATTTGTCATAAATTGATTAACCCCAGATCCAGACCCTAATTGTGGTGACGTGTTCGATGTCGAAGTGTGCAGACCCGCCATAAAAGATGTTGGCATCCCATAAGAGGAATTTCAGTGTCTGTTACCATCGAAACTGGGTGGTCTAGTTAGTGGGGTGGCGAAATGGGTTTGTGTCCCTGATGGTGGGACAAATCCCCCAGGATAACCAATGGTTCCTATATTTCCTAGGATCGAACTGTTAGTCGACATGCCACTTGTTCCATTTATGGCTACACTACTGGTAGAGGATGCAACAGATTGTGCGCTCGAAGGGATCGCATTAGACGTTCTCGTCGAAACAAACATATTAGTGCCTGTTCCATGTGAGGCACTTTGTTCCCCTTGTTGATTGTTTGGATTAGACATCTTGTTATTACGTTTTATTCTGGGTAAGGGTTGGTTGCTATTGGTTATTCTACCACTTCTAAGGTTCATATAATAACGAACTTATCACTCAGAAAGCGCTTTTACAATGATTATATCCTAACAATCTTTACTTTGTTCTAAATTTCGTAACGACCAATGACTGTACCACTGGGCGTGCCAATTTGTTTACAGTGATTTCTGGTAAACAACCACTAGTCCTCCAAACTATCAAATAATCTTAATGACTGTTATTTAATCTCTCTGGTAACTTGCAGGATCGACTAGATTGATCCTATGGGGTATTGGTCGTTTGGATAACTCTAATTGTAAAACTGATATTCATAGTTAGGATTTGTATTTGGAATGTTTTATAGACGTTCAACTCACTTCGATTACCATATTAAAAGGATCTAATGACATGATCAAGTAAAAACATACGAAACTGAATTGTATGAATAAAGATTCGATTGCAAAGAAATGTTTAAATGCAGAAATAAGTAAATGACTTTGAATGTAAAGATTTTAATGTAAGAAGCATGAATATAAAAGCATGAAATGTAAAAGAGTTTCTGAAATGTAAAGGATTCGAATAGAAGAAAACGTTTAAATGTAAGAAATAGGTAAGTGACTTTGAATGTAAAGGCATATGAATGACATCGACATGAAAATGGAAGGCAAACTGGAAATGATAAAGAGTTTTACTGAATCATAAATGTTTGGTGTTATCATACGTACATTGTTCGAGCATTCGTTTCCCTAACCATGTGGTATTTTGAATGTTTACTGAATTTTGTA
Organism: Vicia faba; assembly: GCA_948472305.1. Taxonomy (NCBI): domain Eukaryota; kingdom Viridiplantae; phylum Streptophyta; class Magnoliopsida; order Fabales; family Fabaceae; genus Vicia; species Vicia faba. Next base: position 972,877,430 of record OX451738.1, read on the forward strand.
CAATAGATATGACACACGAAATCCTAATACTAAGACTTCTATTTATACTACTTCAACCATAACGGTCTTGCCTATAAGATTCTGCCACGTTCAGAACATGCAGAGCACTGCTCCTTTCTAGCTTCCACGCGTCTTCGAACGCTCCAGCGCATATATATTTGAATTTCCAACATCCCGCTTGCGTTTGAATTTCAAATGCTTTGGCACTCTTCGCTTCGAACTCATTTCTTAGACACAGTCTCGTTACCACTTCGAGGCTTCTTTTAAATATATCTTCACAACTATCACTCGAAGCTCCAAGCTTTGACATGTTCGTTCGAAGAACTGCTTCTACCATTCCGAACCGTAACATCTTGCTTTATTCCAACGAAACATCCAATTTGTTTCATTTCGAACTGTATCATCAAAATCTTCAGCCAACATGGTGATGTAGTGTTGGGATTCTGCGGGGCCTCCCTTGGAATCACTAGATTGGTTTTCAATAACTGCGGTAGAATCTGAGATAAAGTCATGTTGAGTTGAGTGAATTATCTTCGAGGTTTCTCGGCCCTTAGCTGATTGTTACGCTGAGGAGAACCAGCAGGTCTTGAAATAATAACTGCATTAACAACTTGGCGGCGTTCAGGTATATTCTGGCTTTTTGAGCTGTAAACAGCACTGGACTCCTTCTTAAAAGGCTTCTTCTCGGTGCTTGATGAAGCACCTTTCTGTATCTTACCGGATTTGATACCAGCCTCAATCCTTTCCCCGGTCATAATCAACTCCGTAAACCCGGATGATGAACTTTCGATCAGATGGTTAAAATACGGACCAGACAAGGTCCCCAGAAACATATCAACTAACTCCCTATCAGGCAAGGGTGGTTGCAATCTTCCAGCGAGGTCCCTCCACTTCTGAGCATAATCTTTGAAACCTTCGCCCGCACCCATAGATATACCCTGGAGTTGGGTACGCGTGGGAGCGAGGTCGGCATTGTATTGGTACTGCTTGTAGAAAGCGGTGGCCAAATCTTCCCAACTATGGATACTGGCTCCTTCTAGCTGGTAAAACCATTCAAGCTGAGTCCCTGAGAGACTATCTTGAAAGAAGTGGATCCATAGGTTCTTGTCAGCGGTGTACGGCTGAATCTTCCTAACATACGACCGGAGGTGCAGTTTCGGACAAGAAACTCCGTCGTACTTAGCAAAGGCTAGTGCTTTAAACTTGTGGGGAATCACCACCCCAGATGACAGACCCAAATCACCAAAGTCCAGACCAGGCACTTTCTGAACTTCCATCACACTTAACCGGTCTTCCAGTTGCTTGTATTTATCCTCAGCCATAAGATACTGGTCTTCGTCGAAGTCCGTCTTGTTATTTGAAACCACAAGGCTAGGAGCCCTCCTTTCTTCCTGACTATCTTTCCCTCCAGATGAGGTGGTCAAATAAACTTCATCTTGTAGCCTGTTTCCAAACATGTGGCCCATGTTAAACAGGTCCGTCTTCTTCTTCTTCTTCTTCTTCTTCTTCTTCTTCTTCTCTTTCAAGATAAGGGCCTTCAGATCTTGCTGACCCTTAGCTAGATTCATGAACAATTCTTGGAACTGGGCGTTTTGAGCTTGTAGAGCCTTGATTGCTTGTTCAGTTGATGGTTGAGAAGACATGATGCTAAAATAAACAGCGAAGAAGATGAGAAAACCTGTAAGGATACCTGTTATGAGGTGCATGGAATGAAATGCGTATGATATGATTTCAAAGACGTCGAGAGACTCAAATTTGTAAACAAGAAATGAAACACACTTTTATTAGATAAAATTTGCAATTCAAATTGTTCAACAATTTCCCTTAAGGCGTTACAAGAAAGGAAATACTGAAAAGTAAATAAAAACTGGAAGTAATCAAAGGACATCAGCGCTCCCATGGTCGTTTGCCTTTAGTGCTGACATAGTCGTTGATGATCTGCTCCCTCTCCAGCTGCCTAGTCAACTTATGGATCTTTCGCTCTTGCCCGTGATACTTTTCTCTATAAGTATCCCGCTCTTCCCTTAGTTTCATCCAGGACCTCTTCAATGCCCCAATGTCAGTAGGCATGTAAGGGTGTAAGATAGTAGGAGGAACCCCTTCCTCATCAGCAACTTCAACAATAATAGGCAAGGCAGCTTCATAGGGCATTCCCAGCTTTTGGGCACGGATACGAACCCATCAGAGATATGGCTTCATTGGTAGATAAGTCTTCGCACCCAGCTCGTGTGGATCAGATCTGTGTACTCTATCCCAAGCCCTTATGAATCTGCGGCGTTGCTCGTCATTATCCCCTTGGAAATCAAAGATTATACTAGGCATTAGCAGCTCATGAGGTCCTTCCCTTCTGGCTCGCCTAAACTGACGTAAGGCCAAGCATGGATTGTAGTAATTCCTCCATTGGTTCCTATCATTGGAACATTGGGGTATTTCCCACAGAGATCAATAATGGCCACCTCATCCATACCCTTAACAGTCCAAATGATATCATTGTGAGAGAGAGACATAACCCTATAAGCCCAGCTCATGCCTTCTTTGTTCTTCAGAACTGATTTAGGGAGGTGAGAAATAAACCACCTCGCCAACAGTGGAGCACAACACATCAAGGTTCCCCGCTTCCTAGCAGTACGGGCATAAAGCTGATGAAGAATGTCACCCAAGAGAGTGGGTACATGATTACCAGAGATGAAGATTTTTACCGCATTCACATCAACAAAGGAGTCAGAGTTAGGAAACAATACCAAGCCATATATCAGAAGAGCCAAAATATCTTCGAATGCCTGGAAGTCTAGACTATCCCAGAAATGATTAGCCTTACCAACCAAGAACTTAGTCAAAAAGCCCTTTGCTCCACTACGAGTTTCCCAATTAGCCATTACCTCAGCCTTTGTCAGATGAAGGGCTGAAGCAATCTCTTCCGGCCTAAGGATCTTCTCCCAACCTGTAAACGGGGTCTGCTCCAGAATAGAGATACCGAGTAGATCAGAGAACTCTTCCAAGGTAGGGATCAACTGGTAGTCCTGAAAAGTAAAGCAATGGTACAGTGGATCAAAGAACTGGACTAGGACACTTATCATCTGCTCATCCAATTTGGAGGTGACCAAACTAAGAAGATGCCCATGTCTTCTGATGAAGGAGGTAGTATCAGACATCTTTGCAACCAACTCTTTAAGCATATTGGGAACCTGGACAAAGTTGATCCGGATGGTGTTCCTACGCATGGGTGCCATGACCTACAAAACAGAACAAAGATGAATCCCTTCTGTCTTTGAAATAGGTTAGTCCAATGCAAGATGTATGCAATGTTATGATGTTATGATGTCATGATAGAAAGCACACCACAAGTATCCACAAATAGAAAACATGGTAAAGGCACACAAGTCACACAGAGAGCCCTTAGATTTCAGGCTGGCAAAGAGCTTAGGTACTACCCTCTTTCAGTTCAGTTGGTTCAAACCTGTCCTAAAAATAGTAACCAGGTTCTAGAGGATCTCAATATCACTGACTACCCTCGATCAGTCATAATTCCAGTTTAGCAACCTTTTCTTGCGGCCGAAATCATCGCGAGAGTTTAGTCTCAATGAGTGTAGCATACTGCTACTGTTCTATGGCCAAGTTGGTCAATTTAAAGGTTCTAAGGTCAGTTGGTGCTTAATGACCCCTTAGAAGACTCATATTCTCCTCGCTGCACCACAAGGGATATCAGTACATACTAAAGTGCCACACTAACGTATCTACTGCTTCAATCGTATCGGTCTATGCCGTACAGTTCCCTCACAGTTTATTGCTACTTACTTAAAGGGTATCCCCCAGATCCGGGTTAGGATCTATAGTAACTCCGATTCAACCCACAAAGATAAAGCATGCAAGTCAAGCAATTGAAAACATTATGAACTATTCCTAAGGTACACCCCACTTATTAAGTGTCCCCAACAGAGTCGCCAGTTCTGTGATACGGTGGGAAAGAACTGACTGTTTTTTTGGAATGCTGGTTTGCGTTTGTTTTTGCAAAATGTCGCGGTAAGCAAGAGTCGCCACCGACTTTTATTTTATCCAACAAGGAAAGGAAAAAAGCACAGAAAAATTCCTTTTTCGAGATATTTCTCGGGCTCGGGGGGTAGATTATAGAAAGGGAAGGTGTTAGCACCCTTTCTATCCGTGGTTATCCACGGGCTCTTAGGTACTTGCTCAATTGTTTTGAAAATTGCTTTCTTTGTGCTTGTGGGTTTTGAAAAAAAGTTTTTGTTTGAAACTTCGATTTAACTCTTGCTTCTGTCCTCAAGAGTGTAATGAAGTGTTTTGAAAACTTGTTTGCAAAAGTGTAAGTGTGAAAAGTTTTTATTTTTTGAAAGAGAAAGTACTTAAGAACCATCTACCTACTCGAAAAAGGAATCGTTCTATGCTAATGTCCTTTAGACAATGTTATCCTACTATTGATGAATAGGTAGCACAGTCGTTGGAGTTTGAGGGTCAATTCGAATTAGGGACTTACAGTCATTAAAGCAATGTTAGGACGCCTTAGCGGTAACCCTAATGTCTTAGATCATTTGTTTTGAGGAAACAATATCCGAGGCAACTATTTCGAGGCAACTATGATCTTTAGACAAGAGGACGACCTCTAAAACAACCTATACTCAATGACCGCGTACGAAGGCAACCAAGTGGGGTGTACCCTAAGAGTGCGCATGTGCGAGTGTGTCGTTTTCAGTTTATTTTATCTTTGTACATGTTAATGGTGATCTATGTTGATTTTAGGTTGAAACATTCAATCTTGTCATGCATACCTATTATCAAACATCTAACAGTTATATTTTGCGGAAAATAAATTACGGAAATTAAATTACAAGGCGTCGGGTATTTACATTGCCAAAAGCAACCCTTTGAAATTTAAATGCGGAAAAATAAATAAAGCGATAAAAATAATTAAATGGTCCTAATTATCTATTACAAACCGGGAACAAGTACAATATTGAATAAATAGATCGCGTGCGAGAAATTAAATCGAGCGCAAAGTAGGGTTTTGACCCTTTGTTATTAAAGGAAAGATTTTTTGTTTGTTTGTTTTTGAATTGAGAAAGAAATTATCTAAGTTAAATATTAAATTAATAAATTAATTAATTAATGAAAATAAATATTTTTGGGTTTTTTGGTATTTAAAGAAATAAAATAAAATAAATCAATGTTAGTAAAAAACCTAATTATGTCTAATTGATTTTAATTTTTGAAAAAATATATTAAAGTTATTTCTAATTAATAGCCTAACTTAATTAATAAATTTGTTAATAAAAAATAAAATACTAAAATTTAATTTAATAAAGAAAATATTTTTTGGTTTTAATTTTATAGAGAAAAATAAAATATGATTGGTTAGTTGATTAAATAAAATATTATAAAACAATTAAAACAAAAATAAAATAGAGAGAGTTAGAGGTGTATGGGCCTGAAAAGGGGGTCAGAATAGCAATTGTATGGCCCATTAGGCGCTGGCCCTGTTTGACTTTCTGGATTCCATACGCTGGTTGACTGGATCCACGATGGACCATCATCTCTTGGCCGCCAGATCTGGCCTATGGCCATCTGGCCACCAGATGCTTGAGGGTGTATGATGTGCTTCGCGTTTGGACTTGCATGTGATAACCTGAAGAATTAAAACAAAGAGAAATTTGGAGGACCTGGGATTCAAACCCAGGTCCTATTGGATGTTGCCAACGCTTGCTTCCACTAGGCCATTGTATTTCAATTGTTAGTATATTAAACAATAATAATAATAAGAGAAAATGCGTTATATGCCAGAAAAAATAAAAATGCGCGCGTGTTTTTGAATGGTCCACTGGGGAGGCGACACACCATCGTCCCCTACCTCTAGCCCGTGTAACTTTACCTTTGGATTTGGATTCGCAGCTAAATGCGCAGGTCGATCTCAAAATTAATTCCAGGCCATAAAAACGACCTCCAAAGGCATGGTTAGGTCCGTCTCCCTCTCCTGAGTACAACCATGTCTATCACGAGATTCAATTTCACCTGAAACGCAAATCCCTAAAATCCAACACGAAACCCTAGCCATGTTGTTATGAGATTACAGTCCATATAAATCAAATTAAGTATTGCCAAAAGTTTAGAAATCTCATAAGAATCACAAATATGTCCATGATTTGCCAGAATGATGGAAAAATAGAGAGCTATGATTTCGAATACAGGGCCAAGAAACGTGATACTTACAACACTATAAGAGATCGAAAAATGCTTTCTTTTGATCCCAGAAGGTTGAGTGAATACTCAGCAATCGATTGGGATAGCTCTTTGCTTCTGAAAATCTCTCTTGCTATGATTTTGAATTCTCACTTTTTCACCACTTTTTCAAGTTTTCTTTGCTTGTTCTTGCAGCCTCCAACCCTCAATTTCGTGTGCCTCTCTTGCTTATGTATGATACAAGGTGTTAGGGCAAAAAATATGGATGGAATCCCTCTAAATTAACGGCTTATGATTTGATTTGATTCATCCTTTAAAGCTTGCCAATTTTGTCAAATCTCCATCTTTTTGTACATGATATGCTTGATACGAATTTTGATGATGATCATGATGACAATAAAGACCTGAAACAACCAAAAAGATCTTAGGTAATTAAGGTTTGGATTTTATTTGATTTAATTTGATTTAAAATGAAATAATTCAATAAAAAATCAAATAAAATAATAAAAATAAGATATGGGCTCATGGCTGAATCTAGGACACGTGTGCAATGTGGAAAGTTCAAATCAAGTGGAAAAGAATGGGCCCATTTGACAAAATTTGATGTTTTGGGGATAGTTGACTTTTGGCAATTTTGAAAAAATGTTCAACTTCAACAATGCATAACTTCTTCAATTTTGAACTTTTGGAGGTTTTCTTGGACTTTTTAGAAATATTGAGATGTCCTATAACCAACCATTTTGGTATCATCTCATTTTGATATTCCATGCTCAAGTTATAAGCTTTGGCAAAAAAGGTGTTTTTGTTGATTTTCAAAAATGACCTATAATGTCCAAATTTATAACTTCTTGTGAGTGCATTTTCTGAACTTGGGGTATGAAGATGGATTCTAGGAAATTGCATCCTCTTCAAAATGAGTTTTGGATGGGTCATTTCTCATAAAGTATGAGAAAGTTATGCTTGGTCAAAGTTGAGTTGACTTTTCCTACAAAACCCTAATTTAGCAACTTTTGAGTCTTGATGAATTTTGAGTAATCCTTGATGAATCATGATCAACCCTTTATCAAATGATGAAATATCCTTCAGAATGAGAATGTTGACAAAAAAATCTTGAAGTTTGACTGTTTATAGGTCACAATTAACTTTTGCCCTAACAGCGTCGATTCTTGGACCCTTTGAGCAATTGACTGACCAAACTTCCTCTACAAGGCTTGAAATTTGAAATGGATGACCTTGAGAACATATTAGGGCATTGGGGAGCACTTGAGGTCATTTGGACTCAAGGATCTTGATGCAACACAAAACCCTAATTTGGGGTTGACTGCCTTAGGAGATAGCTTGACTGTCCAACTTTTGAGCAATCTTGAGCCACTTGGAGATTTTTCTTGCAATGTTTTGAGAAATATGAGAGCGCAAATTTTGGGGTACAACAACTCTTAACATCCATTTGAAATAGCTTAAATTTTTGTGAGCATGCAGAAGCTAATAACAAGCGTATAGCCTCGAGTCGGGCAACCGGAGCATAAGTTTCCTCATAGTCGATGCCTTCCTCTTGGTTATACCCTTGAGCAACAAGACGCGCCTTGTTGCGAGTTATGATTCTGTTTTCGTCAAGTTTGTTCCTAAATACCCACTTAGTACCAATTATTCGATGGTCTCGCAGAGGGGAGAATATGTCTCAAACCTCATTTCTCTTGAATTGGTTTAATTCTTCTTGCATTGCCAAAAACCAATGTTCATCGAATAAAGCTTCTTTAGGGTTTTTAGGATCAATTTGAGAGACGAATGCAAAATGATAACAAAAGTTACTTATCTTAGACCGTGTAGTTACTCCCTCTGATATGTCTCAAAGAGTGTTATCAATGGGATGATCCTTGGTTTCTTTCCACTCCAAAGGAGGATTTATTTCATTCGTTGGTTGAGTGTCTTCTTCTTCTTTGCTAGACACATGATCCATCTCCCTTTTTTCTTTCTCAAGTAAGGGATCATTACTCTTTTCATCTTGATCATTGAGTATCCTTTCCGAAGAAGCACCTGCACCATTAAAAGAAATACCCTTTCCGACCATTTTTTGACAGGATTCATCAAAGGAAACATGCACGGATTCTTCCACAATTTGTAACCTTTTATTAAATACCCTATATGCTTTACTAGATTAAGAGTATCTGAGAAAGATACCTTCATCGGCTTTTGATTCAAATTTGCAAAGATTTTCTTTTCCATTACTTAATACAAAACATTTACAACCAAAGACATGGAGATGAGAAATATTTGGTTTTCTACCTTTCAAAAGTTCATACGGTGTTTTGTTGAGCATAGGACGTATCAAGATCCTATTTAGCACATAACAAGTCGTATTAATGGCATCGGCCCAAAAGTATTTTGGAAGACCATGTTCATTGATCATAGTTCTCCCAAGTTCTTCTAAAACACAATTTTTACGCTCAACAACTCCATTTTGTTGAGGTGTTCTAGGAGCAGAAAAATTATGATCAATGCCATTTCTTTCACAAAATTCATCAAAAAGGTGATTTTCGAATTCACCTCCATGGTCACTTCGGATGGTAACAATTTTTGTATTCAACTTGCTTTGAGATAATTTGGCAAAATTTTCAAAAGCATAGAAAGTCTCACTTTTGTTTTCTAAGAATATTGTCCAAAAAAATCTAGAGTAGTCATCAACTATAACGGAGCCATAATAATTTCCACCTAGACTTTTAATTCTAGATGGCTCAAATAAGTCCATATGGAGGAGTTCAAGTGGTTTCATTGTAGAGATGACATTTTTAGATTTAAAAGAGACTCGTGTTTGTTTACCCATTTGACAAGCATCACATAGATGATCTTTTGAAAATTTGATTTTGGGTAAGCCAATCACAAGGTCTTTAGATATGATTTTATTTATCAAATCAAAGTTAACGTGTGCTAATCGCCTATGCCAAAGCCACGAGTCTTCACTCATGGAGACTAAGCATGTAGCACCTGTTAGGGACACATCATTCAAGTCAAGCATATACACATTGTTTACCCTCAATCCATTAAACACATCCTCTTTCTTATCATTATGTTCGATTATGCAATCATCCTTTAGAAAAGTAATTTTATAACCTTTGTTGCATAATTGACTAATGCTAATAAGATTGTGTTTAAGGCCTTAAACTAATAGGACATCTGAGATTGTGGTGGATGATGGATTACCTACACTACCTTTACCGAGTATTGCTCCCTTGTTGCTATCACCATAAGTAACAAATCCTTTCTTCTTTACCACAAAGTCAAAGAATCGCGAAATGTCACCCTTCATGTGTCTTGAGTAACCACTATCGAGAAACCATCTTCTCTCGAGAGGCTCAAGACATTCCACCTGAAATATCAAATATGGGAGATAGGTACCCACCATTCATTGGGTCCTTGAGTGTGAGTTAAAAATTTGTTTCCTTTGGGGAATCATTGGTATATGCCTTTAGGAACTAAGAATCTCCTAAATCGACATTTACTAATGGTATGTCCCTTCTTGCAACAATATAGGCAAGACATATCTAAGTGAGATCTACTCTTGCTATCTTGATCCCTTACTTCATAGGTATATTTTTTATAGGGATTAATCATACTTTTTCTGAAGTTTGAGCGATCGATAGCAAACGTAATCTTAGGTTGTAAAGCTTTGTCTAGTTTGGCTTTGAGAGTTATAACTCTTTTTTCCAAATATGACAAGTTTCACATCCATGCCATTTAAACCAAGGTCTTTCTTCTTTTTCAAATTTTACTTCAATATTTTCTATCATAGATGCTTTAAGAGCTTCTAATTCCTTTTCGTAATCGGAAACCTTTTGTTCTAGATATGAAAAGATTTTCTTGTTTGAGGCTAAGCGTTTGAAAGCTTCCTTAGCCTCTTGGTGTAAAATATTGAAGGAATTTAAAAATTCTAAATAAGACATTTCATCAACATGATCATACTTAGCATGAATTACATTCTTTTTCTTATGATGATGAGCCATGAGACAAATGTTGACCGTTTCTTCTTCATCACTTGATAAACCTTTACTTTAGGAATCACTATCGCTCTCCCAAGCAATGTATGCTCTTCTAGCTTTGGTTGGTTTCTTTTGATTTTTGGCCTTGGCTCTGTCTTTCTTCAAATAGGGGAAATCCAGCTTGTAATGATCGGGTTTGCCACAATGGTAGCATAATCCTCGTGACTTAGGCTTCTTACTTTCATCTTGCTTGCTTGGTTGAGAGTGGTGTCTATAATTGATGAGATTCTTATCCGAATGTTGAATTTCGTTTTTACGGAGAAACCTATTGTACTTTCTTACGAACAGACCCATATCCTCATCCGGACTCTCATTGTCATCACTTGATTCACTTGCACACGAAATTGAGGTGGATGACTTGGAGCTTGAAGCCTTTAGTGCTATAGACTTCTTTTCTAAGTCCCTTGACTTTTCTTTCTTTTCTTTATTTTCATGCTTTCCAAGGCTTATGAGCTCTTGCTCATGTTCTTGAAACTTACCCCATAGTGTTGTGAGATCCAAAGTATTTAGATCACTGGCTTCCTTAATTGCCGTAACTTTAGGTTGCCATTCCCTGCTAAGACATCTCAAAATTTTGTTAGTAGCAACAGAATTGGCAATTACATGACCAAGTGTATGCAAGCGATTCATTATATGAGAAAATCTCTTTTGCATGTCGGCGATGGTTTCACCTTGCTCCAGGCGAAAGAGATCAAACTCTTGCGTCAAAGTATTGATTCTAGCCAATTTTACATCGTTTGTGCCCTCATGGGTGACTTGCAAAGTGTCCCACATTTCCTTAGCCGTGGCACAATGTGAGACCCGAAAATACTAATCAACTCCTAGAGCTGCTATGAGCATGTTTCTTGCTTTCCAGTCATAGGCATAATTTTTCTCATATTTTTCATCCCATTGTGCTTCCGGTTTAGGAACAGTTATCCCGACAACATTTTGCATAGTTATTGCAACTGGACCATCTTGGATAACCTTCCATATTTTCCTATCAACAGACGTGATATGGACATGCATGCAATCTTTCTAATAGCTATAATTTTCACCTGTGAAAACGGGTGCTCTAGTGTATGCCCCTTTTAGATCACAATCCATTTCTAGAAGTTGTATGTGAAGCACTAGACAAACCGACGCTATGATACCACTTGTTAGACAATGTGACGGATCTAGAAGGGGGGGGGGGGGGGGGGGTTGAATAAATCCCTTTGAAAATTTTACGCTTTTTGTAAAATTGTTTTTATCAGAGAGCGACATCCCTGAATCTGATCGTCTAAACTTTACGTATTGGAAAGATCGGATATGCGAACCAATTTGATGAAAATGATGAGAATAGAATCACAACTAAAATTGAATATGATGAATCGCTTTAGCAAGTTTAACAAGGTGTAAGTTATTATCAATTAGTTGCGAAGAAGATAAAGCAAATATGTGAGTTATAAATTCACCAAACACTTGGTGTACGTACTACACAAGGTTTGGTTATACTCAAATTGTAATAATTATAGCGATTCAAATGAATGCTATATGAGTTGTAAATTTTAGTTTGTCACTACAATTATTTTGTATGAATAAGAAAAATTGATAACTCACAAATTCAAGCAAATAGAAATAAAATGCAGAAAACTAAAATGGACACAATATTTGTTAAGGCAGTTCACCCTGTCATCCACGTGTGGGCTACTCTGCCCCCAATTCTAGAATCTAGAATTAGGATTATGAAATTAATTTTGCAAAGTTTGTAAGAGAAGATATAATCATCACAATTCAAAGTCACTTGATGAATCTTATATGTTGCACTCCTCTTCCCTTGATTAAGATGAATCAATTATGCCAAATCTTGGACAAAATCTTCTTCTACCTTGAATTATTTTAAACCCTAGAAATTGGCCTCAAATCCTTCTTCACAATCCTCCGGTTATCGCTACCCAATTAAACACCACACGATCTTCTAATCCCTTAGCTCGGTTGAATTCAATGAAGCAAAGACTTGTGATAAAAACCCCCAATTTTAGAGGACAAAACCCCAATGGTTTTATTCAAGAAAAAACCCATAAAGATCTCTACCAAATCTGAAATTGCACATTCAATTCAGACGTTATCAACACAATCCCAAAAACTTGATCAACAAAAATGATTGTGTGTAGTTGTTGATGGTTGATGAGAGGTTGAAGATGAAGAGAGCTCTTGTGTCTATATTTCACTTTTTCTTGTTGTTTTTGAAAATAGAGGCCAAACAATATATATAAGTGATTCCCATGATGTAACAACATAGCAGAAAGAATGAGACAATTTAGCGATGCATCGGCTCATGCAGGGTGTACAGAAGGCATGCGTCTTCCCGAGCGAGAGAGGTTGAAATTTCTTCAGTCATGCGCCAACTCATTGCCTGATGCGCCGACTCATGTTTTCCCAGAACTATGCATAAACGCATAGAGAAGGCGTCCGCCTTACCGGATGTTGCCAATCCAAAATCTTCTTCTCATGAGCCGACCTAAGGTTCCATGAGCCGGCTCATGCAGTCTGTTTTGAGAAAAATACTTGTTTTTGATGTTTCTCATTGTTTGCTGGGAATTTAGACCAGGATAATAAAGGAATCATTCATTTAAATTTCCACAAGATGGCTTGAAAAAGCTATAGTCGAAGTATGTTGTTACTGGATCTGAGTCGAAGAAGACAGTTTGAAAGGACAAGTGTTTTTGTTTTGTCAAAGACGCGCGCGTTTCGACGGCCACGTGAGAAAGTTGTTGCTGAAGGCTTGAGCGGGAATGTTTGAAATTCGAAATAATTTCTTTGGATAAGAAAGACGCGTGGAAGCCTTGGAATGTCGAAAGACATGCAAGAAGCGACGTGGCTTTTCATTAGAATAATACCGTTATGGTTAGAACATTATAAATAATTCCTTAGTGTTAGGGAGAAAGAATGATCATAATTCGTACAAAATTACTCATAAAATACTCAAGTACCAAGTTACAGAGAAAGAGTTCATTGAGAATGTACGTATGACATCACACATTTTATCTTTGAAATGCATTTATCAATATAATTTCTTTTGAACCATTCTTTTATGTACTCCTACAATTGTTCTTAATTTCTTTATGTTCTGTCGAATTGCTTCATTTTCCTATAAAGCTTTATGTATCAAGTTTCTTTTAAAAGGCTATTTCCTTTACAATCAAGTCCTTTAATTCCAGTTTTAAGTCTTTTCATTGTCAAGTATTTACATTCAAACCTTTTTTGATTAAGACGTTTCATCCAAACCTTTACATTTGGATTTAATTCCAGAAGTCTTTGTATTTTAAGCCTTTACACAAACACATGCATAAGCACTACGTCGTGTTTAACATAAACCGTCAAGTAAGTGTTACAATTAATGTTAAGACACATGTCCTAGGATCAATCTAGTCGATCCTGCGAGTAACCATACATATCAAATTTGTTTGGAAGACTAGCGGTTGTTTCGCCAGAAATCACTGCGAACAAATTGGCACGCCCAGTGGGACTGTGTCATAACATTTTAAGAAAATACCAGTTGTAATCATAACAGACGGTTTAAAAGACTATTTTCTAGTAAAATACGCAAACGCGTTGTATGAACCTTAGGAGTGGCAGAATTATTAGTGAATCTCAACCAATACCTAAGAAAAAGCATACCAGAAGAATGGTTAACACAACTAATGATCAAGGAGGACAAAATCCTCCACAAGGATCAGGAACGGTCGGTACAAATTTGACAACTAGTTCCTAGGCCATTCCAACATCAATAGGATCAATGGCCGCAACTAATTCGAATCCACCTTACAAAGGAACTACTTCTGTGGCTAGTTTGACCAACGTGCCCCCTTTGGGGGTACATCAGAGTCTCTTTCAAATACTCAAAATGGCCCTATTTTGACATATGTAGGAGGCCAAGTACCACCTTCGACACCCCCAAGCCACCAGGATTCGAAAATTTTAGGCCTTGGACAGAACAATCATATGGAGGGCCCTCATCATCATTAATGTGTGCTTTACACAATGGCACTTCCGCATATACGCAACCTAACGTAAGTACTTTTTGCCGATTCAAAATGTTGGTTCAATTGGTCGAAGCGCCCAAAACCAAGGTCTGTCATCCCAGATGTCTGCTTTAACAACAAATACCCAGGCAACACTTAGGTAACAAATGGACGCTAGTAACCATGATATGGTTGGAATATTGGCGAGGGAAATGAATACTATTTTTTCTCCCCTAATCCAGAATATAAACAGAACCAATCAAGAAAACACCCAATCATACCAACAGTTGTCAGCGCATATGGCGCGAATAGCGAATTTCTTTGGGAACCCCCAACCACCTGTTCAACGCAGGCAGAATATCATAGGAGTTCAAGAAGAACCAACCATAAACCAGGTTCAACAACCTAGACAAAATACTGTCGAAGAACCAAGAGTTAAACCAGTAGGTATTCGACAGCCAAATCCTGAGGAACCACCCAGGAGAATAGCCATGGTCAATAGAGGCGAAGATGCAGATGAAGTTGTTCATAGAATGAGACAAGACAACCTGTTGGTCGAAAATAATATAACAAATATAGTCGAAAGAATCATGGCTAATAATGGTTTAAACACAGGGTTTCGACGCCCCAACTACACTTCCTCTATAGCGGAATTTATTCTGCAAACAGAATTGCCAAGGGGTCACAAGATCCCGAAATTCACCAATTTTTCAGGGGATACAAATGAATCCACTATTGAGCACATAGCCATATACTTGACAAAGTTAGGAAACTTGGCAAACAATGAATACCTAAGAATAAAATATTTCCCTAGTTCACTAACCAAAAATGCTTTTACATGGTTCACCACATTACCTCCTAGTTCCATAAATACGTGGTCTTACTTAGAGAAACTGTTCCATGAACAGTTTTACATGGGACAAACGAAGATAAGTTTGAAGGAATTGGCAAGCGTAAAGAGGAAATTCACAGAACCCATAGATGACTACCTGAATAGGTTCCGTCTTCTGAAATCTAGATGCTTTACTGTGGTGCCTGAGCATGAGTTAGTCGAAATGGCTGCAGGTGGATTAGATTATTCCATTAGAAAGAAGTTAGATACTCAACACTTGAGAGATATGGCCCAGTTGGCAGATAGAGTTCGACAGGTCGAACGACTGAAAGCTGAAAAGGCCAGGGAAAGTAAAACTCATAAAAAAGAAAGGGTAGCCTATGTCGAAGCCGAAAATGAAGAATATGAGCTGCATAACAACCCTTATGGTGTTGAAGAAGTAGAAATAGATTTGGCTGAATTAAAAGAGGCACCCCCTTACTCTTGTAAAATGTTAACACCTTCGAATGGTAAGAACCCCGTCGAAGAGGAAAAGAGTGATACATATCCTAAAAGAACTTACACTTTTGATGTCACTAAATGTGATGAAATATTTGATTTACTGGTAAAGGATGGCCAAATTATAGTGCCTCCTAACACTAAAGTTCCTCTGTTAGAACAACGGAAGAAAAGAGGTTATTGCAAATACCATGGTTTTCTTGGCCATAAAACATCAACTTGTTTTCTTTTCATGGATTTAATTCAGAATGCTATCAAGGATGGACGTCTGAAATTCGCTGATAAAGGAAAAGGTCCTATGAAGGTGGATGTTGATCCTTTGAATGTGGCTGCCACCAACTATGCTGAACCTTTGGATATCAATATGGTAGACATAGTCAACACTGACCAAGCAAAGATCGTGGAAGATGGAAAGCAGGCTACTGATAGCCTAAACACCAGAGGATCCTTCGACACTAACGTTGAAGACTCCCAGGCTAGAAAAATCAAATTTAGGACTACTGAGGGTTCTTTGAAAATTACTAATGAGACTACTGAAGGTCTCAGAGTTAGGTTCGAAGAAATGGAAATCTCTGAAGTACCCATGGGAGTCAACATGGTCAATCTGGACCAACCCGCTTCAGAGATGGAAGAATTGGAAAATTATCTGCTGATGGAACAAAAGAAGAAGAGTTTTGGCTACCCAAAGGCAAATGAGAATCTGCGTGAATACTTGTGGAGATGCCATAAGAGGAATGCCCACAAGACGTTGCTGTGCCCAAGGTGCTCCATTATGTTGAGTCGAAGAGAGGCTGAAAATTATGAGAGGGTCCAACACATCAACACCCAAGGAAATTGGTGCCAAGAAAGTCAACTGATGAGAGTATACCCAAGGCCATGAGAAACACTTTTGGTTTTCATACTCCGATGTTACAAAGCAGAATCAAAAATCCTGATGTACCCAAGATGTGGCGCAGTATATGACAACGAGATTGCTGAAATGTTTGAACGAATCCTTTTCCATGGTGTGATGCAGTGGGAGAACTGACTTGAGGTTTTGCATTTTATCACAAATGTTGCGGTTAGCAAGAGTCGCCACCGACTTTTCTTTTATCCAAAAGGAAAGGTGAAAAAGCACAGGAAAGACCTTTGAGATTGTTTCTTGAGTTCGGGGGGTAGATTATGAAAAGGGAAGGTATTAGCACCCTTTTCATCCATGGTTTTCCATGGGATCTTAGTTACTTGCTTAGATCACCTGCTTTTGTTTGTTTGAAATTGTGCTTGGTGTGGTTTTGAAAGTATTTTGTAAAAGAGGCCATTTGTTTAGGCAATATTTGTAATGATTCTCGTTCGTAAGAATGTATACAAAGATGTTTGTCTTTTGAAAATGTTTTCAATGTTTATAAGATGTTTTGAAATGTGTGTGCTTGTTTTGAAAATAGCAAGGATTGTTGTTTGAAATATAGCAAGTAACTAATAGCCATCTACCTACTCAAATGTTTTTCTTATGTATTTTCTATTCCTTTGACATTGTTGTCTTACCATGGATTTGGTAAGCAACCCTATCTTTGGATGTAAATGGGACGGGCGTGGGTCATCGTATAGCCATGATTAGCAATGTTGCAAAGTATCTTGGCATTTTTGAGGGACCAAGATCATTTTGTAAGGAAACTTTTGAATAGCGTCGTCGAGGGACTATGATCTTATATTTGTTTTGTTTTGCCAAGATACTTCGCATGCGTAACATGGCTATTTTATTTTAGGCAACCAAGTGAGGAAACCCTAAGGGTGCTTGTGTGCAAGTGTATCATTCTTCATGCTTTGACTTTGTCTTGTATTTAAGGTGTTCTATTTTGTTTTGTTTTGTTCTTGTCATTAAAACCCTAATTACTAATCATGGCATATAAAGCGATAAATTGCGTAATGTAAATATTACTAAGCTATTACAACAATTTTATGGGAGGGGGGAATACAAATTTGAATGGGGATTTTTCAAGAATATAAAGCTAAATAAATTATTACAACCAAATCGAATTTGTGCGAATTAAGATAAATATAATACAATATTTAAAATGTAATGCAATGTACATGTAAAAAGGTTTTTGTGTCTTATTTTCATGTAAAAGAATATGTAATCTAAACCTAAAAATATAAGGAAAAAGATTTAATTTTTGAAAGGGGTTAAACCCTAACTTTTATTTAAAAGAAAATAATGTTTCTATATTATTATTTTGTGCATTTTTTGTATAAAAATAATAAATAATATTGTATATAAATATTAAAATTAAATATATGCAAAAATAAATATTTGTAAGTATGAAATGTAAAATAAATTAAACTAAATATATTTAATCATTTTTTTTACAATTTTGATAAGAAAATGAATTATATCCTATTAAAATAAAATATATTTTTATGTGAGAAATAATAAAAAAAATAAAAATAAAAGTGTAATATATTAATTTACATTTTTTAGGATATTTACTCATTAAAGAAAATAATTAAAATTTTAAATATGGAAGTAAAACAATAAATAAAAAATAAAATAAAAAAATAAAATATGAAATATGAAATAAGTTGGCAGGGGGTAAGATAGCAAGTCAATGGTGATGATGAGCAAAAACGCTGGCCCATGAAGCTAGGCCCAAACCTGCAGAAAATGTCAAAAAAACTGAAAAGGAAAAAAAATGCCAAAATGCAAAAGTAGCGCACAGGTTCGAACCCAGGACATGTGTCTCACCAGCGCGCTGCTTTACCACTGGGGTGGCCATACATCCATTATCCTTATTGAAACAAAAATAACATATTACAAAACGCGCCCTTGCCTTGTTTCATCTTCTTCCTCAAGCCTTGGCCGAATCCCTTGTAACTTCCTCATGCTTCCATAAAAATGAAAACTTATAACATGAAAAATGTAGCATTTGAACTCACGAATCCAACCATATAAGTTATGTAATCTAACTATCAAAGATCAAAGAGAATTCTAAAAGCCCTAAATTCTAACCTAATATTTTCAGAGATTTCAACTTCCAAATTCTCTTAGGACAAGTAAAATCAATGCAAGATACTGATATGTATAACTTCGTTATGATGAGAACTACATTTTTTATACACAGATCGTGGCCTAAGGTTGCCTGTACAAGGAGATAGAGTTTGAAAATGTACCTCCTTCAGCTGGAATCGTGTATGGAAATGTAGTGACTTTAATGGAGGCCTGATGCTTGCTTGAGCTTCCTTGAGCTTCCCTGAATCTATTCCAACCCTTGCCTTGCTCTGAAAGTGGCTAGAACTCCCTGACCAAGTCCAACTGCAAGCTTCAAAGTCAACAATGGCAGATGGTGGAAAAGAGAATACAGAACAGGGATGATGGTTTGGATGGGTTTGATATCAAGTATGTAAGGTATTGGAATGATCTAAACACAAAACGCACGAGCCAAATGGAAGCTGAATGTGTTTGTGCAGAAACTGTATGTTTGAGCATTTTTTTGGTGTTTTTCAGCTTGAGAGAGTTTCAGGTCTTGGCTAAGCTTGTTATCTGTTGCATAATGTTGGTATATTAGTATTGAAATGGTTTTAGGTCAGTTGTACAAGCCCTAGCCTTTTTGAAACTTTTCTTGTACTTGAAGCAAAGTGACAAGACCAAAGCTTCACATGCTTGTACCAGCTTGCTTAGGGTTGGTCTGAGTTTGTACAACTAGCTTGAGACCTGTGTGGTTTGTATGCATCAAGGGGACATGTTCAAAGCTCAAAGTTGTAAAGTTTGCAAAAGTGGTTCTTTATGAAAATGGCAATGGAGCCTTTTTGCCCAAAATGGAATTACAAGTTGGACAAAAGTTCAAAAGCATGGATAGAGGCTTTGTCAACTGAGTAAGCATTTAATTAAGGAGTGTGGAACAAGTTTAGGACCTGTACAACATGAAATAGCCAGCATAGGATTGATTTGCAACTTGGTTCTTCATGAAATGGCTTGAACAAAAAGTGATAAAATGCCAACTTCCTCTCTTCGATTCTCTCTACTCAAACATGATCTTGGAGAGTTCTTGGACATTTTGGAAAGCTTGAAATGTGATCTATAATCCATATTTGAAATTCATTTTGAGATACTTCTTGGAACTAGGTGAAAAATATCCATGAAGTTGGGTCCAAAACCTGCCTAAATTAGGGCAAAATTTCACTAAGTTAAGAAGTTCATGACCATGTATTCACAAATTTATATCTTGAGATCCAAGCATCTTTAGGGAAAGGTTTATGAAGCAAAGTTGTAGATTTCATGGAGGTCTACAACTTTCATGTTGGGAACTTTCTTTGAATCAATATGCATCATGGTGAAAAAGTGGTGTAAAGTTGAGAAAAAATAAGAAAATTTTTATACTTAGAAAATTTCTAAGTTATGAAAATTTTCAAATTAAAACCCTAATTTTCAAATTTGGTTTTCTTGGTGAACAAGTTTCACATTTGGGAAAATTTTGATGAATTATGACCCTTGGTGCTTGATTTTGACCAAAAAGTCAAAGTTTGACTTTTCAGTGTACAGTTGACTTTTGATCAGTTGACTACAAATTTCATCTGTAAATCCAATGAATTTGAGATGTTTTGAGCCATGTAATTAAGTCAAGATAATGCCATTGAATCCTTGAAATCATGCTTGAACTCAATTGGTCATTTTCTAGGTTAAAAAAATCAGAAGTTGCCCTTCCTCAGTCAAAACCCTAACTTTGACCATTTTGCCCTTTTGATGATTTGATCAAATTTCTTGAGGAGTTGTAATCCAAACTTGATAAAATGGTACATATGAGTCTAAAATGTTGATGTGGATCAAAAATCATGAAGTTTGACTGTGAATTGGCCATGGTTGACTTTTTCCCCAATACAGTTGATATTTAAGTCAACTGTCCAATTGACTGATCAAAAATGTGGTTCAAGGCTTGAAACTTATCATGAGCAATCTTAGGGGTCCAAAATGATGTATGAAAGTCGCATGAAGCATTGATGGTCCAAAAATCATTGGGCAAACTCAAACCCTAATTTTAGGTTATCAGTGCAACATGAGATGTCTTGAGCTGACCAAATCCTAATCTTGTCTTGAATCAAAGAAGTCTTGTGAGAAAAGTCTTGATATATGAGAGGGCAAATTTTAGGGTACAACAGTTGCCGTTGTTCAATCTTCTTAAACCTGAAGAGTTAGATTGGCGGGTTTTGTCGTTCGTGACTCGAAGGTGAAAGATGATTGGACACTAGAGTGCCCATAAATTTGCACTCGACAAAGTGTAGTTGAGGGAATGGGCTTAAAGATGCCATTTGGAGAAGTGATAGAATCTTGTTGGAGATGGGCTTGTAGATTCCATCCAAGAATGTTTGTTGAATTGTAAGTTGTAAGTCGGAAGAATAAGTATCAGAATGGTGTCCATGTTTGGAAGGTATCTGAGTCGTATCTGGAGACTGAACTGGTATGAGCAACAAAATAGCATCCGTGTCTGGAGCGTATCCGTATTGTATCTGAGGTATGGATCTGAATGAGTAATAGGATGACTTCCGTGTCTGGGGCGTATCTGGACTGTAACATGAACTTGAAATCTGAATAAGTGTCAGAATGGCATCCGTGTCTAGAGCGTATCTGAACTGTATCTGAATTTTGAAATCTAAATGAGTAGTAGAATGGTAACCATGTCTGGAGCATATATGTACTGTATCTGAAAGCTGAATCTGAATAAGTAACAGAATGGCTTCCGTGTCTGGAGCGTATCTGAACTGTATCATGATTGCACATTGTTTAATAGTAGCTGTTAATCTTATCCTGAAAAGGGTAAAGTGTTAGTTGGAACACAAAATTATGTTGCATGAAATGCATGATGAAATATATGTGTTTTATCAATGTTTATGATATGTGGATGTAATGTATGCGCATGTAAGCTGATTTGTTGTATTGTTGAGGATATGTGGATTCTTCATGTCTTGAAGTCAGAGTAATTGACAAAAATTCTGTTGTGAGCAATGCCATATACTGCTTGAGTTATCTGCTTGGGGAATCCAGAGAATTTTGATGACTTCTACTGGGGATTTAAAAAAAGGGAGTCTTCGTTCTGTTGGGGAGCAATGAAAACTCTATGGGGAAAAAGCTTATTCCTGTTTGGGAAAAAGTTTAGGAGTTTCGGTCGTCTGTCACTCTACCAGGGAGTTAGGGAAAGACAGAAGTTAGCCGTTATCCGGTTGATTTTCAGGCTTCAAGACAACTTGCTGGGGGAATTTAGAGAAACTGGATGGTTTCCACTGGGGATTAATAGTTTGAAGTTTCAGCTCCGCTGGGGATCTTAATGACGTACTGTAGGGATTGCTTATGGAATAGCCTAAAGACGTTTTCCTATTCTTTCAACCTGTCAGTAATTGTTTTTTTTTCATTTTGTTTATTTGTAAACAGTAATTATGTTCAAATGCATATGTTCATTAATGAATCATTGGACGTTTTCGCAAATACAACACAAATATAAAGGAAAAAGACAAATAGTTTTCTGTACTTTTAAGAGATATCTTTGTATTTACTTTGAATAAGTATTTTGTACAAAGGAGACAGACATCCTAGTAAGAGGATGGTGTCATGAAAATAAGAAAAATTTATACAAAGAAAGATAGCTATGTGTGATAATCCCATGGGGTTCCCATTCTGCTATAGCCTTCGTATCTCCGAACATCTTGTCTATTTGTTGCCTCGTCCGAAGATGATTGAATTGATCAGAAGCTCAGAGTTTGTCAGTGAAGAGATTGTCCTCAAAGTGATCCGACGAGACATAGTCATACGCTTTAATTCCCTAACTTTTGCCTGGACCGCCCTTTCGGGTTTTCAGTCCACTGGGAAACCCTTTTTTTCCCAAGTCACCCTTTCGGGTTTTCAACTTGCCGGGTGTACAGATTTTTTTATTTTATCCCTAATTTTTGCCCGAACCTTTTGGTTCCCCGGGATGCCCTTGTTTTGCCTAGGTGTGTCAACCTAGCGGATCTTTTATGCATAGTATCTTTTGACTATGTCTGCGTTCGCAGGGTATGGCAGGTCGTCGCCGTCCATGGTGGTTAAGATCATTGCCCCACCGGAAAATATGTTCTTGATTACAAATGGTCCTTCATAGGTAGGAGTCCATTTGCCCATGGGATCACTTTGTGGCAAGATGATGCGCTTGATCACTAGATCTCCAACTTGATATTCTTGGCGTCTGAATTTCTTGTTGAAAGCCTTGATCATCCGTTTTTGATACATCTGACCATGGAAAACAGCAGTAAGTCTCTTCTCATCAATTAAGTTCAATTGATCAAGTCGGGTTTGGATCCAATCGTCTTCACTCAAACCTTCATCCTTCATAATTCTTAAAGAGGGGGTCTGAACCTCAATAGGCAAGACAACCTCCATGCCATAAACCAAAGAATAGGGTGTTGCCCCAGTTGATGTGCGAGCCGCGGTACAGTACCCATGGAGAGCAAACGGCAACATCTCATGCCAGTCCTTGTAGGTGACTGTCATTTTCTGTATGATCTTTTTAATGTTTTTATTAGCAGCTTCGACTGCACCATTCATCTTTGGTCGATAGGGGGATGAATTGTGATGTTGAATCCTGAACTGCTCGCATAAGGCGGTGATCATAGTATTGTTAAGGTTCGTACCGTTATCAGTGATGATCCTTTCTGGGATACCGTACCGGCAAATAAGATTCTGCTTGATGAAGCGGTCAACAATATTCTTAGTAACAGATGCGAAGGAAGCTGCTTCGACCCACTTTGTGAAATAGTCAATGGCCACCAGAATGAAACGGTGTCCATTGGAGGCTGTAGGCTTGATCTCCCCAATCATATCGATTCCCCACACGGCGAAGGGCCAAGGAGCTGTTAAGACATTTAGAGGAACCGGAGGCACGTGCACCTTGTCTGCATAGATTTGACACTTATGACAGGTCCGAGAGTGTTGATAGCAATCTGCTTCCATGGTAGACCAATAATAGCCTGCCCGTAGGATTTTCTTCACCATCGTATGCCCACTGGAGTGAGTGCCAAAGGTACCTTCATGTATCTCATCCATGATCTTTTCAGCTTCAAGCTTATCCATACAACGGAGCAGAATAGAATCATGATTACGTTTGTACAAGATGCCATTACTTAGGAAGAACTTAGCGGAGAATATCCTTAGGAACTTTTTATCATTGATTGAAGCTCCTTCTGGATATTCTTGAGCCTCGAGATACCTTTTGACTTCATGAAACCAAGGCTGGTCCACTACTTCTTCAGTATTAATCTCGTGACAGTGTGCTGGTTCGTTCATTCGTTCAATGGTGATCTGGGGAGCCTCGTTATCCCAATTAAGTTTAAACATAGATGACATTGTGGCTAGAGCATCTGCTAGTTGATTTTCTTCTCGCGGGAAGTGCTCGAAGGTAATCTGCTCGAAATATGGTAACAATGTCAAAACATGTTCTTTGTAAAGGATAAGGTTTGGATGCTTAGTGTCCCATTCTCCTTTGATTTGACTGATGACCAAAGCTGAATCTCCAAACACATCTAAAGATTTGATTCCCAAGTCTATGACAGCCTTGAGACCAAAGATGCATGCTTCGTATTCCGCCATGTTGTTCGTACAGTTGAAGCAAATTCTGGCGGTAAAAGGAGTATGGCATCCTTCCGGAGATATGAGTACAACGCCGATACCATTACCAAGTGCATTGGATGCCCCATCAAAGAACAAGGTCCATCGGGATCCTTGTCCAGGTCCATCATATGGTCTGATTTCTTCACAATTATCTAATGTCATGATGTCTTCGTCCGAGAATTCAAACTTCATGGACTTATAATCTTCTACAACTTGATGAGCAAGATGATCAGCTAGCATGCTTCCCTTTATAGCTTTTTGGGTAGTGTATTGTATGTCATATTCTGTTAGGATCATCTGCCATCTAGCTATCCTCCCAGAGAGGGCAGGTTTCTCAAAGATGTATTTTATTGGATCCATCTTAGATATCAGCAGAGTTGTATGAGTCAACATATACTGTCTTAGCCAGCGAGCAGCCCATACCAGAGCGCAACAAGTTTTCTCGAGCAGTGAATATCTGGTTTCACAGTCGGTAAACTTTTTGCTCAGGTAGTAAATAGCGTGCTCTTTTCGGACAAACTCGTCATGTTGCCCCAATACACACCCCATTGAGTTCTCTAAAACGGTCAGATACATGATCAGTGGTCTTCCCTCGACTGGTGGCATCAAAACAGGAGGCTCTTGTAAGTACTCTTTGATCTTGTCAAAAGCAATATGGCATTCATCATTCCATCTGACTACTTGATCTTTCTTCAACATTTTGAAGATTGGTTCACAAGTAGATGTTAGGTGAGAAATGAATCTGGCAATATAGTTCAAGCGTCCCAAGAATCCTCTGACCTCCTTCTTAGTATGAGGAGTAGGCATTTCTTGTATTGCTTTGACCTTGGCAGGATCAACCTCGATGCCTTTGTTTCTGACAATGAAACCCAAGAGTTTACCAGACCGGACTCTGAATGTGCACTTGTTTGGATTCAGCATTAGTTTGTACTCCTTCAATCTTACAAACAACTTTTGCAAGTGATCAAGGTGCTCCTCTTCAGTTTGTGATCGGGCTATCATGTCATCTACGTAGACCTCTATCTCATGATGTATCATATCATGGAACAAAACTACCATGGCGCGTTGATAGGTTGCCCCGATATTCTTCAGTCTGAATGGCATCACTTTGTAGTAGAACGTTCCCCACTGTGTGATAAATGTAGTTTTCTCCATGTCCTCAGGTTCCATTTTGATCTGGTTATAACCTGAGAATCCATCCATGAAGGAAAACACTTTGTGATGGGCTGTATTATCAACCAGGATGTTGATGTGGGGAAGTGGAAAATCATCTTTAGGGCTAGCCCTGTTTAAATCTCTATAATCCACACACATTCGTACTTTACCGTCCTTTTTAGGCACGGGAACAATGTTGGCTACCCATTAAGGATAAGAAGTGACAGCCAGAAATCCAGCATTGAACTGTTTCATAACTTCCGCTTTGATCTTCTCTGACATGTCAGGTCTCATGCGGCGAACTTTTTGTTTCACCGATGGACAATCTTCTCTTGTGGGTAGACGATGTACCACGATGTCTGTATCAAGTCCCGACATGTCTTCGTATGACTAGGAAAAGATCTCAACATAATCATGCAATAGCTGAATTAGACGTTCCTTAACACTCGGCTCTAGGTTGGCACCCACTTTGATTTCCTTTTTATCTTCCTCGGTACCCAAGTTGATTGTATCCAACAGTTCCTCATGAGGCTGAATAGCTCTTTCCTCTTGTTGTAGTAGTCTGGCCAATTCCCCTGGCACTTCACAATCTTCTTCACCTTCGTATTCGGCTTGATAGATTGGATCTTCAGAGTCACTAAAGGCTATAGCAGTATCGTTACCCATGGGATCCGGAATGGAGGGGTACCTGCATTTGTGAGTGTGGGTGTGTGTAAAGGTATAGCCATCTTTAAACAATAAAATGTAAAATAAAGACAATGAGTAAAAAAGGTTTATATGTGAAAAAGCGTCCATGATTCATTGAATGTCATATGAAGATGAAATAAAAACCCTTACAAATGGACCATTGTGCCTCAGGTAAGACACAAGGTTTTTAAAGTGTGAATTGTTTGTGAATATTACAAGTCCAACATAAATGTAAAAGATAAATTACTGAGAGATGAAAGTTATTGGGACAAAGTCTCTGGCTTCCTAGTTGCGAAGTCCTCCGTTGATAGTAGGAAATATCCAATCTTCCAAGCTGCCATCTTCTTCACTATCTTCCACGGTGTTGACCTCTCGGTTACTAATCTTCAAAGGTGGCCTTCCAGCACGGGCACAACGCACAACCTTCTGAGCATTTGAAGTAAACCCCAAGCCAAACTTGTCTGATTTATATGAAATATCTAGAAGCTTCCCCCAGATGGTGCATCCACCCTCCTCTATTACTGCCTTTGCGTCCTTTAGAGATGACATCCGAAGTGGAGGTCTTGTGATCTTGGGAATCGAGGATACTGCCTTGGTTACCGTTACTTCTTGAGAGACCTCCTCGAAATGTTGAAAAGGAGTTTCAATGAACTCGCCATTCAACTCCACATATCGGAAAGAATTCAGATGACTAATCATGTACTCCTCCTCCCTGTGGACAATTATGATCTTTCCTTGGACCGGGTACTTCAGCATCTGGTGTAGCGTGGAAGTGACAGCACCGACGTTATGAATCCAGGGGCATCCTAACAGACATGAATAAGAAGGACGAATGTCCATCACATAGAAGGTTGAATTGAAGGTCTGAGTTCCCACTTTTATCGGGATGTCCACCTCCCCGTGGACCATCCTTTTTGAGCCATCAAATGCTCTCACAACTATGTTAATGGGTTTTAGAGTCATCCCTTCGCAATCCAATCTGTCAAGGGCTTTCTTCGGTAAGACGTTCAAAGATGAGCCGGTGTCTACCAAGACATGGGCCAAAGTCGTTCTTATACACTCCACAGAAACATGTAATGCCTTGTTGTGCTTTCTCCCTCTGGGTGTCAAATCAGCATCGAAGAAACCCAAGCCATTATCAACTGTCAAACTGGCCACACAATCTTGGAATTGGTCAGCAGACGTCTCTTGTGGCACATGGGTTGTCTTCAAAAAATTTACCAGAGCTTTCACATGTGCCTCAGAGCACAACAGCAATGCTAGCATGGAGATCTTGGAGGGGGTTTGCCCCAACTGTTCAACCACATCATAGTCACTCTTCTTTATTATCTTCAGGATCTCTTCCATTTCCTTCTTGGATGTTTCAGGGATAGCTGGTGATTGAGCCTTCGTCCGGACAGGCTCTTCTTGAATTCTTTTTCCTCGATTATCAACAGTAGAAGTATGAGTAGGGATAACAACAGGGGTCATGTCGGCTTTGTCGGTAGGTACACTTGCAGGTATAATCACTGGTACAGAGATAATCTTTGGAATGGCCACGGGTCCAAAAACTGCCTTTGGAGGGGAAATCTCTGGAGAGAAGATTCTACCACTACGGGTAATCTTGCTAGTTCCGACAATATTGCTAATGTCGGAATTGTCTTCTTTGGAGCTCTCTTCTTCGGCAGTTAGTTCATCTTGTTTGATACCATAGTAGTAGATTTCTCCACCATAATTCCATGGTACTGTTTTATCTGATACGTACGGGACCGGCCCGGGCATTGTAATCTTAAGAGGGGTAGTCTTTGGAGAGGATGTAATCTTAACAGGTCTTTTAGGGGCCCTGGAAGGATTAGCGGAGATGGTTATGATTGAAATGTCTTTAACATGAATAGGTAAAACGGGAGCATTCTCAAACTGAATTTCTTGGTTGTCAATCAAGCGTTGGATACCTGTCTTCAGCAGAGGACAATCATTCGGTGAGGACAAATACAAATGGAAGTCTTTATTGCAACCTGGGAATATGCCAACTTTCAACAAATTCATTTTAATGACCGGGAGCGGGGTCAAGAGTTCATCCACTGTAGCAACAAACAAGTCTTCTTCGATAGCACTAGCATTGTGACCATGCATAGGCATCGGAGCGGAAATGACATTTGGTTTCTCAGGCGCATCGAACTCAACTTCCTTTGCATCTATTAGGTCTTGAATTTTTTTCTTCAAAGCCCAACAATTGTTAGTGTCGTTCCCTGGACTTTCATAATGGTATGCACATTTGGAATTTGGGTGATAATGAGGGGACGCAGTATTGGGGTTCTTTGGGGCCTCCTTTAAAGTTGCCAGATTCAATTTCAGAAGATGTGGTAGAACCTGGGCTAGAGTCATATTAATCCTAGTGAATTGCCGGACTGGCCTTTCCACCCTTGGCTGGTTATTTCTTGGTTGTTCAGATACGGGCTTTGGGATCATAACGGCCCCCACCACTGGTCGGCGCTCAGTTCTTCCTTGATTCCTTTGTGAATAAACAACAGATACCTCCTTCTTCCCAATGAAAGGTTTTCTCACAGCTGTAGAGGCAGACGCGTCCTTCTGAATTTTCCCGCTTTTTATACCAGCTTCCACTCTTTCTCCGGTTAAAATTAACTCAGTAAAACCAGCAAATAAGCTCCCAATCAAATGGTTGAAGAAAGGACTCGATAGAGTGCCCAAGAACATATCCACTAACTCCCTTTCAGACAGAAGGGGTTGGACTCTCCCGACTAGATCTTTCCACTTTTGCGCGTAATCTTTGAAACCCTCATTTGAAGCCATAGCCATACTCTGAAGTTGAGTACGGGTAGGAGCCAAATCTGCATTATATTGGTATTATTTATAGAAAGCTGCGGCAAGTTCTTCCCAGTTGGGGACGTCGTCCCTTTCCAATTGGTAAAACCAATCAAGTTGTGTTCCAGATAAGCTGTCTTGGAAGAAATGGACCCACAAGTCTTTGTCGGCAGAGTGTGGCTGAATTTTTCTGACATATGATCGGAGGTGCATTTTAGGACAAGACACCCCATCATATTTCACAAATAACGGCACTTTAAACTTTGGTGGGATCACAATTCCTGCTACTAGCCCCAATTCCTCAAAATCTAGCCCCGGTACTTTCTATATTTCCATAGCGGTTAAACGCTCTTCCAGGTGTCTGTACTTATCATCCGCCGAAGGATACTATTCCTCAGAGTAGTCTTCCTCTTCCTCCTCTTCTTCAGAGTCTGACGGAACTACTGTTTCTTTTCCTTTTCTTTCTCCTTCATCAGATGTTGCTGGAAAATCCAAGTTTCTTCTAGCCTGTCCTTGAAACCTTCTTCCCATGATTACCACACCGGTTGGTTTCTTCTCTTTCTTCTTTTTCTCTTTTGCCAGCAGAGTCTTCAACTCTTCTTGCCCCTTGGCCAGGGTTATGAGTAACTGTTGAAATTGTGTGTTTTGAGCTTGAAGATCTTTGACCGTCTGTTCGAGATCCATCTTACTGAAATAAACAGTAGAGAGATAAGGAAACTGGTTGCAAAAGACTTGCTTATGTTATGATGAATGATATGTATACATGCAATGCTTTCAAGGATTTAAAAATTCAAATTTGTTTTAAACAAAAAGAAACACACGTTATATTAATAAGATAGAATTTGAGTACATCAATGCCCCTTGGGCAAAATAATACAAAATTTTAAGATAAAAAGACATTGTGCATCCTCTTTGGTGCAATATAGGTATTTAGAGTCTGCTCCTCATGAAGTAGCCTAGTGAGTTCCAAAACCTTCTTCTCGCTTGGGTATAATTGGGCTTCAAAAGTATCTCGCTCTCCTTTGAGTTGTATCCAATCCCTTTGTAGATCCTCGAGTGATGTGGGCATGTCAGGATGTAGGATAGTGTATGGAACTTCTCCTTCCTTAACAGGCTCAATAATCACTGGGAGAATGGAAGGATAAGGCATCATAAGACTTTGAGCGTAGGTTCGTACCCACTTGAGGTAAGGCTCAAGAGGGATGGAATTCTTGTGTCCCAAAGTCTTGCTATCCACCTTGTTTAGCATCCTCCAAGCTCGGATGAATCTCTAGCGAAGTCCTTGACCGTCGTTGTCATAGTCGAATACCAGGCCTTGAATCAGAATATCATGTGGGCCATCCCTTCGGGCATAACCAAACTGTCTTAGAGCTAAGCATGGATTGTAGGTGATGCCTCCCCTAATGCCAAGTAGAGAGACATTAGGGAATTCCCCACAACGGTCAACAATGATAACATTCTCTTTGGATCTAGAGCACCAATGAATATCTGAATGTTTAAGCGTCATTAACCTTTGTGACCACCTCAAACCTTGCTCATTCTTTAAGACTGATTGGGGAAGATGATAAATAAACCATCTTGCCGGGAGGGGAGTGCAACACATAAGGACCCCTCTCTTCCTCATTGTACGAGTGTGAAAAGAATGTAGGATATCTCCTAGCAATTTAGGCACCAGATTGCGTGACATGAAGATTTTGACGGTGCTCATATCTATGAGTTGGTCAGGATTGAGGAACAAGACCATCCCATAGATAATAAGAGCCACAATCTCCTCAAAAGCTTGCAAGTCTAGGGAATTCCAACAGCTCTGGGCCTTCTCAAACAAAAACTTTGCTAAGAAGCCTTTGACACCACTTCTAGTTTCCCAATAGGCTATGACATCAGATGAGTGCAAGTACAGGGCTTAAGCAATCTCTTCTGGATTTGGATCTCTTTCCGTACCATTGAAAGGTAGTTGATTGAGAATAGTAATCCTCAAGAGTTGAGAGAATTCTTCTAAAGTAGGCACAAGCTGATAGTCAGGAAATGTGAAGCAATGATGCAAAGGGTCAAAAAACTGGAAGAGAACCTTCATCATATCCTCCTATGTGTTGTAGGTGACCAAGTTGAGTAGACGACCATGCCTCTCGGTGAATGGAGAGTTCTCAGGGATCCTTGAAGCTAGCTCCTTGAGTTGTGGAGGAATTCTTACAAGGTTGATTTGGATAGTTTTCCTGCGAAGTGAATCCATATCCTACAAAACAAGAACAAAGATGAATCTCCAAAATCCTTGAAATGGTTAGTGAATGCATATGATGTTCATGATGTCCATGATGTTATGTACAAGTATGCATATACAATCAAATCAAACAAGTTCTTAGTTTAGGCTTGCATGGGGTCTTATAGGTAAGTACCCTCTTGAAGTTTAGTTGGCTCAACCTGTCCTAGTAATAGTAACCGGGTTCTAAGGAGCTCAAAATCACTGGATTGTTTCCTTGGTCATTGTTTCAGCTCAAACCTCTTTAATGGCGACCGAAATATCACAAGAAACCAACCCTCAATGAGTGTAGTATCGAGTATCTACCAATTTCGGACTGTACCAAAGCCGGTCATCTCACTATATCTTAAAGGCCAAGTTGGTCAAGTAAAAGGTTCTAGAAGTTCATTAGTGCTTCATGACATCACTCAGCGGCCCCGTATTCTCTTTGATTAACTCAAAGGCTACCGGTATCCACAAATATGTCACACTAACATAGCTATTTCTTAGACCATATCGGTATACCCTGCACAGTTTCCACAACGTATTGCTATTTACCTATAATGTTTCCCAAATCCGTGTGGAGGATTCAAACCCAAACAAAGAACCATAATGTAAAGAAAACAAGTCAAACAATGTAAGCAAATAAATGTGATCTAAAACCCTAAGGTAACCCTACTTTTAGAATCTTCCCCAGCAGAGTCGCCAGTTCTGTGATGCGGTGGGAGAACTGACTTGAGGTTTTGTGTTTTATCGCAAATGTTGCGGTTAGCAAGAGTCACCACCGACTTTTCTTTTATCCAAAAGGAAAGGTGAAAAAGCACAGAAAAGACCTTTGAGTTTGTTTCTTGAGTTCCGGGGGTAGATTATGAAAAGGGAAGGTATTAGCACCCTTTTCATCCATGGTTTTCCATGGGCTCTTAGTTACTTGCTTAGATCACCTGCTTTTGTTTGTTTGAAATTGTGCTTGGTGTGGTTTTGAAAGTATTTTGTAAAATAGGCCATTCGTTTAGGCAATCTTTGTAATAATTCTCGTTCGTAAGAATGTATACAAAGATGTTTGTCTTTTGAAAATGTTTTCAATGTTTATAAGATGTTTTGAAATGTGTGTGCTTGTTTTGAAAATAGCAAGGATTGTTGTTTTGAAATATTGTTGTCTTACCATATATTTGGTAAGCAACCCTATCTTTGGATGTAAACGGGACAGGCGTGGGTCATCGTATAACCATGATTAGCAATATTGCAAAGTATCTTGGCATTTTTGAGGGACCAAGATCATTTTGTAAGGCAACTTTTGAATAGTGCCGTCGAGGGACTATGATCTTATATTTGTTTTGTTTTGTCAAGATACTTCGCATGCGCAACATGGCTAGTTTATTTTAGGCAACCAAGTGAGGAAACCCTAAGGGTGCTTGTGTGCAAGTGTATCATTCTTCATGCTTTGACTTTGTCTTGTATTTAGGGTGTTCTATTTTGTTTTGTTTTGTTCTTGTCATACAAACCCTAATTACTAATCATGGCATATAAAGCGATAAATTGCGTAATGTAAATATTACTAAGCTATTACAACAATTTTATGGGAGGGGGAAATACAAATTTGAATGGGGATTTTGCAAGAATATAAAGCTAAATAAATTATTACAACCAATCGAATTTGTGTGAATTAAGATAAATATAATACAATATTTAAAATGTAATGCAATGTACATGTAAAAAGGTTTTTGTGTCTTATTTTCATGTAAAAGAATATGTAATCTAAACCTAAAAATATAAGGAAAAAGATTTAATTTTTGAAAGGGGTTAAACCCTAATTTTTATTTAAAAGAAAATAATGTTTCTATATTATTATTTTGTGCATTTTTTGTATAAAAATAATAAATAATATTGTATATAAATATTAAAATTAAATATATGCAAAAATAAGTATTTGTAAGTATGAAATGTAAAATAAATTAAACTAAATATATTTAATCATTTTTTTTACAAATTTGATAAGAAAATGAATTATATCCTATTAAAATAAAATATATTTTTATGTGAGAAATGATAAAAAAATAAAATAAAAGTGTAATATATTAATTTACATTTTTTAGGATTTTTACTCATTAAAGAAAATAATTAAAATTTTAAAGATGGAAGTAAAACAAAATAAAAAAAAATAAAATATGAAATAAGTTGGCAAGGGGTAAGATAGCAAGTTAATGGTGATGATGAGCAAAAACGCTGGCCCATGAGGCTAGGCCCAAACCTGCAGAAAATGTCAAAAAAACTGAAAAGGAAAAAAATGCCAAAATGCAAAAGTAGCGCGCAAGTTCGAACCCAGGACATGGGTCTCACCAGCGCGCTGCTTTACCACTGAGGTGGCCATACATCCATTATCCTTATTGAAACAAAAATAACATATTACAAAACGCGCCCTTGCCCTGTTTCATCTTCTTCCTCAAGCCTTAGCCGGATCCCCTGTAACTTCCTCATGCTTCCATAAAAATGAAAACTTATAACATGAAAAATGTAGCATTTGAACTCACGAATCCAACCATATAAGTTATGTAATCTAACTATCAAAGACCAAAGAGAATTATAAAAGCCCTAAATTCTAACCTAATATTTTCAGAGATTTCAACTTCCAAATTCTCTTTGCACAAGTAAAATCAATGCAAGATACTGATATGTATATCTTCGTTATGATGAGAACTACATTTTTTATTCAAAGATCGTGGCCTAAGGTTGCCTGTACAAGGAGATAGAGTTTGAAAATTTACCTCCTTTAGCTGGAATCGTGTATGGAAATGTAGTGACTTTAATGGATGCCTGATGCTTGCTTGAGCTTCCCTGAATCTATTCCAACCCTTGCCTTGCTCTGAAAGTGGCTAGAACTCCCTAACCAAGTCCAACTGCAAGCTTCAAAGTCAACAATGGCAGATGGTGGAAAAGAGAATACAGAACAGGGATGATGGTTTGGATGGGTTTGATATCAAGTATGTAAGGTATTGGAATGATCTAAACATAAAACGCACGAGCCAAATGGAAGCTGGATGTGTTTGTGCAGAAACTGTATGTTTGAGCAGTTTTTTGGTGTTTTTCATCTTGAGAGAGTTTCAGGTCTTGGCTAAGCTTGTTATGTGTTGCATAATGTTGGTATATTAGTATTGAAATGGTTTTAGGTCAGCTCTCTATCAGCTGTACAAGCCCTAGCCTTTTTACAACTTTTCTTGTACTTGAAGTAAAGTGACAAGACCAAAGCTTCACATGCTTGTACCAGCTTTCTTAGGGTTGGTATGAGTTTGTACAAATTTCTTGAGACCTGTGTGGTTTGTATGCATCAAGGGGACAGGTTCAAAGCTCAAAGTTGTAAAGTTTGCAAAAGTGGTTCTTTATGAAAATGGCAATGGAGCCTTTTTGCCCAAAATGGAATTACAAGTTGGACAAAAGTTCAAAAGCATGGATAGAGGCTTTGTCAACTGATTAAGCATTTAATTAAGGAGTTTGGAACAAGTTTAGGACCTTTACAACATGAAATAGCCATCATAGGATTGATTTGCAACTTGGTTCTTCATGAAATGGCTTGAACAAAAGTGATAAAATGCCAACTTCCTCTCTTCGATTCTCTCTACTCAAACATGATCTTGGAGAGTTCTTGGACATTTTGGAAATCTTGCAATGTGCTATATAATCCATCTTTGAAATGAATTTTGAGATACTTCTTGGAACTAGGTGAAAAATGGCCATGAAGTTGGGTCAAAAACCTGCCTAAATTAGGGCAAAATTTCACTAAGTTAAGAAGTTCATGACCATGTATTCACAAATTTATATCTTGAGATCCAAGCATATTTAGGGAAACGTTTGTGAAGAAAAGTTGTAGATTTCATGGAGGTCTACAACTTTCATGTTGGGAACTTTCTTTGAATCAATATGCATCATGGTGAAAAAGTGGTGTAAAGTTGAGAAAAAATAAGAAAATTTTTATACTTAGAAAATTTCTAAGTTATGAAAATTTTCAAATTAAAATCCTAACTTTCAAATTTAGTTTTCTTGGTGAACAAGTTTTACATTTGGGAATGTTTTGATGAATTATGACCCTTGGTGCTTGATTTTGACTAAAAAGTCAAAGTTTGACTTTTTAGTGTACAGTTGACTTTTGATCAGTTGACTGCAAATTTCATCTGTCAATCCAATGAATTTGAGATGTTTTGAGCCATGTAATTAAGTAAATATGATGCCATTGAATCCTTGAAATCATGCTTGAACTCAATTGGTCATTTTCTAGGTTAAAAAAATCAGAAGTTGCCCTTCCTCAGTCAAAACCCTAACTTTGACCATTTTGCCCTTTTGATGATTTGATCAAATTTCTTGAGGAGTTGTAATCCAAACTTGATCAAATGGTACATATGAGTCTAAAATGTTGATGTGGATCAAAAATCATGAAGTTTGACTGTGAATTGGCCATGGTTGACTTTTTCCCCAATATAGTTGATTTTTAGGTCAACTATCCAATTGACTGATCAAAAATGTGGTTCTAGGCTTGAAACTTATCATGAGCAATCTTAGGGGTCCAAAATGATGTATGAAAGTCACATGAAGCATTAATGGTCCAAAAATCCTTGGGCAAACTCAAACCCTAATTTTAGGTTATCAGTGCAAGATGAGATGTCTTGAGCTGACCAAACCCTAATCTTGTCTTGAATCAAAGAAGTCTTGTGAGAAAAGTCTTGATATATGAGAGGGAAAATTTTGGGGTACAACACATGGTAGCTGGGAGCCAAGGGAAGCAAACCCAAGGATGTACGTGTTTGACAAAAGGGGAACGTCGAAAAGACCAGATAACCCACATCCCAAGGCAAGAAGAGTCTCGTTCAAATTACCTGCTGAGATACCAACTGAATGATGGATGCATGTTAATAATGAGAAATCAAAGTGGAGGAGTTTCGACAAGGGAGACAGAACAGCTTTCGCCTATAGAAGGCAATTCCAGACATCAACAAGGGAGGCTCACAAGCTAGACAATTACAAAGGAAAAAACCCCATGTCAAGATCCCAGTGGCGTAGACACCAGAGAGTAAGGAAAACAGAAAGGGAATCGAAGCAGAAAGAGGTAGGTGAATCAAGAAATACCAAAGCAGTATCTGGAACATCGACATTCATCAAACCGCCGGCAGGACGAAGGTTGTTCACTGAGGAACAACAGAAAATGAAAGAAGTGACTCAAGAAAATCCCATAAAATCTGAAGATATGTTGACAAACGATTTCGACTCTGATGGCGTATCGTCTCTGAACATGAATTGTAACGTGGTATCCGTTATCCCCCATGAGTACTATCAGGAAACCAAAGTTGAAGACTGCGAAGAATCTGATGAAGAGGAGATGGCGAAACACAGACCAGTGTGTTACTACGTCCTCAATAATGGAGTAGTCGAAGATAAAAATGTCTTCTTCGAAAGGCCTGACAGAGCTATGAGAAACCATCTGAAACCTTTGTATATAAGGGCCAAGATCGAAGACACTAGTATTAACAAAGTACTGGTGGATGGAGGGGCTGCAGTTAACTTAATGCCTCATTATATGTTGAAAAGAATAAGGATGTTCGACACAGACATTAAACCTCACAATATGGTGCTGTCTAACTATGAAGGGAAAATAGGTCACACCCTGGGGGTAATTCAAGTAAACTTGACAGCTGGGTCTGTGACAAGACCAACTATGTTCATGGTGATTCCTGCAAAAGCGAATTATAATTTGCTGCTAGGGAGAGAGTGGATACACGGGGTGGGGGAAGTGCCATCGACCATGCATCAAAGATTAACCATATGGAGAGAGGATGGAATTGTAGAAAATATCGAAGGGGATCAAGGTTACTACATGTAGGAGGTAAACGCGGTAGACAGAACCAGCTTTGACAAAAACCTAGCAAACATTGGACCACGTGGAGTGGTAGGAGATTGCTACTTACCAAACAAGAATGTGTTGTATTATCTAACTTTGCTCCCAAATGGATTTCGTTGGGACAAAGAAATTATGGGAGAACTGGACGACCAGGAGAATGTCGAAAGAAGTTCTCCAATACGGCCAACTGGCTGGGACGCAGACATTGACCATGTCTGAACCCTCTTTCTTTGAAAGACTTTCGGCTTATGTAGCCGAGAATAAAAGACAGGCAGCTGTTGAAGCTGCAACAACAAATGTGGCTGGCGAAGCCACTACCAAAGCAACCAAAGTGGCCGAATCTAGAGAAAACCTCAACTCAGAACCGACTGATGAACAAGTTCAAGGTGAGAAGTTTGTCAAGTCACCTGACATTGGGAATGGTTATTCATCATTGTAACTGCTGCACGCACGTCTTGAAGAGACATTTTTTGGGAAGAGATGTCATGATGATATCATTAAAATACGAAAAAGATTCTCTTTGCTGGTCGAAATAACGTAAATCACAAGAAATGCCTATTTCTGCACATATTCGAAACAGACATTTATTGGGGGCAATTTGTTTGTTTGGAATTTCGACCAGGATAATAAAGGAATCATTCATTTAAATTTCCACAAGATGGCTTGAAAAAGCTATAGTCGAAGTATGTTGTTACTGGATCTGAGTCAAAGAAGAGAGTTTGAAAGGACAAGTGTTTTTGTTTTGTCAAAGCGCGCGTTTCGACGGCCACGTGAGAAAGTTGTTGCTGAAGACTTGAGCGGGAATGTTTGAAATTCAAAATAATTTCTTTGGATAAGAAAGACGCGTGGAAGCCTTAGAGTGTCGAAAGACATGCAAGAAGCGACGTGGCTTTTCATTAGAATAATACCGTTATGGTTAGAACATTATAAATAGTTCCTTAGTGTTAGGGAGAAAGAATGATCATAATTCGTACAAAATTACTCATAAAATACTCAAGTACCAAGTTACAGAGAAAGAGTTCATTGAGAATGTACGTATGACATCACACATTTTATCTTTGAAATGCATTTATCAATATAATTTCTTTCGAACCATTGTTTTACGTACTCCTGCAATTGTTCTTAATTTCTTTATGTTCTGTCGAATTGCTTCATTTTCCTGTAAAGCTTTATGTATCAAGTTTCTTTTAAAAGGCTCTTTCCTTTACAATCAAGTCCTTTAATTCCAGTTTTAAGTCTTTTCATTGTCAAGTATTTACATTCAAACCTTTTTTGATTAAGACATTTCGTCCAAACCTTTACATTTGGATTTAATTTTAGAAGTCTTTGTATTTTAAGCCTTTACACAAACACATGCACAAGCACTACGTCGTGTTTAACATAAACCGTCAAGTAAGTGTTACAATTAATGTTAAGACACATGTCCTAAGATCAATCTAGTCGATCCTGCGAGTAACCATACATATCAAATTTGTTTAGAAGACTAGCGGTTGTTTCGCCAGAAATAACCGTGAACACTCATCTGCACCTGTTTGAAGCATGACATATTTGCACAGATAGGTTTTTGACAAGCATTAAAATTCAGTTCTTTCACCTTTGCCCTCACAAACACGACGGACCGCCCACTTTTTCACTCCTAATTTTAAGAGTGTGTTTTTCTCTAAATTTTAGGTTTGAATTCGTTATCGATTTTAAATTAATTCATACTTCAACTGTATTAATGTAATTGATCCTAAACTTATTATTTATAAAAGAATTAATTACCTTATTTATGAATATATTAAAAGTTTTGATTTTGTAAAGTGTTTAATGAATATGCACTGACGGTGTAAAATAATTTTACACGATCATTCAATAGTAAACCAACAATCTGCCATGTTATTAAAAAAATTTAAAATAAAAAGTGATGTATCCTGACTAGGGGTGGCAAAACGGGTCGGGCCCGCCAGACCAACCGTTTAACCCATCATTTTTGACGGGCTGGGCTGAGATTTTCGGCTTGGTACCTTAAGTTGACCTGCCCCGCCTAATCTGCTTTAAAAAGTGAGCTTAGGCAGGGCGGAGCGGGTTTGCCAGCGGACTTTTTGTTACAACTTTTTATTTTTTACTTAGAATTAAGACAACTTTAAATATAAAAAACAACAATATTCTCTTTGAGTTATGGTGATTGAATTACATTCTAAATTATTATGACAAATTCAATTATAATTGTAAGGTTCTTTATATAACTCTCTAATACATGTATTGGTTGGAAAAATTTGAAATACAAGAAAGTTGTATGGCATGAAGAATTATTAAGTTGTCAATACATTAACTCACATGTTTTCTTTAGAAATAAATGTTAATTTTAAGTAAAGGAAGAATTCGATTAGAGTATACGTGTGACAAATTTAAGATATACTAGTTCATATGACGTAAACAATGAGAAAGTTGGGTGTTAATATTTTATACACTATTATTTTATGAATCTGTGATGTTTTATGCACTGTAATGTTATCATTATTTGTCTTGTGTAAATTATTAATTGGGTTATTTTAGTAATTAGTTTTAAAATAGGATTATGATGATATATGTTGTTTATTTATTTATTTTGATATATTTTTTATTGTGCTAGAGTTTATTTTGGTATATTTTTCTTGAAATTGATCTTTATCTATTTTATTTTTTTAAGTGTTTGGACTTAAGACATGTTAAAGCTATATTATGCGTTGTTAAAAAAATATCTTTTGTCGGCTTCTTTAGTAATGATTCAAATTTTTGTAAATTATGTAATAAATTAAATTGTAAAATAAAAAAACTAAAAAAATTAGCGGGCCGACCCGCCAACTTGTTAGTAAATAGGACGAACTTGACTTTTGCGCTCAGATGCCTAAGTTTGTCCGCCCCGCTCCACTTCACTTTTGTACGGACTTAAACGAGACGGGTCTAAACGGGACGAACTGTCCACTTTACCACCCCTAATCTTGATACATGATCATAATTCATTGATAATGTAAAATTAATTTACATTATCAGTGCATTATTCATTTTCTCTTTTACAAAATAGATTGATATTGTAAATGTGATATATTTGAAGATATTTAAATTTGAGAAACATTATCAACAATAACAAGTTTTTAAAGTTAATTCTAATTTAAATTTGAGAAACATTATCAATAATAACAAGTTTGTAATGCTAATTCTAATTTGTATTGGAAAAAGTTTAGGCTCAACTTTCATGTTAAGTGGGACTAGGGTTTTATCTTATAAATACATAAATTATATCTCATTTATCTCGTTACACTGAAACATATTTGTTAGAGTTTTGCCCCATTAAAAATCTAAATATTAAAACACATAATAATATGTTTGTTTGAGTTTTGTCCTATTAAAAATCCTAAATATTAAAACACATAATAAGTAAAAAGAAAAGACTCAATTTAATATTTCGATCATTTTGAAAATGAGAGTTAGATCTTGTGTTGAATCTTATATGGAAGACTCACATTTGTAGGAAAGCGAGAGTTGGATTCCATTATAGAGACGTGGAAGACTCACATTTATGGGAGAGATTGTTGAATACAAGTGTGACTGATTAAGTCTCACATTGCCTATAAATAGATGGAATGTTAAATTTATAAGAGAGATAATTCATATATCTAATGGTTTAAAGTTTAGATAGAGATGTGACATCTCCCTCTTTTGTAATCCTAGAACATTGATCTCGATGTCGTTCCGGTCTTCCCGATCTCCCCAACAAGAGTAATATATGTTTAATGATCTTGTGGTTAATTAAAATCACATTGTAAAAGTGTAAATTGAAGAAGAAAAACAAAATCTCTAGAAGTTGCACGTTACAACATCCAAATTACATGTAGTCTTAAACTTGTTTAGTACGATTTTGGTTTTAACTTTAAAATAGCTCAACATCCTTGAACCATTCATGTCATATTTGCATTGGCACTATACAAGATGTTTGACAAAATGTTTGGTTAAAAGTAATAGGCATGTGATGTGATTCATGTGAACTTCAGATCATTATCCAAATCTGTGTGTAGTTTACAAAAAAGAACAAAGATATTTATCATTTCTTCAATTTTCTATATTGTACACATTTGACTTATCACAAATCTTAATCTGATTCTGAACTCTAATCTGTGTGCTCAGCTGCTATATATAACTATAAGCCATATCTTGAGATAGCAACTCAAACTGTACTTATTATACAACAGAAAAAATACAGCCTCAACAACAATGATACTACAAAATAAACTCAGCATTATCCAAACTATAGCTTATAAAACAAACACTACATTTTATAACAGAAGAACTGTTGATAGTGTTGTTGCTATTTTGCATTGAATTGCATGACAGCATCTTTCGTAGGTAGTGCAGGAATTGCCCCTCTATCTGTCACCGTGATCGCGCCACATACATTGGCGAAATATAGCGCTTCTTGGAGACGCTTCTCGTCCTGCCACATAAAATAACTTCAATAACTCCAAACATTCTCAGCTTTTTCAGAATCAACAACCGGGATGTCTAAAAAATCTGAATTACCTTGAAAATACTTGGGTCAGAAGCTATCTTGTAGAGAATCCCACTAACAAATGCGTCACCAGCACCAGTTGTGTCAACGGGTTTAACTTTTACACCTCTGACTTTTCCTTTAAAATCCTGCGCAGAAATTTAGCAATCACTATTAGTTGAACGCTGGTTACTCATGTGACAAAATAAAGTTGTGAAATATTGAACCTCGAAGCTTACCTTGGTGTAATATCTACAACCCTCTGACCCTTCAGTAACAATTAGAAGCTTGAGACTAGGATGAAAAAGCTTGTTTAATACAACATTATCGTCATAAGGATCATCGCCGCCTGTTAAAAACGTAATCTCATCTTCACTGACCTGCAATACGTAGGAAATGCTGGAATGCTTATTCTCAAAACAAAACAGAAAAGTAAAAATCTAGCCAAACAAAATTTACCTTTATGACATCGGCTAGATCCCATATGCTCATTATACCATCCCGAGCAGCCTCGGGTGATGGCCATAGTGCTAATCTCAAATTCGGATCATACGAGAGAATGCAATCAGAGTCTTTAGCAATTCTCAAGGCAGCAAGATGAGCTGACTTGATTGGCTCGTCAATCAAACTGATGGAACCGTAATGGAATATTTTAGCCTGCAATCGAAATTAAAAACATACACAGACTTAAACTAAAGGTTCTTTAACCCCAAAATATATAAACAGACTAAGAAATTCAAGACACCTTCTCAATGAGGTTGTGATCAAGCTCTGACTCATGCAGGAGCATATCAGCACTAGGATTTCGGAAAAACAAGAACTCGCGCTCGCCGTCTGCTCTAAGTGTAACAAAAGCCAATGCAGTTCTTGCAATAGAATCATACCGCATGCCAGATATACCAACGTTATTTTGCTTCAAAATATCGGCTAACAT
The DNA here is from genome assembly GCA_948472305.1 of Vicia faba. NCBI lineage: Eukaryota > Viridiplantae > Streptophyta > Magnoliopsida > Fabales > Fabaceae > Vicia > Vicia faba. Next base: position 972,919,773 of record OX451738.1, read on the forward strand.
ATAACCAAATTCATCTGCTCCAACCTAAAACAAATACAGTAATCGATTTCATATAACCTAACACATCACAGATTTCTTAAATACGAAGATTCGAACAACTCAAACATGTAAGTCCTGGAGATAGTAACGAAAAACCAAATAATCGTTCACCTTGCCTATAAATGCAGACGAACCCCCCAACCTAGAGATGCCAACTGCAACATTCGCAGGAGCACCACCAGGAGCTTTCTTGAAAGCGGGCGCTTCAGCTAGCGACACTCCACCAACTGTCGGCACAAAATCTATCAACAACTCACCAAAACAAACAACCAGTCCACTTGTTTCATCGCATCCTTCTGTCACGCGATCATCAGATTTACCTGCAAACATAGTAGGCCTTAGATCAACATGAATTCATGCCTCAGAAAATTTAACTACAGAAAACTAAACTAAATACGACAGATTCATACATTAAATAGTATTAAATCCCTAGAAGAAAAAAAAGAATCATTTCACATGAAAGCCACTACCAACTATGATAACCTTCACATGGAATTGGTGATTAGACAAACCAGTTTGTGAACTAGATCACAACTAAATTTTCAAAACTTAGACCCATTTATTATTAAACTTTATCTTTCACATGTTCTGTTCGTCAAGTAACAAGCATCACACCCCATAAGATAAAAATGCATTCTTTAGCTCAAATAGAATAAAAACAGTAACCCATTATCCGAAAAATCTCAAAGATGCAATCTTTAGCTCAAAAAACCCAGATACCAATACCAACAATGGGTAATGAATATTGCAAAACAAGAAGAGTTTGAAAGGAAAGATGAAAAACCTGAGGGGGTAAATTGAGCCATTTGAGCCAAGAAACAGAGTGTTGCAATTGAATAGTTTAGAGTTTACACAGAAAAAGGAAGGGATTATGCAGTGCAATGCAATACAATGCGTGTAAGAGATGAATCTGTTGATTTTAAAGAACGGAAATTTGTATTTTTGTATTGAAAAGGGAAGATTCTACACCATGTGAAGTTGGAAACATAAAACCTGGATGGTATTTTTGTTTATTTTTTGGAATACTCTCTTCTTTTCTTGTTATAGGAAAATAAAGTCGGTGGGAATGCTTAATCTTTCAAGTTTATGAAATTGTACTTTTGTTTTTTAAATTAAATAAATATTAGTCAATTTAGTCACCTTTCTAAATTTAAGATCGTAAATTTGAAAATTTTAGGTTTTTTTTAATGTTTGCGGAGAATATTCAAGATGATATGTATCAATTTGAAGTTGCAAGAAGGTTATGTGGTGAAGAAATTGACTTTATAAAATTGATTTAGATTTAAAAGTGGACTCAAAGTAAACTGATTTAGGTTTGAATAAATATATATAAAGTAAATTGAATAAAAAGTTTCAGTATAAAAATTATATTTAAATTTAAAAACTACATATCAAATCTCATGTAGAATTAATTTAAAAAAAATAAAGAAATCAAATATATCAAAATCAAAATTAATTATTTACATAAGAATCAATGTTGGATGTTCCAAACATGAAAACAAACATATATTGTGATCAATATGTCCATAATCGAGGCGTAAATGATAATTATTTGTGGTTTGTTGTTAAGATTAAAGCACATACGAGAGTCCAATTTAAAAGACTAGTTCGATAAGTGAAATAATCTCTACTTAAATATTATATTAAACACTTATATTTACTCAATGTGAACTCTTAAAATTGTCATGTCTTTTAAGAATAGGCGTTCATGAAAGACTTTACTCTACAAACAATGACATAATGATAGCTCTTTCTATTTTCATGATATCACTCACCTATTAATGTTTATGGGAGCACTTTAATTTACGTAGAAGTATGTCTTAAAATCTTTGAGTGATAAAGAGAAATAACACATATTTTAGTATTATTAGAAGTAGAAAAGCTAAAAAGCCGCAAGAATATCAATAGATGATGTCGGAGCCACAAAGTTAGGTCTGGCACGCGGCGGGTCCAGTCTAGACTATTTGCGAATATCAGATTTGATCAGTTCGATTGGCGGATTTATTTGTTAATGTTAGAATATTATAAATATATTTATATTAATTTAGAGATACTCTAAAATGCATAAAGATGCTTTTAATATTAATTTAAAAGATAAATAAGATATTTATAATATTCTAAATTAGTATAAAAGGTATTATAAAATATTTATAATATTTTTTATTCTAACATTTAATGGGTTATGTTTGTACTCGTTAAGGATCGATTAGATTTTAATAATTATAAATATGTACTTTATCATTCTTGTCTTGATAATCTTTAGAATTTTAGAGCTAAAGACAGAGAGAAGGGTCAAGAATCATCGGTAAACTTAGACAGATATTGGTTGAAATTCCTTTAAGTTTTTGGAATTCACGAAACCTTTAGAGGTATATAAGGGGATTTAGAAACACTTCTAAAAATCATGGGCTTGTGTGATTCATATATAGAGTGTTTGAGAGATTGAGAAATACTTGGATAAAATATAGGGTTTGTTCTTGGGAACTTGGATGACTATTTTCTTGTAACTCGTTGTAATATTTTGTAACAACTTTTGAAAGTATAGTGAATCGCGTAATTGATTTCTCTATCTATCTATTTATCTCTCTCTCACACACACATACATAATAGATCGTTTAATCGAATTGGATAAACAAGTTATTGAGTTTCTTGTCTTTTATCTTTTTCTTTTTTGTTATGGATTTGATTTTACTTTTGGCAAGTTATTATGTTACTTTAGTTCATTTATTTTGGTTGGCATTTTTCTTTATCCCCCACACATCAAATTTCTTAGTGTGTTTGAACTCTGAATAATTCTTCTGAAGTATTTAAACTATTATATCATTATTTTTCACAAGTGACATCCACCGTGAGGAAATGGGTGTTTTTACAAGTGAGAACCATAGGTAAATGGGAGATCGAGAAGTCTTTCGGAGACAATAATTTTGAGTTGTGGAAAGTGAAGATGCAAACAGTTTTAACTCAAGATAAGTGTATTGAAGCATTGAAGGGTGATGCATCAATGTGCACGTGTAACACAAGTTGAGAAGACCGAGATGGTGGATAAGGATAAGAGTGTTATTATCGTGTGCCTTGAGGATAAATTCTAAGGTAAATCACTAGGGAGAAGAATGTGAATTTAATGTGGGCAAAAATTGAATTATTGTATATGACCAAGTTTTTGTTTTATAAGTTCAGTATGAAACAATAACTCTACTCATTCTGAATGATAAAGAACAAATCTATGAAGGAGTATTTGACTAAATTTCCCAAGGTTATTAACGATCTTGAGAATTTTGACATGAAGATTGATGATGAGGACAAGACTTTACTCTTGTTAAATTCATTACCCTAATCCTGTGAGCATATTAAGGATTTTCATTCTTTATAACAAGGAATGTAGTATTATTTTGAATGAGTCCAGATCACTGTGAGATCTAAAAAAACTCAAAGGTGGAAGATTTGAGGATTGATGATAGTGGTGAATGTTACTACTAAAGGTTGTTTCAGAGCACTTTAATGAGTTTTTCAAAAGACAGGGATAAAAACAGATGTTACCACTAAGTTGTCATTGAGTTTCGGGGGTAAGATTTGAAGGTGGAGAAAACACTTAGAAAGGGGTGGGGGGGGGGGGGGTTGAATAAGTGACTCTTTTTCTTTTCAAAATAAAGCTCAAAAATAAATGAAAGGCAAGGTTATTTTTATCCTGGTTCGTTTGAACTCAAACTACTCCAGTCCACCCGCCAAGGTGATTTCGCCTTTCTCAACAAGGACTTAATCCACTATAATCAACGGATTACAATCACACGACAACTGTTGTGACTAACAATGCACAAGTAACCTTACAAGTGACTAACACCACTAAGACTTAACTAGTCCTAGCCTACTTGAGAATTCTGACCAACCTTGGTCTCTCAAGGAACAATTACAAGAGTTTAATCTTACAGATAGTGAAATAAGATTTGCTTCTAATCAAGCTATATCACAACTGTGATTTTTCACTTAGAATAAATTGCACAAAGTGTATGAATAATGTTTGTGAGCCCAAAATATTTTGTGTTGCTTTTTCTTCTTTTGAATTTGTTCAGTTCTATTCAGAACTTCAGATGTTCAATCTTTCAGCGTTTCAGCAATAGTGCGTTTGAACGGTTAATTGGCTTGTAATAAATGTCCTTCTATATATAGTAAGAACAAAATGACCGTTGCTTCCTTCAAAAAGTGGAGAGCATTAAATGCTTGTGTGTTTCCTTGCATTATTCTATTTTCCAAGAAACTAGCTTAGACACTTGAGTGCTTACAGCCGTCTTTGCATTAAATGAGCAAACGAAACTTGTAAGAACATGTTTCCTGAAGCTTGACAAGACAAGTTGGCTTTTGCATTCTTTCAGAACTTGCTTCAACATCTTGAATTCAGAACATGCTTTGCTTATCTTCTGAACAATGTTTTGCTTACTAAGAACTTGATCAGCGCTTGCTTTCATATAAACTTCTGAACAACACTTGCTTTCAAGTAATCTTCTGAACAAGGAATCCTGATAAGTGTTAGAAGATGCAATTAAAATAATTGTCTTACCAGAGTCAGCATCAGCAGTTGTGCTTAAAGCAAATAGTTCTTTCATTTAAAGAACTTCTTCATATAATTTTTAGCTCAGCAAATCAAAATGCTTCTGTCAGAACATTATCTGAAACATTCAAATACATTCATCAGAGTATAAATCATCTAAAATATAATTTATTGTTATCATCAAAACTCTGAGATAGATCATAACTAATCTTGTTCTAACAATCTCCCCCTTTTTGATGATGACAAAAATTAATCAGATATAGAAATAAAATATAATAAGAGATAAGAATCTTCCCTTGAAATGAATATTTCTATATATAAAACTTCCTGAGATTATTTATCAGAGCATTGAAAATATCTTCTTGTATTTATTCAGAACTTCTTTATAAAGATAATGTTCAGCTGGAATACTCTTTCAGAGTTAAAATGATAGCTGCAAAAAAATTCTTTTGCACAAAAAGAAATCTTGTATTTTGTTAGAATGTCTGAGACTTAGTCTCATAACTGTTAATCAGAGATTAGATAAAAATACTCATTTTCTCCCCCTTTTTGGCATAATCAAAAAGTAAATAAAAATTGAAGAGCTTAAAAAGTTTTCATAAAATAGCAAAAGATATCCAGAAGTACAAAAAAACAAACAAAAGACAAGAAACAGAAAGACATTAGGACTTCTTAGTAACAAGAGACATCAGAAGATTCTTGATCTCAGGCATATTCTTCTTGTTTCATCATCCAGTTCTTGATTTCTTGATTTATCTGGTCTTGCTTATCTAAACACTCATTAATGACTCCATTCTCCCTCTTGAGCTCATTCAGAGTATCCATGATGAGTGATGTAGGAGCAGAGGATGACGAAGCTTTAGCAGAAACATCCTTTGGAGCAACAATCGTTGAGTCAGAATGCATAAAGGTTGAAAGCAGAGTGCCCAAATCCATCACAAGAGTTGGCACTAGTTCAAGTTCAGCTTTTGCAGAAGGTTGATTCAACAGAACAATAGCCAGAGGGTTTGAATCGTCAGAGGTATCTTGAGATTCATCTTCTGATATGTCCATTTCATCAGCTGGTGCATCAGCAATCATTAGAGAATACTTCTTATTCCAAATGTCAGCAGCTTCTGACTTGAATGCATGCAGATGTTTGGAAAAGTTGTCCAGCACCTGAAAGTGACATAAGTCTTGTAGCTTCAGTGACTCAGCATCAAAAGTTCTTCTGAAGGTTTCCCATAGAAGATCTGTTGCAGCTGGGTTCACACTTCTGGAGTTGTCTTCCTTCAGTAGTTTCAACCATGCTTGAACTTCTGTTAAAAAAATTCAGAAACAATATATTTACATCTGGCTGAACAGGTTTTGGGACAACCTTCTTGAAAGTTTTGTTTTTCAAAAATTATAGAGATTCAAAATCCACTACAGTTCTTAAAAAGTTAGCAGGTTCAGAATTTGATGTTGGTCCAGGAGTGGCTGAATGGTCAGGTTGGTCAACAAGGTTAGGTGGTGCTGATTGATCATGAGGTTCAGATGATTCATGAGTTTCAGAAGGTTCAAAAGTTTCAGGTGGTTCATGAGTTTGGTGTTCTGGAATGTGAGGAGGTGAGAGTATATGTGAGTTTGGTGTTGGATGTTCTGGTGAAGTAGGTGGAGTGACGTCAGGTGAAATAATTATTGTATTTTCAGCAGTGGGAATGGGGTTTTGTGTTTGTGTTCTGTTTAAGGCAAAAATGTTTTCAGAAGGTAGGTTGAATGGAGGATTTAGAGTGGCCAGAGGTTCATTGATCCCTGGTATTCTCCAAGAGCCAACATCATACCATCCAGTGGGTCTGGGTGATAATGGTCTGGGAGGAGGTCTTGAAAAGTGTTCAGTAGGAATGGGTTGAGAAACAGATGGTTCAGAGGGTTCTGAGTAAGATGGTTTAGATTGGGATGGTTCTGATTGGGTTTTAGAGTGTTCATCAAAGTCAAAGTCACTCAAGTATGATAAAACTTGATTTCTTTGAGGGTTATCAACAAGAGAGTCAGAGGGTAAGGTCAGGTCAATATTAACATCTATATCTCCTAAGGTTTGAGGGGGTTCAACATATGTAGATACATTGACAGAATCATAAACAGTGATAGTTTCAGCATGTTTACCTGATTTCTTTTTCTTCTTCTGAGGTGTGGCAGAAGGTCCTTCAACTGATTTCCTCTTCAAAGATTGCTGAAGTATAACATCTGGAGCAGCTTGATTTCTTCCTTGGAGCCAAGCTAGATCAATAGGTGTTTCAGTCTCTTTGCAGATTTCAATGTAGTGCAGGATGATGCGTGGATGATCACCTGAGTTAAACAAAGGGAAATCAGCAATAGGTATTGTGATCGGTGGGAATGAGAACTGACTGTTTTGGAATGTTAGTTCGCATTTGCGTTTGTTTTCGCAAAATGTTGCGGTAAGGAAGAGTTGCCACCGTCTTTTATTTTATCCAACAAGGAAAGGACAAAAGCACAGAAAAATTCCTTTTTGAGATGTTTCTCGGGTTCGGGAGGTAGATTATAGAAAGGGAAGGTGTTAGCACCCTTTCTATTCGTGGTTATCCACGGGCTCTTAGGTATTTGCTCATTGTGTTTTCAAAAGTTTGCTTTTCTTTGTGTTTGTGGGTTTGAAAAGAGTTTTTGTTTTGAAGAGAGTGTAAGTGCGAAAAGTTTTGTTTTGTTTTAAAAGGAGCAAATACTTAAGAACCATCTACCTACTCGAAAAAGGAATTAAACTGTGCTAATGTCCTTCAGACAATGTTATCCCACTATTGAGGAGTAGGTAGCATCGTCGTTGGAGTTTTCGGGTCAATTCGATTAAGGGACGTGTGGTCACTAAAGCAATGTTAGGACGCCTTAGTGGTAACCCTAATGTCTTAGATCATTTTTTCCGAGGCAACCGTTTCGAGGCAACTTGTGATCTTTGGACAAGAGGGCGACCTCTAAAACTTCCTATACTCAATGACCACGTTCGAGGCAACCAAGTGAGGTGTACCCTAAGAGTGGCATGTGCAAGTGTGTTATTTCAGTTAATTTTATCTGTGCATGTCAATGGTGAGCTATTGTTGATTTTAAATTCATACATTTGATCTTGTCATGCATTGCCTATTTATCAAACATCTAACAGTTAATATTGTGCGGAAATTAAATTGCGGGAAATTAAATCTAAAACTATTACAAGGCGTCGGGTATTTACATCGCCAAAAACAAACCCTTTAAATTTAAATTGCGGAAAATAAAATAAAGCAATAAATAATTAAAGTCCTAATTTAACTATTACATTCCGGGAGCAATTACAATATTGGAAATAATGTTACGCGTGCGAGAAAATTAAATTGGCGTATTTTTAGGGTTTTGACCCTTTTTTATTAAAGAAAGCATGTTTTTGTTATTTTTGAATTAAATTAAACCTAAACTAATTATTAATTAATTAATAAATAAATAAATAAATAAATATATATATATATATATATATATATATATATATATATATATATATATATATATATATATATATATATATATATATATATATATATATATATATATATATATATATATATATATATATATATATATATATATATATATATATATATATATATATATATATATATATTTAAGGAGATAAAAATAAAAATGATTAAAATTATTAAAAGCCTAATTCTAAATTAATTTTAATTTATTACAAAGAATATTAAAGTTGTACCTAATTAAAAAACTAAATTGATTAATGTTTATTTACAAAATAAAATAATGAAATTAAATTTAATAAATAAAAATAATGTTTTTTATGTTTTCTGATTTTATTAAGAAAAATATTAATTATTTGGTTAGTAATTAATTAAAAATAATAAAAATAAAACAAGTAAATAAATAAAATATTAAAAGAAAAGAAATAACCAAGGGGGTACTGGGCCCAATTTGGGGGTGGAATCAACATTTCAGAGGCCCAATACGTCCAAGCCTGCCTTGACTTTTTCCATCCAGTGTGCGCTTGTTGACTTGGACGCACGATAGTCCTTCATTCCTGGCTACCAGATTTAGCCTGAAGGCCATCTGGCACGTTGAGATTGCAAGCGTATGGTAGACCATGCTTTGGAGATCACATGCAATCACCTGAAGAAAAATCAAATAAATGTTTTAGGGGATCTGGGATTCGAACCCAGGTCCCAAGGGGTTTTCCACTCACGCTTCCACCAACTGAGCCATGCTGCCTATTTGTTAATGGAATACAAAACAAATAATATATTGAAAACATTTAATATGCCTGGGAATTAAAAAAAAACGCGCTAAACGTTTGAACGAGCCAATGGGAAGAGGACGCGTAGTCGTCTTCTTCACAAATCTCTGGTTTTGTTACCTGCGGATTTTTATCCGCAGGAAGATCCGTGGCTTGCTTCCAAAACTCGTTCTAGGCCACAAAAATGCAAGCTAAGACCATCATTGGATTCGTCTCTCTTCCCTGAACACATCCATGGTCGTTATTGGTCCTGATTTTTCCTGTATAAAAAATGCCCAAAAAACAAGAACACGAACCCTAACTTCGGATCTAAGGTTATAGTCCATGAAAACAAAATTGAATAATGCAGACATGTTGGAAATTATGCAAGGATCAAGATTATGTCAATATTTTGGCAAAAAAAATACAAGAACATGGATTCACGATTCCATGTCCAGAGCTATGTTCGTGGGCACTTACAGCGCAATTCAGGAGGTCTCAAGGCCTGGTTTTGATTGCTTTAGCTCCACTGGATGTCAGGCAAGGGAGTAGCATTGGGATCTTGGGTTGAATCGTGCTCTAACCAAGGTTTTGATCTCACACTTTTGCAAGCTTTTTTCAATTCTTGTCTGGCCATTTCTGTAGTGCTTAGCTCGTATTCTTTGTATTCCTAGCTTATGCGTGTATAAGGGAATGGATTAGGTCAAGAGTTGGGCTTTCAATCCATGTGCATTCAAGGTTTGGGATTTGATATGATCACCATTGATAAAGTTTCCAAAATTGTACCAAATCTGATATTTTGTGCACAATAATGCTTGATACGAATTTGATTAGGTGTATCTTGGTAATGAAGACCTGTAATGATCAAAAAAATCTCATTCCATTAATTTTTGGATTTTATTTGAATTAATATTGATTTAAAATGAATTAAATCAATAAAAACCAAATAAAATAGAAAAATAAATGATTGGTCATGAAATTGAAGATAGGACACGTGTGTGGTGTGACAAGATCATATCAAGTGGAAAAAAGTGGGCCCTTTTGTCAAAAATTGGAGTTTTGAGGATAGTTGACTTTTGGCACTTTTGGAAAAATGCCCAACTTCAACAATGCATAACTTCTTCAATTTTGAACTCTTGGAGGTGTTATTGGACTTTTTAGAAACCTTGAGATGTCCTCTAACCAAACATTTTAGCCTCATCTCATTTTGATATTCCATGCTCAAGTTATAAGCTTTGGCAAAAAAGGTGTTTTTGTTGACTTTCAAAAATGACCTATAATGTCCAAATTTGTAACTTTTTGTGAGAGCATTTATTGATCTTGGGGTGTGAAGATGGATTGTATGAAATTGCATCCTCTTCAAAATGAGCTTTGGATGGGTCATTTCTCATAAAGTATGAGAAAGTTATGCTTGGTCAAAGTTGAGTTGACTTTTCCTACAAAACCCTAATTTAGCAACTTTTGAATCTTGAGCAATCCTTGATGAATCATGATAAACACTTGATCAAATGATGAATTATCCTTCAAAATGAGAATGTTGGCAAAAAAAATCTTGAGGTTTGAATGTATTTAGGTCACAGTTGACTTTTGCCCTAGCACAATCGATTTTTGGACTTTTTGAGCAATTGACTGACCAAACTTTCTCTGCAAGGCTTGAAATTTGACATGGATGAACTTGAGAACATATTAGTACATTGGGTATCATTTGAGACTATTTGGATGTGAGGACCTTGATGCAACACAAAACCCTAATTTTGAATTGACTGTCTTAGGAGGTGATTTGACTGTCCAACTCTTGAGCCATCTTGAACAACTTGGAGATGATTCTTGACATGTCTTGAGAAATATGGGAGGGAAAATTTTGGGGTACAATAGTTGCCCCTGTTTAATCTTCTTAAACCTGAAGATATAGATTGGCGTTCGGGCCTTTCGTGATCCGAAGGTGGAAGATGAATGAACACTAGAGTGCCCAGAAATTTGCACTCGCATGAAGTAGTATTTGTCTTGTGACGTCGGGAATGGGCTTACAAATGCCATATGGAGATTGATGATGGGAGATGGGCTTAACAATGCCATCCGAAGGAGTGTCGATCGCGTAAGAGATTCCTTAGCGAGAGCTTGTATACCTATTGTTGAGGGAGATTCCGCTGGGGAATGCTGTTCTTTGTCTTAGGAGAAATAGAACTTTAGGAGCTTCGGTCGTCCGTTATTCTACTGGGGAATCATCTCTGTTGAATTTTAGGAGCTTCGGTCATCCGTTATTCTACTGAGGAATCATCTCTGTTGAAGAGGTGAGAGTGAACTACTATCTGGTCGCAACCCAGGCTTCATAGTGATAAGACCGACTGCTATCTGGTCGTAATCCAGGCTTTACAGTGACTTACTGAGGAGGTGAGATTAAACTTGCTATCCGGTCGTAATCCAGACTTTGCAATACCTCACTTCTTATCTGGTCGAAATCCAGGCTTCAGAATAAATCAAGTGGTTATTCGGTCGCATCCGGGCTTCAACTTGAATTTAGGGCACACTAATATCCGGCCGACTCCGGGCTTCTTAGTAACTGTCCATGTAAACTGCTATTTGGTCGGAATCCAAGCTTCACAGTGCCTTGTACCGCTATCTGGTCGTAATCCAGGCTTCACGATGTGTTATACCATTTTCTGGTCGAATCCAGGCTCCATGGTGTCACGTACTGCTATCTGGTTGAATCCAATCTTCATAATACCTCACTTCTTATCTGGTCGAAATCCAGGCTTCAGAACAAATCAAGTGGTTATCCGGTCGTATCCGGGCTTCCCTTCGACTGTTGGGTTTACTAGTATCCGGTCGAATCCGGGCTTCATAGTAACTAGCTGGGTAAACTGTTATTTGGTCGTAATCCAAGCTTCACAGTGTCCCTTAACGCTATCTGATTGTAATCCAGGCTTCACGATGTATCATACCAATATCTGGTCGAAATCCAGGCTTCGTAGTACTCTTGGTTGCTATTTGGTCGTAATCCAGGCTTCACAATAACTTGCTGAGCTGTTATTCGATCGTGATCCAGGCTTCACGGCTTGTGTTTATGATATACCACTATCTGGTCGAATCCAGGCTTCATGGTGCTTACTGAGCTGCTATCCGGTCGTAATCTGGGCTTCACGGCTCACTGGGGAATAAACTATTACCGGTCGTTCTCCGGGCTTCATAGCTTACTTTTGAGAGATATCACTATCTGGTCGTAATCCAGGCTTCATGGTAGTCTGATATTGTTATCCGATCGTAATCCGGGCTTCACAATATGCCGTAGAAATCAAGATACTATCCTGGTCGTACCCAGGCTTCATAACTTGAATTTTGATTGTATCTTTCCTGAAAGGTAAGGGTTAGCTGTATGTAATGCATGATATGTATCAGGAAATGATATTCTCAAAATAAATGAGATTGTATGGTATGATGCGTATATGCATGTAGCATGATGTATGGACATGTAATGTTTTAGCTGGGGAAAATAAATCCCGGAGCGGCTGGAGAATAAAGTTTAATGCTTCGCTTCCGCCAGGGATGGTGAACGAAGATGATTGTGAGGATAAACCTGCAGGAGAAAAGAACTCTGTTGGGGAATAAACTGATGAAGAGATTACTCTGAGGGGAATTACTCTGTGGGGAGAGATATTCTGCTAAAGATTTTAACGATAAACTCCGCTGGGGATTCCGTTGATAAGCTCCGCTGGGGATTCCGTTGATAAGCTCCGCTGGGGATTTTAATGATGAACTCCGCTGGGGATGGGTTACCGTTGCTGGTGACACTGAATCTGTTGAGGATTGAACTCCTGCTTGGGGAAAGGAAAGAACTTCGTTGGGGATGATCTTTCAATTGCAACTTGCTGGGGATAAACCTGTTAGACTCTTGTGGGGATAACCCTCTGAATTTGGCTGGGAAGACTTATTTGTGCTCTGCAGGGGATAAGCTTCCAAAGTCTACTGGGGTCTGGGGATGATGATTCGACTCTGTTGCGGAAGCTTTTTAGACTGTGCTGGGAAAATTGACTCCACTGGGGTATCTTGTATTCTGTCGGGGAACATTCTTATACTCCGTTGAGGAATATTAAGACTGCCGGGGATACTCTAATACTTGCTGGGGAATATCTTTATACTTTGCTGAGGAATATTAAGACCTTCTGGGGATACCAAGCCTTTTTAGGGCTGATTGTAGACTAACTCTGCTTGGGGAGAGTATTGTTGATTCGTCCATAGCTGCAAGTCTCAGCCGAGAGAGCTACCCTACTGCCTTATTTTGCGGGGAGTGAAGGTATCTTCGCCATATTCTTCAGCTGAATGTGCCTTGGTACCTGGTGAACAAAGCAACTTGTACGGTTCGGACAATTCTTATTTGCCCCTGTTTCTATTATTACCAGTAATTCATCTTTCGTTTCGCATGTAAATATTTATGATCAACAATTAATGTCAAATGCATATATCAAAAATGAACATTGGACGTTCTTTGCAAAACAATACAGATAAAGGAAAAACAACTTGAAATTTCTAAAAATGAATTTGTATTGATTTTGAAGTTTGGCCTGAAAATAGGTGTTTTTGTACAAGAGGTTGACGCCCTAGTAAGAGAACGCCACCGAACAAATAGAATTTATACAATTTGTGAAAAGGAAACAAAACAGCTATGTGAATAATCCCACTGGATTCCAACTCTGCTATTGCCTTTATATCTTCAAGCATCTCATCACTTTGCTACTTAGTTGAAGATGAATCTGATTGATTAGTGCCATCTGAGCTTGATAGTCGATACCGAAGTCTGGATGCAAGGTGATCCAATGAGACATAGTGTTACGCTGATCCTTAACTTTTGCCTGGACCGCCCTTTCGGGTTTTCAGTCCATCGGGATACCCATTTTTGTCCAAGCCTCCATTTCAGGTTTTCGACTTGCCGGGTGTACAAATTTTTATTTTCATCCCTTATTTTTGCCCGAACCCTTTTGGTTCGCCGGGAAGCCCTTATTTTTGCCTAGGCCAGTCAACCTAGCGAGTCCTTGATTATGCATAGTATCTTTTCACTATGTCTGCATTGACGGGGTGATAAAGGTCGTCACCATCCATGGTGGTTAGAATCATAGCTCCTTTTGAGAAAATATTCTTAACCATAAATGGCCCTTCATAAGTAGGGGTCCATTTGCCCCTGGGATCACCTTGAGGTAAGATAATGAGCTTGATTACCAGATCCCCAACTTGATACTCTTGTCGTCTAACTTTCTTGTTAAATGCCTTGATCATCCGTTTTTGATACGTCTGACCATGACAAATATCAGTAAGTCTCTTTTCATCAATTAGGTTCAGCTGATCAAGCCAGGTCTGAATCCAGTCGTCTTCGCTTAAACTTGCATCCTTCATGATCCAAAGAGAGGGTATCTGAACTTTAATAGGCAAGACTGCCTCCATGCCATAAACCAAGGAATAGGGTGTTGCCCCTGTTGACGTCCGTGCTGAGGTACGGTACCCATGAAGAGCGAATGGTAACATCTCGTGCCAGTCTTTGTATGTCACTGTCATCTTCTGCACAATCTTCTTAATGTTCTTATTAGCCGCTTCTACAACCCCATTCATCTTCGGCCGGTAGGGAGAAGAGTTGTGATGCTGTATCTTGAATTGCTCGCAGAGCTCAGTGATCATCTTATTATTGAGATTGGTGCCATTGTCCGTAATGATCCTCTCTGGTACACCGTATCGACAGATCAGATTATGCCGAATGAACCGTGCCACGACGTTCTTGGTTACGGTAGCAAAGGAAGCTGCTTCAACCCACTTCGTAAAGTAATCAATCGCTACCAGGATGAAACGATGCCCGTTGGATGTCGTAGGTCTGATCTCGCCGATCATATCAATGCCCCACATTGCAAAAGGCCAAGGTGCTGTCAAAATATTCAGAGGAACTGGAGGTATGTGCACCTTATCAGCATAGACCTGGCACTTGTGACATGTCCGAGAATGCTGATAACAATCGGCTTCCATTGTGGACCAGTAATATCCTGGCCGAAGGATTTTCTTTGCCATGGTATGTCCACTGGAATGAGTTCCGAAAGTACCTTCATGCAGCTCTGTCATGATCCTTTCTGCTTCAATCTTATCCATACAACACAGTAAGGTCAAATCATGGTTACGCTTGTAAAGAATGCCATTGCTGATGAAGAACTTCGCCGCGAACCTTCTCAAAGACTTCTTGTCATTAACAGATGCACCCTCAGGGTATTCTTGAGCTTCAAGGTACCTCTTCACCTCATGATACCAGGGCTTTCCTGTTACTTCTTCAGTCTCAAGATCAAAGCAATGTGCAGGTTCGTCCAATCTTTCAATGATAATCCGGGGAGCCTCGTTGTCCCAATTGACTTTGAACATAGAAGAAATTGTAGCCAACGCGTCCGCCAACTGATTCTCTTCTCTAGGGAAGTGTTCAAAGGTTATCTCCTCGAAATAGGGAAGCAACGTCAACACGTACTCCTTGTAAGGAATAAGATTTGGGTGTTTCGTATCCCACTCGCCTTTGATCTGACTGTTCACGAGAGCGGAATATCCGATGACACTTAGAAACTTAATCCTTAGGTCAATTGCTGCTCGAAGACCCATGATGCATGCTTCATACTCCGCCATGTTATTGGTGCAGTTGAAACATAGTCGGGCGGTGAACGGAGTATGAGAGCCTTTAGGAGATATGATCACGGCGCCAATGCTATTACCCAAAGCGTTCGAAGCTCCATCAAAGTACATAGACCATCGGGATCCTTCCTCAGGTCCTTCATCCGGTCCAGGTGTCTCACAATCAGTTATCAACATGATATTCTCGTCCAGAAATTCAAAGTTCATAGACTGGTAATCATCCACTGCCTGATGTGTCAAATGGTCTGCCAATACACTTCCCTTGATTGCCTTTTGGGTCATATATTGGATGTCGTACTCAGTCAAGATCATCTGCCATCTTACTATTCTTCTGGACAAGGCAGGCTTTTCGAAGATATATTTGATTGGATCCATCTTTGAAATCAACAAGGTAGTGTGAGTCAACATATACTGTCTCAGCCGGCGAGTAACCCATGCCAAAGCGCAACAAGTTTTCTCGAGCAGTGAGTATCGGGTCTCACAGTCGGTAAACTTTTTGCTAAGGTAATAAATAGCATGCTCTTTTCGGCCAGTCTCGTCATGCTGACCCAGCACACACCCCATTGAGTTGTCAAGTACTGTCATGTATAAGATCAAAGGTCTCCCTTCAACTGGTGGCATCAGGATGGGTGGTTCTTGGAGATACTCTTTGATTCTTTCGAAAGCGGCCTGACATTCATCGTTCCAACGTATCACTTGATCTTTCTTCAGCAGCTTGAAGATTGGCTCACAAGTAGCAGTTAGGTGCGAGATGGATCAAGCAATGTAATTCAGACGTCTCAGAAAGCCTCTGACTTCTTTCTCTGTTCTGGGAGCTGGCATCTCCTGTATAGCTTTCACTTTTGCAGGATCCACTTGAATACCTTTGTCGCTTACGACGAAGCCCAGTAGCTTACCAGATCTCACCCCGAAGGTGCACTTGTTCGGGTTTAACCTCAGCTTGTACAACTTCAACCTGTCAAACAGCTTCTGCAGACGATCGAGGTGTTCCTCCTCAGTCTGGGACCTTGCAATCATATCGTCAACGTATACTTTAATCTCATGATGGATCATGTCATGAAACAAAGCAACCATGGCACGCTGATATGTTGCCCCAGCATTCTTCAACCCAAAAGGCATGACCTTGTAGCAAAAGGTACCCCACTGCTTAACAAAGGTGGTCTTCTCCATGTCTTCGGGAGCCATTTTAATCTGGTTATAACCGGAGAAGCCATCCATAAAGGAGAATACCTTGTGCTGAGCGGTGTTGTCAACCAGAACGTCGATGTGAGGTAGAGGGAAATCATCCTTGGGGCTCGCCCTGTTCAAATCCCTGTAGTCAACACACATTCAGACCTTACCATCTTTCTTCGGCACTGGAACCACACTGGCCACCCACTGAGGGTAAGAAGTAACTGCTAGAAAACCAGTGTCAAACTGTTTTATAACTTCAACCTTGATTTTCTCAGACATCTCTGGGCGTATTCGGCGGACCTTCTGTTTTACCGGGGGACAGTCTTCCTTGGTAGGCAGGCGATGAACCACAATATCAGTATCTAAACCAGGCATATCTTCATAAGACCAGGCAAATATTTCAACGCAGTCACGCAACATCTGAATCAACCGTTGTTTCACACTAAGCTCCAGATTGGCACCGATCTTGACTTCCTTCTTATCTGCCTCTGTACCCAGATTCACTGATTCTACCGGCTCTTCATATGGCTGAATATCCCTCTCTTCCTGGAGTAGCAGTCTTGCAAGTTCACCAGGCACTTCGCAATCATCTTCACATTCATCTTCGGCTAAGTTGATCAGATTTTCGAAGTCATAACTGACAGTGGCAGAGTCGTTACCAGTGAGATCCAGAGTGGATGTGGACCTGTATATGCAAGTGTGTGTAAATAGCTGTTTTGCAATATATAATAAAGAAAAACAAGGAGCGCAAAATTTGAAATGCAAGAACGTCCAATGCTTTTATTAATGATATATGAAAATGACACACAAAAGCCCTCACAAATGAAGCCACAGTGCCCCGGGTAAGACACCGGGCCATAAAGTTTAAAACATTGTCTATTACAAATTCAAAACAAAAAGTTTCATTACTGGGTGATAACAGAAACAGGCATATAATCCTTCGTTATCCAGTTGCTTAATCCACCATTGGCAGTCGGGTAGATCTAACTGTCGATATCAAACTCTTCATTATCATCATCCCTGATAGCATTTACCCCTGCCTCTTGTTTAGGCTTCTCTGGTGCTCCGAACTCGATCTCTTTCGCATCAATCAAGTCTTGTACCTTACTTCTCAAATTCCAACAATCATCTGTATCATGCCCCAGGCTATCAGAGTGATAAGCACAGCGGGCATTAGGGTTATACTTCGGTGACATTGTATTTGAATTCTTTGGGGCTTCCCTTAGAGTCACCAGATTAATCTTCAGCAACTGTGGAAAAATCTGAGATAAGGTCATGCTGAGACAAGTGAATTGTCTCTTAGGTCTCTCGTCCTTTTGTTGATTGTTGTACTGAGGAGCACCAGCGGGTTTTGAAATAACAACCGCGTTAACAACTTGGCGGTGTTCAGGTCTATTCTGTCTTCTTGTGCTGTTGACAGCACTGGACTCTTTCTTAAACAGCTTCTTCTCGGTGCTTGACAAATCACCCTTCTGTATCTTCCCAACCTTAATACCAGCTTCAATCCTCTCACCAGTCAAAATAAGATCTGTAAACCCAGATGAAGAGCTTCCAATCAAGTGGTTGAAAAATGGACCAGACAGGGTCCCCAGAAACATATCAACAAGTTCCCGATCAGCTAAGGGTGGTTGTACCCTTCCGGCGAGGTCCCTCCATTTCTGAGCATAATCTTTAAATCCTTCGCCCATTCCCATTGACATACCCTGGAGTTGGGTACGCGCAGGAGCAAGGTCAGAGTTGTACTGATACTGCCTGTAAAATGCAGTAGCCAAATCTTCCCAACTGCAGATACTGGTTCCGTCCAATTGATAGAACCACTCAAGCTGAGTCCCTGAGAGACTGTCTTGAAAGAAATGGATCCATAACTTCTTATCAGCAGTGTAAGGCTGGATCTTCCTCACATATGAACGGAGGTGCAGCTTCGGACAGGAAACTCTGTCATACTCGGCAAAAGCTGGTGCCTTGAATTTATGGGGAATCACCACCCCAGATGATAGACCTAGATCTCCGAAGTCCAGACCGGGCACCTTCTGAATTTCCATAGCGCTCAAACGGTCTTCCAGTTGTTTGTACTTATCCTCAACAGGAGGATACTGTTCTTTATCGTAGTTCGTCTCGTTGTCGTAGACCATAGGGCTAGGAGCCCTCCTTTCTTGTGGACTATCTTTCCCTCCAGATGAGGTGGTTAGATCAACTTCATTCTGCATCCTGTTCCCAAACCTGTGTCCTGTGTTAAACAGGATGGTCCTCTTCTTCTTCTTCTTCTTCTTCTTCTTCTTCTCTTTCAGAATCAAGGTCTTCAGGTCCTGTTGACCCTTGGCTAGATTCATGAACAACTCTTGAAATTGGGCATTATGGGCCTGGAGGGCCTTGATAGCTTGCTCAGTTGAAGGTTCAGTAGACATGATGATCGCTGAAATAAACAACGAAAGAAGATAAGAGACCTGTAAAGGGTACCTGTTTATGAAGTGCATGGGATGAAATGCGTATGATTTATGATTTCCAAGACAATCGGGATTCAAATTTGTAAACAAGAAAGGAAACACACTTTATTAGATTTAAACTTCAAAATTTAAATTGTTCAACAAATTGCCCTTAAGGCGTTACAAGAATGGAAATACTGAAAAGTAAAATAAAAACTGGAAAAGAAATCATCAAAGGTCCATCAATGCTCCCATGGTCTCTTCTTATCAGTGCGGACATCGTCGTTGAGAATCCGCTTGTTCTCTAACTGCCTAGTCAACCTCTGGATCTTTTGTTCTTGCTCGTTGAACTTCTCTCGGTAAGAATCCCGTTCCTCCCTCAATTGCATCCAAGACCTCTTCAGTGTCCCAATGTCAGTGGGCATATAAGGATGGAGAATGGTTGGAAGAACCCCTTCTTCATTAGCAACTTCAAGAGTGACAGGCCGGACAACTTCATATGGCATACCTAACTTCTGGGCACGGATGCGGACCCATCTGAGATATGGCTCCATTGGCAGAGAAGTCTTTGGACCCAACTCATGTGGATCAGATTGGTGAACTCTGTCCCAAGCCCTTATGAATCTACGATGTTGCTCGTTGCTATCCCCCTGAAAATCAAAGATGATATGAGGCATTAACATCTCATGAGGTTCTTCTCTTCTGGCTCTTCTAAACTGACGGAGAGCTAAGCATGGGTTGTAAGAAATTCCTCCATGGGTTCCTAGCAGGGGAACATTGGGATACTCTCCACAGCGATCAATGATAGTCACCTCATCCATACCCTTGAGAGTCCAGATAATGTCATTATGAGAAAGAGACATCACTCTATAAGCCTAGCCCATTCCTTCTTTGTTCTTCAGCACTGACTTAGGGAGGTGCGAAATAAACCACCTCGACAATAAAGGAGCACAGCACATCAAGGTTCCCCGCTTTCGGGCAGTACGAGCATAGAGTTGATGAAGAATGTCACCCAAGAGAGTGGGTACAAGGTTCTGAGAGATGAAGATCTTTATGGCATTCACATCAACAAAAGTGTCAGGATTCAGAAACAGTACCAAGCCATATATCAGAAGAGCCAAAATATCCTCGAATGCCTTAAAGTCTAGGCTATCCCAGAAGTAGTTAGCCTTACCAACCAAGAACTTAGTCAGAAAGCCTTTTGCTCCACTCCTAGTCTCCCAATTATCCATCACTTCCTCTTTGGTCAAATGAAGGGCTGCAACAATTTCTTCGGGCCTAAGGGTCTTCTCCCAACCAGTAAACGGAGTCTGCTCCAAAACAGAGATACCGAGCAGCTCAGAGAACTCTTCTAGGGCAGGAACCAGCTGGAAGTCCTGGAAAGTAAAACAATGGTACAGCGGGTCATAGAACTGGACCAGGACACTCATCATCTGCTCGTCCAATTTGGAGGTGACCAAACTGAGAAGAGAACCATGCCTCCTGATGAAGGAAGTAGTGTCAGGCATCTTGGCAACCAACTCTTTAAGCAAGGTAGGGACTTAGACAAAGTTGATCCGGATGGTATTCTTACGCATGGGCATCATGATGACCTACAAAACAGAGCAAATATGAAACCCTCTTGTCTTTGAAATAGGTTAGTCTTATGCAAGATGTATGCAATGTTATGATGTCATGATGTCATGATAGTAAGCACACCACAAGTATCCACAAAAAGCAAACATGGTAAAGGCACACAAGTCACACTGAGAGCCCTTAGATTTCAGGCTGGCATGGAGCTTAGATACTACCCTCTTTCAGTTCAGTTGGTTTAAACCTGTCCTAAAAATAGTAACCGGGTTCTAGAGGATCTCAATATCACTGACTACCCTCAATCGGTCATAATTCCAGTTTAGCAACCTTTTCTTGCGGCCAGAATCATCGCGAGAGTTTAGTCTCAATGAGCGTATCATACTGCTACTGTTCTATGGCCAAGTTGGTCAATTTAAGGTTCTAAGGTCAGTTGGTGCTTAATGACCCCTTAGAAGACCCATATTCTCCTCGTTCCAACACAAGGGATATCGGTACAGACTAAAGTGCCACACCAACGTAGCTACTGCTTCATCCGTATCGGTCTACACCGTACAGATGCCTCACAGTTTATTGCTACTTACCTAAAGGGTATCCCCAGATCCGAGTTAGGATCTATAAAATTCCGATACAAGCCCCCAAAATTAAAGCATAAAAAACATACAATTCAAAACATAATGATTTAATCCTAAGGTACACCTCACTTATTAAGTCCCCAGCAGAGTCGCCAGTTCTGTGATCGGTGGGAATGAGAACTGACTGTTTTAGAATGCTGGTTCGCGTTTGCGTTTGTTTTCCCAAAATGTTGCGGTAAACAAGAGTTGCCACCGTCTTTTATTTTATCCAACAAGGAAAGGACAAAAGCACAGAAAAATTCCTTTTTGAGATGTTTCTCGGGTTCGGGAGGTAGATTATAGAAAGGGAAGGTGTTAGCACCCTTTCTATTCGTGGTTATCCACAGGCTCTTAGGTATTTGCTCATTGTGTTTTCAAAAGTTTGCTTTTCTTTGTGTTTGTGGGTTTGAAAAGAGTTTTTGTTTTAAAGAGAGTGTAAGTGCGAAAAGTTTTGTTTTGTTTTAAAAGGAGCAAATACTTAAGAACCATCTACCTACTCGAAAAAGGAATTAAATTGTGCTAATGTCCTTCAGACAATGTTATCCCACTATTGAGGAGTAGGTAGCATCTTCGTTGGAGTTTTCGGGTCAATTCGATTAAGGGACGTATGGTCACTAAAGCAATGTTAGGACGCCTTAGTGGTAACCCTAATGTCTTAGATCATTTTTTCCGAGATGTTGTACCCCAAAATTTGCCCTCCCATATTTCTCAAAATATTTCAAGAAAAATTCACAAGTCCAACCCGGCGCGTCATATTCAGGTATTCTTTCGCTAAGATATCTCTGATAATATATTCTCAAATTCAGGTTCGGCTCAAGAGTCAATTCTTTAAAGAAGGTATCCGAATGTGTGAGTTTTCTCGAAGAAATATGGTGAAAAAGTGTGCTGAAAGTGCAGTTTTTACGTGCTAAAAAATTCATAACTTGAAGATCGTGGCTCGTATTGAACCCGTTCCGGTGGCCAAAATTCCGTCTTGACGTTATCTACGTTTTCATCTCTCACGGATGGAAGCCAATTTCGATCAGAAGGTCTTCAACAATGTGGATTTATCAAGTATTTTTGCACAGAAAATTTGTGACAGAAGTTTATTTGCGTCATGTTTAGAAAATCATAACTTGGTCGATTTTCATCGTATCGAGCTGGTTCCGGAGCCAAAATTTCACAAATTGAGGTGACTACATTTTCACAGAAGGTATTGAGTTCAAACGGTATTCAAAAGGCCTTCATTTTTTGCTCAGAGTGCGTGACATGCTGAAAATCCTGAATGCTGAATATTATTTCATCTGGGCCGAAACTTCGAAAATTCATAACTCGGTCAATTTTTATCGGATTGGGCTCATATTTTTACACAAGGTCACTGACTCATAGATCTACAACTTTGCTTCAAAAGTCGAGACCGGATTATGCTCCGATCAATACCAGTTTTTTATTGAAGAATGTGTCACAGTCGACACTGGAGCCCAAAATAAGTTTGTCTGAGCTGAAACTTCAAAAATTCATAACTAATTCACTGTTTATCCGATTGAGCCGATTTTCGGACATGAGTTAGTTCTCGATGTCGGCTACATTTTGTTTTCACATTTCAACTTCAAAAATTGCACTTAAGTCTCTGCGATTTAGCCTGGAAAGTGACGAACTCAAGTGAACATTGGAGGCCCAATTGCACATTCAAAGCCCATTTTCTTCACCCTAATTTCCATTATATAATCACCTTCTTTTCACACAAACCAGGGAGGAGAAAAAGAGAGAGAAAAAAGCTTTGCCACAACACTGTTAGAATATCAAATTCTTTCAAGAACCCTAAAACCTTGAAATCCTTATTACAAATCTCTCCCTCACTACAAACAAGCCATCACAGTTACAAACCAACACCTCACTACTTCTTCAGTAAGGGTAAGGCTGGCTTGATCTCCATGATCCAAAAGACATAAAAGCATTCATGTCACTAATTTTCCAGTAAGGGTAAGATTGATTTGATCTCCATGATCAAAAGGGTATAATCATTCATACATGTCATATTGTGCCTAAACATTAAATTTCTTCATATATTGGCTTTATTTGCATTTTATGATTTTATTTAATGTGTTCATGAGATTCAACACTGCATATTTTAGACAGGATCCCATGAAGATTCATTAAGGAACGTTAAAGCCAAAAGCCAAAAGCCAAATGGCCAAAAGCCAAAAGCCAAATGGCCAAAAGAACAACTTATGCATGATGAGGCCAGAACACAAATGGCCAACAGCCAGAACACAAATGGCCATGAAACCCAATCCAATGGCCAAAGAATGCAGACCACGGTACTCAGGAGTCAATGAACACACACGTGATGCCAGAAAGTCAAACAAGGTTTTTTGTCTAATGGGCCAGAATACTTCAAAAAAACCTCCCCTTGGGCCTGAAACTCCCCTTGGTTTGCATCCTTTTTAATTTTCTTTTCTTTTCTTTTCTAATTCTTTTTTAATTGTTTTAATTGTTTTTTTCACCATAAAATAATTTTCTATAATAAAAACAGAAAAATCAAAAATACAAATATATTTAATTATTATTAATTTCATCACTAACCTATTTTTTGTAAATAAACTCTAACAATTAACTTAGTTTAACTTAGGTTTTTAAACTTTAATCTTTTTCTTAATAAGTAAAAAGTATCTAGAATTAGGTTTTTTTTGACATTTTCATCTTTTTCTTAAATAAATTATTAATCATCATTATTTATCATTATTATTAATTATCATTAATTTTGTAAATAAATATGTACATTAAATATTTAGTAAATTAGGTTAAACTTGAATATTTTTTTTCATTAATAATTAAAAACAACTTAGAATTAGGGTTTCTCTTCAATTTTAATTTCTTTATTTCATAAATACAAAAAACCTAAAAAACATTTCTTTTCTTTAATAAAATAAATAATTAACTTTCTTATTTCAATTTAATCTTTAAAGGGTCCAACGCCCTCAAACGTTCAACTTTAATTCTTTCGCGCATTTATTCTTATTTTCACTTGTAAATATTATGTAACTGTTCAAGCCATGTAATAGTAACTAGGTTTTACTTTCCGCATTTTTTTTATTAAAAACGGGTCTTTGTTAATTTGGCGATGTATAGACCTGCGCCTTGTAATAGCGTAGGATTTTACTTTCCGCATTTAAATTTCCGCACTTTTAAACAGCTAAACTTTGCATGAAAGAATGTATGGCCTAAATTAAAAACAAGCGTAGATCACAATACAATGCTCAAAGATAACATAAACATGAAAATAACACACAAATTCACACACCACTTCTAGGGTACGCCTCATTGTTGCCTTGCCTTCGAAACGTGGTCGTCGAGTATAGGACGTTTTAGTAAGTCCTTGTGTCCATGACATGATCCAGTTGCCTCGAAACGGTTGCCTCGGAACAAATTGTCTCGGAATAGTTGCCTCGGAATAAAAAGATCAATGGCATAAGGGTAGCTTCTAAGGTGTCCTACTGTTGCTCTGGTGACCACACTGTCCTTAATCCTCGAATTGACCCGAACACCTCCAACGGTGGTGCTACCTACCTCTCAATGGTGGGATGACACTATCTAAAGGACATTTACACAACCTAATTCCTTAGGGTAGGTAGATGACTCGTAGATACTTGCTCTAATTCAAAAAACAAACAAAACTCTTTTCACACCGACACTTTCAAAAAGCTTTCAAAACAATTTTTCAAACACTCTTGAGGACTGATACAAGAGTCGATCTGAAATTTTTAAACGAAACTTTTTCAAACCCACTCACAATTGAAAAGCAAACAAACATTTTGAAGACACAAATGAGCAAGTATCTAAGAGCCCATGGATAACCATGGATAGAAAGGGTGCTAACACCTTCCCTTTCTATAAATCTACCTCCCGAACCGAGAAACTATCTCATAAGGAATTTTGCTGTGCTTTTGTCCTTTCCATGTTGGAGAAAATAAAAGACGGTGGCGACTCTTGCTTCCGCGACATTTCGTGAACCAGCGTTAAACAGTCAGTTCCAGATCCACCGATCACAGAACTGGCGACTCTGCTGGGGAATACTTTAAAGTGAGGTGTACCTTAGGACTAAGATCACTTGTGTTTTCAATTGTTTTGCTTGTTTGCTTTATTATTGTGGGACTGTCTCGGGAGTTCTATAGATCCTAGCCCGGATCTGGGGGATACCTTCTTAGAAAGTAGCAACAAGGCTGTGAGGGAACTGTGCGGGGTATACCGACATGGTTGAAGCAGTTTGCTACGTTGATGTGGCACTTTGGTGTGTACCGGTAACCCTTGAGTCCTGTCAAGGAGAGTACGGGGCCGCCGCGTGGTGTCGTGAAGCATCAACTGACCTTAGGAACCTTAATTGAACCATCTTGGCCTCTTTAGGGTAGTGAGATAACTGACTTTGGTACAGTCCGAGGTTGGTTGATACTCGATACTACACTTAATTGAGGGTTGTTTTCTTGGAATATTTTGGTCGCCAGTTCAGTGGCTAAATCGAAACGATGAACAATGAAAGCAATCCAATGATATTGGGACCCTTAGAACCCGGTTACTTCTGATAGGACAGGTTTTGAGCCCACCAACTTCAAGAGGGTAGTACCCCAGACCCCATGCTGGCCTAAACTCTAAGGGCTCTTTGTGTGACTTGTGTGCCTTCAAACTTGACTATTTGCATGCTTGTTATCTGACACATGAGTTCCTTGCAGGTTTAACATACCTTAATTGGGACTCATTACAGGGCCTACTTACATCACTCCATGCATAGCATAACATCATACCATTGCATACATCCTGCATAAGGACTAACCCATTTCAAGGATCTCAAGGGTCTGTGATGCAGGTCATGATGAATCAAAATGTCTAACAAGGGGCAAAGGGGATTTATTTTCCTCTAGCCAAGGTTGATAATTTGAGTCAGGGGCTATGACCCACTTGATATGGTGAGCTTTGAATCTTGAAGAAGGTTCCCCTAACCAAGGTTGTTTGGAAAGCAAAACAAGGTTGATGACTTGAGTCAGGAGCTATGACCCACTCGATATGGTGAGCCTTGACTCTTGAAGAAGGAATCTCAACAACAGGAAGTTCCTTCAATCAAGCCATCGAATTCAAATTCTAACGATTTTCTTGTTTACCCCGCGAGATCCTTGAAAACATTGCATGCATATTGTTGTACCCCAAAATTTGCCCTCCTATTTCATCAACATTTTCTCATCACCAGACCCTTGAAGATCAAGATCCAGTTAGGGTTTCCTCTGCTCAAGACTTCTCCTTGCACTGTGGACTCAAATTAGGGTTTGTGTTTGCCCAAGGATGTTTTGACCTAGAATGCCTAAGATGACTTTCATGTTTCACATTGGACTCCCAAGTTTATCCTCACCAAGTTTCCAGTCTTGAGTCCAAGTCTTGCCCAGTCAATTCGGCAGATGACCTAGAAATCAATTGTATTGGAAAAAAAGTCAACCGTGGTCAATTGACAGTCAAACCTCATGAAATTTGACCCACATCAACATATTGAACTCATATGGACCATTTGATCAAGTTTGAATCACAATTCCACAAGAAATTTGATCAGATCACCAAAAGGGCAAAATGGTCATTTTTAGGGTTTTGACTGCACAAAGGCAATTTTTGACTGTTTGACCTAGCCAATGGCAAATCAAGCTCACATATGGACTCAAGGACTCAATGAAATGGTCTTGACACATTCAACAAGCTCAAAAGATCCCAAGTACACAAGGTTGACAGTTGAATTTCCCAGTCAATTGATCAATTTTGACTGTATACTGAAAAGTCAAACTTTGACTTTTTGGTCAAAATCAAGAGTCAAGATTCATTTTTCATCAAAACATGCCAAATCATGAAACTTGTTCACCAAGAAATCACAAAATGCAAATTAGGGTTAGAAAATGGAATTTTTCATAACTTAGAATTTTTCTAAGTTATGGAAAACCCTAATTTTTTCCCAACTTTGCCCCATCTTTTCACCAAGATCCATTTGGATTCAAACAAAAGTCAAAACATGAAAGTTGTAGCTTGTTGCATAATCTACAACTTTGATTCACAAAGTTTTCTCATTTGAAGCTTGTATCTCAAGTTACAATTTTTTGAATAGGGGCACTAAACCATTTTTAACTTAGTGAAATTTGACCTATTTTGATAAGGTTTTCTACCCCACTTCAAGGCCATTTTTCATACCCTTCCACTTGGAATTTCAATTTTCATTTCAAAGATGGATTGTAATACACATTCCAAACTTTCCAAAATGTCCAAGAACTCATCAAAAAACCTCATAACTTGAGAGATTCGAATTTCACAAGTTGGCAAAAATTCACTTTTTGTTCTTCATCAAAACATGTCCATAACCTTACCATTTGAACTCAGCATGCTTTAGGCAAGATTACAGGTCCTTAAACCAAGTTACACTCCATAATTTAATGCATATTCAATGTGTTAAAGTGTTGTTCTTTGAGTGCAAGCATTGTTTGAGGGTTTAATCCCAAAATGGATAAAGCAAATTAGCCATTTTTGTATAAAGTAGCTTTATGTCAAATTAGAAATCCAACAAGTACATGGAAAATCTGCTTGGCACAAGATTATATGCATAACACACTGATCAAGAGAAGCTTATGCAGCACATTAGGGGGTCCTCTACTGACCTAGAAAGCCAAGTTGCATTTTGTTGCTTCACATAGAAAAAAAGTCCATAACTTGTAACAACTCTTTTCTCAGCATAGACACACAAGAACAAAGTGATCCAACACCTTCCAAAGAACATAGCCAAGCCAAGACACGACCCTTGCACCTCCAAAACACCCTCCATCTCAGAATCATCCTCAAACTGCAAAAACAGGGTTGTCTCTGCAGTTTGAGTGCCAACTTCATTTTCTCTCGAGCATTCTTGCTAAAATCAGTTCATACACATCCCCTAGCATATGTGCAAGCTAACCATGACCTAAAACTGACCTGTAATCTCTCTAACAGCTTCCACCATTTTCACATTTTTGACTTGCAGGTGAAGTTCTATAGGATTCAGAAGCTCTCAAGACAAAGTAAGCATTGAAACAGCATCCCTGGGCCTCAAGGAAGCTTTTCCAATCATCACCTTGCACTGGAAGTTCCTCATTCTCCAGATAGAAGTTCAACTGCACAGGTAAAACTTTGAACTCGTATCTCTCTTATTATGTATCTTTAGTCTTAAGTTTGTGAAGAAACAAGGTTCTACTCATAGCCCTGAACATGTACATATCTTTACATTTTATTTCTTTTGCCTGAGTAGAGAGAATTTGGAGTTTAAAAATGGCAGAAAAACTAGGTTAGGATTTGGGGGAGGAGAAATTCTCCTTCATCTTAGAGAGTTAGGTCAAGTTCCATACATGGTCAGAATCGTCTCTTCATGCTGAACATTTGTTGTGTTATGAGTTTTTGCTAAAAAGCCAGGAATCAAGAGTTGGAAGATGATGAACATGGCGCGCGTTTTTTTAAATATTGTTGCTGGAGGTTGAAGACAGTGGTCTTTGGGCTGGGCTTGTGTGTTTTTTCTTATTTGCACCACTATTTTGCTTTTACACCCCCAAGGCCCATTTGCTGATTCCTTTGACTTTTTTGACTTTTTTCTTTTTTATTTGAATTTGTTTATTTTTTCTCATGACATTAAAAAATAAAAATATTTTTTTCCATCATTTTTTGAATTTATTGTATATTTATTTGATTATTTCTTTTGATTAAACAAAAATATTATATATACTATTATTTAGAATAAATATAAAAAATAGTGTAAATACATTTTTATTTTTATTTACCTTCTGAAAATATTTCACATAAAAATACTTTTTATTTATTTATTAAAATATTAAATATATATTATTTTGTATATAATGCATATTTAAGAACTTAATATATAAATATATATATATTTATTAATATATTTAAGTTAAAATATAAAAATACTTGAATTTTTCATTTTTATTAATATTTGATACAAAAATACTTTTTTCATAATATATTTCATTTTATTTTTATTTTTGTACATAATAAATAAATACTTGTATTAAATTAATTAATAATACATTTTCTTTAAAATTAGGGTTTTTGCCCTAAAAGTTGAAAATACTCAAAATAATACCTTTTTATTTTCTTATTTTTATTTTACATAAACCATACTTTTTTTTCATACATATAAAAACTGTCTTTTTGCATTTTTGCATATTTACTTCATTTCCATTTAATTATGCAATTTATTTACCTTGCAAATATTAAAAAAATGATGTAATAATTTAGATTTAAATTCTTGTCAATATCCCCATTTGAACATTTGTACCCCCCTTCCCATATTTGGTTTTGTAATAGCTTAGTAAATTTATTTTCGCACTTTATTGCTTTCTAATGATAACATGTTAGAATTAGGGTTTGTATGCGAAAAACGACAAAAAAAATAGTTATGACCTAATCTCAAGACAAATGAGCATGAAAATGGATACACAAATCACACTTGCACCCCTAGGGTACTCCATCTGTTGCCTTTCAAAATGGGCCATATTGCATGTTAAGTCTCTTTGGGCAAAACAACAAATTGAATGATCATAGTCCCTCGATAACATTTTCAAAATACTTCCAAAACAAATGATCAAGTCCCTTAAAGAAAACGCCCAAAGATACTTGGCACCATTGCAATTATGGTCTAAACGATGACCCGCGCCTGTCCCTTTCACATCCTAACACAAGGTTGTCCACCAAATACAATGGTGGAACAAACTTGTTAAATGGGTTAAAACGTAGTAATAATCTTTTGAGAAATTTAGGAGTAGATAACCTCTTAGTTACTTGAATCAAACTTGCAAAACAAAACACTTGCCTATTTCAAAAACCACACATCACTACACTTTCAAAACAACTTTCAAAAACAAATAAAAACTTTTTCAAAAGACATACATCTTTGTATACATCCCCACATGGATCATTACAAAGGTTGCCACCACATTGGCCTCTTTTCAAAACATTTTCAAACCCACACACTCAAGCACCATTTAAAACAATTGAAAACAAAAAAGGCAAGTGATCTAAGCAAGTAACTGAGAGCCCATGGATAACCATGGATAGAAAGGGTGCTAATACCTTCCCTTTCTATAATCTACTCCCCGAACCCAAGAAAACATCTCAAAAGGTTTTTGCTGTGCTTTTTAACCTTTCCTTAGGATAAAATAAAAAGTCGGTGGCGACTCTTGCTCAACCGAAACATTTGCGAATACAAACGCAAAATCTCAAGTCAGTTCTCCCACCGTATCACAAAACTGGCGACTCTGCTGGGGATGATCTCAAAAGTGGAGTAACCTTAGGGCTTAGATCACCTTTGTTTTCAATTGTTTGCTTTGTTTGCTTTTATATTTGTGGGCTTTGCATCGGAGTTTCATAGATCCTAACCCGGATCTGGGAAATACCCTTTTTAGGTAGCATAATCTGTGAGGGACCTGTCCGGCGTAGACCGACATGGGTGAAGCAGTGGCTACGTTGGTGTGGCATCTTAGTCTGTACCTATATCCCTTGTGTTGCAACGGGGAGAATATAGGTCTTCTAAGGGGTCATTAAACACCAACCAACCTTAGAACCCTAAATTGACCAACTTGGCTATTAGGACAGTAGCAGTATGCTACACTCATTGAGGCTAAACTCTCGAGATGGTTCTGGCCGCGAGAAAAGATTGCGATGCTGGAGTTATGACCGATTGAGGGTAGCCGATGATTTGAGATCCTCT
The DNA here is from genome assembly GCA_948472305.1 of Vicia faba. Classification (NCBI taxonomy): domain Eukaryota; kingdom Viridiplantae; phylum Streptophyta; class Magnoliopsida; order Fabales; family Fabaceae; genus Vicia; species Vicia faba. Next base: position 972,950,749 of record OX451738.1, read on the forward strand.
AGAACCCGGTTACTTTTGATAGGACAGGTTTTAACCAACAAAACCAAAAGAGGGTAATACCTGAAACTCATGCTGGCCTGAAACCTAAGGGCGTCTTGTGTGACTTGTGTGCCTTATTTGCCTATGTGAATACTTGTGGTGTGCTTCATCATAGCATCATGCCATCATACCATTGCATGCATCCTGTATAAAGGGCTAACCCATTTCAAAGACAAAAAGGGTTTCATCTTTGCTCTGTTTTGTAGGACATCATGATGCCCGTGCGTAGGAATACTGTCCGGCTCAACTTTGTTCAACCACCAGTTTTACTCAAGGATTTGGTTGGTAGGATTCCAAACACTTCTTCCTTCATCAACAGACATGGGTCTCTCCTTGGCTTGATCACTGCAAAATGGGACCAACAACTGATAAGTGTTCTGACCCAATTTTATGACCCTCTGTATCATTGTTTCACCTTTCAAGACTTCCAGCTGGTTCCCACCCTGGAAGAGTTCTCTTATTTTCTTGGGATCCCTGTCTTGGAACAAACTCCATTCACTGGTTTGGAAAAGAATCCTAGGCCTGAAGAGATTGCTGCAATTCTCCCCTTGACCAAAGAAGAGGTATTGTCCAACTGGGAAACTAGAAATGGGATCAAGGGATTTTTGGTCAAATTTCTGGTTGGCAAGGCTAATGATTTCTGGAATGACTTGGACTTCAAGGCATACGAGGATATTCTGGCTCTTTTGATCTATGGTCTGGTATTGTTTCCCAACCCTGACACCTTTATCAGTATCCATGTCATAAGGATCTTCATGTCTCGGAATCCGGTACCCACTCTTTTGGGTGATATTCTACAACAACTCTATGCTCGTACTGCTCGAAAACGGGGAACTCCATGGTGTTGTGCTCCTTTGCTAGTAAGGTGGTTTATTTCGCACCTTCCTAAGTTCGTGCTGAAGAATGAAGAAGGAAAAGGTTGGGCTCGGAGGTTAATGTCTCTCACTGATAATGACATCACCTGGACTCTCAGAGGTTTGGATGAAGTAGCTGTTATTGACCGTTGTGGAGAATACCCTAATGTTCCGTTGATTGGTGTCCAAGGAGGAATCTCTTACAATCCATGCTTAGCTCTCCGTCAGTTTGGAAGAGCCAGAGGAGATGGGCCTCATGAAATGCTGGTTCCTCACTTCCATTTTGAGTTTCAGACAGACAGTGACAAACTACGCCAGGGATTCATTAGAGCCTGGGACAGAATCCACAAAGCCAACCCACATGAGTTGGGACCAAAGACTTCCCTGCCATTGAGGCCCTATTGCAAATGGGTCCGCATCCGTGCTCAAAGGTTAGGTATGCCCTACGAAGCTGTTAGACCTCTCATTCTTGAGTCTCCTGTTGAAGATGGGGTTCCTCCAACTGTCCTCCCTCCTCAGATACCTACTGATTTTGACACCATGAAGAGATCTTGGGCACAGCTAAAGGAAGAACGGGATTTCTATCGGGAGAAATTCAACGAGCAGGAACGGAAGATCCAGAGGCTGACTAAGCAATTGGAGGAAGAACGGGTCCTGAACAACTACATCAGCACTGAAAAGAGGAGGCCATGGGAGCATTGATGAGCTTTGGATGTTTCCTTTTATAGTTTTATTTCCTTTCCAGTATTTTTTCATTCCTGTAATGCCTAAGGGCAAATTGTTGAACAATTGAAAATTTTAATCTAATAAAGTGTGTTTCCCTTTTTGTCTACAAAGTTGAATCTTGTTTGTCTTTGAAAACATAAAACATACGCATTCCATTGCACCATATGCATAGCAGGTACCCTATTTCACAGGTTGCTTAATCTCCTTCGCTGTTTATTTTGCACAGTCATCATGAATCCAGACTCATCCAGTGAGCAAGCAATCAAGGCCCTTCAGGCCCAAAATGCACAGTTTCAAGAGATGGTCCTAAGCCTAGCCCAAGGTCAGCAAGAGTTGAAGACCCTACTCCTGAAGAAGAAGAAGAAAAAGAGGACTGCGTTGTTCAACACCGGACGCAGATTTGGGAACACACTCCATAATGAAGCTGATCCAACTACTTCTTCTGCTGAGAAAAACAGTCCCCAAGGGGGAGGAGCTCCTAGTCCCGCAGTCTCCGACAACGAGACGGATTATAACGACGAACAATACCCACCTGCTGCTGACAGATACAAGCAATTGGAGGACCGCTTAAGCGCCATGGAAATTCAGAATGTGCCGGGGCTGGATTTCGGAGATTTGGGGTTATCTTCTGGGGTAGTAATTCCACACAAGTTTAAGGCGCCTGCCTTCGCCAAGTATGATGGGGTCTCCTGCCCAAAGCTGCATCTGAGGTCGTACGTAAGGAAAATCCAACCTTATACGGCGGATAAGAACCTCTGGATTCACTTCTTCCAAGATAGCCTCTCGGGGTCACAGCTTGAATGGTTCTACCAATTAGATGGAGCTAGCATCCGACACTGGGAAGATTTGGCAACCGCATTCTACAGACAATACCAATACAATTCTGATCTCGCTCCTACGCGTACCCAACTCCAGGGTATGTCTCTAGGAACGGGTGAAGGGTTCAAAGAGTACGCACAAAAATGGAGAGATTTGGCTGGCAGGGTGCAGCCTCCATTGACTGATCGTGAGCTAGTTGATATGTTTCTGGGGACGTTGTCTGGTCCGTTTTTCAATCATTTGGTTGGTAACTCCTCCGCTGGGTTTACAGATTTGATATTGACGGGAGAAAGAATTGAAGCTGGCATCAGGTCAGGCAAGATACAAAAGGCTGCCTCCACAAGTGCTGAGAAGAGGCCATTTAAGAAAGAAGCGAGTGCCGTCTATGGTACTAGAAGACAAGTCAAGCCCGAAAGTAGCCAAGCCGTCAATGCTTTGGTCATCTCAAAACCTGTTGCTGCTCCTCAGCAGTACAATCAACAAAGAAGCGAAAGGCCCAAGAGGCAGTATACCCGACTGAGTATGACCTTATCTCAAATTTTACCCCAACTGTTATCCACCAACCTGGTGACCCTCAAAGAAGCTCCTAAGGTCGTCAACACTGCGTCTCATAAGTATAACCCAAATTCCCGGTGTGCTTATCATTCTGATAGTCCCGGGCACACTACTGATGATTGCTGGGCCTTGAGAAACAAAGTACAAGATCTGATCGACGCAAAGGAAATTCAGTTTGAGGCGCCAGAGAGACCGAATGTTGTAACTGCTCCTATGCCCCAGCATAGAGTAAATGCCATTGAGGAAGAATTGTATGCTGTTTCGGTAAACGAAGTTGTTACCCCTCTGAAGACCGTCAAGAAGAACCTACTGCAGGCCGGTTTATTTCCGGGTTGCAGTGAGGGTTGCCTATTCTGTGCTGTTTCCCTATCTGGTTGTCCCTTGCTGAAGTTAGGTATCCAAAGCCTAATGGATAGTAAGGAGATTTTGTTTAAGAAGTCTGCTGTTCAGTTGGTTCCGGTAAAAGAAGTTTCTGTGGTTACCATCTTCAATGATCCAATCAAGGCTCTCCCGAAGAAGCCTGTTCAAATCATGACTGTTGCACCTGTGGTTATTACTGTTCCGGGGCCTCTCCCCTACGTATCTGATAAAGCTGTCCCCTGGCATTATGGGGCAGACGTATATGTAAATGGAATCAAACAAGAATTCTACACTGGCGCCAATATCTGCGATATCACCGGTCCAGCCAAGGTCACCCGCAGTGGCAGGCTCTTCTCGCCTGACATTGCACCGCCCGCTATTCGAAGACCCCTCCTTATAACACCTACAAGTTTACCTGTTCCTGCTACTGATCAAGTTGTTTCCCCTGCTGCCGAGTCATCTAATGCTCGGGGCAAAGGGATTGAAGAGGAGCCTGCCCGGATGGAGGCACCGATACCTATAAATGCTGAGGCCTCCCAACAAGAAGTGGAGGAGATCCTGAAAATAATAAAGAAGAGTGATTTCAATGTTGTCGAACAGCTGGGGCATACGCCCTCCAAGATCTCCATGCTCTCCTTATTGCTATGCTCCGAGGCCCATGCTAAAGCCTTGATTTCATTTCTCAAGACGGCCCATGTGCCACAGGAGACATCTGCAGTCCAGTTCACTGATTACGTAGCAAATCTGACAGCAGACAATGGCTTGGGTTTTTCAGATGCTGACCTGACTGCGAAGGGAAGAGACCACAATGATGCCCTGCATGTCTCTATCGAATGCAGGGGCACTACTCTGGCGCATGTATTGGTGGATACTGGTTCTTCTTTGAATGTTCTACCGAAAAAGGCTTTAGACCGTTTGGATTATGAAGGCCTAGAACTGAAGCCCAGCAATATCATCGTCAGGGCCTTTGACGGTTCCAAAAGGATGGTTCATGGAGAGGTTGGCATCCCTATTCGTGTGGGCTCTCAAGTATTTGACTCTACTTTTTATGTGATGGATATACGACCATTGTACTCTTGTCTACTGGGTCGACCTTGGATCCATAAAGCTGGGGCTGTGACCTCTACCTTGCACCAGAAGCTGAAGTACCCTGTCAGGGGGAAGATCGTCACTGTGCAAGGAGAAGAGGAGTATATGGTGAGCCATTTGAATTCCTTCAGATACATTGAGATGGACGGGGAGTTTATTGAAACCCCCTTTCAGCATTTTGAGGAGGTACATCCAATTTCAGCAGCAGCAGAAACAACAGTCGAAGAAAATGTTTCCTTGAAGATGGCTTCCCTAAGGGATGCCCGGGCTGTGGTTCAGAAAGGCAATTGTGCAAACTGGGGCCAGCTTCCTGACTTCACTCAGAAGAACGACAAGTTTGGGCTGGGCTTTACTGCAGAGGCTCAGAGGGCTGTGCGCAAGGAGAAGGTCAGAAAGGCTCCGGTGTTTATCTCCAGCTCAAGGGTGAATGCTATCGAGGAAGATGTGGAGGAAGCAGAGTTCGACAGTTGGATCTACCCGACTACCAGCGACGGACCAAGCAACTGGACGGCAAAGGATTTTACACCTATCACATTTGTCACGCAGTAATTGATTTCTTTTGATTTCCAAATTTGTAACAAACAATATGTTAAAACTTTGTTGGCTCGGTGTCCTACCCGGGGCATCGTAGCTCCATTTGTGAGGGCTTTTTGTATGACATTTTCATATATCATCAATCAAAACATTGGACGTTTGTTACATTTCAAATCTTGTGCTCTTTTCCTTTCTGTGTTATATATATTGCAAAACAGCTATATTTACACACACTCACTTATATAGGTTTCAATCCACTCTGGATCTCACTGGTAACAGCTCTGCTACCGCCAGTTATGACTTCGAAAATCCGATCAACTTGGCCGAAGACGAAGGTGAAGATGATTGCGAAGTGCCTGGTGAACTCGCAAGACTGCTACTCCAGGAAGAGAGAGCTATTCAGCCACATGAAGAGCCGGTAGAGACAATTAACCTGGGTACTGAGACAGATAGGAAAGAGGTCAAGATTGGTGCCAATCTAGAGCTCAGCGTGAAGCAACGATTGATCCAGATGCTACAGGATTACATGGAGATTTTTGCTTGGTCCTATGAAGATATGCCTGGTTTGGATGCCGACATTGTAGTTCACCACCTGCCAACCAAGGAAGATTGCCCTCCGGTAAAGCAAAAAGTCCGACGGATGCGTCCAGAGATGTCTGAAAAGATCAAGGCCGAGGTTATGAAACAGTTTGATGCCGGGTTCCTTGCAGTGACTTCTTACCCTCAGTGGGTTGGCAATGTGGTGCCAGTACCGAAGAAGGACGGTAAAGTCAGAATGTGTGTTGACTACAGGGATCTGAACAGGGCCAGCCCCAAGGATGACTTCCCCCTACCTCACATTGATGTCCTTGTTGACAATACAGCTCAACACAAGGTGTTCTCCTTCATGGATGGTTTTTCAGGGTATAATCAGATCAAGATGGCTCCGGAAGATATGGAGAAGACTACCTTTGTGACTCAGTGGGGCACCTTCTGTTATAAGGTCATGCCATTCGGATTGAAAAATGCTGGGGCAACCTATCAACGTGCCATGGTTGCTTTATTTCATGATATGATCCATCATGAGATTGAGGTATACGTTGATGATATGATTGCAAGGTCTCGAACTGAGGAGGAGCACCTTGACCATCTGAGGAAGTTGTTTGACCGACTCAAGTTATACAAGCTGAGGTTGAATCCCAACAAATGCACCTTTGGGGTAAGATCCGGAAAATTGCTAGGTTTCATTGTAAGTGATAAAGGTATCCAGGTGGACCCTGCCAAGGTAAAAGCCATACAAGAGATGCCGACTCCAAAAACAGAGAAAGAAGTTAGAGGCTTCCTGGGACGACTGAATTACATTGCCCGATTCATCTCACACCTGACTGCTACTTGTGAGCCAATCTTCAAATTGCTGAAGAAAGATCAAGTAGTACGCTGGAATGATGAATGTCAGGCCGCCTTTGAAAAGATAAAGGAATATCTCCAAGAGCCACCCATTCTTATGCCACCAGTGGAAGGAAGGCCTCTAATACTATACTTGACAGTACTTGACAATTCAATGGGGTGTGTGCTGGGGCAGCATGACGAGTCTGGCCGAAAAGAGCACGCTATTTATTACTTGAGCAAAAAGTTTACCGACTGTGAGTCTCGTTACTCACTGCTTGAGAAAACTTGCTGCGCTCTTGTATGGGCTGCTCGCCGGCTGAGACAGTATATGCTGACTCACACTACTTTATTGATTTCAAAGATGGATCCCATCAAGTACATATTTGAAAAGCCCGCTCTGTCTGGAAGAATAGCGAGATGGCAAATGATCTTAACAGAATATGATATCCAGTATACAACTCAGAAAGCAATAAAGGGAAGTGTACTGGCAGATCATTTGGCACACCAACCCGTGGACGATTACCAATCATTAAACTTTGATTTTCTGGACGAAGACATCATGGTGGTAACTGAATGTGAAGTACCTGGACCGAATGAAGGACCTGAGGAAGGATCCCGTTGGTCTATGCATTTTGATGGAGCCTCCAATGCTTTGGGTAACGGCGTCGGTGCTGTAATCATATCTCCCAAAGGAACTCATACTCCCCTCACCGCCCGATTATGTTTCAGCTGCACCAACAACATGGCAGAATATGAGGCATGTATCATGGGTTTACAAGCTGCAATCGACCTAAGGATAAAATTTCTAAGTTTCTTCGGAGATTCCGCTCTCGTGATCAATCAGATCAAAGGCGAGTGGGATACGAAACACCCAAATCTTATTCCTTACAAGGAGTATGTGTCGACCTTACTCCCCCACTTTGAAGAAATAACTTTCGAACACTTCCCTAGAGAGGAGAATCAGCTAGCGGACGCACTAGCCACGATGTCTTCAATGTTCAAAGTTAAATGGGACAATGAGGCTCCCCGAATCATTATCTGGAAGTTGGATGAACCGGCATACTGCTGCGAGCTCGAGGCTGAGAAGGTTATTGAAAAGCCCTGGTATCATGAGGTGAAGAGGTATTTGGAAGCTCAGGAGTATCCTGAAGGTGTGTCTGTCAATGACAAGAAATTCATGAGGAGGTTTGCTGCAAAATTTTTCCTCAGCAACGGCATTCTCTACAAACGAAATCATGATTCAACTCTGCTACGTTGTGTGGATAAGGCTGAAGCAGAGAAAATTATGATGGAATTACATGAAGGCACATTTGGAACACATTCCAGTGGACACACCATGGCTAAGAAAATCCTTCGGGCAGGATATTTCTGGTCCACGATGGAAGCCGATTGTTACCAACACTCCCGAACTTGTCATAAATGCCAGATCTATGCTGACAAGGTGCATATCCCTCCGGTTCCTTTGAATGTCCTGACGGCACCTTGGCCTTTTGCGATGTGGGGCATCGATATGATCGGTGAGATCCGACCGACGGCATCCAATGGGCATCGCTTCATCTTGGTGGCGATCGATTACTTCACAAAGTGGGTTGAGGCAGCTTCCTACGCCACAGTAACCAAGAGCGTCGTGGCACGCTTCATCCGGCATAATCTGATCTATCGGTACGGCGTCCCGGAAAGAATCATTACGGACAATGGTACCAATCTCAATAACAAAATGGTCACTGAACTCTGTGAACAATTCAAGATACAGCACCACAATTCTTCTCCCTACCGGCCGAAGATGAATGGGGCTGTAGAAGCAGCCAATAAGAATATCAAGAAAATTGTGCAGAAGATGACAGTGACCTACAAAGATTGGCACGAGATGTTACCGTTCGCTCTGCATGGGTACCGTACCTCAGCCAGAACGTCAACCGGGGCAACTCCCTTCTCCTTGGTCTACGGCATGGAGGCAGTCTTGCCAATTGAAGTCCAGATACCCTCTCTCCGGATAATGAAGGATGCAGACTTGAATGAAGATGATTGGATCCAGACTCGACTTGATCAATTAAATCTGATTGACGAAAAGAGGCTCACTGCTATCTGTCATGGTCAAACGTATCAAAAACGGATGATCAGGGCATTTAACAAGAGGGTCAGACCACAAGAGTATCAAGTTGGGGACCTGGTAATCAAACGCATCATCCTTCCTCAAAGTGATCCCCGGGGCAAATGGACCCCTACATACGAAGGGCCATTTGTGGTTAAACGTGTGTTCTCAGGAAGAGCCATGATCCTAACCACCATGGATGGTGACGACCTTCCTCACCCCGCCAATGCAGACATAGTGAAAAAATACTACGCATGAATAAAAGACCCGCTAGGTTGACATACCTAGGCAAAAATAAGGGCTTCCCGGCGAACCAAAAGGGTTCGGGCAAAAATAAGGGATGAAATGAATAAAAATCTGTACACCCGGCAAGTCGAAAACCTGAAAAGGCGGCTTGGCCAAAAATGGGTATCCCGGTGGACTGAAAACCCGAAAGGGCGGTCCATGCAAAAGTTAGGGATAAAAGCGTAACACTATGTCTCATTGGATCACTTCGCATCCGGAATTCGGCATCAACTATCTGGCTCCAGGTTTCGGCATTGACCAATCAGCTTCATCTTCAAATTAGGCAGCAAAGCGATGAGACGTTCGAAGACATAAAGGCGATAGCAGAGTTGGAACCCGGTGGGATTGTTCGCATAGCTGTTTTGTTTCCTTTTTCAAATTGTAAACTCTATGTTATTTGGCGGCGTCCTCTTACTAGGATGTCAGCCTCTTGTACAAAAAACGCCTATTCACAGGCAAAGTTTAAATCAATACAAATTCACTTGTCCATACAAATTACCATTGTTTTCCTTTTTCTGTTTTGTCTTGCGAAGGACGTCCAATGTTCATTTTTGATATATGCATTTGACATTAAATTGCTGATTCATAAACGTTTACATATGAAACAAGAGATTGATTACAGGTGACATCAGAAACAGGGGGCAATATGGAGTTGTCTGATGAAGTCTGGCTGTTTTGTCCGCCAAGGTACCAAGATAGATTCGACTGAAGAATGTGACCAAATCATCTCAACTCCCCGCAGAGTAAAACAAGGTTCAGTAGTACTTTCCTCAAGCAGAGTTGGTCCCCCGTCGATCCTGAAAAAGCACAACATTCCCCGGCAGGTCTTAAAGCTCATCCCCAGTAGGTCCTGGAAGCTTGTTCCCTATAGTACACAGACGTCTCTCCCGAGTTTTATTTAGAGTTATTTCCTCACAAGGACTTATAACTGGGTTATCCTCAGCTAAAAACCACGGAAGACCGCCCTCGGCGAAGTTCCTTCAATCCCCGGCAGAGTTTATCTTTGGTGCTCCCCGGCGGAGTTTATCATCATTATCCTCAGCGGAATCCATCATTAAAGTCTTCAACAGGCCTCTTATCAAAACTTCGGCCAAGTATCTCTTCCACAGAGCAACTCCCCGGCCGTTCGTCAAGGATTTATTTTCCTAAGACGAAATTACATTCATAAACATTTCACATTTTCATACATCTTGCTTACATATATGATGAAGTGCATGCAACACCGTCTCATGTTGAACATCATGACATCGTGCATATCATACATCATGACATTGCATACAACTTATGTTTTTGCCTTTTCAGGAAAAAGACAATCCCAAAAACAACTACCTTCGACTGTCACAATTCCAGATCCGATACCTGTATCTAGCCAGGGCACATCTGAGAGTGATCAATTTCGAGACTCGATTCCTGTATCTAGCCAGGGCACGTCTGAAGAGTTCGAAGATTCGATTCCTGTATCTAGCTAGGGCACATCTATCAACTACAACATCTCCAGATTCGATTCCTGTATCCAGCCAGGGCATATCTGTTGACCACGTTTCCAGACTCGATTCCTGTATCTAGCCAGGGCACGTCTGAAGAGTTCGAAGATTCGATTCCTGTATCCAGCCAGGGCACATCTATTAACGACTATTTCCAGATTCGACTCCTGTATCCAGCCAGGGCACATTTGTGAGCAACCAATTGTAGATTCGATACCTGTATCTAGCCAGGGCATATCTACATAAGGAGACTGAAGATCAAACACCTGTAACAAGCCAGGAAAACATCCGTCTTTCTCAAATACACAAGTTCTCGCTAAGGAATCTCTTATGCGATCGACACTTCCAAATGGCATCTATAACCCATTCCCGACAAGGTTCTGTCACATCTCCGGATGGCATCTATAAGCCTATTCCCGACATCACATTGTTGAGACTCCAACATGCGAGTGCAAATTTCCGGGCACTCTAGTGTCCAATCTCCTTTTACCTTCAAGTCGCGAAAGGCAAACTTGCAAATCTAACTCTTCAGGTCCAAGAAGATTGAACAGGGGCAAATGTTGTACCCCAAAATTTGCCCTCCCATTTCATCAACATTTTCTCATCACCAGACCCTTGAAGATCAAGATCCAGTTAGGGTTTCCTCTGCTCAAGACTTCTCCTTGCACTGTGGACTCAAATTAGGGTTTGTGTTTGCCCAAGGATGTTTTGACCTAGAATGCCTAAGATGACTTTCATGTTTCACATTGGACTCCCAAGTTTATCCTCACCAAGTTTCCAGTCTTGAGTCCAAGTCTTGCCCAGTCAATTAGGCAGATGACCTAGAAATCAGTTGTATTGGAAAAAAAGTCAACTGTGGTCAATTGACAGTCAAACCTCATGAAATTTGACCCACATAAACATATTGAACTCATATGGACCATTTGATCAAGTTTGAATCACAATTCCACAAGAAATTTGATCAGATCACCAAAAGGGCAAAATGGTCATTTTTAGGGTTTTGACTGCACAAAGGCAATTTTTGACTGTTTGACCTAGCCAATGGCAAATCAAGCTCACATATGGACTCAAGGACTCAATGAAATGGTCTTGACACATTCAACAAGCTCAAAAGATCCCAAGTACACAAGGTTGACAATTGAATTTCCCAGTCAATTGATCAATTTTGACTGTATACTGAAAAGTCAAACTTTGACTTTTTGGTCAAAATCAAGAGTCAAGATTCATTTTTCATCAAAACATGCCAAATGATGAAACTTGTTCACCAAGAAATCACAAAATGCAAATTAGGGTTAGAAAATGGAATTTTTCATAACTTAGAATTTTTCTAAGTTATGGAAAACCCTAATTTTTTCCCAACTTTGCCCCATCTTTTCACCAAGATCCATTTGGATTCAAACAAAAGTCAAAACATGAAAGTTGTAGCTTGTTGCATAATCTACAACTTTGATTCACAAAGTTTTCTCATTTGAAGCTTGTATCTCAAGTTACAATTTTTTGAATAGGGGCACTAAACCATTTTTAACTTAGTGAAATTTGACCTATTTTGATAAGGTTTTCTACCCCACTTCAAGGCCATTTTTCATACCCTTCCACTTGGAATTTCAATTTGCATTTCAAAGATGGATTGTAATACACATTCCAAGCTTTCCAAAATGTCCAAGAACTCATCAAAAAACCTCATAACTTGAGAGATTCGAATTTCACAAGTTGGCAAAAATTCACTTTTTGTTCTTCATCAAAACATGTCCATAACCTTACCATTTGAACTCAGCATGCTTTAGGCAAGATTACAGGTCCTTAAACCAAGTTACACTCCATAATTTAATGCATATTCAATGTGTTAAAGTGTTGTTCTTTGAGTGCAAGCATTGTATGAGGGTTTAATCCCAAAATGGATAAAGCAAATTGGCCATTTTTGTATAAAGTAGCTTTATGTCAAATTAGAAATCCAACAAGTACATGGAAAATCTGCTTGGCACAAGATTATGTGCATAACACACTGATCAAGAGAAGCTTATGCAGCACATTAGGGGGTCCTCTACTGACCTAGAAAGCCAAGTTGCATTTTGTTGCTTCACATAGAAGAAAAGTCCATAACTTGTAACAACTCTTTTCTCAGCATAGACACACAAGAACAAAGTGATCCAACACCTTCCAAAGAACATAGCCAAGCCAAGACACGACCCTTGCACCTCCAAAACACCCTCCATCTCAGAATCATCCTCAAACTGCAAAAACAGGGTTGCCTCTGCAGTTTGAGTGCCAACTTCATTTTCTCTCGAGCATTCTTGCTAAAATCAGTTCATACACATCCCCTAGCATATGTGCAAGCTAACCATGACCTAAAACCTGACCTGTAATCTCTCTAACAGCTTCCACCATTTTCACATTTTTGACTTGCAGGTGAAGTTCTATAGCTTGATTCAGAAGCTCTCAAGACAAAGTAAGCATTGAAACAACATCCCTGGGCCTCAAGGAAGCTTTTCCAATCATCACCTTGCACTGGAAGTTCCTCATTCTCCAGATAGAAGTTCAACTGCACAGGTAAAACTTTGAACTCGTATCTCTCTTATTATGTATCTTTAGTCTTAAGTTTGTGAAGAAACAAGGTTCTACTCATAGCCCTGAACATGTACATATCTTTACATTTTATTTCTTTTGCCTGAGTAGAGAGAATTTGGAGTTTAAAAATGGCAGAAAAACTAGGTTAGGATTTGGGGGAGGAGAAATTCTCCTTCATCTTAGAGAGTTAGGTCAAGTTCCATACATGGTCAGAATCGTCTCTTCATGCTGAACATTTGTTGTGTTATGAGTTTTTGCTAAAAAGCCAGGAATCAAGAGTTGGAAGATGATGAACATGGCGCGCGTTTTTTCAAATATTGTTGCTGGAGGTTGAAGACAGTGGTCTTTGGGCTGGGCTTGTGTGTTTTTTCTTATTTGCACCACTATTTTGCTTTTACACCCCCAAGGCCCATTTGCTGATTCCTTTGACTTTTTTGACTTTTTTCTTTTTTATTTGACTTTGTTTATTTTTTCTCATGACATTAAAAAATAAAAATATTTTTTTCCATCATTTTTTGAATTTATTGTATATTTATTTGATTATTTCTTTTGATTAAACAAAAATATTATATATACTATTATTTAGAATAAATATAAAAAATAGTGTAAATATATTTTTATTTTTATTTACCTTCTGAAAATATTTCACATAAAAATACTTTTTATTTATTTATTAAAATATTAAATATATATTATTTTGTATATAATGCATATTTAAGAACTTAATATATAAATATATATATGTTTTTTAATATATTTAAGTTAAAATATAAAAATACTTGAATTTTTCATTTTTATTAATATTTGATACAAAAATACTTTTTTCATAATATATTTCATTTTATTTTTATTTTTGTACATAATAAATAAATACTTGTATTAAATTAAATAATAATACATTTTCTTTAAAATTAGGGTTTTTGCCCTAAAAGTTGAAAATACTCAAAATAATACCTTTTTATTTTCTTATTTTTATTTTACATAAACCATACTTTTTTTTCATACATATAAAAACTGTCTTTTTGCATTTTTGCATATTTACTTCATTTCTATTTAATTATGCAATTTATTTACCTTGCAAATATTAAAAAAATGATGTAATAATTTAGATTTAAATTCTTGTCAATATCCCCATTTGAACATTTGTACCCCCCTTCCCATATTTGGTTTTGTAATAGCTTAGTAAATTTATTTTCGCACTTTATTGCTTTCTAATGATAACATGTTAGAATTAGGGTTTGTATGCGAAAAACGACAAAAAAATAGTTATGACCTAATCTCAAGACAAATGAGCATGAAAATGGATACACAAATCACACTTGCACCCCTAGGGTACTCCACCTGTTGCCTTTCAAAATGGACCATATTGCATGTTAAGTCTCTTTGGGCAAAACAACAAATTGAATGATCATAGTCCCTCGATAACATTTTCAAAATACTTCCAAAACAAATGATCAAGTCCCTTAAAGAAAACGCCCAAAGATACTTGGCACCATTGCAATTATGGTCTAAACGATGACCCACGCCCGTCCCTTTCACATCCTAACACAAGGTTGTCCACCAAATACAATGGTGGAACAAACTTGTTAAATGGGTTAAAACGTAGCAATAATCTTTTGAGAAATTTAGGAGTAGATAACCTCTTAGTTACTTGAATCAAACTTGCAAAACAAAACACTTGCCTATTTCAAAAACCACACATCACTACACTTTCAAAACAACTTTCAAAAACAAATAAAAACCTTTTCAAAAGACATACATCTTTGTATACATCCCCACATGGATCATTACAAAGGTTGCCACCACATTGGCCTCTTTTCAAAACATTTTCAAACCCACACACTCAAGCACCATTTAAAACAATTGAAAACAAAAAAGGCAAGTGATCTAAGCAAGTAACTGAGAGCCCATGGATAACCATGGATAGAAAGGGTGCTAATACCTTCCCTTTCTATAATCTACTCCCCGAACCCAAGAAAACATCTCAAAAGGTTTTTGCTGTGCTTTTTAACCTTTCCTTAGGATAAAATAAAAAGTCGGTGGCGACTCTTGCTCAACCGAAACATTTGCGAATACAAACGCAAAATCTCAAGTCAGTTCTCCCACCGTATCACACATATCATACATATCATTGCATTACAGGTATCCCTTTTACAGGTTGCTTACCTTCTTCGCTGTTTATTTCAGCTCGCCATCATGAATCCTGAATCATCTACTGAGCAATCCATCAAGGCTCTCCAGGCTCAGAACGCCCAGTTCCAAGAGTTGATCATGAGTTTGGCCCAGGGGCAACAAGATCTGAAGACCCTGCTTTTGAAGAAGAAGAAGAAGAGGACGATGCTGTTCAACCCTAGACGCAAATCTGGGAATGAATCACAAAATGAAGTTGAGCAGACTACCCCATCTGTTGGGAAAGACAGTCCCCATGAGAGAGAGGTGCCTAGTCCAGTGGTCTCCGACAACGAGACGGAGTTCAATGATGAGCATTACCCTCCAGCTGAAGACAGGTATAAACAGTTGGAAGACCGGCTAAGTGCCATGGAGATACAAAAGGTGCCCGGCCTGGACTTCGAGGATCTAGGTCTGTCTTCTGGGGTAGTGATCCCGCACAAGTTCAAGGCACCTGCTTTTGTAAAATATGACGGGGCCTCCTGTCCTAAGCTGCATCTCAGGTCTTACCCAAGGAGGATCCAACCCTACACGGCTGACAAGAATTTATGGATTCACTTCTTTCAGGATAGTCTGTCTGGAACCCAACTCGACTGGTTCTATCAATTGAATGGAGCTAACATCCGCAGCTGGGAGGATTTGGCCACTGCATTCTACAAGCAGTACCAGTACAATGCCGACCTTGCTCCCACGTGCACTCAGCTTCAGGGAATGTCTATGGGTGCAGGAGAAGGTTTCAAAGAATATGCTCAAAAATGGAGGGACCTTGCTGGAAGGGTACAACCACCTCTGACTGACCGCGAGCTCGTCGACATGTTCTTGGGGACCCTGTCTGGTCCATTCTTCAACCACCTGATTGGGAATTCTGCTGCTGGGTTTACAGATCTGATCTTGACCGGGGAAAGAATAGAAGCTGCCATCAAGTCGGGGAAAATACAGAATGGTGACTCCTCAAACACGGAGAAGAAACCATCCAAGAGAGAATCTAGTGCTGTCTATGGCTCAAGAGGGCAGAATAGGTCCGAACACCGCCAAGACGTCAACGCAGTGGTTATTGCAAAACCGGCCGGCGCTCCTCAGCGTCACAATCAGCAAAGGGAAGAGAGACCCAAAAGGCAATTCACTCCCCTCGGTATGACCTTGTCACAGATATTGCCACAGTTGCTGGAAACCAAGTTGGTAACTCTCATGGACCCTCCAAAGAATCCCAACAGGACGCCTTCAAGGTATAACCCCAACGTTCGCTGCGCTTATCATTCTGACAGCCCGGGGCATGCCACAGATGATTGTTGGACTTTGAGAAACAAGGTTCAGGATCTGATTGACGCAAAGGAAGTCCAACTCGACTCTCTAGAGGCTCCCAATGTGACCACTGCTCCCCTGCCCAAACATGGCTAGGATTGGAAACTTTTGTTCATTTGAATGTTCAGATTGTAATTTTCTTTGATTGTTCAAACATTTTATTTCATGTCAAACTTGGTTATTTCATTAATGCATTACACATGTCTGTTTTGAAGTAATTATTTCGTATTCACTATATGCAAATTGTTTTCATATTTTTGTGATGATCAACTCTTGATTGAAAATTCTAAGCCTCTTGAGGGAGGATGACGAAAACGATACCACGATATACAGTATGCTTTTGAACAGACCCCGCTGATGAGGTACAGGCATTGTTTCAATTCCTAAACACCGGAGTTATAAGGAAGATAATCCCCCGTTAACCCCTTTGAGCCAAAGAAGTAGGAGTTTTTCTTTTCGAAAATTAAAACCCTTAATCATAACCTGGGGCAGGGTAGTTTTCTCAGTTGATCCAAGTGCACAACGAATAGCACCAAAGAAGTCCTTACAAAGCAAAAGACAGTGATGGTTCCGAATAATCATAAGGATAGGCAGTCACTATATCTCAAAAATAAAACCCAAGAAGTCAAAACCTATGAAGGAGACTTACA
The DNA here is from genome assembly GCA_948472305.1 of Vicia faba. Classification (NCBI taxonomy): domain Eukaryota; kingdom Viridiplantae; phylum Streptophyta; class Magnoliopsida; order Fabales; family Fabaceae; genus Vicia; species Vicia faba. The sequence continues at coordinate 972,967,640 of OX451738.1, forward strand.
AAACTGGGGCATCCCGCTGACTGTAATCACAAAAGAAACAGTTCAGGCAAAATTTAGGGATAGCGAAATCAAAAAGAAAGAGGTCATACAAACCCTCAACAAAAACAAAAAAATGACTGCCTATTCAGAATAAATCATCAATATCTGAACCATCATTGGAACATCAGGACAAAGACTCAAACAAGGTCTAACGCACGATCAACTGAGCTTAGGTTTGAAGAACATCACGAAGAACGGGTGGGTACAAATAATTTGAGCCTTTATCCTTTGTTTCTTAAACCGTGAACCAGGCCACGTTATAACCCTTAAAAAGTCCTAACTGAAGCATGAGTTAGTTCGAAAGCATACTGTTACAAAAGGTATCCTGACTCCTTAAGGCTTGCGGTAAAATAACGAGTTGACATCGCAGTTTACAAAATTCACTTGTTTTTACTAAAAAATGCATTTTCAAAAACTTTAAGACAGACATAAGTTTTGCATTTTTAATATAACGTTGCTTGCATGTGACTATTTGTTTGAACAACAGAGAACTTTGCGCAACGAATATCCGATGAACGAAGGTCTTCTCAACAAAAGAGTCACCTCCAGTGGAAGAAATACTTCCAATCAAGGGGCATGGCATGATCAGTGTCCATCATCTGGGGCAGTCCAGCCGAGATTCGGAGAATCTCTCAAAAGGCCAACCAGCTTGGGGCAAATCTCCATCTGGATCACCTGGGGCATTCCGACAACGAATCTTGCCTGATCAGACATCTTCTAGTGGTACGACAATGCAATACTACTGACAGGGGCATCTCCCTACATTCTGAGAGCGTGGACATAGTCGAAAAAATACTACGCAAAATCAAAGACCCGCTAGGTTGACACACCTAGGCAAAAATAAGGGCTTCCCGGCGAACCAAAAGGGTTCGGGTAAAAATAAGGGATGAATATGAAAAAGTCTGTACACCCGGCAAGTCGAAAACCTGCAAAGGCGGCTTGGGCAAAAATGGGTATCCCGGTGGACCGAAAACCCGAAAGGGCGGTCCAGGCAAAAATTAGGGATCACAGCGTACGACTATGTTCCGTCATCTCGTCCCTTGCCTACCAGAAGAAGATTCGTAAATCGGCAGGTATCAAACACCTCACAGGCCTCCCTTTCCCACAGAAACTGGGGCAATAAGAATGGTCTGAACGATCAAGCTGCTCTGTCCTCCAGGCACCAAGGTAAGGTCAGCTGAAGAACGTAACCAAGATACCTTAATTCCCCAGAGAGTGAGACAAGATCCAACAATTCTCCCCAAGTAGAGTGGGTCTCCAATCAGCCCTGAGAAGGCCCATACCTCCAGCAAGTCGGCAACACTCTCCCCAAGCAGAGTTAGCTTACTGTCAGCCTTAAGGAAGTTGGATTATTCCCCGAAGATCTCAACATTCCCCAGCGGAGTGTACAAACATTCCTAACAAGTGTCCCCGGCAATCTTGATCTAAGATTGTTCCCCGGCGGAATACCGCACATCCAGTGGAGCCACTTCCCCAATACAGTCTCAAAAGCCTCCCCAGGAAAGTTGAATCAATCTCCCCAGTAGATTCTGGAAGCTTATCACCTGCAGAGTACGAACGCTCTCCCCCGACTTTATCCAAAGGTTATTTCCCCACCAGGATATAACTGGGTTATCCTCAGCCAATTGCCACGGAAAGATCGTCCCCGGCGAAGTCTTCCTATCCCCAGCGGAGTTCATCCAATCTTCCAACAAAGCTCAACAATGGTATCCCCAGCGGAGTTATCATCAAACCTCAGCAAAGTACATCTCTTCCCACAGAGCATTCCCCGCAGAGTATTCTATTCGCCAAGTTTATTCCCCAACGGAGTCATCTTCTCCTACCGGTATTCTTGCAACCATAATCCCCAGCGAAAACGAAGAACTCTCTTCAACATCAGCCCAGGATTCAGCTCCCGGCATTCGTCAAGGATTTATTTTCCTAGACGAAAATACATTCATAAACATCACATTGTCATACATTATGATACATGCATACATGAATCATATCACCCCAATCTCATTTATTTTTGAGAACATCATGACATCATGCATGTCATACATTATGACATTGCATACAACTAACTCGTTACTTTTTCAGGAAAGAACGATCAACATATAAAAGTCTTTACCTTTTGAAGTAGAAGACGTCCAAGATTCCTTCATCATTCTGCTGAGGTTGTAGTCGCCTAAGATTCCTTCATCATTCTGCTGAGGTTGTAGTCGCCAAAGATTCTCTCATCATTCTGCTGAGGTTGAAGTCGCCAAAGATTCTCTCATCATTCTGCTGAGGTTGTAGTCGCCTAAAGATTCTCTCATCATTCTGCTGAGGTTGTAGTCGCCTAAGATTCTCTCATCATCCTGCTGAGGTTGTAGTCGCCTAAGATTCTCTCATCATCCTGCAGAGGTTGTAGTCGCCCAAGATTCTCTCATCATCCTGCTGAGGTTGTAGTCGCCTAAGATTCTCTCATCATCCTGCTGAGGTTGTAGTCGCCTAAGATTCTCTCATCATCCTGCTGAGGTAGTAATCGTCCAAGGTTCTCTCATCGTCCCGTTGAGGTAGAAATCGCCCAAAGGTTCTCTCGTCGTCCCGTTGAGGTAGTAATTGTTCAAGGTTCTCTCATCGTCTCATTGAGGTAGTAATCGCCCAAAGGTTCTCTCATCGTCCCGTTGAGGTAGTAATCGTCCAAGGTTCTCTCATCGTCCCGTTGAGGTAGTAATCACCAAAGGTTCTCTCATCGTCCCGTTGAGGTAGTAATCACCAAAGGTTCTCTCATCGTCCCGTTGAGGTAGTAATCACCCAAGGTTCTCTCATCGTCCCATTGAGGTAGTAATCACCAAAGGTTCTCTCATCGTCCCGTTGAGGTAGTAATCACCCAAGGTTCTCTCATCATCCTGCTGAGGTAGTAATCGCCCAAAGGTTCTCTCATCGTCCCGTTGAGGTAGTAATCACCCAAGGTTCTCTCATCGTCCCGTTGAGGTAGTAATCATCCAAGGTTCTCTCATCGTCCCGTTGAGGTAGTAATCACCCAAGGTTCTCTCATCGTCCCGTTGAGGTAGTAATCACCAAAGGTTCTCTCATCGTCCCGTTGAGGTAGTAATCACCCAAAGGTTCTCTCATCGTCCCGTTGAGGTAGTAATCGCCCAAAGGTTCTCTCATCGTCCCGTTGAGGTAGTAATCACCCAAGGTTCTCTCATCGTACCGTTGAGGTAGTAATCATCCAAGGTTCTCTCATCGTCCCGTTGAGGTAGTAATCGCCCAAAGGTTCTCTCATCGTCCCGTTGAGGTAGTAATTGCCCAAAGGTTCTCTCATCGTCCCGTTGAGGTAGTAATCGTCCAAGGTTCTCTCATTGTCCCGTTGAGGTAGTAATCGCCCAAAGGTTCTCTCGTCGTCCCGTTGAGGTAGTAATCGCCCAAAGGTTCTCTCATCCTCCTGTTGAGGTAGTAATCGTCCAAGGTTCTCTCATCGTCCCGTTGAGGTAGAAATCGTTCAAGGTTCTCTCATCGTCCTGTTGAGGTAGTAACCATACCTGATTCATTCATCACATCATTATCAACAAAACCCCTTTGAAGTTCCAGACTCGATTCCTGTATCTTGCCAGGGCACGTCTGAAGAGTTCGAAGATCCGATTCTTGTATCTTGCCAGGGTGTATCTGTTGACGACTAACAGTTCTAGACTTGATTCCTGTATCCGACCAGGGCACGTCTGAAGAGTTTGAGGATTCGATTCCTGTATCTTGCCAGGGTGTATCTGTTAACGACTAACATTACCAGACTCGATTCCTGTATCTTGCCAGGGCACGTCTGAAGAGTTCGAGGATCCGATTCCTGTATCTTGCCAGGGTGTATCTGTTGACGACTAATTCCAGACTCGATTCCTGTATCCTGCCAGGGCACGTCTGAAGAGTTTGAAGATCTGATTCCTGTATCTAGCCAGGGAATATCTGTTGACGACTAATTCCAGATTCGATTCCTGTATCCAGCCAGGGCACATCTACACGAAGAGTTTGAAGATCAACCCCTGTAACAGGCCAGGTAATTATCTTTCTTTCTCAGGTACGCAAGTTCTCGCTAAGGAATCTCTTACGCGATCGACAACCTCTCGATGGCATCTATAAGCCCATCCACATACCAACAGTCTCCAAATGGCATCCATAAGCCCATTCCCGACAAAGCTCCGTCACAGCTCCAGATGGCATCTATAAGCCCATCCCCCCATCCATCACTTCCAAATGGCATCTATAAGCCCATTCCCCCTACATCACATTGCTGATACTACACCATGCGAGTGCAAATTTCTGGGCACTTTAGTGTTCAATCATCTTCCACCTTCAGATCACGAAAGGCACGCAAGCCAATCTACATCCTCAGGTTTAAGAAGATTGAACAGGGGCAACTGTTGTACCCCAAAATTTGCCCTCCCATATTTCTCAAAATATTTCAAGAAAAATTCACAAGTCCAACCCGGCGCGTCATATTCAGGTATTCTTTCGCCAAGATATCTCTGATAACATATTCTCAAATTCAGGTTCGGCTCAAGAGTCAATTCTTTAAAGAAGGTATCCGAATGTGTGAGTTTTCTCGAAGAAATATGGTGAAAAAGTGTGCTGAAAGTGCAGTTTTTACGCGCTAAAAAATTCATAACTTGAAGATCGTGGCTCGTATTGAACCTGTTCCGGTGGCCAAAATTCCGTCTTGACGTTATCTACGTTTTCATCTCTCACGGCTGGAAGCCAATTTCGATCAGAAGGTCTTCAAAAATGTGGATTTATCAAGTATTTTTGCACAGAAAATTTGTGACAGAAGTTTATTTGCGTCATGTTTAGAAAATCATAACTTGGTCGATTTTCATCGTATCGAGCTGGTTCCGGCGCCAAAATTTCACAAATTGAGGTGACTACATTTTCACAGAAGGTATTGAGTTCAAACGGTATTCAAAAGGCCTTCATTTTTTGCTCAGAGTGCATGACATGCTGAAAATCCTGAATGCTGAATATTATTTCATCTGGGCCGAAACTTCGAAAATTCATACCTCGATCAATTTTTATCGGATTTGGCTCATATTTTTACACAAGGTCACTGACTCATAGATCTACAACTTTGCTTCAAAAGTCGAGACCGGATTATGCTCCGATCAATACCAGTTTTTTATTGAAGAATGTGTCAGAGTCGACACTGGAGCCCAAAATAAGTTTGTCTGAGCTGAAACTTTAAAAATTCATAACTAATTCACCTTTTATCCGATTGAGCCGATTTTCGGACAGGAGTTAGTTCTCGATGTCGGCTACATTTTGTTTTCACATTTCAACTTCAAAAATTGCACTTAAGTCCCTGCGATTTAGCCTGGAAAGTGACGAACTCAAGTGAACATTGGAGGCCCAATTGCACATTCAAAGCCCATTTTCTTCACCCTAATTTCCATTATATAATCACATTCTTTTCACACAAACCAGGGAGGAGAAAAAGAGAGAGAAAAAAGCTTTACCACAACACTGTTAGAATATCAAATTCTTTCAAGAACCCTAAAACCTTGAAATCCTTATTACAAATCTCTCTCTCACTACAAACAAGCCATCACAGTTACAAACCAACACCTCACTACTTCTTCAGTAAGGGTAAGGCTGGCTTGATCTCCATGATCCAAAAGACATAAAAGCATTCATGTCACTAATTTTCCAGTAAGGGTAAGATTGATTTGATCTTCATGATCAAAAGGGTATAATCATTCATACATGTCATATTGTGCCTAAACATTAAATTTCTTCATATATTGGCTTTATTTGCATTTTATGATTTTATTTAATGTGTTCATGAGATTCAACACTGCAGATTTTAGACAGGATCCCATGCAGGTTCATTAAGGAACGTTAAAGCCAAAAGCCAAATGGCCAAAAGCCAAAAGCCAAATGGCCAAAAGCCAAAAGCCAAATGGCCAAAAGAACAACTTATGCATGATGAGGCCAGAACACAAATGGCCAACAGCCAGAACACAAATGGCCATGAAACCCAATCCAATGGCCAAAGAATGCAGACCACGGTACTCAGGAGTCAATGAACACACACGTGATGCCAGAAATTCAAACAAGGTTTTTTTGTCTAATGGGCCATAATACTTCAAAAAAACCTCCCCTTGGGCCTGAAACCCCCCTTGGTTTGCATCCTTTTTAATTTTATTTTCTTTTCTTTTCTAATTCTTTTTTAATTGTTTTAATTGTTTTTTTCACCATAAAATAATTTTCTATAATAAAAACAGAAAAATCAAAAATACAAATATATTTAATTATTATTAATTTCATCACTAACCTATTTTTTGTAAATAAACTCTAACAATTAACTTAGTTTAATTTAGGTTTTTAAACTTTAATCTTTTTCTTAATAAGTAAAAAGTATCTAGAATTAGGTTTTTTTTTTGACATTTTCATCTTTTTCTTAAATAAATTATTAATCATCATTATTTATCATTATTATTAATTATCATTAATTTTGTAAATAAATATGTACATTAAATATTTAGTAAATTAGGTTAAACTTGAATATTTTTTTTCATTAATAATTAAAAACAACTTAGAATTAGGGTTTCTCTTCAATTTTAATTTCTTTATTTCATAAATACAAAAAACCTAAAAAAACATTTCTTTTCTTTAATAAAATAAATAATTAACTTTCTTATTTCAATTTAATCTTTAAAGGGTCCAACGCCCTCGAACGTTCAACTTTAATTCTTTCGCGCATTTATTCTTATTTTCCCTTGTAAATATTATGTAACTGTTCAAGCCATGTAATAGTAACTAGGTTTTACTTTCCGCATTTTTTTTATTAAAAACGGGTCTTTGTTAATTTGGCGATGTATAGACCTGCGCCTTGTAATAGCGTAGGATTTTACTTTCCGCATTTAAATTTCCGCACTTTTAAACAGCTAAACTTTGCATGAAAGAATGTATGGCCTAAATTAAAAACAAGCGTAGATCACAATACAATGCACAAAGATAACATAAACATGAAAATAACACACAAATTCACACACCACTTCTAGGGTACGCCTCATTGTTGCCTTGCCTTCGAAACGTGGTCGTCGAGTATAGGACGTTTTAGTAAGTCCTTGTGTCCATGACATGATCCAGTTGCCTCGAAACGGTTGCCTCGGAACAAATTGCCTCGGAATAGTTGCCTCGGAATAAAAAGATCAATGGCATAAGGGTAGCTTCTAAGGTGTCCTACTGTTGCTCTGGTGACCACACTGTCCTTAATCCTCGAATTGACCCGAACACCTCCAATGGTGGTGCTACCTACCTCTCAATGGTGGGATGACACTACCTAAAGGACATTTACACAGCCTAATTCCTTAGGGTAGGTAGACGACTCGTAGATACTTGCTCTAATTCAAAAAACAAACAAAACTCTTTTCACACCGACACTTTCAAAAAGCTTTCAAAACAATTTTTCAAACACTCTTCAGGACTGATACAAGAGTCGATCTGAAATTTTTAAACGAAACTTTTTCAAACCCACTCACAATTGAAAAGCAAACAAACATTTTGAAAACACAAATGAGCAAGTATCTAAGAGCCCATGGATAACCATGGATAGAAAGGGTGCTAACACCTTCCCTTTCTATAAATCTACCTCCCGAACCGAGAAACTATCTCATAAGGAATTTCTCTGTGCTTTTGTCCTTTCCATGTTGGAGAAAATAAAAGACGGTGGCGACTCTTGCTTCCGCGACATTTCGCGAACCAGCGTTAAACAGTCAGTTCCAGATCCACCGATCACACGAGGCAACCGTTTCGAGGCAACTTATGATCTTTGGACAAGAGGGCGACCTCTAAAACTTCCTATACTCAATGACCACGTTCGAGGCAACCAAGTGAGGTGTACCCTAAGAGTGGCATGTGCAAGTGTGTTATTTCAGTTAATTTTATCTGTGCATGTCAATGGTGAGCTATTGTTGATTTTAAATTCATACATTTGATCTTGTCATGCATTGCCTGTTTATCAAACATCTAACAGTTAATATTGTGCGGAAATTAAATTGCGGGAAATTAAATCTAAAACTATTACAAGGCGTCGGGTATATACATCGCCAAAAACAAACCCTTTAAATTTAAATTGCGGAAAATAAAATAAAGCAATAAATAATTAAAGTCCTAATTTAACTATTTCATTCCCGGAGTAATTACAATATTGGAAATAATGGTACGCGTCCGAGAAAATTAAATTGGCGTATTTTTAGGGTTTTGACCCTTTTTTATTAAAGAAAGCATGTTTTTGTTATTTTTGAATTAAATTAAACCTAAACTAATTATTAATTAATTAATAAAATATATATATATATATATATATATATATATATATATATATATATATATATATATATATATATATATATATATATATATATATATATATATATATATATATATATATATATATATATATATATATATATATATATATATATATATATATATATATATATATATATATATATATATATATATATATATATATATATATATATATTTTTTTTTTTTTATATTTAAGGAGATAAAAATAAAAATGATTAAAATTATTAAAAGCCTAATTCTAAATTAATTTTAATTTATTACAAAAAATATTAAAGTTGTACCTAATTAAAAAACTAAATTGATTAATGTTTATTTACAAAATAAAATAATGAAATTAAATTTAATAAATAAAAATAATGTTTTTTATGTTTTCTGATTTTATTAAGAAAAATATTAGTTATTTGGTTAGTAATTAATTAAGAATAATAAAAATAAAACAAGTAAATAAATAAAATATTAAAAGAAAAGAAATAACCAAGGGGGTACTGGGCCCAATTTGGGGGTGGAATCAGCATTTCAGAGGCCCAATACGTCCAAGCCTGCCTTGACTTTTCCCATCCAGTGTGCGCTTGTTGACTTGGACGCACGATAGTCCTTCATTCCTGGCCACCAGATTTGGCCTGAAGGCCATCTGGCACGTTGAGATTGCAAGCGTATGGTAGACCATGCTTTGGAGATCACATGCAATCACCTGAAGAAAAATCAAATAAATGTTTTGGGGGACCTGGGATTCGAACCCAGGTCCCAAGGGGTTTTCCACTCACGCTTCCACCAACTGAGCCATGCTGCCTATTTGTTAATGGAATACAAAACAAATAATATATTGAAAACATTTAATATGCCTGGGAATTAAAAAAAAAAGCGCTAAACGTTTGAACGAGCCAATGGGAAGAGGACGCGTAGTCGTCTTCTTCACAAATCTCCTGTTTCGTTACCTGCGGATTTTTATCCGCAGGAAGATCCGTGGCTTGCTTCCAAAACTCGTTCTAGGCCACAAAAATGCAAGCTAAGACCATCATTGGATTCGTCTCTCTTCCTTGAACACATCCATGGTCGTTATTGGTCCTGATTTTGCCTGTATAAAAAATGCCCAAAAAACAAGAACACAAACCCTAGCTTCGGATCTAAGGTTATAGGCCATGAAAACAAAATTGAATAATGCAGACATGTTGGAAATTATGCAAGGATCAAGATTATGTCAATATTTTGGCAAAAAAATGCAAGAATATGGATTCACGATTCCATGTCCAGAGCTATGTTCGTGGGCACTTACAACGCGATTCAGGAGGTCTCAAGGCCTGGTTTTGATTGCTTTAGCTCCACTGGATGTCAGGCAAGGGAGTAGCGTTGAGATCTTGGGTTGAATCGCGCTCTAACCAAGGTTTTGATCTCACACTTTTGCAAGCTTTTTTCAATTCTTGTCTGGCCGTTTCTGCAGTGCTTAGCTCGTATTCTTTGTATGCCTAGCTTATGTGTGTATAAGGGAATGAATTAGGTCAAGAGTTGGGCTTTCAATCCATGTGCGTTCAAGGTTTGGGATTTGACATGATCACCATTGATAAAGTTTCCAAAATTGTACCAAATCTGATATTTTGTGCACAACAATGCTTGATACGAATTTGATTAGGTGTATCTTGGTAATAAAGACCTGTAATGATCAAAAAAATCTCATTCCATTAATTTTTGGATTTTATTTGAATTATTGATTTAAAATGAATTAAATCAATAAAAACCAAATAAAATAGAAAAATAAATGATTGGTCATGAAATTGAAGAAAGGACATGTGTGTGGTGTGACAAGATCATATCAAGTGGAAAAAAGTGGGCCCTTTTGTCAAAAATTGGAGTTTTGAGGATAGTTGACTTTTGGCAATTTTGGAAAAATGCCCAACTTCAACAATGCATAACTTCTTCAATTTTGAACTCTTGGAGGTGTTATTGGAATTTTTAGAAACCTTGAGATTTCCTATAACCAACCGTTTTGGTCTCATATCATTTTGATATTCCATGCTCAAGTTATAAGCTTTGGCAAAAAAGGTGTTTTTGTTGACTTTCAAAAATGACCTATAATGTCCAAATTTGTAACTTTTTGTGAGAGCATTTCTTGATCTTTGGGTGTGAATATGTATTGTAGGAAATTGAATCCTCTTAAAAATAAGCTTTGAATGGGTCATTTCTAATAAAGTATGAGAAAGTTATGCTTGGTCAAAGTTGAGTTGACTTTTCCTACAAAACCCTAATTTAGCAACTTTTGAATCTTGATGAATCTTGAGCAATCCTTGATGAATCATGATCAACACTTGATCAAATGATGAATTATCCTTCAAAATGAGAATGTTGGCAAAAAAATCTTGAGGTTTGACTGTATTTAGGTCACAGTTGACTTTTGCCCTAGCACAGTCGATTTTTGGACTTCTTGAGCAATTGACTGACCAAACTTTCTCTGCAAGGCTTGAAATTTGACATGGATGAACTTGAGAACATATTAGGACATTGGGGAGAATTTGAGACTATTTTGATGTGAGGACCTTGATGCAACACAAAACCCTAATTTTGAATTGACTGCCTTAGGAGGTGATTTGACTGTCCAACTCTTGAGCCATCTTGAACAACTTAGAGATGATTCTTGACATGTCTTGAGAAATATGGGAGGGAAAATTTTGGGGTACAACAAGTATCCTTCTTCTCTTCACAGTAACTGACACATACAGAGTTGGTTCCACCAGCAACTTGTCAATAATTTTCCTCTTCACTAAATTCTTCCCAGTCATAGTCTTTCCACAAGTAGGTTCTAGCTCCCCCAGAAGATTGGCTTCATCTAGGTGAGCAATCAGACCATTCTCAGTCAGAATGTCTGATATTAATCTACCCATAGGAATCCAATTCCTTTTGGATTTGTGGTTTTTCATCCTTTCGGCTTCCCTAGTCTCTTTTACATGATTCCAAAGATGTTCAAACAACAAATAAGGTAAATCAATTTTTACATTTGTTCCAAGGCAGAACAACAAGTATTGTTGATCAACATTAATATAATCTGGAGAGCTGGTTTCTTTCCTATGGTGAATACACCCATGGATTATCCTCGCCCAAATATTGTATTTATCTTTCAAATCCCTGACTTTAGAAGATCCTTGACCATTTATGAAAATTTCTGAGTAGACTGTTGACATTTCCAGTCTTCCACTTGGCATACCTGTTACTCCAAGTCCTTTAAACCCTAACAACTTTCTGATTAAATTTTCAGTAATGGAGATTTCCTCACCCATTACGAAAGAGAGAATAACTTTAGGGGTTGCAATTGCATGTATCCAGAATTCCTTTACCAGGTGTGGAAAAACTGGACCAATGAGACGGTCAAAAAAGTTTTCCCAACCTTGAAACTTAACATCAGGAAACAAATCAAAACCATTTTCTCTTAAATTCTCAAAATCCACCATTATCTCACTTAAAACTTCCAAGCTGTCTACAGGAATGAGAGTTGTTCTCTCAGGCACGACGCATTGCTTAGAGTGGATGTTCTCATAATGGGTAGAGGAAGAAGCCATTGGAGCACTTAGAGATGAGAGATGAAAAAGGGTTTTAGAGAAAAAGTACAGAAACGTTGAGTTTGAAAGAGACGGTAAAAATGAAAAAGGGTTTTTCCATAAGTATTTATATGAAAAAATTTCAGAAATAGGTTTAGAAATAAAACTGTAAATTTTTTTAAAGAATTTAAAACGAATCTCATCATTACAAGCATTTAATGATTTTGCTAAAAATTAGGGGAAAACGTGAGATTAGCTAATCATTAACAGTTACCTAGAACATCATCAGTAGCTTTTGCACGCGTGACTTTTCAGAAACGCACCGCGTGTTGCACCTCGTGTTCATCTCCTGAGGGTTGCATGTGACCGTTGTTTGTTCTAATGAATTTCTGAACTATACTTAGAAATGAAACGTTAGAACATTTCAGAACTTTTCATATAGCTTCTAATGTAACTTCTCTTCTAACTTCTGAAGAGTTGTTAATCAGAACATCCATTTCAGAATATTCTGAAGTCAAACACATAAGATAAATATTATTTTATTCAGGACATAATTCCATACAAATATTTTTCAAAATGAAATTAAATCTATCTTCTGAAAGGGGTTTGGTAAAAATGTCAGCCCATTTATGGCCTGTTTTTACAAAAATTAAATTTAAAATTCCCTTATGAATATAGTCCCTTATAAAATGATATTTAATTTCAATATGTTTGACTTTAGAATGTAAAATTGGATTCTTAGAAAGACAAATAGCAGAAGTATTGTCACAGAAGATAGGAATCTTACTTTCATAAAGATTAAAATCTTCTAGTTGACTTTTCATCCAAATCATCTGAGAACTCATCTCTTCTGAGTGGGTTGATCAGATATTCTCAGATTATCCAGATCATTGTCAAGAGGATGATCTTCTGAGTCTTCCTTTGCTTCTGTTCTTTCAGAGTTTGAGGGGTGATCTTATGTACCTACAGAAAAATCAATTTGCTTTGGCTGTTGCTGGCCAAGCATATCAGCAAACCTGACTTTGATTGATTCTTCGACAATCAGAGTTTCTGTGTTGTATATTCTATAGCCTTTTGAGCGTTCAGAATATCCAAGCAGAAAACATCTTTTGTGCTTTAGAATCAAACTTGTTCAGTATAAAACAAGTATATTAAAATATTGAAATATAGGATGTTTCTAGTGGCCTAGAGGAAGAATCAACAATTTATGATTTAAAAGAAAGTCCTGAAAACTTTCCTTTTAGACATGCTTTGTTCAGAGCTTCTGAAGTTGTAATTCCATTCATGTTTCCAATAGTTTTAGAGCCATTAATCTTCTGTTTCTGATTACCTCTGAACCCCTAGAATCTTTTAGATTCCAGGCCTTGGAACATATGCTTTCTTTCCTCCATGAGTAGATAGCATCCAGATTCCTGGTGTTAGAACTGGAGTATCAACCTTGCTGTTAAAAATATCTGCAACATAAATGATTTTGTCTTTTGGTACCCATATCTTTTTGGGTCCTCTTGGGTTAAAGTATTTAAAGTTCTGTTTGAACTTTGGTTTAGCATAAGATTTTCCAGAGTAAGATGTATATTTAATATGATGTGTGTGCCCAGTGGTGAAGTGAGAATAGAGAGGAGTACGTTTGATAACCAGATCCTTAACTTTCTTAGGAAGAGTTACTTTGCCTTTGTATCCTATACCTATTCTGTCTTTCTTTCTAACTCCATAGATCATTGAAGCCATTTTGCTTCCATCTATGTTTTTATCTAGAAACTTCTGAAAGCTTTGATCATATTTCTTTATGATCTTATCAGCATTACTAGGATCTTCTGAGATTATTTCCTTCTGAGAGTTTTGTAGATCATTTTCTAGTTTTGAAATCTTTTCTTTTAACTCATAGTTTTCTGATATCATACTCTTAGATACTTCAGAGTCAGAAGCAAGATCCTTTTTCAGATTCCTGAATTTGACTTGAAGCTGCTGATATCTTTCTAGAATTTCACTTAGACTTTCTCCTAGTTCAGCTTTAGTGAAATTAACAGTGAAGTCAGGGAATACCTCTTCAGTGTCTGATTTTGATTTTGATTCTAATCCAGAGGATTCTGAGACATCTGATAAGTTGTCGGTTTGAGCTATATTGTCTTGTTTATCTTCTGATTCTGTTTCTTCTTCAGAAGATTCAGAATCATCCCATGTTGCCATAAGACTTTTCTTCTTTTCCTTAACTAACTTCCCTTTATGTTTCTCCTTCTGAAGCCTAGGACACTCACTTTTGTAATGACCTTGTTTATTGCATTCATAACAGGTAATGATTCTGTTACTTGATATTCTATGTCCAGAGTTATTTCCTGTTCTTCTGGAGTTTCTGAAATTCTCCTGCTTGTGCTTCCACAGTTGATTGATCCTTCTGGAGAGCAAGGATAGTTCATCTTCTTCTGAAGCAGATTCTTCAGAGTTTTCTTCTTTACCCTGAAAAGCTTTAGTTTCATATTTTATAATTGATTTAAGGGAAATGGACTTACCTTTCTCTTTAGGCTCGTGCTCATCAAGTTCTATCTCATGACTTCTGAGAGCACTGATGAGTTCTTCAAGAGACACGTTGTTCAGATCTTTAGAAACTTTGAAAGCTGTGACCATAGGAGCCCATCTTCTGGGTAAGCTTCTGATGATCTTATTAACGTGATATGCCTTAGAATATCCCTTGTTCAGAACTCTCAAGCCAGCAATCAGAGTTTGGAACCTTGAGAACATATCTTCTATAGATTCACTTTCCTTCATCTTGAAGGCTTCATACTTCTAGACGAGAGCCAGAGCTTTAGACTCCTTCACTTGAGCGTTTCCTTCATGATTCATTTTAAGAGACTCAAACATATCATGTGCAGTATCTCTATTTGTAATCTTTTCATATTCCACTTTAGAGATAGCATTTAGAAAAATATTTCTATCTCTATGATGATTTTTGAAATCAGCTTTTTGCTGTCTATTCATATTTTTCCTATCAATCATATTTCCTTATGTGTCAGTAGGATGTTTGTAACCATCCAAGACTATATCCCATAAGTCACTATCATGACCTAGAAAGAAACTTTCTAGTCTATCTTTCCAATAATCAAAATCTTCTCCATCAAACACTGGAGGTCTTGTGTAGTTATTCTTGTTTTGTTCATTTGCCATTGTGTTTTCTTCTGGATCTTTTCCTGACACGGTTAAGTGTTGAATTCAGAGTCAAGCTCTGATACCAATTGAAGGTGAAGAAAACACTTAGAAGGGGGGAGGTTGAATAAGTGACTCTTTTTCTTTTCAAAACAAAGCTCAACAATAAATGAAAGACAAGGTTATTTTTATCCTGGTTCGTTTGAACTCAAACTACTTCAGTCCACCCGCCAAGGTGATTTCGCCTTTCTCAACAAGGACTTAATCCACTATAATCAACTGATTACAATCACACAACAACTGTTGTGACTAACAATGCACAAGTAACCTTACAAGTGACTAACACCACTAAGACTTAACTAGTCCTAGTCTACTTGAGAATTCTGACCAACCTTGGTCTCTCAAGGAACAATTACAAGAGTTTAATCTTGCAGATAGTGAAATAAGATTTGCTTCTAATAAAGCTATATCACAACTATTATTTTTCACTTAGAATAAATTGCACAAAGTGTATGAATAATGTTTGTGAGCCCAAAATATTTTGTGTTGCTTTTGCTTCTTTTGAATTTGTTCAGTTCTATTCAGAACTTCAGATGTTCAATCTTTAAGCGTTTCAGCAATAGTGCGCTTGAACGGTTAGTTGGCTTGTAATAAATGTCTTTCTATATATAGTAAGAACAAAATGACCGTTTCTGCCTTCAAAAAGTGGAGAGCATTAAATGCTTGCGTGTTTCCTTGCACTATTCCATTTTCCAAGAAACTAGCTTAGACACTTGAGTGCTTACAACCGTCTTTGCATTAAATGAGCAAACGACACTTCTAAGAACATGTTTCCTGAAGCTTGACAAGACAAGTTGGCTTTTGCATTCTTTCAGAACTTGCTTCAACGTCTTGAATTCAGAACATGCTTTGCTTATCTTCTGAACAATGCTTTGCTTGCTAAGAACTTGATCAGCGCTTGCTTTCATATAAACTTCTGAATAGCACTTGCTTTCAAGTAATCTTCTGAACAAGGAATCCTGCTAAGTGTTAGAAGATGCAATTAAAATAATTTTCTTACCAGAGTCAGCATCAGCAGTTGCGCTTAAAGCAAATAGTTCTTTCATTTAAAGAACTTCTTCATATAATTTTTAGCTCAGCACATCAAAATGCTTCTGTCAGAACATTATCTGAAACATTCAATTACGTTCATCAGAGTATAAATTATCTAAAATATAATTTATTGTTATCATCAAAACTCTGAGATAAATCAGAACTAATCTTATTCTAACAAGGTTGGTTATAAAGTAGCTTACATGTCCGAAGGTGTTCATATATAGAAATAAACTTCCAAACACCCATGGTAGTTTGCAATAGGAAACCTAAAAAGATACTCTTATTTGATGGTCATCGAAGCCTTTCCTATTACGCAAATCAAGTTAATTTATCTTGATGATAAAGTGTTATATTGTGTCACTAATGGTTATCCAAGAGGTGGGAAGGGTTATGAGTTATTGGGAGTGGAACCTGAAGGACTGAAGTTCATCAATCTCACTGTATTATTTTTAGCGAGTCCTATTAGGGGAAGAAAAGTAAAGATCAGGGGATGAAGTTTTCAAAAACTATGGTAGAGAATACTCAATTTGAGGTGGAGTTTCCTTCTATGGATACTAGTAGTAGTGGGGGCATAATTAAAGAGGTATTTTATTATCATTAAACTCTTGATAAGATGAATTATTAAATCAATTTGATTTTGAAACTATGGATAGGATTCGTTCTTTGATAGAGAGTTCTTATGACTGTGAAGATCCTGATGAGATTAATGCCCTATGGAATAACTTCAGAAAATTGATGGTTTCCAGCACTTATGAGCTACAGTTATTCTGTTTCAAGGATGCTAGAAGAAAGGTAATTGCAAATCTTGGTATCAGGAGACCTCCTCCTCTAGTTCTTCTACTCCCAATACCAGAAGTTGAACTTCCCTTGGCAGTTTCTATCCAAGAGACCCAACCTTCTAAGAAGACTCTAAAAGTCGGCACTTCTTTTGGAGAGTTGAAGACCTCTGTTTCTGGCTCAGATATTGTTCCTTTAGAGATCAAGGAAACTCTGGATGAGCCCAGAAAAGAGAATGCGTTGTAATACCAAGAAGTGTTTCCTACATCTGGACTTGAGATTTTGATGATAACTTCACATGTTATCTTAGAGAACAATTGTATACACTACTGGTTTCGTCTAGTGTGTAGATGCTGCTATAATGTTCTGACTCTAGTACAAGGTGTGTGACGTCATCAGGTTCTGGACATACACTCTAGAAGAAAACATGTGGTTACATGTTTCAGTAAAGTCAAGGTTCTGAACTGATCTTCTGCAACATGTCTTAGCAATGTTAGTACAAGAAGTTCTTCTCGTGGCTTTGAGGTTTAGCTTTGGAGTTCTTTTAAACATTTACTCATGTGTTACAAGTTCTGAATATTATGAAGAACAAGGTTCTCCTGAACAAGTTCTGATGATCTGAAGAAAAGGAAGTTCTTACAACCAAGTACTGAAGACTCTGAAGAACAAGGTTCTATGTGACAAGTTCTGAAGACTCCAAGACTTAAGTTCTAAGGCTCATAAGAAATATTCTTCTACAACAAGCTTCAATGTTCAATATTCAAATATCTGAAGCCTTTGAAGATAAGAAGAAAGTTCAAATGGTTAATGTGTGATGTTGAGAAAAAGGTACATAAAGTGTTTGTGACCTCTACCCTCTAGGGTGGCGTAAGGATAATCCTTTATACTGTATTGACAACCACTCTCATTGTGACTGTTGGGAACAAACAACTTGATTTATGGCTATCTTTCTTTACTTAACGGATCTCTCTTTACAAGCTTAATAGAAAAATATTATTCAGAGGAAAAGGTGGAAAGCTATCATTGAACAGTGACAGGATACAAAAATATTATTTTATACTGTCTAAACTCTTACACCTTATTCTATCTGTTGAGAACTAACTGTTGGTGCATGAAAAGTTTGTTCTATCCTCATAAAGTCTCTCTCTCTATCAAGGGTTATAAAAGAAGATCAAAGCTTCAAAGATAAATTGTTGGTTAGCGGTTTAACCATTGTCATTGGGCAACAAGCTTCATCCTGTGGAAGGAAAGTAGTAGACTATGAAGATGTTAAAGATGCAATGTTATACATACTAAAGACCACTAAAGAAGAGAGAAAATAAAAAATAAGACTACAAGATGTTACTCCAATCACATACATCTTTGTAGATCCTAGAAGAAGCAAGAAGTTGTTGCTCGTAGCTTGCTCAAAGAAGATGAAGAAGAACACTACAAGATGATATCAGACTTATGATCATATTCATCTTTGTAAAACATTGTAATGAACACTAGACTTGTTGCTCAAATAGTGTTTATGTTCATATCTCTTCATGTAAATTTTTTTAACACTTGAGTTGTTGCTCATAGATGTGTTAAACAATATGTGCTCAAAACACTTGTGTAATCTGTTTAGAAGAAGCATTCAAGTAAACACAAGAAACCCCATCAACTGTTGTTGATTGTTTCCTTAAGAGACTGAGTGAAGGTCTAATCTCAAGAAGATAATGGTTGTTGGTCATTATGGGAAATCCTGATATGAGATTCTGCCAGATCAGGTTCTATTGGGTCAATGATTGTTATATCTGGTTGGATCATTGAACATATCATTGCAAGGTTCCTTGAGAGACTGAGTGAAGGTATGTTCTCAAGAATACAATGGTTGTTGGTTATTATGGGAAATCCTGATAGGAGATTCTACGGAATCGAATTTTATTGGGTCAATGATTGTTATATCCTGTTGGATCACAGAATATATCATTGGAAGGTTCCTTGAGAGACTGAGTGAAGGTCAGATCTCAAGAAGATAATGTCTGTTGGTCATTATGGGAAATCTTGATGGGAGATTTTGAGGAATCAGATTCTGTTGGGTCAATGGTAGTCATATCTCAAAGAGGATCGAGTGAAGGTCAGACTCTTGTGAGATCCCTGATGGATATCATTGCAAGGAAATCCTGGTAGGAGATCTTGAGGGATTAGGTTCTATTGGGTCAGTGAATGTTATATCCGGTTGGATCCCTGGACATTTCATTGTATGTTAGTCACCGAAGGTTGCTCGTGTGATTGCAATTAGTTTGTTTATAGTGGATTAAGTCCTTGGATAAGGCGAACTCATCCTTGCAAGGCTGGGCATGAGTGGACTAGCTAACGGTGAACCTGGATAAAATACTTGTGTCCTTTATCTTCATTGTCTTTATTGCTATTATCATTTAAGTGCTTAGAATTCTAATGGGGAATGTTTTCTATGAGCACAACTTAAACCCCCAATTTCTTGTGTTTTCTCTACCTTCAATTGGTATCAGAGCCTGACTCTGTTATTGATTTAAGATCAAACACATAACCGTGTAGAGAGAGATCCAGTTAGAGAAAATTATGTAGTTGTTTGCTACTCAAATGATAAAAATCTTTTTTGATTCAAAACTCATTCTGCAGAGGACTCAAAACTCTGGGCTAGAATCAGAAAATTTGAAGACAAAATTCCTGAAATAAGTTCTCAGGATTCTGAAGGCTCAAGTACATGATGGAAATGGATTTATCTTCTCATTCAACATAAGTTTTCCATCAGAGGCAAAGGTCATCATTCAACACTCCATATCATCAATTGAAGCTTACATTCAAACAACAACTGCAAGCTGTTATAGATCTAATCAACGTCACATTCCAAATATCCACCAAGAACTCTACACAAACTAAAGCTTCTCAATGTTATGATCTTTAAAAATCAGATAGAGAAGTCGCCAGAAAGATTTGAAGAAGTGTTGCACAGAAGAATTGGAATTCAAGAGGAGGAGATGCTATCTACCAAGGAGCAAAATAATTCAACTCAGAATTATGAAGAAAATGAAGCAGCTATTGAAAACGAAGAAGTGAAGAAATCAGAAGATGATCATCCAGAAGGTCCTTCTTTTCAAACAAAATGCTGCTAGATACTTCTAAATAGTTAAGAGTTATCCTTGTCAGGAAATATCGTTTATTTAAGTTAGCATATGTAAATTCTTTTCTCATCATGAAATATTAGGTTCTCTGTTAGCATTCTCTTAACCCCTAACTAGAGAAATTATAACTCATAAAAATGTGAAAAACTAAAAAGGATTCATCTAAAAATCATTAATTAATCCAACACGTGTAGTAGTCTCCCTTTTAAAAATTCTAGTGCCTATATTTAATCTCTTTATAGGTATCCATGTATCATTTGTCATGTGTCTTGAAACTTATAGATACACCTTCCACACAAGCTTTCACTCTCTATACTATCACTCTCCATACCTCCAGCTATCCGCTCATAATTCAAAACCTGTGTGTTTTTGTTCTCTTCATCCCGTAAAAGCCTCATCATAAAGTCTCTCGATCATTTTTCCCCATCTCCTAAAGATATTTATCCTTTGCTAATGGCATCTAAAAGCTTTCTTGGTTTTGAGGATCTTCTTGAAGTTGTTTGTGAACTTCCGTCCAAATGTTCCCAGGGTAGGATCTGATGAGCTTGGTCTTAACCAAAGTATCATCTAGCATGGTTGGTCTAACTAATTTTCCATGCTTCATGGACCTGTCTATCCTTATCTTGTACGCCTCTGTCGATGGTGACTTAGTCCTTTCATCCTTCTTCAGTAACAACATTACCATCACTCCAATATCAATTACTACTGCAATCAGGTGTCCTCAAATCAGAACCACAATTGAATAATTTCAACTTCCTCTCTCTTTCGACGAAAGACTCAGCACAATCCATAACACCTCTGAAGGATATGAGCCAAACAATCCTAAAAATATTCTTCCCATAGCCAAAGTTTGGTTTCAACTTTTGCTAACCAACTTTTTACCTAGAGGAGTTAGTCTGGACTATCTAGTCTTTTCAGACAAAATCCTAATCTACCTTCTTGTGCATCATGTTAAAATCAACCTACCTCAAACCATTTTCAATTATCTTAGACGGTCAGTTGTCATGTCTAGAAAGTATCACCATTCATTTATCCCTTTTGGAAGATTTCTCTCTGTCCTCTTCTCTCAAGTCAGGATTATTGAAACAATTCGTCTAAATGGTTCCGACTATGTTCTTGAAGAAGAAAGATGTGAAGTTCTTAAAGTTTAAGTCTTTTAGAAATTCTACCTCCTTAGTGTTGTACCCCAAAATTCTCCCTCTTCATTTTAAGACCTAATTGGCTTATATTTCAGTACCATATGCATACATGCATGTCACTGGATTTACACTCATGGAATTGAGGCATTTCTCTGTAAGAAAGAGTTGCGAAATTGACTGTTCCGTTAAGTAACATTATGAAGCAGAACTCATGGTTTTCTGCATTTTAATGCGATTCGTATGTTTTCTAATCTTCCAATCTACAACCAAGAAAGTCATCAACATTTCAAGATCTTATGTGTTACAACACACTTTGAATTATGCAGAAAGTCAAGCGTTTCAGTCGATTTGAGACAGGGCAGACAAAAATTCAGTACGGTGTGTTTGAAGCTCAAAATTTCACAACTCAAGTTCAGAAAATGGTTTGAGATTTATTCTTCATCCGTTAGAACCGTCTTGAGTTCTTCTTCATTTCTTATGTTCATGCCGAAGACTAATTTTACGGGGAAGATTTTCCAAAGCGCAACATACTTGAATTACGATATAAAATGGATTTACCGTTTCTCTGGTTTTCAGACGCTTAAAAATTCACAACTTCTGACTGGAGTATCATTTTTGAGTGCCTCCTATATAATTTGAATCATCTTCTTATTTCCTCCAACTTTCATGTTCGGATCGAAATCCAATTCTTTGAGGAAGATCTTCCAATGCTCGAGTACTTTGAAGCTAAACGGTGAAAAAATAGTTAAAATACTGTGCTGAACCATTATTTTGAGGACGTTTAAAAATTCATAACTTTCGCCTGAATCAATGTTTTTGAGCCGTTCTTTAGGCGAAAATTTTTTCTGATTTTATCTTCAATTCGTATGTTCGGGTCGAGAGTCAATTCTGTACCGAAGGTCTCTGAAAGTGCGGTTTACCAGAGATTTTTACAGTGAAAAAAGATTGTCAGATGTTTGTTTTCCCAATATTGCGAAAATCATATCTCTCTCAATTTTTATCGTATCGAGTTGGTTCTTGAAGCATTGGATCAAAAATTTTGTTAACTACAACTTTACTTCAGACCCTGAGTCCGAATGGTGCTCCGAAGGCTTCCGTTTATGATTCGTTTTGCAAATGGAACAGTGAAATATGTTTCTGAACCGAAAGAGACAGCATCAGATCCGATTCAAAAATTCATAATTTTCTCGTCGTTTATCCGATTGAATCTGTTCTTTCAGCACCGTATCATAAATTTCGCAATCTTCAATTTTGATGTTGAACTGAAATCGAGATTTCGCACCGACGATGATGTGGCATTTTGCACTCACATTGTGCATTAAATTTGCTGACACTGAGAAAACAAGGCCCAACCCAAATTCAAATCCAAGGCCCAATTGGAGAGAGTTTATATTCAAAAATCAGAATTTTTCTCATAACTTCACTCACTCCCAAAAACACCTCTCAATTTTCTCTCTATTTTCTCAAGGATCAAACTTCATTTTCTCTCAATTTTGCTCAAGAACAACAACAACTTCATCACATCTTCATCAACCTTCAAACACAAAAACTAAACAAAAGTCCAAATCTTTTCTCCTCTTATGATCAACAAACCGGTCACCACCACCGATCCTACTCCGGCCACCGTGGACTGCCGCTAACAACTCCCGCCGCTGCCGATTTCACAGCAATCTCTCTCCATCCATCGCTGATTTTTCGCAGACTCCTCCCTCCTCCATTTTCTTTTTCTATCGTGACTCAAACTACATCAAGCTCCTCTTCACTTCATTTAGGTATCTCGTCTTGCTTTTGATTTTCAATTATTGTTTGAATTGCTTAATTGAAAGGTTGAATTGAAGTTGTAATTGAATTTCATATTTGAATTGTGATGCGGAGTTAAATTATAATGTTGTTATGTTGAATTTAGTTGATAAACATGAAGTGATTTGAGATAATGTTGTGTTATCATGATTTGAATTTGTTGCAAGTTATGTGTTTGTTAAAATGCATGAACCATGCTTGATTGAACTTTGAGCTTAATTTTATGAGTTGAATTGTTGTGTGAATTTAATTCTTGAATTGTTGAACATACTTGAACTTGGAGTTGTTGAATTGTGAAGAATGTTGAAGAAAGACATAGGTTGAGCAATTACATAATTGATGTGAATTTTGTTTTCATATCGGTAAAAATCATTCAAATCTTGAATATCGAATTTGGAATTCACATGTCAATTATGGAATTGTGTTGGAGTTTTTATGGAGTAATCATGTGTTAAAATAATTTCCAATTCCATTTTTGTGAATAGGCTTTCATTTTTAATGTAAAAAGTTCAGATTCAGAAATTAAATTAACACTTGATTTTGTGGTTGAAATCCTCTTTTTGGACATGATTTGGTGCATAAGGTTACATGTTGTTGATGATTAATGATCAATATACTTGGAATGGATGTTTGGACAACATTTATGCCAAGATTTCCCACTTACGGATTGAATTTCCACTTGGTTTACACGTTTATGA
Organism: Vicia faba; assembly: GCA_948472305.1. Taxonomy (NCBI): domain Eukaryota; kingdom Viridiplantae; phylum Streptophyta; class Magnoliopsida; order Fabales; family Fabaceae; genus Vicia; species Vicia faba. The sequence goes on from OX451738.1 coordinate 972,991,306, forward strand.
AGTTGTTGTCCAGGATTTGGAAGTAGTACATCCGCTTGGAATTAATTCACGGGAACCACTTTTTTGAGTCTGTTGATGCGTTTGTAGCTAACCATGTGATTTTGAGTCAATTTCGTTCTGACTTTTTGTGCACTTAATTTTTGAATTTGGTGCTATTTGGTGATTTTTGACATGTTCTTTGAGTTTATCTTTCATTTGATGCACGTCTATACTTTACTGTTCATTCATGAAACTTTGTGATTGAGTTTGCTTGGTTGCAATATTTTTTTGGGTTAGTTTTTCAAATAAGCGTAGTGCTGCCCCATTTTGTAAAATGCACCCGGATTTAGTTTTAATTGTTGGTTTATGCTTCATTGCATTTGCTTTGGTCATTATAAGACATGTGTATTGAGTTATGTCGGGTTCGGTTCGATGTTTTGTACATTTCTTTGTGTGATGAACATGCTGCACGAAATTCACTTTTATACCTCCATTACTTGTTTCATTTCACTTCATGCATGATAATATGTCATTTTAACTTATGATTTCGATTGTTGAGTTACATTTGATATCCCTTGTTATTTTCTAACCTTTCTTGTGAAATTGTGCAAGTTTTGGAAGGCGGTTCGTCATGACACATGTGTTCGGATTTTACCATTTGCTTGTGTAGCATGGCTCAGTGTAGGATATTGGCTTGAGGCGCATTGCTTGCGATTTATTTTTGCATTGTACACTGGATGACTGTATTGGATATTATTTTTGACCATTTCATTTGTTGATGCTAGCTTGCTTGAAGTTTTCCGAAGTATTTCCGCTTTGCTTGCTTGCTGTATAACAAACATTTTATCCGTTTGGTATTACTTCACTGCTTGGTTTATCTTTCATCACTTTATCGCTTTCTAGATATCATGAGAAGTAAGATAATAAAGAGCGTGTGCTCAAAGTCGTTGTTTAAAGTCCTTTAGAAGGAACTCTGCACTTGTTTTCTAATTGAGTTTGTTGATTGTTTAAAGACCTACCCTTGAAGTAGGCATTCTGTTGTGTGTTTACATTTGTGCCCAAAGACCTCAAAGAGGAGTCCCATTCCCATTCTCCCATTGTTAAATCCTAAAAGAAGGCAAGCGGAGTAGGGTTCGAAATCAACCCGTGCAATTTAAATTTTTGTCATCCTTGGCCCGCGTTGTACGCCGATGCTTTGAAGTGTGCTTCTCTCGTTATCGAGTTGGTCAGATGGAAAAGGGATTTGCAATCAATCCTCCACACTTTGTCTTAAGCTCATGTCGAGCGACATTGATGCTCCGCATTTGTTCATACTGTCTTTTATCTCCTACCTCGATTCTCGATGTCTTGGTTAGGTGCTTAGTCGCCTTGGACATTCACTTCCCCCCTACTTTATACTTCTTGCCTTGGTGACATGATACCTTAGTTAAGAGTAGCTTTTATGACCCCTTCTTGCCTAGATGAGATATCTATGGTAAGGAACTTCCTCCCTTTTACCTACCTTGATGATTCGATATCTTGGTTAGGCCTTTTTGACTTGAGCTAGCGTGCGCTACTCATGACATGTGTGTGCTCTCTTGAGCTTATTGATTACTTGTTTGCTTTTCATCCTTATATATACCATGTTCCCTTAGGTTTTGAACCATTGTATGCTCCCTTAGGATTCGCTTGTGTCAATTCTGATGCAAGTTAGACATTATGATTGTAATCTATGCATGCTAACATAAGTATATATTTCACTTTCAAACTCAACCTTAGGACCATCATTGTATGATAACATTAGGGATAAAGCTAGGTAGTCTCCCTTAGATTTTTTTCTTTCTTTTGCATCCTTAAAACTAAAACTATTTTCCTGGCAAATGCATAAAACACCTAACAACTTTCAAATCCCTTTTTAAGGTAAAAAATATCAATAAATGCAAACTTTTTTTCGCCTTTGGGCCTTTTGTTTCAAACTTTTCAAAAGAACATGTTAATTCATTTATGTGCCAACGTGTGAGTCTCCAAATGTCGAGTTATGGCAGAAAGCAAAATTAATATTGTTCATTAAAAATACAAAACAAATAGAAACTATTGAGCCTAACTACGACACTCTGATTCCTTAAAAGGGACACATAGGCATATGGTCGTGGGGCTCAGCCGAGTGAAGCTTTATAAATATTTCCTTCTTTTCCTCGTGTTTTCTTTTGCATGCATTCCCTCTTTGCATTTTTATTTTTAGCTTATAAGCTTTAGATTTGATCACACCTTTTGATTAGAACAACAAGAGTGGATACTGTAGAGTACTATGGGTGTGTGGGGTGCTAATACCTTCCCCTCGCGTAATAGACTCCCTTACCCGATCTCTCGGTCGTTTGACCTTGATTTCATCCTTCTCAGGTTTACTCGATGTTTACATTTCCCTTCCTGTGGGATAAAAAACATTCGATGGTGACTTCATTGATTTCATCTCGATGATATATTTTTGCCGGTTGTTTCACTTAGGAATATGTTGTATTAGGACATTCATGTTTCGTCCTAGGTATAATTTCCTCTTCAGATAAAAACTCCTCTAGTAATAAGTGTCCAGTCTAATACATACTCTTATAAAAACAAATGAATATTTTTTTCAAACTAGTTTCTATATAAGTAAAGAACCGCTAGTCTAACTAGAATCTGTTATCTTCTTAAAATCCTAGGTATATTCCAACACCTTAAGTAATAAGTCACTTCTAGGTAATAGGTAGAAATCCTTATGCTTCAATTAATGTCACAATAATCCTATAAACCTGATTCACTCCTTCTTGACATTAAGTATTATGTCCTAAGCTGTCACATCATAATCTTATGCGTGATACGCCTCTCTACCTTGTCATCTGTCCAGTTAGTCACACTCTCTATCTATATATTCACATCCTTCCTTGAATATATTTATCAACTCTTATTTCTCATCATGTCTCTAGTAACCTTCTTTGGAGATTAAAGTCTTCTTGAAATCATAACTAAAGAGCAAATCAAACTCTCTCGTCTCGACAATAGTCAGATATCGTGTAGTTTCTCCTGGGTCATTTACTTTTAAGAATGGACAAACTATTTCACTATGTTGGATAAACATGTTTACTCAAACCTTGTCAAATACTTCTGGAAACACGACCTTGTTGAAGGTAAAGGTTGTTCCATTTCCCCTCGTGCCTTTGGTGTTCCCATAATCATCACTACTTTTTCAATAGTTCTTGCAACTGGTTGTGAAAATGTTAGTCTCACTGTTGGACATATCATGAGTCTATATCATCTTGATGATAAGCTCTCTTCTCTCCACAACTCAACATCCAGCTACGAATCTAATAATCCCGAGTCCCTCCTTCCCATTCCAAAAAGTTGGATCAAATTTCTCTTAACCAATTTTCATCCTAGAAGAGTTGACACAAATATGATGTCTTATGAAGATCGGGTTCTCATTTTTATACTGGTCAATGATATCCGAATAAACTTGCCACAGTCCATCTTCAACTATCTGCAAAGTTCCATCACTCTATCCAGAAATAAAGTCAAGTCCTTCATACCTTTTGGAAGAGTTCTTTCTGAAATCTTCTTTAAAGAAGGAATTGTTAACATTATCCTGCAAATGGTCCGGTGAAGAAAAAGTGTGAAGTCTTCGAGGGGTGAATGGTGTCTGCTTAGTGTTTAAGTTTCCTTGTGTTTGTTTCCTCCAGTCTGTTTGCTCTATTTGTCTGTACTTTCTCTTTCAATTAATGAATTATGCTTCCTGTGTTACCTTTCTAGTTTTACAATTAATATGTGTGATTTATATTCTATCACTTATTCCCTTCAACTGCTTTTTTATATTCCCCCGTCTCTCTATCTTTATTACAGTTCTAATTTTATAATTAATTTGTTTTAAATTATATTCTCTCCAATTCCTTCAAACCGATATTTCAATATTTTTCTATCCCTGCTTAAATCATTAAATTCTATTTCCTGAGTTTATTATCTTCTTAATCTAATTCTCTATATCCCTTATCGCCTTTTTTATTTCTGACAAAGGGGGAGAAAGTAAAATATGATTTTTATAACAAATAACAAATATGTATAATGTTGTTGCTACTAACTGTTTGCTTGATGTTTCAATCTGGGAACTCTAAACAAGCTCACCAAGTATTCAAAGACAGGTTGAAGATGAAGATCCTAATGCAAACATTGAAAACCTTATGGATGATATCAACTCTAGTTTTATATCTAAGATGTTGTACATCTTGTGAATATATGAATATTCAAACAGATATACCAAACACAATTCAGACGTTATAAACTTACTGAAAGTAAGGTAATCTTGCTTGATATCATAATGTTCAGAAGTTGTTTACTTTATGAAAGTATGAAATTCAGACTCAATGCTGAGAAGTTGTGCTCTCTGAAAGGAAGTGAAGTCAACATTATGATGCATGCTTTTATACAGAGATGCCACTCAGAATCTATGCTCTGATACGCGTGCTTCAGCAATGTACGCTCTATTCAAAAGTTGTGAACTGTCTAAATGTATGATACAATAGAGAATATCAGATCAAATGCTGATGCTTGAGAAGCATAGTGTTTTGGTTGGGATATCAGAATCATGGTCTAGAAGCACTGATACATAATGCATGGCATTATTCAATCAGGCTCAAATCAAGTTTTAATTCTTCATCAAGTGCTGATAGAAACTAAGTTCTAAGATGAAGACCAGGTATTCTAGTCAGACTCTGATGAGTTGTTGTAGGGAAGTGTTACTTCTTTATTCTTATTTTCTAAATGCTCAAAGTTTATTTTGTGATTCATGGGCTCAGAGGGAGGCTCTGAACAAGCTTAAATGAAATTTTGAGTTTAACAGATTCAGGGGGAGCTGTGAGCTTAACTTTGAATTTGTCAGTTACAGTGACTACCCTGTATAAATTTTTCTAACAAAATACATGGTTTTGTCATCATCAAAAAGGGGGAGATTATAAGAACAAGAAGTGTTTCCTACATCTGGCCTTGATATTTTGATGATATCTTCACATGTTATCTTAGAGAATAATTGTATACACTAATGGTTTTTTCTAGTGCGTAGCTGCTGCTATAATATTCAGACTCTGGTACAAGGTATGTGACGTCATCAGGTTCTGAACATATACTCTAGAAGAAAACATGTGGTTACATGTTTCGATAAAGTCAAGGTTCTGAACTGATCTTCTACAACGTGTCTAAGGAACGCTAGTATAAGAAGTTCTGATCGTGGCTTTGTGGTCCAGCTTTGGAGGCCTTCTAAAGCTTTACTTCTATATTAAAAGTTATGAAGATTATGAAGAATAAGGTTATGCTGAACAAGTTCTGATGATCTGAAGAAAAGGAAGTTCTTACAACTAAGTGTTGAAGACTCTAAAGAATAAGGTTATATGTGACAAGTTCTGAAGACTCCAAGACTTTGGTTCTAAGGCTCATAAGAAAGATTCTTCTACAACAAGCTTCAACATTCAACATTCAAATATTTGAAGCCTCTGAAGATAAGAAGAAAGTTCAAATGGTTAACGCGTGATATTGTGAAAAAGGTACATAAAGTGTATGTGACCTCTACCCTCTAGGGTGGCGTAAGGATAATCCTTTATACTATATTGACAACCACTCTCATTGTGACCGTTGGGAATAAACAACTGCATTTATAGCTATCTTTCTTTACTTAACGAATCTCTATTTACAAGCTTAATAGAAAAATATTATTAAGAGGAAAAGGTGGAAAGCTATCATTGAACAATGACAGGATACAAAAATATTATTTTATATTGTCTAAACTCTTACACCTTATTCTATCCATTGGGAACTAACCATTGGTACAGGAAAAGTCTATTCTATCCTCACAATGTCAATCTCTGTCAAAGGCTATAAAAGAAGATCAAAGTTTCAAAGATAAATTGCTGGTTAGCAGTTTAACCGTTGCCATTAGCCAACAAGCTTTATCCCGTGGAAGGAAAGTAGTGGACTCTAAATATGTTAAAGTTGCAATGTTATACATACTGAAGACCACTAAAGAAGAGAGAAAAGAAATAAGAAAACTACAAGATGTTATTCAACTTCCAATCACATACATCTTTGTAGATCCCAGAAGAAGCAAGGAGTTGTTGCTCATAGCTTGCTCAAAGAAGATGAATAAGAACACTACAAGATGATACCAAACTTCTGATCACATACACCTTTATAGAACATTGTAATGAACACTAAAGTTGTTGCTCGAATAGTGTTTATGTTCATTTCTCTTCATGTAAATTGTTTTAACATTTGGGTTGTTGCTCGTAGAAGTGTTAAACAATATGTGCTCAAAACACTTGTGTAATCTTCTTAGAAGAAGCATTTCATGTAAACACAAGAAACCCCAACAACTGTTGTTGATTTGTTCCTTGAGAGACTGAGTAAAAGTCAGATCTTAAGATGATAATGACTACTGGTCATTGTAGGAAATCCTGATAGGAGATTTTGCGGGATTGGATTCTATTGGGTCAATGATTTTTATATCCGGCTGGATCATTGAACATATCATTGCATGGTTCCTTGAGAGACTGAGTGAAGGTCTGATCTCAAGAAGACAATGGTTGCTGGTCATTGTGGGAAATTCTGATAGGATATTCTGCGAGATCAGATTCTATTGGGTCAATGATTGTTATATCTGGTTGGATCACTGAACATATCATTGCAAGTTTCCTTGAGAGACTGAGTGAAGGTCTGATCTCAAGAAGATAATGGTTACTGGTCATTATGGGAAATCCTGATGGGAGATTCTAAGGAATCAGATTCTATTGGGTCAATGGTAGTCATATATCAAAGAGGACCGAGTGAAGGTCAGACTCTTATGAGATCCCTGATGGATATCATTGTAAGGAAATCCTGGTAGGATATCTTGAGGTATCATATTCTATTGGGCTAGTTAACTTTATATCTGATTGGATCTTTGAATGTGTCATTATGTGTTAGTCACTGGCGATTGCCCGTGCGATTGTATTAGTTTGGCTATAGTGGATTAAGTCCTTGGGTAAGGCAAAATCATCCTTGTAAGGCTGGATATGAGTAGCCTAGTTAATGGTGAACCTGGATAAAATACTTGTGTCGTTTATCTTCATTGTCTTTATTGCTATTATCATTTGAGTGCTTAGAATTTTAATGGGGAATATTTTCTATGAACACAATTCAACCCCCCCCCCCCCCCACCCCCTTTCTTGTGTTTTCTCTACCTTAATTCATGTGTCAGGCAGCATTTGGACAAGCAAGATGAAGGATTCAAGGCTCAAGATGAAACCAACTTTGTGATCACCAGCATGCTCAAGGATATCATGTCAAGTCTGCCTCCTCCACAATAGACTTTTTTTTACCTTTCTTTTTAAGAAACTTAGATTTTTTTTAATATGTACTTTATTTGTTTCCCTTCAATGAAGTTCAGTTTTTGGTTAGTTAATTCTAAGTCTTTTTTATCTATGACAAAGGCATGGAAGGTGAAGTGATTTTTATATATCTATTTCTCATAACTGATCCCATACATGTTCTGATATTTTTGCATGTAACATTGTTTAAATTATCAGGAACTTTGAGAAAGTTCACTGAATTTTTCTAAACAGGAAAAGTTCAGAAACTCTAAAGAGATATTGTGTTTTGATATCCAGAAGTAATGACTCTAGTAATCCATACTTTGGTACATCGGTCATGATTCAATCAGGCTCTGATTCACAGATTGTGATACTTTATCAAAACCATGTTCTAATTGTTTTGATAGCGAGACAGGATGTGAGATGATCAACCAGGAAACTTTATTCAGACTAATGACAAACTAGGCATCTCCACTCAAACTCTGATGGTGTTTTTAACCAGACATTCTAGTTAGATTCTGATAGTGTTCTAATCAGGAAAGCATTCCTTTCATGCTGATTAAGGTGTTCTTATACTTCAAAATTATTTCATAAGTCTTTAACTCAGGAGGAGTTGTTTAGCTAACTCTGATATGTCTTGTGTGATTAAACCTATAATGGTTTTGTCATCATCAAAGGAAAGGGGGGGGGGGGGATATTGTAAGAATAAGATTTGGTTATGCATCTGGCCTTTAGTTTTGATGATAATAATACTTTGTTTGTTAAGAGAACAATTTTGTATCCTAATAGTTTTATATAGTGTATAACTTTTGCTAACAGGTTCTGACTCTGATAGAATGGTGTATGACGTCGTGAGTTTCTAGAATCAACAGACTCTAACTCTGTAAATATATAAAATACGTGTTACAAGACATTGTCAAGTTCTGGAATGCTTTTAACCAACTGTTCTGGTTAATGTTAGCTAGAGCTTCCGGTCGTGACTCTAATGTTAGAGCTTTTGAGGACATCTCAAGCTCTAAGCTTTTGAAGAACAAGTTCTGAAGATTCTGAATATAAGGTTCTGTTGAACAAGTTCTAAAGAATCTGAAGACAAGGTTATGAAGATTTTGTGCTCTCAACTTCTGAGGTTTTATAAAACAAGTTTGAAGGCTCTGAAGACAAGGTTCTGTTGAACAAATTATGAAGACTCTGAAGACTCTCATTGTGTTTTTTATCCTTCTAAGCATGCTTCACCAACACATATTATGAAGTCTCTAAATATTAGAAGATAAGGTCAAAAGGTTTTACATGAGTAAATAGTATATGGTACAAGATCAAATATTCCTTCCACTACTCTGATTTTGTGGCACAAGGACTGTATTATGGTTTGATGTTGTCTACCACTCACACTTACTATTATGCAAGAATACAACTAGAATTTGGAATTCTCATTCTACCCTCCAACAGATCTTTCTTTGGCTATATAAGGAAAACTTGAAAGAATTAATAAACAACTTTTTGCACCGTTGAAAAAAAACTTTGTGCAAAATTATCAAATTCATTTATTCTTTTGTAAAGTGCTGTAAAGCAAGGAGCTTTTGTTCGTTAACTTTCTAGAAACACTTTTGTGTTTATAATTGTACTTAAACTTGTGTAAATTTGCTTTCATAGAAGCATCTCATAAACACACCTCTTTGCATTTCAACTATTGAGTTGATTGTTCCTTGAGAGACTAGGATATAGTAAAAATTTATTAAGAAGACATTGACGGGTAGTGTTTATGGATTGTAATTAGTTTGATTATAGTGGATTAATTCCTTGTTGAGAAAAGAAAAATCACCTTGGAGGGTGGAGTGAATTAGCTTCGTTAATAGTGAACCAAGATAAAAATAATTGTGTTCATTTATTTTTGTTATTGTTTCATCTTTGTTTGTTTAGGAAGAAAAAGATTCAAAACTTGAAACCCAATTCAAACCCCCATTTCTTATGTTTCTTGTATCTTCATTGCAATGGTCGCTTATCATACCTTATAATCTCGTATCTTCAATATACTAATGATACCTTAATCATAATCCAAGCATCAATTGTGAACTTGTGGAATAATAAATACAATCTTAGAGGCTTTGATAAATCTTCTGGCCTTAGGGTAACTTCTCAAAGAGTTACCTTATAGGTATTAATGTGGATTATGCTTTCTTGGATTCAGCTGGTGGTTTTATGAACTGCTACCAGCAGTCTCTCCTGAAGGATAGAAAAATACAAGAAAGGGGGTTTTCAAAAATTAAAACAGTAAGACACATTTGGTTATCATGGTTCATTTGAAATCAAAGTACTCCAGTCCATCCGCCAAGGTAATTTCGCCTCTCTCAAACGAGGTCTTAATCTACTAATCAAAAACTTTGATTACATAAACACAATGACTACCGTAAATGTATTCTTAAGACTAAACCACAACTTGGTTTCTCAAGGTATTACTAAATATAAATCAAAAGTGTGTACAATGGTGTTTCTAAAAAACTATATCACAACAGTGATGTATACACAAGATTAAAGCACAAGAGAGAGCTAGTAAAGATATTTCTTTTGCATGCACAATAGTGTTGTCTATTGATTCTTCTCCATAGTCTTCTTTATATAAAGGAAGTGAATTGAATTGTTGGAGACATAAGAAATTATTTTTGGAAGGTTGATAAAACGTTGTTGATGCACTTTCCAAAATACAGATCTTGTCTTGTCCCACCCGTTACTCTTTGATTTGTAATGAATGAATTGTAATGCATCAGAACTTTGCTTCTTTGAAATCTGATCAGAATGAGAATATTATCATTGAGAATTTAGATCCTCAAAGTTTCTTGATATCCATATGATTAGAACTTGGATGAGACACACACATTGAATCTTAGTTTGTAGCTTTTGGTGCTTCAGAAGTTATAACATCATAACTTCTTATATTGAGCGTGTTACATGAATTTGCTTCTAAGTTTGTACGCTTCGTCTAATCAGAGCTTTATATATATATATATATATATATATATATATATATATATATATATATATATATATATATATATATATATATATATATATATATATATATATATATATATATATATATATATATATATATATATATATATATATATATATATATATATATATATATATATATATATATATATATATATATATATATATATATATATATATATATATATATATATATATATATATATATATATATATATATATATATATATATATATATATATATATATATATATATATATATATATATATCGTGTATTTCTTATCATCAAAATAATTACTGAGATGTAGAACCAAACTATGTTATAACAATCTCCCCCTTTTTTACGATGACAAAAACTTGTATATTTTGATAAATCATATAAGAACAAAAATAGTGAGGGTCTCCCCCTGAGTTGAATACCATGATAAATAAAAATTAGATACTTCCCTAAAGATGTTTTGATCAGAGCTTGTGATGGAAGTTCTGATAAGTACATTAGACAGAAGTTACTTTCAAGAGATTTTTCCTGTTTGCTTTCAAAAGATGAAACCGAGGTTATGATATTCAAAATGTTTAAGACTAAGTCTCAGTACTGTTATATTCAAAATATCTTACGTTCTCCCCCTTTTTGTCATAAAACAAAAAGCAATAAAAACACTTAAAGAGAACAAAATGGATTATGCATTCATAGTAGATTAATACAGAGAAAAGCAGATAAACAAAAGTTTTTAAACAAGAAACAAACACAACATAAACAAACAAAAGATCAGAACTAAGGTTGTGGAGGTGGTGGAAGTCGTGTGAACAAGGCTTCCAATAGACTTTTGATCTGATTGTTTGATTCCTCTTGCTTCCCTAGCATGCCCTTAATTTCTTTGTTCGTTTCATCCTGTTTGTCCATCATTTCCTTAACACCTGCATTTTCTTTCTTCAACTCCTCTAGAGTTTTCAACACAAGAGAGGAGGAAGTTGTTTCAACAGAAGAACCCACATTCTCAGAAGTCACTGCAACAAATTCTTTCTCAAGAGATTCTTCAACTTTCTTGCCTTTGTCTTTAAAAATGACCAGAGGAAGAGGTTGAGGTTCAGGAGATGGTTCATTATATTCTGATTCCTATGAGGCTTCCCAAGATGTGTTGTCCAGAAGAAGAAGGGGTTTCCTTCATCTTCAGAGATCCAAAATTAAACCATTTTCTGAACTGAGTCCAAAGAGAATTAGAAGCAGTTGGCTTAAGATTATCCACACAAGCTTGCTTCAAGGAGTTAACCCATTCCTGTATTTCTGTTTCAAAAATCAGCAGAGATTTATCAACATCTGATTTGGAAAGTTTTGGTGTTGGTTTTGGAGTGTCTATTTTCTGAGAAGTTGTGACAAGATTGTCCCAAGATTTTTTATCTATTATAGTTTGGACGAGATCTTGTTAGTAGTCAGTGGGAGTGGGAGAGTCAGAAAGAATTATAGGAGAGTTAGGTGATGTTGAATTATAGGGAGATGGAATATCTGGAAGGGAGAAATCTTGTGATGTTATGGTGGATATTATTGGTGTTTGAGAGGTGGTGAGTGGGCAAGTGATGCTTAGAACGACTGATGTGGTATCGAAGGAAATATTTGGATTTTCGGTTTGGGGAGCTTCAAATAATGGATCAAACTGATCAACATCAGAAAGAACTTATGCAAGTTCTGGCTGAGTTTGAACAAATTGGGTAGAAGGTTGATTAATTAGAGGATTATTTGTGGGTATTAAGGTATAAATTTCTATATCAAAGTCATCAATGGTTTGAGGTGGTGTATTTTCAATAGGTTTTGGAGATGATGGGGTTTCATATGTTGATAAAAAGATTGATTCAATAACAGAAACAAAAGACGAGTTACCTTTCTTTTTGGTAGCTTTGGTTTTTTTTTGAGAAGTTCCTTCTCCAACAACTTTCCTTTTTCTTGTATTTCTGGTAGCAACTTCCAGAGGTTGTTTCCTGAGATCAAGAATATTCATATCTGGAATTGTTCCATCACTCTTGCACGCTTCTAGATATCTAAGGATAATTTCTGGAGATGATTCTGCTTGAGTGAAGAGAGGAAAATCATTCAGAGGAACTCTTCTAGTGGTGCTGACTTCCTTTGTAGTGAGAGCATGATCATTCTTAATGGTTTCTATTATCTTCATTTTCTTCAAGTTCTTAGCATTAAGAGGCTTTCCAGCACATGGTTCTAGAACATTTGCTTGTTGAGCCTCACTCAGATGTTCTATCAGTTTGTTCTCTGTTAGAGTATCTGAGATAAGCCTTCCTAACGGAATCCAATCTCTTTTGGTTCTTTCTTCTTCCCTTGTTTCCTTGACACTTATTTTGATATGGTTGAACAGAATATAAGGCAAATGAACTTTGGCTTTGGCTGCAATGAAGTACAACATGTACTGTTGATCAATATTGATGTAGTCAGGAGAACTTATGGGTTTTCTATGATTGATGCACCCCATAATTATTCTAGACCAAATTCTGAGATAGTCCTTCAGATTTTTGATCTTGTTTAAGGGTTATCCAGAGGAGAAGATTTCTTTTGATACAATGGTTAGGTCAAAACCTTTTTCTGCCATTTCACTACATCTTATACTGCTTTCGTCGTGACCAATAAGTTTTCCAATAAGATTCTCAGGGATGACGATCTTCTTTCCCATAACATAAGACGTTACTTGATGATTCGAAGCAGTAGCATGAATCCAAAATTCTTTAAATAATTTGGGGAAAAGTGGACCGATTAGACGATCAAAGTATTTTGTCCACCCTTGGAACTCAACATCAGGCATTAGGTCGTACCCATTTTCTTTCATACTTTCAAAATCAACAATCACAGAGAACTTCTAGAGAATCAACAGGAGTGAGAAGAGTTCTTGATGGTTCAACATACCTTTCTTCATTAGTAGAGGAAGAACCAGGAATGTTAATTTGAGAATCTTGAGACAGTTGTTGAAAGGAAGCCATTGTTCACAGACTTAGGGTTTTGAGAGAGGAACAAATACAAAGAAATTAGGGAGAGTAAGAGTGAAGGAGTGTGAGTGATTGTGAGAAAGTGAGGTATAAATAGCCAACAGAAGAAAACAAGAATTTTAGTTTTAATAAATAAAATAAACAAAATGATTAATTGCATTAACAATTTCTGAAAAGAGAGGGATAGCGTGAAGATTTTAAATAGTTACCGATTTGACTCGTGCCTCAATGCATAAACTCAACCATTTCAGCCCTTTAGATTTTGAACACGTGTTCAGCCTTAGAAAGTGACATTGCATTTAGAGTTGACAGATGTTGATATGGTGAACTACTTGCTTCTATCTTAGAAATATAACATTTTTAGAAAATGTTTAGATCTTCTGGATAGTTTCTGATACAACTTTCCTTCTCACTTCTGAAGAAATTTTGTTCAGATGTTCACAAAAGTAAAGTAAAAGTTCCGAGGATTAAATATACGGAAACTACACTTTTATTATGGGCATAATTCCATACTGAGGTGTTTCAGAATGAAATTAAATCTATCTTCAGAAAGGGGTTTGGTGAAAACATCAACCCATTGATGGTCTGTGTCTGTAAATTTTAAACAAAGAATTCCCTTCTGAATATAGTCCCTAATGAAATGGTGTTTAATTTTTATATGTATATCCCTAGAATGTAAAATAGGATTTTTAGAAATACAAATAGCAGAAGTATTATTGCAGAGGATATGAATGTTACTCTCATAAATATTAAAGTCTTCAAGCTGAATTTTCATCTAGAGCATCTTAGTACTGCATCCAGCTGCAACTATATATTCAGCCTCAACAATTGATATTGCAATAGTGGATTATCTTTTGCTGGACCATGAGATTAAGTTGTCTCCCAGAAACTGATAGCTTCCAGAAGTACTTTTTCTTTCTATTCTATCTCTAGAAAAGTCAGTGTCACAATATCCTACTAATTTATATTCTCTGGATTTTCTCTGTAGAGCTTCTGTTCTACTTTCTTACTTACCTCTTCCCTTTCCAAAATGCATGTAAAATGCATATGAGTTTTGGATGGATTATTTTATGATAAATCAAATTTCTTCAGAAGTTCTTTGACATACTTGCTTTGATGTATGTAGGTTCCTTCTGGAGTTTGATTGATTTGAATTCCCAGAAAGAACTTGAGTTCACCCATCAAGCTCATTTAAAATTCTGCTTGCATAGTCTTAGCAAATTCTTTCCCCAAAGAGGCTTTAGTAGATCCAAAAATTATATCATCTACTTAAATTTGACAAACCAGAATGTCATTTTTAAATGGTTTACAGAATAGAGTTGTGTCCACCTTCCCTCTGGTAAATTTATTTTCTAATAGAAAGTTACTTAGTCTTTCATACTAAGCTCTGGGAGCTTGTTTCAAACCATATAATGATTTTTTAAGTTTTTAAACATACTCTGGATGTTTTGTATTTTCAAAACCAGGGGGTTGGTGCATATAAACTTCTTCATCAATGTAACCATTTAAAAAAGAACTTTTGACATCCATCTAATAAAGAGTGATGCCATTATTTATAGCAAATGAAATTAAGAGTCTGATAGATTCTAAACTGGCGACTGGAGCAAAATTTTCTGTATAGTTTATCCTTTCTTGTTGACTATAACCTTGTGCAACCAGTCGTGCTTTATTTTTGACAACTTATCCTTGTTCACTTAGCTTGTTCCTGAAGACCCATTTGGTTCCAATGATGTTGAAGCCTTTTGGTTTAGGGACTAGATCCTACACATCGTTTCTGGTAAATTGATTTAGTTCTTCCTGCATTGCAAGGATCCAATCATTGTCTAGAAGTGCTTCATCTATGGAAGTTGGCTCGATCAGAGATACTAATCCCATAAGATATTCTTCAGTATTTCTGAATGTAGATCTTGTTCAGATTGAATCATCTTTCTTTCCCAGAATCATGTTTTCAGGATGTGCTAAGCTGCTTCTGGATTTTCTTTTCTGGACAGATTCTTCAAAAGCTGTTGTAATATTTGTGACGTCTTCTTCTATATTTGGCTTAAGTTCAGAAATTTTATTTTCTGAAGATTTGTCTTTAGTACATGTAATTTGAACTTCTATATCTGCAAAAGATCTACCCTGTTTTGACTTTTGAGAGCCAAGCTTATCATCAAATCTAACACTAATAGATTCTTCCACAATTCGTGTTTCTGTGTTATATACTCTATAACCTTTTGAGAGTTCAGAGTATTCTTACATGAGACCCTTTTGTGCTTTAGAATCAAACGTGTTCAGATGTTCTTTAGTGTTCAATATAAAACAAGTACATCCAAATGGATGGAAATAAGAGATATTGAGCTTTCTATTCTTCCACAGTTCATATGGAGTCTTTTCCAGAATAGGTCTTATTGAGATTTTATTATGAATATAACATGTTGTGTTAACTGCTTCTTCCCAGAAGTTTTTAGCTATGTTAGTCTCGTTGATCATGGTTCTAGCCATTTCTTGCAAAGTTCTATTCTTTCATTCTACAACTCCGTTTTGTTGAGGAGTTCTATGACAAGATAAATCACGAGAGATTCCATTCTCATTAAAAAAATTCAAAGCTTTTGTTTTCGAATTCCCCACCATGATCACTTATGAATTTAACAATTCTAAACCCTTTTTCATTTTGAACTTGGTTACAAAAAGTAGAGAACACAAAGTGTGACTTGTTCTTGTGTCTTAAGAACTTTACCCATGTCCATCTGCTATAGTCATCTACGATCACTAATCCATACTTTTTTTCTACCGATGGATGCAGTTTTCACTGGTCCAAATAGATCTATATGCAGAAGTTCTAATGGTCTAGAGGTAGAAACAACATTTTTTAATTTGAAAGAGGGTTTTGCAAACTTGCCTTTTTGACATGCTTCACACAGAGCATTTGAGCTGAAATTTAAGTTAGAAAGTCCTCTGACCAGATTGAGTTTGTTAATCTGAGATATTCTTCTCATACTAACATGCCCTAATCTTCTGTGCCAGAACCATTGATCATCGTTAATAGACATAAGGCATTTTACATTCTGACTTTTTAGTTCAGAAAGTTTTATTTTATAAATGCTGTTCTTTCTCTTACCATTAAAAATGATAGTTCCATCTTTCTGACTAACTGCTTTACAAGACTTTTGATTAAAGATTATGTCATAACCGTTATCACTTAATTGACTTATAGATAACAGGATATACATTAATCCATCTACTAGCAGAAAATTAGTTATAGGGGGAAGTGTATCATTACTAATGGTTTCGGAGCCAATAATCTTTCCTTTCTGATTGCCTCTGAAACCTATGTATCCTCCAGATTTAAGTTCTAGGCTTTAGAACATATGCTTTCTTCCTGTCATGTGTTAAGAGCATCCAAAGTCCAGGTACCAAGATTGGTGTTTCAACTTTATTGTTAAAGATATCTGTAACATAGATGATTTTGTCCTTAGGTACCCATATCTTGTTGAGTCCTTGTTTGTTAGAGTTTCCACAATTCTATTTAAATTTTGGTTTCGCATAATAAGAATCACTAGTATATTTTATATCATGTGAGTGTCCATATGCAAAGTGTGAATATAAAGGTGTGTGTTTTATAACTATATCATCAACTTTCTTTGGTTGATATGTTTCTTCTCCTCTTGAATTCACATATATACGCCTTTTCTACTGTTTCTGCTAACTCCATAGATCATAGAGGCCATCTTGCTTCTATCTATGTTTCTAGCTAGAAATTTTTGAAAGCTGTGATCATATTCTTTTATGATGTTATCAGAACTAGTTGAAACTTCTGAGACAGATTCTTTCTGAGCTTTTTGTAACTCGTTTTAATAACATAATTTTCATTTTTAAGTTTAGATATGGTTTCTTTTAGCTTAGAATTTTCTGATTTTAGTTTCCTAGTTTCTTTAGAGTCAAATACTAGACATTGTTTCAGGTTCTTGTTTTTGACTCAAAGTTGCTGATATCTTTCAAGAATTTCAGACAGACTATCTTCTATTTGAGATCTAGAAAAGTTAGAGAATACATCTTCTCCTTTCTGAGTCAGATTCAGATTCATATGAACTAGTGTCATTTGATATGTTAGCCATTAAAGCTATATTGGATCGTTTATCTTATGATTCTGTTTCAACTTCAGAAGATTATGCGTTATCCCACATTGCCATAAGACTTTTCTTCTTTTCTTTGGAGAACTTCCTCTTAGGCCTTTCTTTATGAAGATTTGGACAATCGCTTTTGTAGTGACCTGAATTTTTGCATTCGTAGCATACAACATCTTTGCTGCTAGATTTTTTGTAACCAGAGGAAGATTCAGAGTGATTTCCTGTTCTTCTAGGGTTTTTAAATTTCCTCTGTCTGTGCTTCCATAGCTGATTGACTTTTCTGGATAGAAGAGATAGTTCGTCTTCTTCTGACGAGGATCCATCAAAGTTTTCTTCTTTTGCCTGAAAAGTTTTAGGTTCATATTTTTATTAGATTTAAGAGCAAGAGACTTACCTTGCTTCTGGGGTTCATCTTCTTCTAGTTCTATCTCATGACTTCTCAAAAAGCTGATAAGTTCTTCAAGAGATATTTTTTTCATATCTTTGGCTAGTTTTAAGGCTGTGACCATGGGTCTCCATTTCTTGGGTAAGCTTCTGATGATTTTATTTACATGATCTGCTGTTGAGTACCCTTTTTCTAGAACTTTTAGCCCAACAACCAGAATTTGAAATCTTGAAAACATTGTCTCAACTGTTTCATCTTCTTCCATTTTGAAGGCCTCGTACTTCTGAATGAGTGCAAGAGTCTGGTCTCTTTAACTTACGTGTTGCCTTCATGTGTCATTCTCAGAGAGTAAAAAATGTTCTTAGCTGATTCTCTGTTCGTGATTTTCTCATACTCGGTGTACGAGATAAAACTCAAGAGGATTGTTCTGGCCTTGTGATGATTTCTAAAATATTTCTTTTGTTGATATTTCATTTTCTTTCTGTCAATCTTCTGACCGCTTTTGTTAACTGAATGGATGTAGCCATCAATTACCATATCCCAGAGATTAGTTTCATAAGCTAGAAAGAAACTTTTGATTTTGTCTTTCCAGTAATCAATGTTCTCACCATCAAAAATCAGAGATTTGTCATCGATTCTGTCTTTCTCATCATAGTTATCATTGTTGATGATCTGACTTGGTCCCACCATAGTGTTTTTCTTGCTAGAATCTTTTTCTGACACGGTTACGTGTTAGTACCCAGAATCAGGCGATCTGATACCAACTGAAAGATAGAAAAACACAAGAAAGGAGGTTTGAGTTGGGGTTTTCAAAAATTAAAATAATAAGACACATTTGGTTATCCTAGTTCGTTTTAACTCAAACTACTCCAGTCCATCCGCCAAGGTGATTTCGCCTCTCTCAAACGAGGTATAAATCTACTAATAAAAAACTTTGATTACACAAACACAATGACTACCGTCAATGTCTTCTTGAGACTAAACCACAACTTGGTTTCTCAAGGTATTACAAAATATAAATCAAAAGTATGTACAATGGTGTTTCTAAAAAACTATATCACAACAGTGGTGTATAAACAAGATTAAAGCACAAGGGAGAGCTAGTAAAGATATTTCTTTTGTATGCCCAATAGTGTTGTCTATTGATTCTTCTTCATAGTCTTCTTTATATAGAGGAAGTGATTTGAATCGTTGGACACACAAGAAATTATTTTTAAAAGGTTGATAAAATGTAGTTAATGCATTTTCCAAAAATAAAGACCCTGTCTTGTTTCAGCCGTTACTCTTTGATTTGTAATGAATGAATTGTAACGCATCAAAACTCTGCATCTTTGAAAACAGATCATAATTAAAATATTATCGTTGAGACTTTAGATCCTCAGAGTTTCTTGATATCCATATGATTAGAACTTGGATGAGACAGACACAATGAAGCTTCTTTGCACTTTTAGAATATTTACTTATCAGAGTATAGCTTGAGCTTAAGTGCTTATTCTTTAGAACTTCAATATAGGTGAGTGCGTTGAGACTTCCTTTGTTCTACCAGAACTTCACTTATCAGAGTATCAGAGTTTAGTTTGCAGATTTTGGTGCTTCAGAAGTTATAACATCGGAACTTCTTCTATTGAGCGTGTTACACAAATTTGCTTCTAAGTCTGTACACTTCGTCTAATCAGAGCTTTAAAAATGCAATTCTCTCATCATCTTCTATGATCTTTCATCATAACTTATCTTCATATTTAAATACATTATTAGAGAGCATATTTGTACTTTATATATATATATATATATATATATATATATATATATATATATATATATATATATATATATATATATATATATATATATATATATATATATATATATATATATATATATATATATATATATATATATATATATATATATATATATATATATATATATATATATATATATATATATATATATATCATATATTTGTAATCATCAAAACAATTACTAAGATATAAAACTAAACTATGTTCTAACATCTCCCTTTAAGTATCTTGGCCTACTGGTCGGGGCTAATCCTAGTTCATAGGCAACTTGGGGACACCTCGTCTCCACCTTCCATAGGCGTCTGTTGTCTTAGAAATATAAATTTATTAGCCTGGGAGGTAGGGTGATATTTCTTAATTATGTCTTAAACAATATTCCAATTTTCTTTCTATTTTTTTATCAAGATGCTAGTTAAAGTTTGAAAGAATATAATTAAGCTTGAGAAGATTCATGCGTGCAGTGGAAGATCTTGCCTAAAATTTTTGGGAGGGCAATAATTAATTACTAATTAAATTAGTTTAGTTAAAATTTATATTAAATAATATATAATTAACATAATAAAATGTATACAATTATATATATATATATATATATATATATATATATATATATATATATATATATATATATATATATATATATATATATATATATATATATATATATATATATATATATATATATATATATATATATATATATATATATATATATATATATATATATATATATATATATATATATATATATATATATATATATATATATATATATATATATATATATATATATTGTTCTGGACTGAGCGGATGTCTGGCCCATTGTCGGGCACGGTCCAACTTGTCCCTAGGTCAAGGATAATCCAAATAATGGTCCAATCCATTATTGTCTAAGCTGGAGACGCGTAGTCCACGTGCTCCTCATCCGAGGACACGTCATCAACTTACTTCGCACGTTTCACATAAAGGAGTCGTTGTGCCCCTCGTAGCGGACATGGTCAGTATACCATTTGCAAAGTTTGGAGAAGTTGACCAGGATGATGAGCACATGCTGCTCATCCTCAATGGCATATGGGAATCCTGGAAGTCATCCATTATGGGCCTTGATATCCATCCTATAATGGAGATCATTGGCCAATCATTGGGGGATCTATAAATACTCTCCATTATTGGAGGGTCAGGTATATTATTCCCAACTCTCATACTCACTTACCTTTTACTCTTTCTGACTTTAGCATCAGAGTTTATTGCAGATAACCCGCCCCCTCCGAGGAGCATTTGGACCAATGCACCATTGGACCGGCCACACATCTTTTTCTAATCCCGGTAATATCAATGGCACCGTCTGTGGGAATTATTATTTCCCCATCTTTCCCCCCTCTAAAATAGAAGATCAAAACAAGAACTAAAAAATGATCATCGCTGTTCCCAATGACAAGAATGGCACTCTAGACACTGTCTTCTCCTCTTCCTAGAACAACGAGGATATCAGCAACATCCTCGAGCTAGAGGACATCACTCCAACAAGGAGAGACAAACACACTGCTTCCCCTTTTTCCATGGACAACCAAAAAGGTCTCGCATTGTACGTCAAAATGCACAGAAATCAAGAGACTTTAGAGCCAGCTCCGGAGGAGTTTCAATCGATTATGGTGTCCCTAACATCGATCTGATGATGGTGCCCCTGTTTGTAGCAATCAACCAAATGAACTCTCTAATCCACCACCAAAATCAAAGGATTGGAGTGCTCGAGAAGGATCATTATTCACATTCTCCTCCGCGGAGATACCAGCATTACGAATCCCGAAGTCCGTCCCCGAGACGAACAAGTCTCCGCCCGCCACTGGAGAGGAAATAACCCTTGGCTACCAAGAAGCACAATATGAACCCTCCCTGTGAGTACCGACGCTCCCCGTCACTAAGAAAAACTGCCATTCACCTTCCCGTGGACCGAAATCTTATTCACAGAACTCGCCTCCACTTCACAGTGGTAGTCCTTGATGGGGAAGTGTTGTACCCCAAAATTTTCCCTCTTATTTATCAAGTATTTTCTTACAAGATCTCCTTTGTTTCAAGACTGCACAAGGGTTGATCAGCTCAAGACATCTCCTTAAGCACTGATGACTGAAATTAGGGTTTGAGATTGCACAAGGATAATTGAACTTTTAATGCCTCATATGACTTTCAAAGATAATTATGGACCCCCAAGATTTCTCATGTCAAGTTTCAATTCTTGGATCATATTTTTGCTAAGTCAATTGATCATTTGACCTAAAAATCAACTATATTGGGGAAAAAGTCAATTATGGTCAATTTACAGTCAAACTTTATAATTTTTGATCCTATATATCATTTGATTAAGTTTGGACCACAATTCCTCAAGAAATTTGATCAGATCATCAAAAGGGCAAAATGGTCAAAATTAGGGTTTTGACTGAGAAAGGGCAATTTCTGATTTTTGACCTAGCAAATGGTTAATTGGTTTGAGACATGATATCAGGAGTTCAATTGCATCATTTTGACCTAATGGCATGACTCAAAACATCCCTCAAGATCAATTTATTGATAGTTGATTTTCAGTCAACTGATCAAAAGTCAATTGTACACTAAAAAGTCAAACTTTGACTTTTTTGGTCAAAATCAAGTGTCAAAGATCACAATTCATCAAAACATGTATAAATGTAAAACCTGTTCATCAAGAAATCAAAAAGTCAAGATTTCATTTTGAAAAGTCAAAGTTTCCAAACTTAGAAATTTTTCTAAGTGTTGAAAACTTCATGTTTTTTCACAACTTTGAGCCATTTTTTCACCATCATCAAGATGATTCAAAGGAAACTTTCAACATGAAAGTTGTAGATCTCAATTAGATCTAAAACATTGCTTTACACAACTTATTCTAGAAAGGCATGAATTTCAAGTTATGATTTTGTGAATACATGCTCATGAAACTAAACACTTAGTGAAAATTTTGCCCTAGTTTAGACAGGATTTTGACCTAACTTCACGGCAATTTTTCACATAGTTCCAAGGGGAATTTCCAAAATTGATTCAAATAGGGGTTGTAGAGCACATTACAATCTTTATAAAATGTCCAATAACTCCTTGAGATCATGTTTGAGCAAGGATAATCGAAGGCATGAAGTTGGCATTTCATTCTTGAATTATTGGTAATTTTCATGAAGAACAAGAATTCAAATCCATGTTTAGGCTGCACAATATTTGCTTTTCAGGCCTCAAACTTGTTTGGCACTCCATAATTAATGTTTTGCATAGCTTTTAGAGGCTTCAACTCAAGTATTCAATGTATTGCCCATGCTTATTTCCATTTTAGGAAGAAAGTGCACATTGCCATTTTGGAAAAGTGACTTTATGCACAAAATCAGTTCTTGAGCTTTGAAATTGTTTTCTTTTGATCAAAAACAACCTATAACCTAAAAGAAACTTGTCTCAAGCCTATAAAAAGTCAGCCCATGCTTGTACTATGCCTTGAAACCATATTCCCACTTTTCTTCAAAATCAAGTAACATAGCAATCAGTCTATATCTTGTGCTTCTGACCATCTCAAGTACTCTAACCTTCTCCTTGCTTATGCATAAGTTGTTTGCATCAAAACACACGATTTCAAGCCCCCAAGAACTCTCCCAAACACCCTTGCTGCATAGAACTGTCCCACTTGACAGTTTTGAGCCAAAACTCTCCATCTCCATTTCCACTCGTGCGTTTTGATTATTAACCATCCAGACACCTTACTTACATCATATATAAGTGATCCAAACCCCTGTTTCAAGACTGTAACTCCTTCATCACTATCCACCATTTCCAAATTTGAAGCTTGCAACTTGACTTGAGTTGGGAGTTTCAGCCATCCTCAAAGCAAAGTAGGAGTTGGAACACATTCAGGGAGGTCCAAGCAAGCTACAAAAATCATTAGGCCATCTCAAAGGTTGCTCAAACTCCATACACGACTCCAGCTGCAAGAGGTAAGTTTTCAACTTCTATCTTTTCATACAAGCATCATTTGATCTTGATTTGTGAAGATAAAATGTAGATATCATTGCCCTGAAGCTAACCCTGTCCATAGTTTTCATTTATGTTGCTTGAGCTTAGAGAATTTTAAGATTGAAGTTTCTGGAAAAGTTAGGGTTCAGATTAGGGCCAATAAATTCATGTTTGTCTTTGATCTATAGTTTTAATGTTTTACATTTCTGAAATCGTGAGGAAATTTGCCACAAGATTCATGTTTACACTTTTGCAAATGGATGAGGAAAGAACAAGATGCAGGTGGTCTGGCTAGGCGCTAGGTTGAAAATGAAGTTGTCTTCAGGAAGCAGTTTCAAATGTATATTTATGCTTTTATTATAGGAACGGATGAAACAGGCCACCCTAGTAGTACAAGAAGTGCGCACGTATTAGAAGGTCTTGGGTTCGAGCCCCAGCGAGACCTTTTGCAATTTTCACATTTTTTTTCCATTTTTTCTTTTTTTGTTGAATCAGGCAGGCGCTGGGCTCCCTTCTATTGGGCCTAGTATTTTGCTTATCTCATACTCTGTGTTTCACTTTCATACATCCTGACCCATTTTCTTTCTTTTATATTTTTATTTTCTTTATTATTATTATTATTATTATTATTAATATTATTTTTGTTGTGATTAATAAAAATCCAAAAAAATATTTTATTTATTATTTTCACACTTATTTAGTTTATTTTGTTTTATAAAATCAAAAGAACAAAAAACATTTCTTAATAAATTAATTTCTTTCTTAATTATTAATATTTAGGTTTAATTATTATATTATATTATTTTCTTGTAAATTAAAATCAACTTAAAACTTAGAACTTTTATTTAATTAATTTTGTTTACTGATTTAATTAAATTCACAAAAACTCCTAAAAACTTGTTTTCTTTAATAAATTAATTTCTTTTACTAATTTAATTTTAATTTTCTTATTCTAGTCAATTATCTCACTTTAATTTAATTAGGTCAAAACCTTTAATACAATAAAAAAATCATTCCTTATCCATTCCTATTTGTACATTATATTCATTTCATTTCTTGTATATTTATTCAAATTCAATATGATTGTAATAGATAATTAGGGTTTTAATTTCTTGCAATTCCCCATTTGTAATTTGTACACCCCTCCCCTAATGATGTAATAGCTCAGTATTTTTATTTTCTGCAAGTTAATGCTTTATATACAAATGCTAGTAATTAGGATTTGTATGGAAAGATTAAAACCAACAAATAGCAAACCCTAATCAAGACAAATCAAGCATGTAAACTAATACACTTGCACACATACACTCTTAGAGTAAATCCAATTTGTTGCCTTATAAAATAGTCATATTATGCATGTGAGGTATCTTAGCAAAAACAAGCAAAAATACAAGATCATAGTCCCTCGATGATGCTATCAAAGTTGCCTTCCAAAAATGATCTTAGTCCCTTAAAGAAAATGCTAAGATATCTTACAACATTGCTAATCATGGCTATACGATGACCCTTGCCCGTCCCTTTTACATCCAAAGATAGGGTTATTTACCAAATCAATAGTAAGATAACAATGTCAAAAGAAAGAGGAAATAAACATGAAAGAATTTTGAGTAGGTAGAATGTTCCTAGTTGCTTGCTCATTTCAAACCAAAACATCCTTGCTATTTTCAAAACAAACACTAACACTTTTAAAAAACATCTTTCAAACTTGAAAACATTTTCAAAAGATCAACACTTTGTATACATTATTACGAACGAGAATCATTACAAAGTGTGCCTAAACGATGACATCTTTACAAAATACTTTCAAAAACCATATAAAGCACATTTTCAAACGAAAGCAAGTGATCTAGCAAGCAACTAAGAGCCCGTAGATAACTACGGATGAAAAGGGTGCTAATACCTTCCATTTTCATAATCTACCCCCCGAACTCAAGAAAACATCTCAAAGGTCTTTCCTGTTCTTTTCAACCTTTCCTTTTGGATAAAAGAAAAGTCGGTGGCGACTCTTGCTAACCGCAACATTTGCGATCAGACGCAAAATAACCAAGTCAGTTCTCCCACCGCGTTACAGAACTGGAGACTTTGCTGGGGAAAATTTTTAAAGTGGGGTTACCTTATGGCTAGATTACATTTATTTGCTTTCATTGTTTGACTTGTATGCTTTACATTTTGGTTCTTTGTTTGGGTTTGAATCCTCTACCCGGATTTGGGATACCTTATAGGTAAGTAGAAATATGTTGTGGAAATTATGCGGGGTATACCGACATGGTCTAAGCAATAGCTACGTTAGTGTGACATATTTGTGGGTACCGGTAGCCCTTGAGTAGTCAAGGAGAATACGGGGCCGCTGAGTGATGTCATGAAGTACTAACTAACTTCTAGAACCTTTACTTGACCAACTTGGCCATTAGGACGTAGTGAGATGACCGACTTTGGTGCAGTCCGAAGTTGGTAGATACTCGATACTAAACTCATTGAGGTTTGGTTTTTTGGGATATTTTGGTCGCCATTAAAGAGGCTTGCGCTGAAACAATGACCGAGGAAACAAACCAGTGATATTGAGCTCCCTTAGAACCTGGTTACTATTGCTAGGACAGGTTTGAGCCAACTAAACTTCAAGAGGGTACTTACCTATGAGACTCCATGCAAGCCTAAACCTAAGGACTTGTTTGTTTGTTTGTATATATTTACTTGTACATAACATCATAAACATCATAACATCATACTCATACTCACTAACCATTTCAAGGATTTTTGGGATTTATCTTTGTTCTGTTTTGTAGGACATGGATTCTATTCGCATTAAAACCATTCAAGTCAATCTTGTAAGGATCCCTCCTCAACTTAAAGAGTTATCATCAAGGGTTCCCGAAAATTCTCCATTTACCGAAAGACATGGTCGCCTCTTAAACTTGGTTACCTCTAACACTGATGAGGATATGATGAAGGTGCTCTTCCAATTCTTTGATCCTCTACACCATTGCTTCACATTTCCCGATTATCAACTTGTGTCAACTTTGGAAGAATTCTCCCAACTCTTGAGGATTCCCATTATCAATCAACTACCCTTCAACGGTACGGAAAGAGATCCAAAACCATAAGAGATTGCTCAAGCCTTACACTTGCAACCATCTGATGTCACAACTAATTGGGAAACAAGGAGTGGCGTCAAAGGTTTCTTAGCCAAGTTCTTGTTTGAGAAAGCCCAAAACTGTTGGAACTCCTTGGATTTGCAAGCTTTTGAGGAATTTGTGGCTCTCCTCATCTATGGGATGGTTTTGTTTCCAAATCCTGACCAACTCATAGATGTAAACGCCGTCAAAATCTTCATGTCTCGTAACCCGGTGCCTACTTTGATAGGAGACATCCTACATTCTTTTCACACTCGCACTATGAGGAAAAGAGGTATCCTTATGTGTTGTACTCCTCTCTTGGCAAGATGGTTTATTTCGCATCTTCCACAATCTGTATTGAAGAACGAGCAAGGTTCAAGGTTGTCACATAGGTTGATGACGCTCAGGCATTCAGATATTCATTGGTGTTCCCGATCTGTGGAGAGTATTACTATCATCGACCGTTGTGGATAATTCCCTAATGTCCCCTTACTTGGCATTAGAAAAGGTATCACCTACAACCCCTGCTTAGCCTTAAGATAATTTGGTTACGCCCGAAGGGATGGTCCACATGAGATGCTTATTCAAGGGTTGGTATTTGACTACGAGAATGACGATCAAGGTCACCGCCATAGGTTTATTCGAGCTTGGAGGATGTTGAACAAGGTAGATAGCAAGACATTGGAGCACAAGAATTCCATCTCTCTCGAGCCTTATCTCAAATGGGTACGAGCCCGTGCTCAAAGTCTTATGATGCCTTACCCCTTCATTCTCCCAGTTATCAAAGAGCCTGTTGTGGAAGGAGATGTCCCATACACTATCCTGCATCCTGACATGCCCACCTCTCACAAAGACTTGCAAAGGGATTGTATACAACTTAAGAGGGAGCAAGATACTTTCGAGGCCCAATTCTACGCTAGCGAGAAGAAAGTTCTGGAACTCACCAAGCAGCTTCATGAGGAGCGGAGTCTGAACGCCTACATCGCCCCAAAGAGGATGCATTCAACTTTTTTATCTTAGAGTTTTTTGTATTTCTTTGTAAGCCCAAAGAGGCATGATGTACTCAAAATTTGATTTATTAATATAACATGTGTTCCTTTTTGTCTAAAGCAAATTTAAATCTCTAATTTCCTTGAAATCATTGCATATGCATCTTCATTCATCATCACATAAACAAACTTCTTACAACAGGCCTCCTCATCTTTCTACTATTTATTTCAGTAAGATGGATCTTGAGCAGACAATAAAAGACATCCAGGATCAAAACGCTCAACTTCGAGAGATGTTATTGAACCTATCTAAGGGACAAGAAGAGGTCAAGGCGCTCCTCACTAGGGGCATGATCATGGGAAATACGGAGGACAACAAGGATAACCAGTTGGAGCTGCTACAAACCGAGATAGGCATAATTAAGGTCCAAATGATGGGACAACTGGTGGGCCAGATGGCTCTTATCCAAAATCTGGCTCAAGGACAAGAAGAGCTGAAAGTTCTTGTCAACCAGCTTCGTCAAGACGGTTACAACTGTATGGGGAAAACAACTAGAATTGGAGATCAAGTCACTACTCAACCTCCCATGCGACATGAAGCCAGTTTAGTGGAGGGTAAACCATTCCAAATTTCTACCACGTCTCGAGTCCAACAACAACCTCGCCAAAAACAACGGAATCAGCGCAAGGAGGTCGCACCTAAGAGACAATTTACCAGGTTTGTCATGTCGCTAGCTCAGGCGCTACAAAACTTGTTAAAGGCAGAACTAATTACATTAAAGGCTCCTCCCGGGAATCCCAACACTGCTTCTCCTAGTTACCATCCCAATGAGAGGTGTGCATACCATTATGACAATCCCGGGCACGACACGAATAATTGTTGGACTCTGAAGAACAGGATTCAAGACCTAATTGACAAAGGAGTGTTGGAATTTACACAAGACGATCAATTGGAACTCTTCTACCACCCCTCAAGGGCATCCATATAAAGTGACGATCGAGGCGAGGAAATTTTCTGTTCATTTTTCAAGTTGTAATCTCTTTGTTGTTTAAACAATTATCTATTAATGTCAAACTTTGTTTCATTAATGCATTGCATATGTTTGTATTGAATTCATCCATTCGTTTTTACTATATTTAAACTATGCTTTCTACTTTCTTTATGAAATTAACTCTTACTAAAAGTTACAAGCCTTTAGAGGGAGGATGACGAAAACAATGCCATAATCTCATACAGTATGCTTTTGGACAGACCTTGCTGACGATGTACATGCATTTCTTTCAAATCCTAAACACTGGAGTTATAAGGAAGATAATCCATAGTCAACCCCTTCGAGCCAAAGAAGTATAAGTTTTCTTTTTACACACAAATTGAAACCTTTAATCAAAACCTGGGGCAGGGTAGTCTCTCAGTTAATTCAAATGCGCGTTCAGTCGCAAACTTCCACTTCGTAATACAACGAATGACATAAAAAATCAGAAAGACAATGATGGTTCCCTACCAAATAGGCAGTCGTTATCTCTTAAAAAAGAAAAGCCCACTAAGTCAAAACCTACAAAGGAGAACACTAGGGAATCCCGCTGACTGTAATCTCAAAACAAGAACAGTCAGGCAAAAATTAGGGATAACAAATCAAGAGAAGGAGGTCACTAAAAATCCTCGACAACATGAAAAATGTTGTTAGAAATGACTGCCTTCCGACAAACTTAATTTGTCTGAACCATCACCAAAATGTCATTCCAGACTCAATTGGAGTTCAAACGTACAATTAGCTAAGTTTAGGACTGAAGAGCATCACGAAGGACGGGCGGGTACAAATACACTTTGAGCCTTTATCTTTCGTTTCTTAAACCGTGAACCAAGCCACGTTACAACCCTTCAAAAGTCCTAATTGAAGCATGAGTTAGTTCGAAAGCATACTGTTACAAAAGGTATCCTGACTCCTGTAAGGTTTTACTCTAAATCCTGAGTTTTGAATTTTCTTACAAAATTTCTTTACTTACTAAAACGCATTTTCAAAATTTCAAGACAAGCATAAAACTTTGCATTATTTGAATATCGCTGTTTGCATATGGCTATTTGTTTGATAGCGGGGAAATTCACACAACAAATATCCGATGAACGAAAGCTATCTCAGTGAACAAAATCACTTCAAGCGGGATGACATTTCCAATGAAAAATCTCCTATCAATAAGGGGGCATGACATATCACTATCCAGCCCACCTGGGGCAGTCAAGTCAAGATTCCAAGAAATCTCTCAAGAAGTGCTGAATAACCAGGGGCAGGTCTCTATCTCCATCACTTGGGGCATTGAACCCAAATCCTAACAAAGGGTTACATACAGTCAATTAATTCCTGGCAGTACCACAAACAATTGCTACTAGGGGCAGTGACAAATCTCCCCAAAATCCTTCTCATAGGATGACTCCCAGCCAGATTTCCAATCTCTGAAAACTTCTCACCAGCTGAGTCAATCTCAAGAATTCTCGAGGATTTTCTCCAGTGAAGTCACCGCCTCTCCAACAGACAGACAACAGGGTTTACTTCCCCAATAGACTACTCTACAATCCCCAGCAAGTCACTGTGAAGCCTGGATTTCGACCAGATAACAATATAAGGTGCTGCGAAGCCTGGAATCCGACCAAATAGTAGTTCACTTCTTCAAAGACATTGTGAAGCCTAGATTTTGACCAGATAACAGTATAAGGGGCTGCGAAGCTTGGAATCTGACCAGATATCAGTTCAACTCCGTCCATCAAGAAATAACTCCCAGTAGAGCAACAGACAACTGAGACTCCTGATCCCCTTTCCCCAAACATGAATAAACACTCTCCACCGAGTTTTCAACATTCCCCAGCAGAGTTCTCCTTAAATAACAAAACAGGAATCCCCGGTGGAAACATTCTAAGAAAAGTTTGAAGACACACCTACTCTTCAACAGTAGTCCGAGATTTTTTGGCCCCCCAACATTTGTCAAGGATTTATTTTCCCAGACAAAAATGCATTCATTAATATTTCACACATGATAAGTGCATTCGACAACATCATGACACCATGCATTTCATACATCATGACATTGCATACAACTAACGTTTTACCTTTTTAAGGAAAAGTTCAATCAACAGATGGCTACCATAAACCATTTTCAAGTTCAAGATTAATACCTGTAACAAGTCAGGGTATTTATCTATATGACCAATTAAAGAAACCCTACACAGGTTCCTCCTATTTCCAAGATGAAGTTTTACACAGACTCGTCATGAAACAACCCTACACAGGTTCCTCCTATTTCCAAGATGAAGTTTTACACGAACTCATCACGAAGCAGCCCTACACAGGCCCATCATAAATTGAAGAATATCCAAAACCTCTACTGGTTCAGTGTAAATCTCTCAACGGTTTATCCTGATTCTCTCCGTTAGACCCTTTCTCTGGTTCAGATAAATCGCTCCAAGATTTATTCTGATTCTTTCCAGTTGAAGATATTCCAAGACTTTTGTCTGGTTCAGTTGAATCGATCCTAAGATTCTTCTGATTTCCATTCCAGTCAAAGTTTATTCAAGACATTCTCTGGTTCAGTCAGATCGACACTAAGATCTCTCTGATTCCTATTCCAGTTGAAGATATTCTGAGACTTTTGTCTGGTTCAGTTGAATTAATCCTAAGATTCTTCTAATTTCCATTCCAGTCAAAGTTTATTCAAGACCTTCTCTGGTTCAGTCAGATCGACGCTAAGGTCTCTCTGATTCCTATTCCAGTTGAAGATATTCCAAGACTTTTGTCTGGTTCAGTTAAATCGATCCTAAGATTCTTATGATTTCCATTCCAGTCAAAGTTTATTCAATACCTTCTCTGGTTCAGTCAGATCGAGATTAAGATCTCTCTGATTCCTATTCCAGTTGAAGATATTCCAAGACTTTTGTTTGGTTCAGTTGAATCAATCCTAAGATTCTTTTGATTTCCATTCCAGTAAAAGTTTATTCAAAACCTTCTCTGGTTCAGTCAGATCGACACTAATATCTCTCTGATTCATATTCCAGTTGAAGATATTCCAAGACTTTTGTCTGGTTCAGTTGAATCGATCCTAAGATTTTTATGATTTCCATTCCAGTCAAAGTTTATTCAAGACCTTCTCTGGTTCAGTCAAGATCGACACTAAGATCTCTTTGATTCCTATTCCACTTGAAGATATTCCAAGACTTTTGTCTGGTTTAGTTGAATCTATCCTAAGATTTTTCTGATTTCTATTCCAGTCAAAGTTTATTCAAGACCTCTACTGGTTAAGTTTAAATCTCTCAACGATTCATCCTGATTCTTTCTAGTAGACACTTTCTCTGGTTCAGATAAATCGCTCCAAGATTTATTCTGATTCTTTCCAGTTTAATAAAATTCAAGACCTTCTCTGGTTCAGTCAGATCGATACTAAGATCTCTCTGATTCCTATTCCAGTTGAAGATATTCCAAGACTTTTTGTCTGGTTCAGTTGAATCAATCCTAAGATTCTTATGATTTCCATTCTAGTCAAAATTAATACAAGACATCTCCGGTTCATATAAATCTCTCAATGGTTTGTTTTGATTATTCTCCAAATCCTTACGGGTTCAGATAAATCTCTCAATGATTTATTCTGATTCTTTCTTAGTATACACTTTCCGTGGTTCAAAGATCTACTCTGATTCTCTCCAGTTAAAGAAAATTCAAGACCTCTTTTGGTTCAATTTAAACCTCTCAACGGTTTATCCTGATACTCTTCAAATGAACATTCCTGGTTCAGATAAATCGCTCTAAGATTTATTCTGATTCTTCCCAGTCAAATAACATACAAGACTTTTGCTAGTTTCAGATAAACCACTCCAAAAATTTATTCTGATTCGTTTTCAAGAAAATCAAATTCAGACTTAATCAATTTCCTGTCAATAGTCACCTTTGTATGGAATCTACAATCCCATCTCCGACAAATCTCCAACATTCCTCCAAATGGCATCTATAAGCCCATTCCCAATTCGTCTTCGAGTGCAAATTTCTGGGCACTCTAGTGTTCAATCATCTTCCACCTTCAAGTCACGCATGGCGGATCCGCTAATCTAACTCTTCAGGTTTAAGAAGATTGAACAAGGGCAGCTGTTGTACCATAAAATTTCCCCTCTCATTTATCAAGTATTTTCTCACAAGATCTCCTTTGGTTCAAGACTGCACAAGGGTTGATCAGCTCAAGACACCTCCTTAAACACTGATGACTGAAATTAGGGTTTGAGATTGCACAATGATAATTGAACTTTTAATGCCTCATGTGACTTTCATAGATCATTATGGACCCCCAATATTTCTCATGTCAAGTTTCAAGTCTTGGATCATATTTTTGCTCAGTCAATTAATCAGTTGACCTAAAAATCAGTTGTATTGGGGAAAAAGTCAATTGTGGTCAATTTATAGTCAAAATTCATAATTTTTTATCCATATCAACATTGTAAACTCATATATATATATATATATATATATATATATATATATATATATATATATATATATATATATATATATATATATATATATATATATATATATATATATATATATATATCATTTTATCAAGTTTTGACCATAATTCCTCAATAAATTTGATCAGATCATCAAAAGGGCAAAATGGTCAAAATTAAGGTTTTGATTGAGAAAGGACAATTTCTGATTTTTGACCTAGCAAATGGTTAATTGGTTTGAGACATGATCTCAAGAGTTAAATTGCATCACTTTGACCTAATGGCATGACTCAAAACACTCCTCAAGATCAATTTATTGATAGTTGATTTTCAGTCAACTGATCAAAATCAAACTGTACATTGAAAAGTCAAACTTTGACTTTTTTGGTCAAATTAAGTGTCAAAGATCACAATTCATTAAAACATGTCAAAATATGAAACTTGTTTATCAAGAAATCAAAAAGTAAAGATTTCATTTTGAAAAGTCAAAGTTTCCAAACTTAGAAATTTTTCTAAGTGTTGAAAACTTCATGTTTTTTCATAATCTTGAGCCATTTTTTCACCATGATGCAAGATGATTCAAAGAAAACTTTCAACATGAAAGTTGTAGATATCAATGATATATAAAACATTGATTTACACAACTTCTCATAGAAAGTCATGGATTTCAATTTATGATTTTGTGAATACATGTTCATCAAACTAAACCCTTAGTGAAAATTTTGCCCTAGTTTAGACAGGATTTTGACCTAACTTCATGGAAATTTTTCACATAGTTCCAAGGAGAATTTTCAAACGTGATTCAAAGATGTGTTGTAGAGCACATTACAAGCTTTCTAAAATGTCCAAGAACTCCTTGAGATCACGTTTTAGCAAGGAGAATCGAAGGCATGAAGTTGGCATTTCATTCTTGAATTATAGGTCATTTTCATGAAGAACGATAATTCAAATCCATGTTTAGGATGCACAATCTTTGCTTTGCAGGCCTCAAACTTGTTTGGAACTCCATAATTAATGTTTTACACAACTGTTAGAGGCTTTAACTCAAGCATTCAATGCATTTCCCATGCTTATTTCCACTTTAGGAAGAAAGTGCACATTGCCATTTTGGAAAAGTGGCTTTATGCACAAAATCAGTTCTTGAGCTTCACAATTGCTTTCTTCTGATCACACACAACCTATAACCCAAAATAAACTTGTCTCAAGCCTCTAACAAGTCATCCCATGCTTGTACTATGCCTTGAAACCATATTACCACTTTTCTTCAAAATCAAGTAACATAACAATCAGTCTATATCTTGTGCTTCTGACCCTCTCAAGTACTCTAACCTTCTCCTTACTTATGCACAAGTTGTTTGCATCAAAGCCCATGATTTCAAGCCCCCAATAACTCTCCCAAACACCCTTGCTGCATAGAACTGTCCCACTTGACAATTTTGAGCCAAAACTCTCCATCTCCATTTCCACTCGTGCGTTTTGATTCTTAACCATCCAGACACCTTACTTACATCATATATAAGTAATCTAAACTCCTGTTTCAAGATTGTAACTCCTCCATCACTATCCACCATTTCTAAATTTGAAGCTTGAAACTTGACTTGAGTTGGGAGTTTCAGCCATCCTCAAAGCAAAGTAGGAGTTGGAACACATTCAAGGAGGTCCAGGCAAGCTACAGAAATCATCATGCCATCTCAAAGGTTGCTCAAACTTCATACACGACTCCAGCTTCAAGAGGTAAGTTTTCAAACTTCTATCTTTTTATACAAGCATTATTTGATCCTGATTTATGAAGATAAAATGTAGATATCATTGCCCTGAAGCTAACCCTGTCCATAGTTTTCATTTATGTTGCTTGAGCTTAGAGAATTTTAAGATTGAAGTTTTTGGAAAAGTTAGGGTTCAAATTAGGGCCAATAAAATTCATGCTTGTCTTTGATATATAGTTTTAATGTTTTCATTTCTGAAATCGTGAGGAAATTTTCCACAAGATTCATGTTTACACTTTTGCAAACAGATGAGGAATGAACAAGATACATGTGGTCTGGCTAGGCGCGAGGTTGAAGATGAAGTTCTTTTCAGGAAGCAATTTCTAATGTTATTTATGCTTTTATTATATGAACGGATGAAACAGGCCACCCCAGTGGTACAAGAAGCACGCGCGTATTAGAAGGTCCTGAGTTCGAGCCCCAGCGAGACCTTTTGCAATGTTCACATTTTTTTCTCCATTTTTTCTTTTTTGTTGAATCAGGCAGGCGCTGGGCTCCCTTCTGTTGGGCCTGGTATTTTGCTTATCTCATACTCCCTGTTTTACTTTCATATATCTTGGCCCATTTTCTTTCTTTTATATTTTTATTTTCTTTATTATTATTATTATTATTAATAATATTATTTTTATTTTTATTAATAAAAATTCAAAAAAATGTTTTATTTATTATTTTCACACTTATTTAGTTTATTTTGTTTTATAAAATCAAAAGAACAAAAAACATTTCTTAATAAATTAATTTCTTTCTTAATAATTAATATTTAGGTTTAATTATTATATTATATTATTTTCTTGTAAATTAAAATCAATATAGAACTTAGGACTTTTATTTAATTAATTTTGTTTACTAATTTAATTAAATTCACAAAAACCCCTAAAAACTTGTTTTCTTTAATAAGTTAATTTCTTTTAGTAACTTAATTTTAATTTTCTTATTCTAGTCAATTATCTCACTTTAATTTAATTAGGTCAAAACCTTTAATACAATAAAAAAATCATTCCTTATCCATTCCTATTTGTATATTATATTCATTTCATTTCTTGTATATTTATTCAAATTCAATATGGTTGTAATAGATAATTAGGATTTTAATTTCTTGCAATTCCCCATTTGTAATTTGTACACGCCCTCCCCTAATGATGTAATAGCTTAGTATTTTTATTTTCCATAATTTAATGCTTTATATACAAATGCTAGTAATTAGGGTTTGTATGGAAAGATTAAAACCAACAAATAGCAAACCCTAATCAAGAAAAATCAAGCATGTAAACTAATACACTTCCACACATACACCCTTAGGGTAAATCAACTTTGTTGCCTTATAAAATAGTCATATTATGCATGTGAGGTATCTTAGCAAAAACAAGCAAAAATACAAGATCATAGTCCCTCGATGACGCTATCAAAGTTGCCTTTCAAAAATGATCTTAGTCCCTTAAAGAAAATGCTAAGATATCTTACAATATTGCTAATCATGTCTATACAATGACCCTTGCCCGTCCCTTTTACATCCAAAGATAGGGTTATTTACCAAATCAATGGTAAGATAACAATGTCAAAAGAAAGAGGAAATAAACATGAAAGAATTTTGAGTAGGTAGAATGTTCCTAGTTGCTTGCTCATTTTCAAACCAAAACATCCTTGCTATTTTCAAAACAAACACCAACACTTTCAAAAAACATCTTTCAAACTTGAAAACATTTTCAAAAGATCAACACTTTGTATACATTCTTATGAACGAGAATCATTACAAAGTTTGCCTAAGCATTGACATCTTTACAAAATACTTTCAAAAACCACACAAAGCATATTTTCAAACAAAAGCAAGTGATCTAGCAAGCAACTAAGAGCCCGTAGATAACTACGGATGAAAAGGGTGCTAATACATTCCCTTTTCATAATATACCCCCCGAACTCAAGAAAACATCTCAAAGGTCTTTCCTGTTCTTTTCAACCTTTCCTTTTGGATAAAAGAAAAGTCGATGGTGACTCTTGCTAACCGCAACATTTGCGATCAGACGCAAAACAACCAAGTCAGTTCTGCCACTGTGTTACAGGAAGACACAACCAATCTCCACCCCATTACCAATTTGGAGCGACAAAGATGGGTCCAATGGACCACTGTCCTGAGAGATCATGGACGCACCCATTCCCGTCTGTGATACGGTGGCCAGAACCAAGACGTGGTTTCCCTATTTCGTTAAGGAAATTTTGCTGGTTTGCGTTTTGTGTTTGTGTTTGCAAAATGTCGCAGTAAGCAAGAGTTGCCACCGTCTTTTATTTTATCCAATAAGGAAAGGAAAAAAGCACAAAAAAATTCCTTTTTCGAGATATTTCTGAGTACGGGGGGGTAGATTATAGAAAGGGAAGGTATTAACACCCTTTCTATCCATAGCTATCTACGGGCTCTTAGGTACTTGCTCATCATTTTCAAAATTGTTTTCTTTGTGTTTGTGAGTTTTGAAAAGTTTTTGTTTTAACTTCGATTTAACTCTTGCTTCTGTCTTCAAGAGTGTAATGAAGTGTTTTTTAAAACTTTGTTTGTAAAGGAGTGTAAGTGTGAAAAATTTGTTTTGAATGAGCAAGTATCTAAGAACTAATCTACCTACTCGAAAAAATAATCGTTCTGTATTCGTTTATTTTAGACAACACTATCCCACTATTAGTGAGTAGGTAGCATCGTCGTTGGAGTTTTGAGGGTCAATTCGAAAGGGACGTACGGTCACTAAAGCAATGTTAGGACGTCTTAGTAATAACCCTAATGTATTAGATCAATTATTCGAGGCAACAATTCCGAGGCAACCATTCCGAGGAAACTTTTCCGAATCGGGACTTTGATCTTTGTTTAGACAAAAGGACGACCACTAAAGCATCCTATACTCAATGACCGTTTACCGAAGGCAACCAAGTGGGAGTGTACCCTAGGAGAGCGCATGTGCGAGTGGTTCAATTTCAGTTTATTTATCTTTGCACATTTAAGGTGATCTAATTGTTTTAAAATTAATCATACATTCTTGTCATGCATCCTATATCATACATCTAACAGTTAATAATTTGCGGAGTTTAAAGTACGCTATTACAAGGCTTCGGGTATTTACATAGCCAAAAACAAACCCTTTGAAAATAAAGCGATAAATGTAAATAAACATCCTAATTAAACTATTACAAACTGTAGGCAGTTACATCAATATGGTAAATAATAAAAATAAAGCGCGCGAGAAGAATTAAGATCGACGAGAATTTAAGGTTTTGACCCTTCTAACCTAATTAAAAGAAAAATTGTTTTTTTTTTTGTTTTTAATAAAAGAAATAAGTTTTCTAAATTAAATGTGGAATTAATTAGTTAATTAAATTAATTAATAAAAATAATTACATGACCTATTTTTGGTTTTTGATTATTTTAGGAAAGAAATAAAATATAATTAAGTTAGTAATAAAACCTATTTATTCTAATTATTTTTAAGTTATTTACAAAATAATTAAAGTTGTACCTAAAATTAAAATTTAATTAAGAAAAAATCCTAAATCTATTTTTATGTGATTTTTATATTTGTTTATTGATAAAAAAATAAAAGGGATTAAAAGAAATAAACAAAACGAATAAAACATGAAAATAAAGATGGGCCTAGTAGCAAAAGTAAACAGGGGGTGCAATCATCAGAAATCCCTAGGCCTGAATCTTCGAAAGCTTCATGCTCTAACTATGGTGTTTTTTGATTCTTGCGTGGAACCAATGATTCAACCATCCATAACTGTTCTATATAAACTCAAACAAATGTTAGCATACCATAAAATGTGATTAAAATTAGAGATTCAAAGTTTAAAATTTTACCAAACCGGTGTTGTCAAATGGGGGGCGTGCTAGGCGTGTGATGGATTGCTCTTGGGCCTCATAAGACTATTGAGGACTTCAAGAGGATGGTTTGAGGCTTGATGTCAATTGAGAGAGACCGGAACCTCGAGATATGACTTGCACCAATTCTTTGATTTCTGGAGAGCTTTTTGAAGAGCTTTTAGAGAGTTTTTTGAAGAGATTTTTGAGAGCTTTTTAGAGAGGATTTTTGTGTCTTTCAAGCTTGTATGGATCTATATTTATAGAAGAGAATAAGGAGACAAGAAAGCATGGAAAGAATCTCCCTCATAATATTGTGTTTTAAGACCATGATCAAAACTTGAAAAAAATGACATATTTGATGATTTTATGCCATTTTCACATGTGGATGAACCTGGACACATTTGAAAGGTTATTGCACGGAATCAATTGACATAAACCAACATAAAACTTGCCCAAAATAGATTCACATCAAAATTTACATTATTTCTATTATTTATTTATTTAATTCTGAATTTTAATGAATAAAATATAAAAAAAAGAAGCATAAATAGTATAAAATTGTATGGGTGGGCTTAGAGGTCGTGGACCATGTTACAAACTCAATGGAAACATAAAAAGTTGGGCCCATTTGGCAAAATTTGCAATTTTGGACATATTTGACTTTTGGCAATTTTGCAAAAATGGGGCAACTTCACCAATGCATAACTTCCTCAATTTTGACTTTTTGGAGATGTTCTTGTACTTTTTAGAAAGCTTGAGATGTCCTATAATTAACCCTTTTGGTATCATCTCAATTTGATATTCCATGCTCATGTATGAAGCTTTGACAAAAAAAGTGTTTTTGTTGACTTTTCAAAATGACCTATAATGTCCAAATTCATAACTTCTTGTGAGTGCATATTTTGAACTTGGGAGATGAAGATGGATTTCATCCTCTTCAAAATGAGCTTTGGATGGGTCATTTCTCATAAATTATGAGAAAGTTATGCTTGGTCAAAGTTGAGTTGACTTTTCCTGCAAAACCCTAATTTAGCAACTTTTGAGTCTTGATGAATCATGAGCAATCCTTGATGAATCATGATCAAACCTTAATCAAATGATGAATAATACTTAAAAATGAGGATGTTGACCAAAAATCTTGAAGTTTGATTGTATGTGGGCCACAATTGACTTTTGCCCTAGCATGGTCGATTTTTAGGCCTTTGAGCAATTGACTGAGCAAACTTCCTCTGCAAGGCTTGAAACTTGACATGGATGATCTTGAGAACATATTAGGACAATGTTGAGCATTTGGGGTCCCTTGGACTCAAGTATCTTGATGCAACATGAAACCCTAATTTGAGGTAGACTGCCTTAGGGGAGAGCTTGTCTGGCCAACCCTTGGACTACCTTGAGCAACTTAGGGATATTTCTTGAAATGTTTTGAGAAATATGGGAGGGAAAATTTTGGGGTACAACAGCTGACCCTGTTCAATCTTCTTAAACCTGAAGATTTAGATTGGCTTTCGTGCCTTTCGTGATCCGAAGGTGGAAGAGGATTGAACACTAGAGTGCCCAAAAATTTGCACTCGCATGAAGTGGTAATTGTCTTGTGATGTCGGGAATGGGCTTACAGATGCCATTTGGAAATTGCTGACAAGGGGATGGGCTTAAAGATGCCATCTGAAGGAGTGTCGATCGCATAAGAGATTCCTTAGCGAGAGCTTGTATACCTGTCGTTCAGGAAGATTCCGCTAGGGAGGGCTGATCTTTGTTGAGAGAAGTAGAATTTTTGGAGCTTTGTTCGTCCGTATTCCAATGAGGAAACATCTCTGTTGAATTTTAGGAACTTTGGTCTTCCGTATTCTACTGAGGAATCATCTCTACTGACATTTAAGAACTTCAATCATCTGTTGTTCAACTGAGGAATCATCTCTGCTTACATTTAGGAACTTTAGTCATCCATTGTTCAACTGAGGAATCATCTCTGTTGACATTTAGGAACTTCAGTCATCCGTTGTTCAACTGAGGAATCATCTCTGCTGACATTTAGGAACTTCAGTCATCCATTATTCAACTGAGGAATCATCTCTGCTGACATTTAGGAACTTCAGTCATCCGTTATTCAACTGAGGAATTAACTCCGACTTGAGGAAGCAGAAGTGAACTGCATATCTAGTTGTGTACAGGCTGCATCGCGACCTACTAGGGAAAGGTGAAACCGATCGTGTTTGATAGGTCTGGGTCTTACAGTGTTGTGGACTGCTGTCTGGAGATAAGAGAAAAGAAACATGGATAGTAGGGTTATGAGAAGAAACCTGGGTAAGGTTGCTTCGTGAGGAGTTTGGATAACACTGCGTCTGAACCGAGAAGGAACCTGAGTAAGGTTGCTTTGTGAGGAGTTTGAGTAAAACTGCGTCTGAACCGAGAAGGAACCTGGGTAAGGTTGCTTTGTGAAGAGTTTGGGTAGAACTGCATCGGGACTGAGGAGGAACCTAGGTAAGGTTGCTTCAGGATGAGTCTAGGTGAAACTACATCAGGAAAGAGAAGGAACCTAGGTAAGGTTGCTCCAGGATGAGTCTAGGTGAAACTACATCGGGAAAGAGAAGGAACCTAGGTAAGGTTGCTCCATGATGGGTTTAGGTGAAACTACATCTGAACTGAGAAGGAACCTAGGTAAGGTTGCTCCATGATGGGTTTAGGTAAAATTGCATCTGAAACGAGAAGAAACCTAGGTAAGGCTGCTTCATGAGGAGTTTAGGTAAAACTGCATCTGAACCAAGAAGAAACCTAGGTAAGGTTGCTTTGTGAGGAGTTTGGGTAAAACTACATCGGGAAATTGTAAGGAGGAACCTGGGTAAGGTTGCTTCAGAATGAGTCTGGGTAAAACTACATCGGGAAATTGTAAGGAGGAACCTGGGTAAGGTTGCTTCAGGATGAGTCTGGGTGAAACTACATCGGGAAATTGTAAGGAGGAACCTGGGTAAGGTTGCTTCAGGATGAGTCTGGGTGAAACTACATCGGGAAATTGTAAGGAGGAACCTGAGTAAGGTTGCTTCAGGATGAGTCTGGGTGAAACTACATCGGTAAATTGTAAGGAGGAACCTGGGTAAGGTTACTTCGGGATAAGTTTGTGTAAAACTTCAGGAGGAACCTGGGTAAGATTACTCTGTGATAAGTTCGTGTAAAACTTCAGAATGAACCGGGGTAAGGTTACTTTGAGATAAATTTGTGTAAAACTTCAGGAGGAACCTGGGTAAGGTTACTTTGTGATAAGTTCGTGTAAAACTTTATTCAGAAATATATGAGAAAGAACCCGTGTAAGATTTTTCAGGATAAACCCGTATGAAGCTGCATTTAGGAGAAAACCGTGTAAGATTTCTTCGTGACGAACCCGTGTAAAGCTGCATTTGATCGTGCAGATAATTACTCTGTTTAGTTTCCAGAGTTAATCTTGAACTTGCTGGAAGTTGTTGATGCTAACTATGTTTCCTGAAAAGGTACATGATTAATCGTATATGATGCATGGCATGCATTGTATGATGATGTTCTCAAAATAAATGAAATTATGCTGTATGCAATATGTATGCGCACGTCATGATATATGAACATGAAATGCTATTGTGGTAAGTTCGAGTTTGGGAAAATAAATCCATGACTGTTGTTGGAGAATAAAGAGTTTCGCTCGCTGGAGATAACGACCGAAGATGATTGGGAGAATAATCCTGCAGGAGAGAATAACTCCGCTGGGGAATGGACTGACGAGGAAATGACTCTGTGGGGAGTATATACTCTGCTAGAAGATCTGCTGATTTGGTGAAATAAAACTCAGCTGGGGATGAATTACTATTGCTGGTGACAGTGAACCCTGTTGGGGATTGAATTTTTGTCTGTGAAAGGAATGAACTCCGCTGGGGATGATTTTCCAATGGCGACTTCACTGGGGATAATCTTTTAGACTCTATTGGGGATAATCTTCCAGACTCCACTGGGGATAATCTTCCAGTACTGGTGATAGATAAACTCTGCTTGGGGAGAATCTTACCGACCCATTCGTGGTTGCGAGCCTCAGCTGGGGAGAATTAACACCAATGTCCTTTTCTTACTCTAGGGGGAGTGTAGATGTTACTGGGACGCGGGCTGAGGATATGACAATGACTTTGCATCAAGAATTTTCTGCCCCTGTATCTGCGGGAGAAGGTGCCTACGGAGGCCTTATGGATCGAGTATTATTCCAACCTATGAGGTGCTTAGTAATTGCCGATTGAAATGACAAATCTTCTTCTGGTAGGCAAGTGACGAGATGACGGGACATAGTCGTACGCTTTAATCCCTAACTTTTGCCTGGACTGTCTTTTCAGATTTTCAGTCCACCGGGACACCCTTTCTTGCCCAAGCCGCCTTTTCAGGTTTTTGACTTGCCGGGTATACAAATCTTTTTTTGTTTTTATCCCTAATTTTTGCCCGAACCCTTTTGGTTCGTCGGGATGCCCTTATTTTTGCCTAGGCCTGTCAACCTAGCGGGTCTTTGTTCATGTGCAGTATTTTCTTACTATGTCCACGCTCTCAGGGTGTAGGGAGTTGTCATTGTCGGTAGTGTTGTGTTGCTATACTACCAGAAGATGTTCATTTGATCATACAAGATTCTTTGCTGGAAT
Source organism: Vicia faba (assembly GCA_948472305.1). NCBI lineage: Eukaryota > Viridiplantae > Streptophyta > Magnoliopsida > Fabales > Fabaceae > Vicia > Vicia faba. The sequence goes on from OX451738.1 coordinate 973,034,731, forward strand.
TCATGTCCAATGCCCCAAGTGATTCAAATGGAGATCTACCCCTGACTATTTGGCATCTTTGAGAATTTCCTTGAATCTTGACTTGACTACCCCTGATGATGGACAATGATCATGCCGTGCCCCTTGGTTGGAAGCGTTTTTCCACTTGAGGTGATCACTTTTTATTGAGAAGGTTTTTGTTCACTAGATATTCGTCATGCGAATTTCTCTGCTGTTGAACAAATAGTCATATGCAAACAATGTTATTTTAAGAATGCAAAGCTTATGTCTGTCTTGAAGTTTGGAAATTCATTTTTTAGTAAAATAAGTTCTTTTTTTTGTAATAGTGTGATGTCAACTCAGGATTTACAGCAAGTCCTACAGGAGTCAGGATACCTTTTGTAACAGTATGCTTTCGAACTAACCCATGCTTCAGCTAGGACTTTTAAGGGTTATAACGTGGCCTGGTTCACGGTTTAAGAAACAAAGGATAAAGGCTCAAATTTTATTTGTACCCACCCGTTCTTCGTGATGTTCTTCGATCCTAAACTCAGCTAATTGTGCACTTAGAACCCCAGTTAAGTTCTGGAATATTGTCCTTGGTGTTCCGGTGATGGTTCGGATACTGACAATTTCTTTTGAATAGGCAGTCATTTCTTTTTTGTTGAGGTTTTGTAGGACCTCTTTCTTTTTGATTTTATTATCCCTGTCTTTTGCCTGAACTGCTTCTTTTTGTGATTACAATCAGCGGGACGCCCCCGTTTTTTTTCTTAAGTCTCCTTCATAGGTTTTGACTTAATGGGCTTTTATTTTTGAGAGATAGTGACTGCCTGTGTTGACGATTATAGGGAACCATCACCGTCTTTTGTTTCGGAAGGACGTCTTCGAAACCATTCATTGTGCACATGAATTAACTGAGAAAACTACCCTGCCCCGGGTTGTGATTAAGGTTTTTTTTTATTTGCGTGAAAAGAAAAAACTCCAACTTCTTTGGCTCAAAGGGGTTGACGAGAGATTATCTTCCTTATAACTCCACTGTTTAGGATTTGAAACAACGCCTGTACATCGTTAGCGGGGTCTGTTCAAAAGCATATTGTAGAGATTTTGATATCATTTTCGTCATCCTCCCTCTAAAGGCTTAGAGTTTTTTAATCGAGAGTTGAACATCACAAAAATTAAAGCAATTTGAATATAGTGAATACGAATGGATTGATTCAAAACAGACATATGGAATGCATTGATAAAGTAATAAAGTTTTAACATGACTAAATGTTTGAACAATTAAAAGAAAATTACAAATTGAAAATTCTAATGAACAAAAAGTCTTCTCGTCTCAGGACTTGTCACTTCAAATGATGAGCCTTGGAGGATTGACAAAAACATTCCAGTTGACCATCTTGTGTGCATTCCAATGCTCCTTTATCGATCAGGTCTTGGAATTTGTTTTTCAATGCCCAACAGTCATCAGTATCATGCCCCAGGCTATTGGAATGGTATGCACACCTTGCATCAGGATTGTAGTTTGGGGAGGCTATGTGGGGATTCTGAGGAGGGTCCCTTAACGTCACTAGATTCAATCTCAACAGGTGTTATAAAGCTTGAGACAACAACATGTTGAGCTCAGTGAACTTCCTTTTGGGCGTATCTGGATTACTCTGATTAACCCGTTGCTTTTGGTGATGTTTTCGTTAGAATCGTGATGTAGTAGCAATTTGGAAAGGTCCATCCTTCACCAAACCAAACCCTTGTCTTCTTGGAGGCTGATAAATGACTTGGTCCCCGGCCTCGACTGTTTGCTTCATACTGTTGTATCTGTCTTGATGAAGCTGGTTGATAATGATTCTCAGCTCTTCTTGTTCCTGGGCTAAGCTTTGGATAAGGGCCGTCTGCCCCAATATTTAGGTTCTTATTGCATCTACCTCAGCTTGCATTTGTTCTAGCCGTTCGTCCTTATTGTCTTCAGGACTTTTCTTGACCAAGTTCCCAACGAGGAGTGTTTTCAACTCTTCATACCCCTTGGACAGGTTTAGGAATATTTCCCTGAACTGAGTTTCTTGAAGATCTCTGGTGTCTTGTTGGAGAGCCATTGCTGAAATAAACAGCGAGAACATGAGAGACCTGTACTGGGAGACATGTTATGCAATGGTATGTATGCAATGTTTTCAAGGATCTTGCAGGGTAAACAAGAAACTGTTAGAATTTGAATTTTGCAGCTTTGATTGAAGAAACTTCGTGTCATCAAGAGTCCTTTTTCAAGAGTCAAGCTCACCATATCGAGTGGGTCATATCCCCCGACTCAAGTCATCATGTTTTGATCTCTAGACGACATTGGCTAGAGGAAAATAAATCCTCTTTGCCCCTTGCTAGACGTTTGATTTACCATAACCTGCATCACAAACCTTTGAGATCCTTGAAATGGTTAAGGAAATGTTAAGGCATGATGTTATGATGTGTATGCTATGCGTTTAAGCAAAAGTGCGAGGTGATGTAAACAAGTAAACTTGGAAAGAAATCCAAGTTATTGGATAAGGACTGTAAACAAAACCTGCAAGGAACTCATGTTGTCAGACAATAAAAATGTGCAAGTAGTTCAAATTGAAGGCACACAAGTCACACAGTAGCCCTTAAATTTCAGGCTGGCATGGAGTTTAGGTATTACCCTCTTTCAGTTTAGTTGGTTCAACCTGTCCTAGTAATAGTAATCGGGTTCTAGAGGTTCTCAATATCACTGACCATCCTCGATCGGTCATAATTCCAGTTTAGCAACCTTTTCTTGCGGCCGGAATCATCACGAGAGTATGGTCTCAATGAGTGTAGCATACTGCTACTTTTCTATGGCCAAGTTAGTCAATTATAGGTTATAAGGTCAATTGATGCTTAATGACCCATTAACAGCCCCATACTCTCCTTGTTCCTCCACAAGGGATATCGGTACCAACTAATGCGTCACACCAACGTAGCTACTGCTTCAACCGTATCGGTCTATGCCGTACAGTTCCCTCACAGTCTATTGCTACTTACCTAAAAGGTATCCCCCAGATCCGGGTTAGGATCTATAGTAACTCCGATACAAAGCCCACAAAATAAAGCAAATAAATCAAACAATTGAAAACAATATGATGAACTATTCCTAAGGTACACCCCACTTATTAACTCCCCAGCAGAGTCGCCAGTTCTGTGATACGGTGGCCAGAACCGGGACGTGGTTTCCCTATTTTGTTAAGGAAATTTTGCTGGTTTGCATTTTGCGTTTGTGTTTGCAAAATGTCCCGGTAAGCAAGAGTTGCCACCGTCTTTTATTTTATCCAACAAGAAAAGGAAAAAAGCACAGAAAAATTCCTTTTTCGAGATATTTCTGAGTACGGGGGGTAGATTATAGAAAGGGAAGGTATTAGCACCCTTTCTATCCGTAGTTATCTACGGGCTCTTAGGTACTTGCTCATCATTTTCAAAATTGTTTTCTTTGTGTTTGTGGGTTTTGAAAAGTTTTTGTTTTAACTTCGATTTAACTCTTGCTTCTGTCTTCAAGTGTGTAATGAAGTGTTTTTGAAAACTTTGTTTGTAAAGGAGTGTAAGTGTGAAAAATTTGTTTTGAATGAGAAAGTATCTAAGAACTAATCTACCTACTCTAAAAAATAATCGTTCTGTATTCGTTTCCTTTAGACAACACTATCCCACTATTAGTGAGTAGGTAGCATCGTCGTTGGAGTTTTGAGGGTCAATTCAAAAGGGACGTACGGTCACTAAAGCAATGTTAGGACGTCTTAGTAATAACCCTAATGTATTAGATCAATTATTCGAGGCAACAATTCCGAAGCAACCATTCCGAGGAAACTTTTCCGAATCGGGACTTTGATATTTGTTTAGACAAAAGGACGACCACTAAAGCATTCTATACTCAATGACCGTTTACCGAAGGCAACCAAGTGGGAGTGTACCCTAGGAGTGCGCATGTGCGAGTGGTTCAATTTCAGTTTATTTATCTTTGCACATTTAAGGTGATCTAACTGTTTTAAAATTAATCATACATTCTTGTCATGCATCCTATATCATACATCTAACAGTTAATAATTTGCGGAATTTAAAGTACGCTATTACAAGGCTTCGGGTATTTACATAGCCAAAAACAAACCCTTTGAAAATAAAGCGATAAATGTAAATAAACGTCCTAATTAAACTATTACAAACTGTAGACAGTTACATCAATATGGTAAATAATAAAAATAAAGCGCGCGAGAAGAATTAAGATCGACGAGAATTTAAGGTTTTGACCCTTCTAACCTAATTAAAAGAAAAATTGTTTTTTTTTGTTTTTAATAAAAGAAATGAGTTTTCTAAATTAAATATGGAATTAATTAGTTAATTAAATTAATTAATAAAAATAATTACATGACCTATTTTTGGTTTTTGATTATTTTAGGAAAGAAATAAAATATAATTAAGTTAGTAATAAAACCTATTTATTCTAATTATTTTTAAGTTATTTATAAAATAATTAAAGTTGTACCTAAAATTAAAATTTAATTAAGAAAAAAATCCTAAATCTATTTTTATGTGATTTTTATATTTGTTTATTGATAAAAAAATAAAAGGGATTAAAAGAAATAAACAAAACGAATAAAACATGAAAATAAAGATGGGCCTAGTAGCAAAAGTAAACAGGGGGTGCAATCATCAGAAATCCCTAGGCCCGAATCTTCAAAAGCTTCATGCTCTAACTATGGTGTTTTTTTATTCTTGCGTGGAACTTATGATTCAACCATCCATAATTGTTCTATATAAACTCAAACAAACGTTAGCATACCATAAAATGTGATTAAAATTAGAGATTCAAAGTTTAAAATTTTACTAAACCGGTGTTGTCAAATGGGGGGCGTGCTAGGCGTGTGATGGATTGCTCTTGGGCCTTCTAAGACTCTTGGGGACTTCAAGAGGATGGTTTGAGGCTTGATGTCAATTGAGAGAGACCGGAACCTCGAGATATGACTTGCACCAATTCTTTGATTTCTAGAGAGATTTTTGAAGAGCTTTTAGAGAGCTTTTTGAAGAGCTTTTTGATAGCTTTTTAGAGAGGATTTTCGTGTCTTTCAAGCTTGTATGGATCTATATTTATAGAGGAGAATGAGGAGACAAGAAAGCATGGAAAGAATCTCCCTCATAATGTTGTGTTTTAAGACCATGATCAAAACTTGAAAAAAATGACATATTTGATGATTTTATGCCATTTTCACACGTGGATGAACCTGGACACATTTGAAAGGTTATTGCATGAAATCAATTGACATAAACCAGCATAAACCTTGCCCAAAATAGATTCACATCAAAATTTACATTATTTCTATTATTTATTTATTTAATTCTGAATTTTAATGAATAAAATATCAAAATAAATATCATAAATAGTATAAAAATGTATGGGTGGGCTTAGAGGTCGTGGACCATGTTACAAACTCAATGCAAGCATAAAAAGTTGGGCCCATTTGGCAAAAATTACAATTTTGGACATATTTGACTTTTGGCAATTTTGCAAAAAAGGGGCAACTTCACCAATGAATAACTTCCTCAATTTTGATTTTTTGGAGGTGTTCTTGTACTTTTTAGAAAGATTGAGATGTCCTATAATCAACCCTTTTGGTCTCATCTCAATTTGATATTCCATGCTCATGTATGAAGCTTTGACAAAAAAGGTGTTTTTGTTGACTTTTCAAAATGACCTATAATGTCCAAATTCATAACTTCTCGTGAGTGCATATTTTGAACTTTGGAGATGAAGATGGATTGCATCGTCTTCAAAATTAGCTTTGGATGGGTCATTTCTCATAAAGTATGAGAAAGTTATGCTTGGTCAAAGTTGAGTTGACTTTTCCTACAAAACCCTAATTTAGCAACTTTTGAGTCTTGATGAATTATGAGCAATCCTTGATGAATCATGATCAACCCTTGATCAAATGATGAATAATACTTCAAAATGAGGATGTTGACCAAAAATCTTGAAGTTTGACTGTATGTGGGCCACAATTGACTTTTGCCCTAACATAGTCGATTTTCAGGCCTTTGATCAATTGACTGAGCAAACTTCCTCTGCAAGGCTTGAAACTTGACATGGATGATCTTGAGAACATATTAGGACAATGTTGAGCATTTGGGGTCCCTTGGACTCAAGTATCTTGATGCAACATGAAACCCTAATTTGAGGTAGACTGCCTTAGGAGAGAGCTTGTCTGGCCAACCCTTGGACTACCTTGAGCAACTTGGGGATCTTTCTTGAAATGTTTTGAGAAATATGGGAGGGAAAATTTTGGGGTACAACACCGTCGGGCTGAAAAAATGCCAAATATGGGGACGTACAATGGAACAGCTGATCCATATGACCACCTCGAGAACATTGATGCTTTCCCCGACTATCGTCGTGTTAGTGGTGCCGTCAAATGCAGATTATTCCTTACCACTCTGCGAAAGGGTGCCATGTGATGGTACAAAAGTCTCGCTGAGGAATGCATCACTTCCTAGACATACCTAAGGAAGCAATTCTTAAGACATTCCACTTCTTCTCGATGATATCCTAAGACATAAGCAACACTCGAGGCGATCTTCCAAGAAAAAGATGAACCCCTTAGATCCTACATCGAGAGGTTCAATCGAGAAGTCGTCTAGGTCTCCGCGACCGATGACATTAAGAAATACTTGCTCGAGCGGGGCCTGCGCCCCTGCAACAACTTTTCCAAAGTAGTTGGCATCGAGACGCTCGCTTCGCTTTAGGCCCTCTTCTTCTAGGCCCAAGATTACATTTGGTACGAGGAAAAGGAGGCCACCAACAATACTTTGGATTCACGACACAAGGAGAGCGCTCTAGTTTCATGGTAAGATGACCTCATAGCACACTCATGAGCAGAAAAAATAAAGGAGGAAAAGCCCCATGAGCCTCGAGAACATAAAAGACCCGCTGACCTCTTCTTAAATTACACTCCGCGGAACGCCTCTCGCGAGTGCATGTTGTTCGAGCGCACGGACTCAGAATTTCTCCAGGCCATAGTTTGCTTCCCAAAACAAATGCCCCGAAAGCCCAACATGGACAAGACTAAGTACTGCCATTTCCATAAATGCCATAAGCATGTTAGAGAGGACTGCATCCACCTCAAGGATGCAATTGAGATCCTCATCAGAGATAGGCATTTGAAGCACTACCAGAAAAGGGAAGCCACTCGACAAGAGGCCCAAGAAGCAAATAGGGTCGAGGAGGAAATTCCATCCTTTAATGACGCCAATCTCTAGATCGCCGTGAGAGTTTTCCAACCAAAGGAGTTATTCATCCCTGAGGGGTACAACTTCCCCCTCTACACTGCCGTGCACAACCATTGGGAGTCTTTCCCCTCCGCCATTGTCATATCTGGTGGAGATTTGAAATTCAGGCTGTCAGATCCCAGATTTCCTAAGAGACGCCGAGACACCAGATCCGACTTCAACATGTAACAAAAGGATATACAAACAAACAAACAGTGTTAAAGGTAAATAACACACAAATATGCTTACCCAGTTTGGTGACAACAACACCTACTCCGGGGCTATCAAGCTAGAGACGAAATTAACTAGATAGTATCAATTTGTAGACCACACAACAAACATACCAGTTTACAATCTACACACTTAATCACCACCCTTTTCTTAACTTCTACCTAAGACATACATAGGTATGGGGCCCTCCTCAAATCCCTCTTCAATCACACTCAGTGATTAGAGAAACTATAAACATAGTAGATAACAAAAAATAGGAAGTAACTCTTCCAAGACACACAATCCTCAATGCTTAAAAGCTTATGAGAACTGACACATAAATACTCAATGCTTAAAAGCTTATGAGCATCTGACACACAAACATCTAATGCTTAAAAGCTCATGGATGCCTGACAAAACTTACAACGCAAAATAGACCTACTCTGCTATAAATATGATATTAGAGAGGCTCACAATTAAGGATTCCAAAACCCTAAAAAAACACACATGTAAGTTCCACCTAAAACTAGGTATACACCAGTCTGTATATAACTTTATTCTGGATTGGGTTGGGCTTCAAAATCGCAGCAGTGTGGCTGCACAAAGTCTGCAAAATCTTCTCCAAGAAAATAGGTCTTCAATCATTAGTTTCCTAAAATGTCTCCATATTTAGAAACTCTGTATATATTCGAAAACCAACATAGAATCTATGATTTGTCAACCTTGGACACCACATAAGTTAACTAAATATTCCTTGAATATTCAGTAACAAACATATCAACTGAAATATAACTGTCAGCTACTGCAGACACAATATCCTATCCTCTTGGTTGGGACATCTTATTCGACATGTTGAAAACTTCAAGTTGGAACATCTTGTTCAACATGCTGATGCCAAGTTGGTGTAACTAAAATGTATGTCAATCGTAATTTCAGAGAAATAACAATCTCCCTATTTGGCACATTTTGGCTAAAATAACCAAATAACCCTTGCACAAGAAAGTACCAAACAATATGTTTGAAAATAAATCAAACACACACATCAGAGGCACAACAACGGAAAACACATCAATAAGGTTAAGTGTAACAAAAAATCAAAGACACAATTAGTTGTTAGTTGATGTATGTAGCGCTAGAAATGTTGAGACTAAGCCATTGGATTGACTTGACTCGCACATATCAAATAAAAATACCCACCGCGCCTTATTGTTTCCATAGGAATGGGAAAAGAGTTAATAACCCAAAAAATAGGGGGAGAGAATCTAAGTTTGGGGGTTGGTTATGCAAATGGAAGTTGTAATATGGTGGGAGAACTGACTTTACTGGTTTTTGTGTTTTATCGCAAATGTTGCAATTTGCAAGAGTCGCCACTAACTTTTCTTTTATCCAACAAAGGAAAGGGTGAAAAGAACAGGAAAGACCTTTTTAAAGATTTTGAGTTAAGGGGGTAGGTTATGGAAATGGAAGGTGTTAGAACCCTTTCCATCCGTAGTTATCTATAGGCTCTTAGTTGTTAGCTCACTCTGAAAATTCTTTTTTGTGTAAGTGTATTTGAACATATTTTTGAAAAGATGCCTTAGTACGGAGAACTTTGTAATGTTTCTCGTATCGTTGAGAATGTATACAAAGTGTTTCTTGTCTTTGAAAATATTTAGAAAAGAGTTTGTGTATGTGTGAAAAATTGTTTTGTTTGTTTTTATGAGCAAGCAACTATAAGCGGTCTACCTACTCGAATGGTCTTTGTTCTTTTCCTCTTTTCCTTTAGACAGTGCTATCCTATTATTAGTCAATAGGTAGCCCTATCATTAGATGTTTTAAGGGACAAGCGCGGGTCATCGTACAACCACGAAAGTAACTCGTAAGATACTTTAGCAATTACTCTAAGGTTTTAAGATTATTTACCAAGGCAACATCGAAAGGTTTATCGAGGGACTTATGATCTTATAACCAAAGGGTCACTGCTAAAATATCCTACGTTCGAGAGACGTGACTATTTTTTGAAGGCAACAAGCGAGGGTACCCTAGAAGTGCGTGTGTGTGAATGTGTTGTGTTTCAGTTATTTGTCTTGAATGTTAGGTTTTCTAGAGTTTGTTTTTAACTCTTTCCATACAAGCCTATTAGCATACATCTAGCAGTTAATATAGGTACGAAAAATAAAAATGCGGAAATTTGAATCTACGCTATTACAATGCTTTGGGATGGGGGAAATTACAAACCAAAAAATGGGGGAAAGACAAAGTAAAAAGGTCCTAGTTAAAGTCTATTACATCCCATGTACAATTACATAATTGTGAAAATAATGTGAATAAAAATAGATAAACGCGCGGGGAAGAAAAGAGAAAGATGTACAGAGAACCTAAAAAATCTTAAGTGGTAAAAAGAAAATGTTTTTGTTATTTTTTTTAAGGAAAATATTTAAATTAAATTTATAGAAACCTATTTATAATTAATTAATTAATAAAAGAAAGAAAATGATTCAAAATAATTAATTGAAATTAGTTTAATTAATGAAAATCTAAGTCTAATTATTTTTTGTGATTTTTTTGATTTTATGATTTTTTATGATTTTTATGAAATTAGTTAAAAAAGAAAATAAATTAAACAAAACAAACTAGAAAAAAGAATAGGCCTCGCTACAAAGAGTAAACAAGGGGTGAGAATTTGAAATTCTTAGGCGCAAAGAAATAAGAAGGCCCAAACACTGACTTACCTGCAAAACAAAAGTTAGAGGAAAAAGGAAAAAAATAACAAAACTTACTCCCTGCCTGGATTGAACCCAGGACCTGGCAGGGGTAAGCCTAAAGTGCACGTGTGTTATCATTGGGGTGGCATGTTCATCCGTTAATACAAACAAAACAAAGTATTATATTACAAAACTCGTTTTAAAATTATTTAAATAACAAAGTGCGCACCTGGTGGGTCCCCTGTTGTTTAAATGGACGAATCTAAGAGTTGGGTTTTGACATGCAAGCTCCTACGGGGTCAACTAAAGTCAGAGACACCAGAGTCAAACTCCGACTGTCTTCTCCGATCGGACAAAATCCAAAACCTGCAAAAAAACATTAGAATCATGACTAATAAAAGGCCTATCCTATGTAAAAATACGCCCTGAGTCCGAATATGGGCTTAAAACAAGCAACCAATTCCTTTATCATACGATTCACACACAAATTTAGATCGTGCCCTAACCATGGCACGATCTGATCCCTGCATCCAAACTTGCATGTAACACGTTAATTGTCATCCAAATATCATCAGTAACATGAATACATGCGTAACATGGATTTAAATTATAGGATTTAAAGATTTTGAGAGCAAGAGATTTTACCAAACCGGTGAGTTTGTATGAAGGGATTCTGGGATGTGTGAGGCTTGAATCTAGGCTCTGGAGGGGTCCTGGGATGATCAAGAACACGATTGCGTGACTGGTTTTGATGGAGGAAGGCTGGAAGATCTACTTTCGAAGTTTGAAACTTTGAGATTTTTTTTATGAAATTTGGTAGAGCTTCTCTAGGCAGTGTATGCGTATGCCTTTGCTTGCATTGTATTGTGTATTTATAGAGGATTGAGGAGAGCAGACTAATATGGCAAGGAATCAAGCTTTCAAGGCCATGAGACAAAAAATCCAACATATTGAAAGTTGGCCATATTTGAATGATTCTTCCCAATTCCATTTTTGCAAGAACCTAGACAATTTTTGTTGGTCTTTGAACTAAATATTGGGCTCCATGATGGGTCAAGTTAAGCCCAAAATGCATTATCCCATGTTTTATTGTATTTTTATTTAATTTATTTGATTTTAAATTAAATAAAATCAAGATAAATATAAATAAAAAAAATAAAAATCAAGGTCATGCAAAAATTAACTTAGAGGTCCTCTAAGATGTTATGGACATGTTTGAACATCAAAAGCTAGGCTCATAGGTTCAAAAATGCAATTTTGCACAATTTGTACTTCATAAATTTCTTCAAAATTTCCCTACTTGTGAAACTTATAACTTGCTAAATTTTCATCCTTTGAAGATGATATTTGACTTTTTGAAAAGCCCAAGACGTCCTCTAGAATATCTATGTTTATAATTTTTTCTTTTGAAGAAATCATCTTGATGTAAGTTGCCTTGACAAAAAGTGTCTTTTGTTGACTTTCGAAAATGACCTATAATGTATGAGATCATATCTTCCAAATGAAACATTTTTTGGACTTGAGAATAAAAGAAAAGTTGTAGAGAGTTGAGTTTCCTTCAAAATAGGCTTTAGTTAGGGAAAAGTTGATGAAGCATGTGAAAGTTATGCTTGGTCAAAGTTCAGTTGACTTCTCCTAAGGAAACCCTAATTTGGCAATTTTTAACTTTTGATTATTTGAGGGATTTCCTTGAGGAATCATGATCAACCCTTGATCAAATAATGAACATCACCAAAAATCTTTAAGTTTGACTATATTTTGACTATAGTTGACTTTTTGACCAATACAATTGATTTTCAATCATCTGAGCCATTGATTGAGCAAACTTGTGATGTAGGATTTGAAACTTGACATGAACCTTGTTGAGGACCTATGAAGAACCATGGAATCCACTTGAGACTTTTGCAAACCAAATTTCCTTAAGAAATTCCAAAGCCTAGTTGTAGGCTTTTGGCTTAGGAGGAGCATCTTGACTAGTCAACCCTTGAGTGTCTTGAGTATTTGAGAAGCCTTGGAAGAATGCCTTGAAGAAAATTACGAGGGCAAATTTTGGGGTACAACTGAAGGTATTAGCACCCTAAAAATCTATGGTACTCCACAGAAACCTCTTTGTAAATTTTTGTATTTTGGCTATAAGAGTTGTATGAAAATAGATGGTAGAGGTGAGAAAAGAAATATATTTTTTACAATTTTTGCACCCGTCACGGTTGCGAACCTTTAGTGCCTATGTACCACCTTCCATGCAATAGGGGATCAGGGTACTCGTAGTTCACCTTTAAAATTTTTAAAACACAAGTGTGTTGGTTAATTTTAAGAGATGAGACATCATCGTCGTATCTGAGTGGAAGAATGCACTTACTATCCACGATTATGAGAAAGGAGAATTTGCATCATCTCAAAGTGGAGGATATAGCTTGGATTTTAAAATCAACAAAGCCTCGATCAACAACCAAGAGGAAAAATATCTCGCTTCACTACATATCATAGAAGTATAGTAGCTCATATCACTATAAAGATTGACAAGAGTGTAATCTTTTGAGAAAAAGTTTAAGGTAAACATCCAAAGTGGCAAAATAGTTTGAATGAAATTGATTGACTTTTAGTCTTCTCACAAAAAATGTCAAGGTATGATTAACTTGTTTAAAGTTTAATTAAGAAAAATATTTTGAAAATGCATGGACCTAAGTCCAAGTTTATTGTGAAAGCAGTTCAAGTTAGAAAACAAGAAAAGTTTTTGAAAGGAGGGAGAAGATTTTTGAAATTAAAGAAGATGGGAGGAGATGAAGGGACTATCCTAAAGCATAAGGTAAAAGATAGGGAAAAGAATCGTCTAACCAACAAGAAGCCAACACTTGACACAATGAGTCAATGTAAAATTCCCATCCCTTGGATTGAAACCAAGCAAGCAAAGATACTAAACTTCTTGAGAATACCAAGCTTCAAATGCATTAAGTCATCACAAACATTGGGCAAAGTAATGGCTGTATACAGATGAATTCCCGATCACAGACAAAGCATATAATCAGAATAACCTGCACACAAAGAAAACAAACAACCCAATGTATTGGGGTAAACCCTAAGGACTCCAGACAAAATAGCAATAGAAGTTAAAAGGTCTCAAGGTAGGTAAAGGTCTCTAATCCTAAGTCCAAGAAGTCCACAACTCTAAAATGCCAAGGATAGTAACCAAATAGTCCAAGTAACATTAAAGCTTTTTATTGTTCAAGTTGATTATTAGGTATATTAAAAAAGAAAATGAAAATCTCAAGTGAGAAAATAAAAAGACATAAACATAAATGCTCAAGTGAGCAAAGATGAAAATAGCATGAAATGTATCTGCTAAAATAAATGGTGTATAAAAGTAAAGGCATAAAGTAAAAGCATAAAAATAAAAGTCAATTGTTAATAGGTTAGAAATTAGAGGTTAGCTGAATGACCATCTTGAAACTTGGATTTGAAAACTCATTAGAAGATTGATAGAATCAAAGCCTCTCAATAACAAGTTTCATTTGCTTTTTGTCAAGTATATCATTCATTTCAAATTCTCAAGGCAACAACAAATGATCAACGATGTTTAAATGATTCACTTAGACCAAATTTTATGAACGTCCATTAGAGGATTGATAAGACCAAAGCCTCCTAACAATAAACCTCAAGGTTATTGGATCAAAGGTTTCAAGTTAAACATACTTGGGCTTGTAAACATAGGTTTGGGCCACGAGTGATCATTTCTCGAATCAGGACAAACTTTAGCGCTATGTTAAGCAATCATAAGTGGATTTATATATAAGTCACACCTATTTTGAGGCCGGTCAATAGCAATCTATGTACCATATGTTTAGAGAAATGATATGTAGATTATTCTCTAACAATATGTAGTACAAGTAAGAAAAGGATAAGATGAAGAGGGTGGAGAAACATTTGAATCAAAAAAATTTAATCAAACTATCATTAAAATCATCCATCCATTTTGGTGGAGTTAAACTCAACACCCAAGATCCAATGATGTTAATGAAGTTCATGATCAACAATCATATAGCCATAATATATTAAAAAAAAATTGCATTTAATGAATAAAATAAAAAGGAAAAATGATTTTTAAATTGTTTTTTAAAATGAAAATAAAAGGTAAAATAGAAAACTATATTCAAAGTATCAAATAAAAATTAAAAGAGACCATAGAAAAGTCAGAAATGATCTCAAATATTTTTATAAAACCTTTGGTAATTTTTTAAAACAGAAAAGTATTTTTTAAACTAATTAAAATCACTCAAATAAATGAAAAAAAGATCAAAAATATTAGAAGTCAAAATAAAATTCTAGAAAAATTTCAGAAAGTCAGAAATAAGGAAAACAATTTTTATAAAAAAATTTAGAATTTAAAAATATCAAAAATTATTTTTAAATAATTAGAAACAAATCAAAATAAATAAAAAATTATAAAAAATAATAGATCTGAAAATAAAATCATGAAAAAATAAAAATTAGAAAGAGAATATTTGAAAATATTTTTGTAAAGTTTTTCATAATTTTTGCATCAGAAATGATTTTTCTATAATTTTTTGAAGTTTGGTGTAAAAAACTGAAAATAAAATAAAATTTTAAAAAATATGGACCATTGGGTGAGAGTCAAAATGCGCTATTAATCAGATCCAAAGGATCAGGCATGTTGTGCATATCCTGGTTAACTTTGGAAATTACACCGAATCTCCTTTTAATATTTAAAAACAACTAAAATTATGACGTGTTGGATGTAGTCTGATTAATAGAACTTATCAGATCCAAGGGCAGTGCGCGTATGACAAAGCAAACACACTGGATTGAATTAAAAAAAATACATGTCACACCTTCATTGGTTGAAGCACGACACATAGGTCGTCTTCAACCTACAGACGCCCTAGATTGGGGTTTCTCAAACTGTAAAATTGGAGGACCATACCGGTACAATTAGATTCGTCTCTTCAAGACGACTCCAATGGTACCATCGCGCCAAATTTATATAAATTGAGCAATGCTTAAATTGGGAAAATGCAGAAATAATAGAGAGCACGAAATTTTGGAATATCTCACTCAAATCTCAATGAAATTGCAAATTACAAAAAGCATGAGAATCAGAAGGATGCAGAGAGTAGATTAGTCTTTTATTTGGATCGATTTGACCAAGAAATCTACCTGAACGAAGTAGCAAAAGGTGGCTCTGAAACTAGACTTCTGTATATCAATATAGGTCCAAATTCTTGAAGGTAAGAGTATGGTTAGCTTTAGAGAAGTTCAATGAAGCTAACTGAATGAAGCTTTTGGTGTTTTGGAGTGAGAATGTAAGAAATCAGAAATTCAAATTCAGAGTTTGTGTGGGATCTGAACAAGGGTTAATTGGCTATCAAAAGCTTGTGAACATGAGTCAAATAGAGTCTGTATTTATAGGAGAAGCAAATGAAATCAAGAGGAGGGGGTGAATGATGCAATTTCCCTTAAGTTCGTACACACCTGTGATTATGAAGAAAGTATGATCACATGTGCATCAAAACTCAATCAAACGATGCGTTTTATCGGTCTAAATGATCCAAACATATTTGCTAATCATGTTTAAGTGGAAAACGCATGGAAATTTGGTGATTAGAAGCCAAATTATGAATTTTGTAATCTGACTTGAAGTGAAACTTCAATTTCAAGGTACCAACTTTGAATCAATGGTATTCATAGCTCAAAGGGTCTTAAGGAACGATTCTTGAAGAATTTGAAAGATAAGGTCACAACCTTTGCAATGTGCCAAGAATGGGATCAGATGGATGTTTGAGCCAAAAGTTGTGATGAGTCAAAGTTGAGAAAAAGATGCTGACTTTTCGTACTTAGAAAAATTCTAAGTTTTTTCTTCAAAAGTGACCTATAATGTTTTGAGTTCAAACAAGGCCTTCCTCCAAAATTGAGCTTTGATAATTGATGCTAGCTTGAATTGTACTTCCCAAAGAGAATTATGAAACTTGAGTCACTCAAAAATACCAATTATTGAAAAAGTTATGGCCTTGTAAAATTGGTGAAAATTCATGAGCTGACCTATAATATTTTGAGTTATTAGGGCATCTTCTACTTATTTTATAGCTTTGCACATAAAAGCAGAGTTGAAGTTCACATCCTTAAGATCATTGTGGAAAAATAATGGGCTCAAGGAGATAAAAATTGACCAAGTTATGATCTTTTGAAGTCACATAAGGGGATTTGATGGCATATCTAGAGGACTTGTAATCTTTCTTCATTATTAGGCATCTTCTATACCAAATTTTCTTGAAACTCTTGAAGTGATTAGTTTATAACCCTTTAAAGAGAATCATATATTTGGAATCACTCAAAAATCTCAAAATATGAGCAAGATATAACCCTTAGAAGTTCAAAACTTTAACTCTTCAAACACCAAAATCACTTGGAAACCCTTTTCAATTTTGACAAATTTCTTGCACAATAACTTTTGCCATGTGAATATAATTTGTTGTGGGTGATAATAATAACCCATATCAACAAAAACCACTTCCAAATATTAAGAAATGAGAGAGTTATGCACTTGTGGTCAAGGAATCAGGAACTTGTCCAATTAGGTCAAACCTCTTCAATCAACCCTTGCATCTTTTGACTTTCTTTGACAAATTGAGGCATGATGAATCATAGTAGACCTTGTCATGATTTTAATTTAAAGAATCTTTAATGACGAAGCTTTAATCTAAATGAAGTTTTATTGAAGAAGGCATGGAAATAAACTCATGAACCTATGAATCAGCCTGATGAAGTGTGTTGTGCCCTCACCTATAGTATCATCAATTAGAGAAAACATTCATTGCATTTTTTAGTTAAAAGTTAATCAATACAAAACATATGTGATCACAATATACAAATCAAGGTTCTTAGTGATTCCTAATGAGCAAAACTAAAGATATGGAGAAGAACCAAACCCTAGTGTGATCTTGTTGTGATTGATTTGATATGAGATGATAGAGGAATCTTAGGGGAAAAAATTGGGGTACAACAGCTGCCCTTATTTAAGTGTCTTCTATCCAGAGATATGAAGGTTAAAATCTTCGTGTAGATGCGATTGAAGATACTTAAATATAAAACAAGCCCTATTTTTGGCCCTAAGAGGCCATGCAATGCTTATGATTGTGCATGTAAACAAACAGATCCAAAGGTGACACGGAACACCGTTGGGGAAACATAAAATAAAATAAAGGATCAAAAGGAAAATCCGACCAGGAAAATAAATCACCAATGAACAAAAGACTCGACTCTATTAGGGTAAAGCCCAAGGAGGAGACAAAGTAACATCAACTCAAATATTAAGGAGAGAAAATAAAGGATAACACTGGTCAACAGATAACTGTAAACTATCCATTCACTGAGAAGATAGCGAAAAAATTAACGTCAACCCATAGGGGGAAAGAAATGGTAGGATAATACCAGAAAACACCAATATTAGGGTAGGTCACAAATGACCAGCATCAGTACTTATGATTGGAAACAAATGAATTCTTCAGAGCAAAGTGAGTCTCAACGACAAACTATCTACCATAATGACGAGACTACCATCCATCGGAGTAAACAAATCTCAATAATGAACTATCTCCCATAATGATGAGACTACCATCCATCAGAGTAAACAAATCTCAACAACTAAATATGTCCCATAATGACGAGACTACCATTCATCGGAGTAAACATCTCAACAATGAACTTTCTCCCATAATGACGAGACTACAATTCATTGGAGTAACAAATATCAACAACGAACTATCTCCCATAATGAAGAGACTACCATTCATTGGAGTAACAAATATCAACAACGAACTATCTCCCATAATGATGAGACTACCATCCATTGGAGTAAACAAATCTCAACAACGAACTATCTCCCATAATGACGAGACTACCATTCATCGGAGTAAACATCTCAACAATGAAATTTCTCCCATAATGACAAGACTACCATCCATTGGAGTAACAAATCTCAATAACAAACTATCTCCCATAATGACGAGACTACCATTCATTGGAGTAACAAATCTCAACAACTAACTATCTCCCATAATGACGAGATTACCATCCATTGGAGTAACAAATCTCAACAATGAACTATCTCCCATAATGACAATACTACCATTCATCGGAGTAAATAAATCTCAACAAACTATCTCCCATAATGACGAGACTACCATTCATCAGAGTAAACAAATCTCAACAACGAACTATCTCCCATAATGACGAGACTACCATTCATTGGAGTAACGAATCTCAACAATGAACTATCTCCCATAATGATGAGGCTACCATCCATTGGAGTAACAAATCTCAACAACGAACTATCTCCTATAATGACGAGATTACTATCCATTAGAGTAACAAATCATGAATCTTCTCTGGGAACTAACAGACTTACTGGGGAAGTACAAGTTGGTCAAATAAAGAGACCTCCACTTGTTACTATGAGAAGGAAATGCAATAATGCTGCTGGGAAATGAATCTTGGCTTCTCTAGGGATATGCCAAATCAGTCCTACTGAGGAAATAAAGACTTCTCGTGCAAAATAAATGCACATTCTCAAACCAGGACTCAAAGCCTACATAAAACATAATAATAATATTATCGGGGATAACAAATTCAAACTAGAAATATACCGAAGTGAAACTGTCAACAAAGACAACACCTAATGTGAAATAAACTCAAAAGGGGATCACATTCCATCCAGGTAAGTGAGATGAATAGGAAAGCTAAAGCAAAATTCTTCCACGAGGGATAACTCAGTGGGGAAATTGAAAGAATATACATTTTCTGCTTAAGGTTGACACTCTATTGGAGAGAGGGTAACATAAATCTATAAATAGGGTAATATGCCAACAAAAAAATAATGAATGCAAATGAGCAATAAATTGTAATTAATCTATGCATGATGTATATATGAATGTTATCATATATATGCTGACAAAACAGACACACAACACCGGGAATAACCAGACAAAACCAACTTGGGTAAAGTCAACACTTAGCTAAATCACATCCAGGATGAAGATTCCATAAGAGAGTAAGCACCAACTGAGGAAACAAATTCCTACTTCACGGCTTAACTCCACTAGGAAGAAGCATGGCTTGAAAATAATCACAACATAATCTGATAGCAATAGACTAATACAAGATGCAAGGATAAAACATCCTCCTCCAGACTTCACCGGGGAACATCACACAGACTTCAATGGGGAAAACAATGTCTCTACGTCTAGACTTCCACTGGAGATTATAATACTGACTTCACTAGGGAAGCTAAAAACCACATCATCAAGACTTCCACTGGAGATTCCGAACTGTCTTCAATAGGGAAGCTGAAAACCACGTCGTCGAGATATCAACTGGGGATCTCATATTGATTTCATTGGGTAGGACAATACCACATCGTCGAGAGGAGCCCGAAATACATTCTTCGATACCAAGAGTGATGATTACACAAACTTCTCTGGGGAGAAATTATGAAACCCCACGGGGATAACAACTTCTAGAGAGAAACATTAACTCAACTTTACTTGGGGATCTAAGAAGTTAAACAATACAACAAGAAATAAAAATTATGGGGATTTTAAATCAAACCCAGCACTTGGCGGGAGAAAACCCAAAAAAGTTGACAACTGTTTCCATACTTCTTAGAAACGATACTGCCCTTGCCTAGTTGCCAAACAACAACAATAACGCCGACACCACAAAAGGGTGATGTTTTGCAAATGATTCCACCTTATCACACAAAGGGAGAAGGAACTTACGTCATATGAGTGAAGACCTCACTGGGGAATCTAGGATAGAGATTTCAAACCATGCAAGCCCGAAACCAAAATTATCAACCTGGAGGAAAAACTAAACCAAGACTTGACTGGGGAAAATGGTATCACAAATCCAACACCGCACCATAGAATTAATTGGTATCATCTCCTACTATTTGAGAAAAAACAAGAAGATCATAGAGAAAGCAACCTAAATGGTTATATAAAAGGAAGATATTAGCATCCAATGTATCTATAGTAATCTATAGGAACCACTTATAATATTATTTTTTTGATTTAAAATTGTTTGTTTGCTAATTGAGTGTGGTGGTGGGAAAATAAATATTTTATTATATTTTTGTTTGGAAAGACGTAGTCTTATACCTACGTACCAATTAAGGATAAAAACATTGTAGTTCATGGTAAAAAATAACAAAATGGTTTGTTGTGGTTGATTTTAGGAGAAAGAGATATTTAATCATCTTTAAGGGAGAAAAACTCAACTAATACCACCAGTAGTATGAGAAGATGGATCTTGCATGATCATAAGGGAAGGGCTATTAACTTGGATATAAAGATCAACAATTTGCCAACTAACGTCTTCATGTGGAAAGAATCACATTTACTTCAACAATTACTATGGGGATAGGAGAATCATTTCTCAACTATAAAGAGGATTTATATCTAATCTCTTTGAGAAATGTTTTAAATTGAAAAGCCAAATGCCAAAAATATTTGGGTGAGGTTAAGACTGATGTTGTGTATTATCAAATGAAAGTATTTTTTATCGTATCTACAGGGATTGGAGCGAATGAAAACCAATTCCCAACATGTTTATTCCTCTGAATTTTACCTTTAATTATTTTACGCATTTCATTTTTCGTAACTTATCAATCAAACTTTTTGAAAACTTATGCTTAGAATAATAGAAATTGTTGAACAGTTTTGATATCGCTCCAATCCATGCAAATACAATAAAACAATACTTTCATTTGATAATACATAACATCGAGTTGGCACCGTTGTCCGGGATTTGTGTTTAAGGTATTAAAACATCGCAATTGTTTTTATACTTCTAAGTTTTGTGAATTTGTTATATATTGTATATATTTTGTGTTTTTGCAACCGTTTGTTCAAGTGTTTGGATAAGTGAAAACTTTGTTTATGCTCCAAGGTAAAAGCTCGGAAGGAAAACTTCTCTTTGATTCCGAGATCGAAAGAACAACCCGAAAGAACAAAAGGCAGAAAAAGAAGCAGAAACATCTATCCAAGAAGAAAAATAAAAAAAGAGCGTCTACATCAAATTCCTCATCAAATCTAACAAACAAAATAATGGCCGAAGTTGTCAACAGTCTGTACGCAAGCAGTCCAAGGCGACTGGCCCGTATCAACAATAATCCAGCTGCAAGACGAGTTGAAATGAAAATAGGTTGGCTACAAGTTCTTTACACTAACCCTTTTGCAGGTTTGAATCATGAGGATCCATACACCTATCTCACAAAATTCTATGAGTTAGTCGGTACGTTAGGTGCACCTGAAGATGAAGAAGAGGTTGTCTTCATGAGATTATTTCTGCATTCCTTGATCGGCAAAGCAAAGGATTGGTACCTCGACCAACCTACGAGAAATCATGACAAATTGGAACGTATTGGAGGAAAACTTTCTTAATAGGTTCTTTCCGCATAATCGATTCATGGGTGCAAAAACAACAATAGTGTCGCATTCATGCAAAGTACAACAGAAACACTCTGTGAAGCTTGGGAGCGTTACAAATATATGTTAAACAAATGTCCAAATCATGGTTTCGACAATCTCAAGCAGATTCATGTGTTTTGTAATGGACTTCAACCGCAACCAAAACTTCTACTTGACGCAATAGGCGGTGGTTCCTTACTGTCCAAAAATGCAGAAGAAGTAGTGTATATTATCAACCGTGTGGATCTCAGTGATCATCAAGTACAATACAACAGAGGTACAACACCAAAGAAAAGTTGCATTCTTGAGTTGGATACGAATGATGCGATTTTGGCACAAAACAAGCTTCTCACTCAAAATGTGGAAGAATTAACCAAACAACTTTCAAATCTTCCACAACAGCTCAAATAGATGCACGAATCACCTAAACCACAACAAGTAGCTATCTGTAAACTTTGTACAGGTAACCATGCAACCATTTTTGGTCCTCTATTTAGAGAAGAAGTGAATTATATGGGAAATCGACAGCAAAAGCAGATTCCGTATCAAGGCAATCAAGGTTATCCTTACAACAATAACGCAAACTTTGGCCAAAATAAAAATAGGTAGAAAAAATACCAAAGTTACACTCGGCCAGATAAGCTTTGAAAGATAGAGGATACCCTGAATAAATTTATGCAGGTATCCATGGAAAATCAGAAAAACAATGATTCTTCAATAAGGAATTTGGAAACGCAAGTTGGGCAAATTGCAAAACAATTGAGTGAGCAACAAACGGGAACTTTCACCGTAACCACTCAAGCCAATCAAAAAGAAACTTGCAATTCTGTTACAACAAATATTAAAGACGTGGCTGAAACGAAAGTTGGAGAGAGTGGCAAAGAAAAGAGAGTTGAAAAATGAGAAAAAGGCCAAAAACCTCAAAACTAATCCTGGAAGAGTTACATTAACAATCATCATTAAAAACATCAAGTTTGATAAAGACTTGGTTGATCTTGGATCAAGCACAAACCTTCTTCCATTACCATTCTCAAAAAGATTGGTAAGCTTGATTTGAAACCAACAACAATGAAATTGCAACTTGCTGACAATCCATCGCGGAACCAGTTGGCATATCAACATACGTAATGGTGAAACTTGAAAGTTTTCTGTTTCCAACTTATTTTGTGGTGATGAATATGGATGAAGAAGACAACATAACCGCTGAAAATTCACTAATCAATAAGAAAAATACCCGCTGAAAATTCAGCCAATGAAAAAAATCTCAAACAGACGAGCATGCGATAAATATGCAAAACACTTCAAATATAAAAGTAACACAATCATGAACGAACTAAAGCAAACGAACACCACGGTCGGAAAATTAAGATACGACAAATAAGGTGGCAATTGTGTAAATTTTACAAAAAGGGAGCCCAAGGCCCCCATCCAACAAAATAATCACGTGGCTATAAAGACCATAGTTGTTCGAAACTTAATCAAAATGGGCCAAAGCCCATAAAATGAATTACAATAGGGCGCGCAGGCCTGAACAGAAAAAGGAATAATAAGAAATAGTCAAACATCTGGGTAGGGATCTTCCTTGGTGGAAGGCTCTTGACGCGATGACTTTCCAAGGGAACATCCCTGATGTCTCTGAGGTGCTCAGGGATCACGATCTTGCCATCAACAACATAATAATGGAGTCCCATCCCAGTCACATTGAGCTCAACCTTAGGGTTTAGAACCCGAAGCTGCTTCACTGCATTATCAAAGCTCCTTTGAGCAGTAGCGAGAGCATCGTCCAAAGCCAATTGGAGACGTGAAACACTTTCTGAGCGAATCCTCAAACCCTGGGTTTCCTTCGGCTCGTCCTCGGCATGAGCAGCTTCAGCAGTCAAGGTCGCCACCTTTCGAGCAGCCCCCTCGTAGGCGCACTTCTTCTCAGTATCGGCCAATTTAGCTCGCAATTTTCTCATATCGACTTCTTGAGAGGATCCTCCCCCTGTGTATGCAATGGACATCTCTAAGATCTCATAACAGCCCCGATATCCTAAGCCAATGCAACCCGCTTGGCCAGACAATCCAACTCCTTGAGAAAAAGGGACACGCCCCGAAGGAGATACAAGGAAGAGCCTTCGAAGAAGGTCGTGTTATGCCAGAAAGGAGGCAACTCGTATTTTCCCTTCTCCTGCTCCTCGGTCAAGTCGACAGTGCCCTTGTTGTGCTGCCTCTTAAGCCTTGAGGATACCTGCAAAGGGGAAAATGCCCCGACCGCTTGGCCTGTTGGCGAGGCACCCGAGCCTGACTGAGGAGCCATCCCCGTGTCGGGTGGAGACAACTTGGCACCTTTCTGAGCCTTCTTCAGGTTGGAAGCAACTGTTTTTACCAGACGTTCTTGAGTGGGATTCATCTTATCTGCGAAGAAACAATAAAAACAATCATCATACAAAAAAACCACTACGTCATGCATACAGAGAAAATCAGATTGTAAAAGCGACCACTAAGATACACCACAAAATCCTCACTCTCGAGGAGCTCCTTGACACCTATCAAACCAAGGTCGTGCACCATCTTTCAGTCCTTGTTGAGGATTGGTTTTCCCCCTCTACCCACACGCTGGACAAGGAGAATCCTCACGACAAAGTTACTGAGGCAGTCAAAACTGGTATGGTCCTCGACACTAAGCTGACCCTTCTTCTAGACATAAACCTCCATCTCATTATCATAGTGCTTCCTGGTCCAGAGAAAGGGGAACTTGGGTACCCATTTACTCATGTGCCTCCCCTCCTTGTTCATAATAGGAGCTCCGTCCATGTCGTACGCTTGAGCAACCCTAAAGTCGTTCTACAATGCCCTCTAGGAGACATGATGAATAAGCATGTACTTGTTCTTAAAGAAACATATAGACTCCAAATATGCCTTGAACAATTTTCCATTCTCCTGCTTCAGGGAAACCCAAACGAATTGGCCACCAGACGTTTTCCTTTGAAGATGAAAACAGTGGAAGAACAGGGGAACAGTGGACCCGATTCTCAGATAGTCACACACGATCATGAAAGCCCGCAAGAAGGTGATCAAATTTGGGTTCAGCTGGGACGGAGCAAGGCAGAGATGCCTGAAGATCACCACTTGGAAATATGGGAAGAGAAGCCAAAAACCCATCTCTCTGAATGATATATCATACATAGGGAACCAGTGAGCTTCAAACTTCGATCAGACCCGACTTTTCTGATTGGGGATGTATATCACCCTTTGCTCCTCGGCACCCTTGAGATACATCTCTGGGTCCACCGATGTAAAGATATCATCAAGATACTTGATGAAGTGAGAAACATACTTCAGCGGGCCTGGTGCGACCCAAGAAAATGGATCCTCCTCGACCACAGGCTCACTTGGACCTACTCGGTCAGCAAGAGCCATCTCCATGTACCCCTCTACGGCCTGTTGCCCAGACAACCCCGACTCTAGCACACTCAGAGTGGACTCATATGCCCCAAAAGTACTTGTCTCGCTGGAGGTGTCTTTGACGGAACTCTGGACAAAACCACTAGGCTCATTGAGAAACTCGTCGTTGGCGCTAGTAGTCAACGTACCTGAAAAGAAGAGGATAAAAGTGAGTTTAATGTCAAACTCACAATCCACCCTTCTACCACTAATCAAGTGAAAACGCGCCAAGGAATAAGGACCATGTCCCCGACCAGAGCCTTCACTTAATCGACTAATAGGCGATCTCCCTTCCTCGAACAAGCCAGCTGGATTCATGTAAAATTTTCCTATATTCGTCTGACACCACTTAGGTTCCAAAAAATCCCTCGGTAAAGACACTTGGTATCCTCGACGGCCTCACCCACCAGAACCATCGCCTCCAGCCAACATTTCACCAGAATTTCTAAGAGACCAGTAACCTTAAACCCTAACTGCATGTGTTTCTAAGAGAAAAACTTTGAAATCTAAGCTATGATAGAAACTAAATCCACAAATGCAAGGGGAATCAAGGAAACTTATCATATCAAATAAACGAACGGCAAAACAGACGGAAATGAACGGAGGAATAAGCGAAAAATCTAGAAACTACTGAAGTGGAGCAGGAAACTGATGAAGTCGAGAAGAAAATGGAGCGAACGAGCAGAGGAAGAGGAGGAGAAAAGTGAAAATGAAGCTCCTTCCCTCCCTTTTATAAACCGGACTCACCAGAGCATGGGAGAGCACGTGCCTAGGGAATCCTAAAAGGCATCATTATCACACCCTAGTCCCTAGGCTAACCATGATCACACCTCTCTGACATCATGTGGTTCGATACAAGCGTGGCACGTAATCTCCCCGGACTCCAACCAATCGTTTCTCTCCTTGCAAAACAAACACCAAGCAGTTTTTGAACTCCTCGTAAAAAATTTCCCCTCGAGACATGACAACTCCTCGAAACCGCTCAACTGTTCCTCTCTATACAAGACGAACATGACGAGCATCACTCATACTCCTCGTACGAAATCAACCGAGAAGCACCCCTGTTTCACGGGCCGATTCTAAGTCATGACTTCTGTGCCCAAGAGCAACGACTTGGGGGGCTTCTATTTTGGACTAGCCTAATGAATAGAATTGGCCCAATCCGCTTCTACCCTTTGCACGCTCCAATAATAGTGGCCCAACATTTTGGTCGACCAGGCCCCAGAGCACACGACTGGCTATGCCCGACACGCACGCCTGACCCTGTCAAGAGTTGTCTCACGTTAGCTCGACACTAAAACAACCGGCCAAACCGTCATCTGATATAAAAATCAATATCAATGAATTCGCCACCGAACGTCTTTCATCCTGCCGAAAGGGAAAGGTAAACATCGAGAAAACCTGAAGAGAGTGAAATCATGGTCTTGCAACCGAGAGATCGGGTAATGGAGTCTGTTACGCGAGGGGAAGGTATTTTCACCCCACACGCCCATAGTATTCTACGGTATCCACTCTTGTTGTCTAATCTAATGGGTGCGTAAAAATCTATGTCTAAGCTGTACAAGGAATGCATGCAAAATAAAGGAGAAAAGAATGTAGAGAAAATAAAAGGTGTGCTCGCTTGGACCCTACTCCAATGCCTACGTATCCCTTTTAAGGAATCAGAGCAGCCGTAGTTCGGCTTATATATTTGGTTGGTTTGTGTTTTTTAGTTAAGAAGATAAAAGCAACAATCGAGATGGAAAAACATCAGATAGAACAACAAAAATGTCAACAATAATGATAAAATAGCAAAAAGAGATGACAAGCCATCACATGGAAACACAAAGTCAGATAAGATGATAAAACATCAGCAAAATATCAGACAAGACGATGAAACATTACACCTAACAATGATATTGAAGATTAAAGTAGGATAGAAAAAATGTTTGATGGCGAAACATCGGCTACGAACATGTGCGATAGCGAAACATCGGCTAAGAGATAGGAAGATAACATGGAAAAGATGGTGAAACATCAATAAACCATAGGACAAAACATCACACCTAACAATGATATTTAGAATCAAAGTAGGATAACAAACATGTGCAATGGCGAAACATCGGTTAAAAGAATGTGCGATGGTGAAACATCGGTAAAAGAATATGCGATGGCGAAACATCGACTAAAAGATGGCAAGATAACATGGCAAAGATGGCGAAACATGAAAAAACCATAGAACAAAACATCACACCTAACAATGATATTGAGGATCAAAGTAGGATAACAAACATGTGTGATAGCGAAGCATCGGCTAAAAGAATGTGTGATGGCAAAGCATCGGTAAAAGAATATGAGATGGCGAAACATCGGCTAAAAGATAGAAAGATAACATGGCAAAGATGGCGAAACATTAATTTGAAAAGATTTAAAACAAAGCCAAGAGGCGCAAAAATAAATAAGATTGGTTTGTATTTTTTACCTTGAAGAAGGATTTAATTTTATTAGAGATATTTTATGATTTGTCAAGAAGAAGTTTTAGTTTTAAGATGCAATATGCAAAGAAAGGAAAAACAACTAAGGGGACTAGCCTAAAACTACCCCTAATGTTATCATTCAATGATTGATCCTAAGGTTGAGGATGAAAGAGGGAAGTTTCTACCCTATGTTAGCATACCTGGATTCATATCCTAAGGTCTAGCTCGAGGACTAACCCTACACGAGCAATCCTAAGGGAGCATGGTAAATACCAAACAAGTAAACAAACAAGTAAGTAAAAAGAAACCCATAGAACTTCAAGCAAGCTTTGAGGCAAAATTGTATCTACTGTCTCCTTCACTCCAGATACAAACCAACCCTCGATCTACAATCCTTAGCACTTGGAGAAGTGAATGCAAGAATAACCACTCAAAACGCACGAGTAAACTGGGAGAATCGAAGAAGTGGATTTTTGAAAGAAAAAACGGTTTTAGATCTGAACTTCCTCCAATGCAGCCTTTCATTCCTCTCCTCCCCCTTTTGAATAAGCAATGTAGTGTTTATATAGAGTGTTTAGAGTGAGGGTAATAAGGTCATAGCTCATAGAAATCCGTTGGAGGGCAATTTGGCCAAAACAGGAAAATGGAAATGTGAGATCATGTGCTTGCATTTTGTTTGTTTGTTTGGCCTTTTATGCTGCGTTTTGATGAGCTCATAGGTTAATGAAATGAGCTGAGTGAAGCGCGAGGGTGTGAGTAGGCAAGGATTGCACATGGTGTGATTTTGCTTGAGGTAAAAGTTACCAATTTTGGCAAAAAATGTAGAAAGCGTGGGGAGGCAAGGAAAGTGTGATTGTTTGGCCAAAAGGAGTAAGGAATGAGGTGAGTGATTCGTGCCAAGCATGTGCAATGTCAATCCTGAAAACAAATAGAATCGAAGGGTGCACAAAAACTGCAACCCACACGTGCACCAAAGGTCAGCTGATTTCTAATTGAGGCCATAGAAAATTGGTTCGTGCATTCTCAAATTTTCCCTGAGCCAATTAATGAACACACTCTATGCTTTGAGACATGCTGAGGTTCAAAAGAAATGATGGAGGAATGAGCCAAATATGAGGCTTAGGATTCCTGGGAAACTCAATCCAACTTTCCCAAAACTGCGCGCGCTGGCTTTCCCAAGATAACACTTCCACTTGTCCAAATTGAGAGGAATCGAAGAGAGCAGGAATGAGATTTCAACCAACCCATAAAGTCACTTCAAATGGTCCAAGTTAAGAGAAAAATAAGTCTTCAACCAGCCCTCAGGATGACATTTTGAATGCCCAAACAAAGAGAAACAAAGTAAGAAGAAAGAGGCTTCGATCAGCCCTCAAGATGGCATCTTGAATGCCCAAACAAAGAGAAACAAAGTAAGAAGAAAGAGGCTTCGACCAGCCCTCAAAATGGCATATTGAATGCCTAAACGAAAGGAAACAGAGTAAGAAGAAAGAGGCTTCGACCGGCCCTCAAAATGGCATCTTGAATGCCCAAACAAAAGAAGGAGAATGAGGCTTCGACCAACCCTCAAAATGGCATCTTGAATGCCCAAATGAAAGGAGGAAAATGAGGCTTCGACCAACCCTCAAAATGGCATCTTGAATGCCCAAACGAAAGGAGAAGAATGAGGCTTCGACTAGCCCTCAAAATAATGCTTCGAACGTCCAAGCAAAGAGAGAAGAAAGAGTCTTCGACCAACCTTCAAGATAATGCTTCGAACGTCCAAACAAAGAAAAAATCAAAGAGAGCAAAAGAAAGCTTCGACCAGCCCACAAAGCCACTTCGAATGGTCCAAACTAAAGAAATCAAAGAGTGCAAAAGAACGCTTCGACCAGCCTACAAAGCTACTTCGAATGGTCCAGGATGAAGGAAATCGAAGAGAGCAAAGGAGGCTTCGACCAACCTACAAAGCTACTTCGAATGTCCCAAGCTGAAGGGAATCAAAAAGAGACATTCAAATCCCTGGTTTCAATATCCAACTTCCTCAAATCACAGCCTCTTCGATTTTAAACCAAATTGATAAATTCCATGTTTAATGAGAAGCTTTTGTAGCCCTCTTTAAAGTGCACAAGGCACATTTTTGAATTATGCCTTGAATAAAAAATTATAGGAATGTTACCAACTGTTTGATGAATTGTGTAGGCCAAATGCCTCAACTTTCCTGGCCAGTCGCCCAAGATTCCCCCAAAAAATGCTTAACTTGCCTTGAACTTCAAAGGCTCATAACTCTTGATTTTGAGTAAGAAGTGTGTTTTTGTCCTTTGTGGGGCCTTGTAGATATTTTTCCTCTCTTTAATTGGCAAAAAGAACCACCAAAATCCCCTAAAAATATGAAAGTTATGCCCTTGTAAAATCAAGCCTAAATTAAGAACACTTAGTGAAATTTTCAATCACCAAGATAACTTCAAATCCAAGTAACCTCTCAAACTTGCAATTCTTATCAAATTCAATCATCAATGATCATCCCACATGAAAATAAATGTCAAAACCTTCATGTTGACCAAAAATCCACTTGGTCAACTTTGACTTTGTTGACTTTGAGTAAAATGACTATTTTGCCCCTTTGATTCAGTTGAACCATTTCTCTTCAAAATTGATGATCAAAACTTCAAATATATGATATTCCAAACACATATAGGCTATGGAAAGAGTTTCCACTCATAATTCAAAAGAATCCATGATTAAGACTCAAACCCTACGTTTGCACTCTACATTAGGAGATAGCTGGTTAAGCTTCAAACCCATAATTCCTCTGGGTATCAAGAAAGGATTTTTGAATAAAATTGATTCCAATGATGATAAAAGAATGATACTTCAATACTTGGCTCATCTAGACCCCAATAACTCCAACTTGGGAAAAACCTTAATTTTGATTGATGAATCCAAAGGATGTGATTCTCCTTATAAACAACACAATACTCAATCTTCTGGGGATCCAGTGAGGTGGATAAGATACCTTGAGATATGTGATACCTTTGGGATTGAAAGATCCAGAGGTTTAGATAATAAGGCCCTCCTTGAGCAACTTGTAAATACAATCAATCTCCCAAAGCTTGAGGGGGACTTGATAGCCAAAATACTTTGATCCCATCACAATGTATGAATGCAATGCAATATGATGTTTATGAAGAAACATAAGCCTAAATCAAGAGGGTAAATTTTGGGGTGCAACAGCTGCCCCTATTCAATTATATTTAACTGGATAAGCGAGAAAAGTGACAGCTTTCAAGCGTTCAGAGTTGAAGATGATTGAATACGAAAGAACCCAAAAATATACACTCTTGAAGAAGAAGCATAACCTCCCAAAGGAAAAGAATGTCAACAGACGCGAGATTAAGAAGATGCCAAATGAAATTGGATTTAGCAAACATCGGGTTTAATGAACATTGGACCTCCCAAGAGATGCGTCGAAATGAAATTGTAACGCAGATATAAATAAAGTTGGAACAAAACTAAAACTTAGAAGAGTAGACGAAACTAAACTTCAGAATGAATGTGCTAGGACAAAACTGGACCACAAAAGGGGTGAGATAAGACTCAAACCATAAAGAATAGGCAAAACTAACTCTGGAAAAGAAAAGCACGTGGGGAAAAGTGGCTAGAGTGCGTGATTCTAGGAACACTTGCTAAAATCAACCTAAGATAGACAGTGTGAAGGAACTGAAAGAATCCCAGGAGTGAGGAACAAAACGAGAAAAAAATTGACCCAATAACTAGTTAGACGAAACTAAGCTAGATGAGTACCAGGACGAAACTGGATTTCACGCACGGGTAACGAGGCAAAACTCAACCCATAGCAAAAGTGATGAGAGTGCATGTTTCTCAGAGCACCTGTTGGTCTCAGATCAATGGATAAACAGTGACGAAAACTGATAGAAGAATCCAAGGAACAAAAGATACTGATTTCAACCAGGGATGCAACACGAACACTACAAAGAGACTCGGTAAACGAAAATCGTCAAAGGGTCCAAGGTATGAAAACAAAAGCAAGGTGAAACTCGACTTATTAACTAGTTAGGAGACAATAAACTAGATGAGTACCAGGACGAAACTGGATTTCATGCACAGGAGACGAGATCGAAACTCGACCCAAAGCAAAGTGACGAGAGCACATGTTTCTCAGAGCACCTACTCGTCTCAGATCAATGGTTAAACAGTGACGAAAACTGATAGAAGAATCCAAGGAACAAAAGAGACTGATTTTAACCAGGGACGCAGCACGAACACTGCAAAGAGACTGGGTAAACGAAAACCGTCAAAGGGTCCAAGGTATGAAAACAAAAACGAGATAAAACTCGACTCAATAACTAGTTAGGCGAAACTAATCTAGATGAGTACCAGGACGAAACTGAATTTCATGCGCAGGTGAGGAGACAAAACTCAAAGCTCGACCCAAAGCGAGGTGATTAGGGCGTAAAACTAAAACCTGCTGAAAGTGAATACCAGGGTGAAACCAGTATTCAAAAGGTACATCAATAGACATTGAAATGAACCGACGAGGATAGTTAAGACCCGAGAAAACTGTGCCACGAGAAAACTAAACTACAATCAAGAGTGGACACTCAAAAAATCAAATGATTAACATCAAAAGGATATTTTTATGGGGTGAAACTGAGATAATGAGGTTGAAGACCTCGCTGGGGATATAATCTGAAGAGTCAGAAAATCACTGGGGAAAACATAAACATTAATGGCTTATGTTCTGATGTATGTTTGAATTTTTTTATATAGTGTAATGCTCCATATAATGGAAATGCTACGCATTTTGGTAAATGCAATGTAATGATGCATGTTTAGATGTTTCACTGGGGAATGACCAATCAAGAAGCCAACAACCAAGAGGTCAGAATCTGACAAAACTTGCAAAAATAAAATGCAAAATCTGCTGGAGAAGAGAAGATATAAGGAACCTGCTGAGGAGAACAACTTTTAAGAGCTGAAACATTATCGGGATTAACAACTGAGTAATTGATAAACACAGGCTACAAACACTGAGGGGAGTTTCAAAAATAAATTGCAAACTCTGCTGGAGAAGATCAGATCAAAACTGTAACTTTTAAAGGATAATGCTAAATAGAAATTGACTGTTACTGGAGAAAATCAGGGCAAGACTGTAATCTCTGGAAAAGACGGCATGCATCCGTGTTGAGGATGATACCAAGATAACTAACCAGATATGGGAATCAAAACTCTCGCTGGGGAAACTTCCGACGAAAAAGTTTTCTAATGTTTTCCGAAGATTAAAAAAATCTCAATTAATCGACCAACAACGACTACACTGAGGATAAGGAAAGAGCCCTAAATAAGGATGCCCCAAGCAACCAATTAGCTGGGAAATGAGAGATCAGGACGAGGAATCTCTGATTGGAAACTCTGTTGGGGAGTTGAAACTTCTTCAGACTGTGAATTCTCATCTAAGCAACTCCACTAGGGACATGAGACGTCTTCAAACTTGAAGTCTTGGAACGAAGCCTTTCTCTTGAAAAAGATTTATGGGCAACAAAACTGTTGAGGAAACAAAACTCCACTGAGGATACAAAACTCTGTTGGGGAGTATTTTGCTGGAGATTCCAGAACCTTCGGTATGCAACCATAAAATAAACCATGAAGATAGTCAAACAATATCAACTTTACTGGGGGTATGGAAATGTCAACCAACATCAACTCCATCGAGGATGATAAAAGATTCTTTTGATATTAAATGCCTCAAGTCACAACTCAGATGGAAAAATGAGAATTTCTAAATACAAACTTTAATGATAATTCAGATAGGAAGGTAAACTTCGTTGGGAATAGTCTTTATCAAGAACGAGATAATGCTCATCAAGACTTGGTTGGGGAATGAAGGTATCCAAAAACCTTGTCCACCCCGAGAATCCCTCACATTGGTGCTGACAAGCTGCAACTTACAAAGAGAATGACAATTCCTCGAGAGGACTTCATGGGGTTCGTACCATCATTGACATGCTTCCCCAGAGTAACAGAACTTTGAGAGATTAATCCTCAACTTGACTTCCCCAGACAGGTGAAATGAAAAGACCAATAACCACAGGCCGAACCCTGATAAGACTTGCAAAAAATATCGCAAATTCAGCTAGAGAAGATCAGATCAAAACTGTAACATCTGCGAGGAAACGCCAAATGGATACTTGACGTTGCTGGAGAGTGCATTAATAAAATGGGGTCTATGGGAAATAAAAAATTCACCTAACTTTTGTTTGATAACTTTTCAATTTATCACCAGGGATAACTTCCTGGGGAGAATACTGCAAAAAATAAATTGCAGCGCAGAAGAAATCTTGACCAATGTTCCACGTCTTGACCTTCTGGGAAAAGATCCAATATTTCCTTCCACGGATAAAGAGAACATTGCTGGGAACTGTGGACCTTCTGATATAAGTCCTTAGTGAAAGCGATTTCGACTGGGGAAACTTGAAAATTCCTAAACAAAAGAATTCTAACCAGACCACACGAGGATACTACCGCTGGGGAGAAGCTATCCTCACTTGGGGAAAATGAGGGTATCTTTGAACCATAAGCTTGAGGTTCATAAGTCACCTAAGGAAATATTTCAGCAATACTCTATTACTAGGGATAAAAAGCCCTTATGCTACCAAGGATGTGAAGATCCATGATGGGGTAAGTGACCTTACAAGATATGCTATTGCTGGAAATAGGAGGATCTTCACCTCCACTAGGAAATAAGGATGTGCTTCAACCAGAGCGAAATCCTGCTATGATGCTCTATCCTGGGGCTAGCAACCATAATATCATACTCTTTTGGGGAAGCAACACTTATCAACATCCCAGATTGAGATCTACTGGGAAGAGAGATAATCTATGAATAAGTACTTTCGATGAAACGACTCTATTAGAGAAATGAGCATTCTTGAATAGCAGATTTCTTGATAAGGCAACTTCACAGGGGAGATGAGGATTTCCAAGTAAGATATTTCTGAAGGAAGCTCCGCTAGAGAAAGGAGAAATTTTGCATAAGAGATCTCAGCCAATGGTCTTCATTGGAGAGATGAAATAAACCTCAACACAAATCATCCGGGGGAATGAAAATTCCTGAGAATGAGCTCTCCAATAAGGTATCTTTATTGGGGAACGGGAAATCTTGGACAAGAGATCCTCATAAACGGCCTCCTCTGAGGAAGTGAGATGATGCTCCCATGACTTTGCTAAGAAATAGGACAAACTTGAATAATCTTTACTGGGGATGATAAAATATTCTCAGCATAACGAACTTCAAACCATGCTTTTGCTATGGAGATTAGAGAATTCTTGAACAAGAAATCTTTATGAAGTGGCTTCATCGGGGAACAGGAGAAATTTCCGAAGGAACTCTCGACTTCAGCTGGGGATGAGAACACTCCACTTTAGAGAATAAACATTCTTTTGCTAGGTGATGCTGGGGAGACAATACTTCAAGTACTTGGAGGATAAGACTCTCTTAATTTGAAATTCCAATTGGTCTATTTTTAAAATTCCTCTGCTCTGGGAGATTCACTAGAGAGTGTGATGCGGTGGGAGAACTGACTTGAGGTTTTGTGTTTGTGTTTGCAAATGTTTCGGTTTAGCAAGAGTCGCCACCGACTTTTTATTTATCCAAAGGAAAGGTCAAAAAGCACAGGAAAGACCTTTGAGATGTTTTCTTGGGTTCGGGGGGGGGGGGGGGGGGTAGATTATGAAAAGGGAAGGTGCCATCACCCTTTTCATCCATGGTTTTCCATGGGCTCTTAGTTACTTGTTTTAGATCACTTGGTTTTGCTTTTCAATTGTTTGAAATGGTGCTTTGTGTGTGGTTTTGAAAGTATTTTGAAAAGAGGCCATCATTGTGGCAACCTTTGTAATGATTCTTATTTGAATTTATACAAAGGTGTTTGTCTTTTGAAAAATGTTTCATTGTTTGAAAGTTTTTTTTGGGAGATGTTTTGAAATTGTGTTGTGATGTATTTTTGAAATTAGCAAGGATGTTTGCAAGTTTGATCAAGTAACTAGGAGCATCTACCTACCTACTCAAAGATCTTTCCTACACATTTTTAACCTTTTAACATTGTTGTTTTACCATTGCATTTGGTAAACAACCTTGTATTTGGATGTTAAACGGGACAGGCGCGGGTCATCGTATTGTCCATGATAGCAATTGTGCCAAGTATCTTTAGCAATTTTTTGTTTGAGGGACTAGATCATTTTTGTATAGGCAACCAAGATAGCGTCATCGAGGGACTATGATCTTTTGTTTTTGTTTTGTTTTGCCAAGACACCTAGCATGCATACCATGGCCATTTTTAAGGCAACAAGTGGATG
The DNA here is from genome assembly GCA_948472305.1 of Vicia faba. Taxonomy (NCBI): domain Eukaryota; kingdom Viridiplantae; phylum Streptophyta; class Magnoliopsida; order Fabales; family Fabaceae; genus Vicia; species Vicia faba. Next base: position 973,070,596 of record OX451738.1, read on the forward strand.
AAACCCTAGGGATGCTTGTGTGCATTGTGTTGTCATTTTCATGCATTTTTGTCTTGTATTAGTCAAGCTATTTGTTTTGATTTTGGTCTTGCATACAAACCCTAATCTTTCTATCATGGCATATTTGAAAGCAATAAATGCGTAAAAGTAATCTAAGCTATTACAACATTGATATGGGGAGGGGGATACAATTTTGAATAGAGGATATTTTGCACAAAATAAAAGCCCTAAAATTATTACAACCATATTGAATTCTTTGTTCAAATAATAAATAATCAAATATTTAAATGGACAATAAAATAAATATGCAATATATTATAAATATGCAAAAAATGTTTTTGTATTATTTTTATGTATGTAAAAATAAATTATTTAATGTATCAAAAATAAGAAAATAAAAAGATTATTTTTGAAAATAGTAAAAACCCTAATTTTTGGTTTAAGAAAATATATATATATATATATATATATATATATATATATATATATATATATATATATATATATATATATATATATATATATATATATATATATATATATATATATATATATATATATATATATATATATATATATATATATATATATATATATATATATATATATATATATATATATATATATATATATATATATATATATATATATATATATATATATATATATATATATATATATATATATATATATATATATATATATATATATATATATATATATATATATATATATATATATATATATATATATTATTTATTTATGTACAAGAAAATAAAATAAAATATATAGAAATGTTTAGAAAATAAAAATATATTAGAAAATATTATTTAAGTGTATAAATAATAAAAATAAATAATATTTTTATAATATTTACAAGTTTTTATTTTAAGAAAATAAAAGTATATTATTTAATAATTATTTCTATGTCCAAAAAAATAATAAAAATAATAAAATAAAATATGAAAAATAAAGAAAATATTTTTAGTGATTTTTTATATTTAGAAAAAATAATAAAAGTCAGAAACTAAAAAAGAAATGAAAAAATATGGAAAATAAGCAAATGGGCCAAGGGGGTGTAAACATCAAGTTGGGGGGTGCAAAAAGCAAGGAACAGCCAGGCCCAGCCCAGATGGCCTTCATCCCTGTCCTCTGAACAAGGAAACACACGCTTGATATTCAAACCTGGAAATCCTGCATACGTGCTCAAAAGCAAAAACTTGCAACATGAAAGTTATAGAGCATAATCACACGATTCTAACCATGTAAAAAACTTAATCTAACTCTCAAAGACCAGAGAGAATTTCTCTGGCTGTAATTTCTAACCTAGTTTTTTCAGAAAGTTCATCATTCAAATTCTCCCAGCTCAGTTAACTTAAATGAATTCTATGCATATGTACAACTCAAGGGCAATGGGGACTACATTTTTTATTCACAAACCTAAGCCTAATGTTTCCTAAATAGAGAGATAGAAGTTTGAACTTTACCTGTTTCATTCAAGCTCGAGTATGGCAATGTAGGGGGTTTTAGTGAGGCCTGAGATACTTGTGAGCTTGCTTGAAGTTCCTTTGACCTTTCCCAATGCCTAGCTAGCTTTGAACTTGCCTGAATAAGTTTGTAGAAGTCAACCTGCACAGTCAGAATTCAAAAATGGTGAAGCGTGTAAATGGAGTTACAGTCACTTGGGAATGGTTGGGATAGTTTAGGTAGGTTTATGGAGTGTGTTGGAACTGATTGCAAGCAAAACGCACGAGTGGTTTGTGATTTGGAAATCAAAATGCAGAACCTGCCCCGTTTTGCAAGATTTTGGTGTTTTGGTGTACAAAGGTGTTTGAGGAATGGCTAGCTCGTGTTTCTGACCTTAGGAAATATGAGAAACTTGTTTCAAATGTTTAAAAGCTTTGGTTTTATCAGATTACAAAGTTGTTGACCTTTTGCAAAGTTTCTTGGTTTTGAAGCAAAAGTGAGAAGTGACCATGCTATGGCCTGTACATGCCTCCTTCTTAGCTGCACAAAGTTGTTGTACTTTGCCCTAAGTTTGTGGAGTTGGTTTGCTGCAAAAGATTGGGTGTATGGCTCAAGATAAACAAAATTGCATAAAGCAACCTTTATCAAAGTGGCAATGCTACCTTTTTGCCATTTTTAGATTAATTCAATGTGTAAACTTCTAAAGATCAGAACAATGCCTTAATCCATTGTGTTTGCATTCAATTTTTGAGTGTGGAAGGGTTTAAGGACCTGTAAACAAGTACAAGCAAGGCTGGACATAAATTGAAACTTGTAGCAACATGAAAAATGCCATGAACCAAAGTGACATTTTGCCAAATTCAAACCTTCGATTCTCCGTAACCACAAATGATTTTGGAGATTTCTATGACATTTTGGAAATCTTGTAACATGATATATAATCCATATTTGAAATGAATTTTGAGATTCCAATGGGAACTATGTGAAAAATTGCCATGAAGATAGGTCAAAATCTTGCCTAAACTAGGGCAAAATTTCACTAAGTTAGAAAGTTTTTGGACCCTTATTCCTAAAATCATAACTTGAGATCCAAGATTATTTTTGGAAAACTTTATGAATCAAAGTTGTAGATTTTGTGGAGGAATACAACTTTCATGTTGTAAGTTTTCTTTGAATCTAATTGCATCATGGTGAAAAAGTTGGGCAAAGTTGGAAAAAAATAAGAAATTTTCGTAACTTAGAAAATTTCTAAGTTATGAAAATTTTTCATTTTAAACCCTAATTTGCAAAATTAGGTTTCTTGATGAAAAAGTTTCATGTTTTGACACATCTTGAGGAAAAATGACCCTTGGCACTTGATTTTGACCAGAAAGTCAAAGTTTGACTTTTCAGTGTACAGTTGATTTTTGATCAGTTGACTCGAAAATTCATCTGTCAATCCAATGCTTTTGAGATCTTTTGAACCTTGTGATTAGGTCAAGATGATTCCATTGAGTCCTTGAATCCATGCTTGAACCCAATTTGCCATTGGCTAGGTTAAAAATCAGAAATTGCCCTTGTGCAGTCAAAACCCTAGAAATGACCATTTTGCCCTTTTGGTGATCTGATCAAATTTCTTGAGGAGTTGTGATCCAAACTTGATCAAATGGTTCATGTAAGTTTATAATGTTGATGTGGATAAAAAATTATGAGATTTGACTGTAAATTGGATACAGTTGACTTTTCCCCAATACAACTGATTTTTAGGTCAATTGTCCAATAGACTGGGCAAAAATTTGATTCAAAGCTTGAAACTTGGTATGGGAAATCTTATAAGTCCAACATTAAGTATCAAAGTCACATTGAGCCTTGGAAGTCCAAAAATCCTTGTGCAAACTCAAACCCTAATTTCAGGTCATCAGTGCAAGGAGATGTCTTGAGCAGAGCAAACCCTAATCCTGTCTGGAGTCCAAAGAGTCTTGTGAGGGGAAATCTTGATAAAATGAGAGGGAAAATTTTGGGGTACAACAGCTTCCCCTGTTCAATCTTCTTGAACCTGAAGAGTTAGATTGGCGAGTTTGCCTTTTGTGACTCGAAGGTAAAAGAGGATTGGACACTAGAGTGCCCGTAAATTTGCACTCGTCAAAATGTGGTTGAGGAAATGGGCTTAAAGATGCCATTTGGAGATGTGATAGAATCTTGTTGGAGATGGGTTTAAATATGCCATCCAAGAAGGTTTGTTGAAAATCAAGAGAATGAACATCAGAATGGTATCCGTATCTGGAACGTATCTGAGTTGTATCTGGAGATAGGATTTGTATGAGCAAGGGAATGGCGTCCGTGTCTGGAGCGTATCCGAGCTGTAACTGGATATGATTCTTGAATGAATAACATAATGAATGCTGTGTCTGGAGTGTATCTGTATTGTATCTGAATTCTGAATGGGCGACAGAAAGACATCCGTGTCTGGAGCATCTCTGAGCTGGGGAAAGTTTGAATGAGGGACAAAATGGCAACCGTGTCTGGTGCGTATCTGGACTGTATCTGAAGTTGAGATCTTTATGAGTAGCAGAATGACTTCTGTGTCTGGAGTGTATCCGTACTGTAACTGGGATCTGAATAAGTGACAATGACTTCCGTGCATGGAGTGTATCTGAACTTGAATTTGATAATTGAAGTCTGAATGAATGACAAAATGGCATTTGTGTCTGGAGTGTATCTGGACTGTATCTTGACTTTGAATTCTGAATGAGTAATAGAATGACCTTTGTGTCTGGGGTGTATCCATACTGTATCTGAATAAGAGATCTGAATGAGTAGCAGAATGACTTCCATGTCTTGGAGTGTATCCTTACTGTATCTGAAAGCTTTGAATATTTGTTAAAGATAGCTTTTGATCTTATCCTTAAAAGTGTAGAATGTTAGCTAAAACACAAATTTATGTTGCATGAAATGTATGATGCAATAAATGTGTTTTATCAGTGTTTATGATATATAAATGTAATGTATGCGCATGTAAGCTGATTAGCTGTCTTGCTGAGGAAGATAAATCCTTGATATTTGGAGATAATAAAATCTTTAACTATTGCCGGGGAAAATAAATCCTTGACCGCTGTTGGAGATTCAAAATCTTTGATTGCTGAGGATGAGAAGTCCTTGGACCACTGTTGGGGATAGGCAATCCTTGGAAATTCGTGGGGATTAACAAGAATTTTGACAACTTCTGCGGGGATGTGGGAATCCTTCATGACTTTCCTGGGGATATAGATCCTTCGAGTCTGCTTGAGAAACCTGCTTGGGGAATCCAGAGAACTTTGATGACTATGGCTGGGGATTACACCAATGGGAATCCTTACTCGGCTGGGGAATAAGGAAACTCTCATGAATCTCTATTGGGGATTAGATGAAGGAAAACCTTGATCTACTGGAGAACAAGGAAGACTTTGATGGCTTCTGCGGAGAATTAAGAATGAGAAACTTCGATCTCCTGGGGAAATGAACCCTTGGGGGCTTCACTGGAGAAGTGAGAATGAGAATCTTCGATCTTCTGGGGAATTTAGAAAATTATGACAAACTCGTGCTGGGGAGTCATGAAGGTTCTGGAAACTTCACTGGGGAATATAGACTGAGAATCTTCAATCTGCTAGGGGAAAATAAATCCCTGGGGACTTCAAACTGGAGAGTTAAGAATGAGAGTCTTCATTCTGTTGGGTGTAAGAACTCTGGGGAGTAGCTATACTGCGGGAGAGTAAGTTCAAGACTCCTGGGGAAGAGGTTTATTCCTGTTTGGAACAAATTCAAGAGTTTGGGTTGTATGCCAATCTACTGGGGAATTATCCTTAGTTGGCGATAAAAGTTAACCGTTATCTGGTTGATTCTCAGATTTTAAGACAACTTCCTGGGGAATCTGGGGAAAACTGAATGGTTTCCGTTGTGGATTGATAGTTGGAAACTTGACTCCGTTGGGGAAGAAGGTTTCATCTTTGCTGGGGATTTATGACCCAAATTTTTTGCTCCGCTGAGGATTGGGAGTTTGAAGTTTAACTCTGATGAGAATTAAAGGTTTGAAATATAACTCCGCCGGGGATTGGGAGTTTGAAGTTTTTCTCTGACGGGGATTTTGAAATTTAATTCCACTGGGGATATGTATTTCAAGGTTTGTAGTTCCGTTGGGGATCTAGATGATGTACTTCAGGGGATTTCTCTTGGAATAGCCTAAAGACGTTTTCCCATCCTTTCAACCTGTCAGTAATTATTCTTTCACATTTCGTTTATTTGTAAACAGTGATCAAATTCAAATGCATATGCTCATTTCATAAATCATTGGACGTTTTCAAATAAAACACATGTGTAAAGAAAAAGGAAAAGGCAAATAGTTTTCTGCACTTTGAAGTATCTTTGTATTAACTTTGTGTAAGTATTTTGTACAAAGGAAACAGACATTCTAGTAAGAGAATGTTGTCATAAAAATTGAGAAAAATTTATACAAAGAAAGATGGCTATGTGTAAAAAAAATTCCATGGGGTTCCCATTCTACTATAGCCTTCGTAACTCTGAATGTCTTGTCCGTTCATTTCTTCCCCCGTAGATGATTAGATTGATCAGAAACCTGGAGCCTGTTTGTGAAGAGATTATCCTTAAAGTGATCCGACGAGACATAGTCATACGCTTTAATTCCCTAACTTTTGCCTGGACCGTCCTTTCGGGTTTTCGATCCACCAGGAAACCCCTTTTTGCCCAAGTCTCCCTTTTGGGTTTTCAACTTGCCAGGTGTATAGATTTTTCTTGTTTATCCCTAATTTTTGCCTGAACCTCCCTTTCGGGTTTTCGATTCATCGGGATGCCCATTTTTTGCCCAAGTCGCCCTTTCGGGTTTTCGACTTGTCGGGTCGTTTATGCGTTTTATCTTTTGACTATGTCTGCATTCGCAGGGTGCGGCAGGTCATCGCCGTCCATGGTGGTCAGGATCATTGCCCCACCAGAAAAGATGTTTTTGATCACAAATGGTCCTTCATAAGTAGGAGTCTATTTTCCCCTGGGATCACTTTGCGGCAAGATGATCCACTTGATTACAAGATCCCCGACTTGATATACCTGGCGTCTGACTTTCTTGTTGAAAGCCTTGTTCATGCGTTTTTGATACGCCTGACCATGGAAAACAGCAGTAAGTCGCTTTTCGTCAATCAAGTTAAGTTGATCAAGCCGGGTCTGAATCCAATCGTCTTCACTCAAACCAACATCCTTCATGATTCTCAAGGAGGGAATCTGAACCTCGATAGGTAAAATAGCTTCCATGCCGTATACCAAAGAATAGGGTGTTGCCCCAGTTGATGTTCGTGCCGTGGTACGGTACCCGTGCAGAGCAAACGGTAACATCTCATGCCAGTTCTTGTAGGTGACTGTCATCTTTTGTATGATCTTCTTGATATTTTTGTTTGCAGCTTTGACAACACCGTTCATCTTTGGCCGATAGGGAGATGAATTGTGATGTTGAATTTGGAACTGCTCGCACAAGGCCGTGATCATAGTGTTGTTCAGGTTTGTATCATTGTCGGTGATGATCCTGTTAGGGATGCCATATCGGCAAATGAGGTTCTGCTTGATAAAGCGGGCAAAAACATTCTTTATAACGGATGCGAAGGAAGCTGCTTCGACCCACTTGGTAAAGTAATCAATGGCCACCAGGATGAAGCAGTGTCCATTGGATACTGTAAGCTTGATCTCTCCAATCATGTCGATTCCCCATATCGCGAATGGCCAAGGATCTGTTAAGACGTTGAGAGGAACTGGAGGTATATGTACCTTGTCAGCATAGATTTGACATTTGTGACAAGTACGGGAATGTTGATGGCAGTCAGCTTCCATGGTAGACCAGTAATAGCCCGGCCGTAGAATCTTCTTAGCCATCGTATGTCCGCTTGAGTGAGTGCCAAAGGTACCATTATGCAGTTCAGCCATGATCTGCTCAGCTTCAACCTTGTCCACACAGCGGAGCAGAATGCAATCATGATTACGCTTGTATAAGATACCATTGCTCAGGAAGAACTTAGTTGCGAACCTCCTCAGGAACTTTTTGTCGTTGACTGAAGCTCCTTCAGGGTATTCTTGTGCTTCGAGATACCTTTTGACGTCATGAAACCAAGGTCGGTCCACTACTTCTTCAATATTAATCTCGTGACAATGTGCAGGTTCGTCCATCCGTTCAATGGTGATTTGAGGAGCCTCACTATCCCAGTTAAGTTTAAACATGGATGACATTGTGGCTAGAGCAGCCACTAGATGATTCTCTTCTCACGGGAAGTGCTCGAAGGTAATCTCCTCGAAATGTGGTAACAATGTCAGGATATGTTCTTTGTAAGGGATGAGGTTTAGATGTTTAGTATCCCACTATCCTTTGATTTTACTGATAACCAAAGCTGAGTCCCCAAATACAATCAAATATTTGATTCCCAAGTCTATAGCAGCCTTGAGACCAAAGATACAAGCTTTATATTCGGCTATGTTGTTGGTGCAGCTGAAGCAGAGTCTAGCAGTGAAAGGTGTATGGTAACCTTCTGGAGAAATAAGTATTGCGCCGATACCGTTGCCAAGTGCGTTGGAGGCACCATCAAAGTATAGGGTCCATCGGGATCCTTGTTTAGGTCCGTCATACGGTCTGTTTTCTTCAATGTTGCTCAAAGTCATGATATCCTCGTCGGGGAAGTCGAACCTCATGGATTGGTAATCTTTGACAGCTTGATGGGCCAGATGATCGGCTAGCACACTCCCCTTTATAGCTTTTTGGGTTGTGTACTGTATATCATACTCCATGAGGATCATCTGCCATCTAGCGATTCTTACAGATAAAGTAGGATTTTCAAAGGTGTACTTGATCGGATCCATCTTAGAGATTAGCAAAGTGGTATGTGTCAACATATACTGCCTTAGCCGGCGAGCAGCCCATACCAAAGCGCAACAAGTTTTCTCGAGCAGTAAGTATCGAGTCTCACAGTCGGTAAACTTTTTGCTAAGGTAATAAATGGCATGCTCTTTTCGGCCAGACTCGTCATGTTGGCCCAATACGCACCCTATTGAATTCTCCAAGACAGTTAGATACATGGTTAGCGACCTTCCTTCGACGGATGGCATCAAGATAGGAGGTTCCAGCAAATACTCCTTGATTTTATCGAAAGCAACTTGACAGTCATCATTCCATTTAACCACCTGATCTTTCTTCAACAACTTGAAGATTGGTTCACAGGTAGATGTTAGGTGAGAGATGAAACTTGCAATGTAGTTTAGGCGTCCCAAGAAACCTCTGACCTCCTTCTCAGTGCGAGGAGCGGGAATTTCTTGTATAGCTTTGACTTTGGCAGGATCAACCTCGATGCCTTTGTTACTGATGATGAAACCCAAGAGTTTACCAGACCTGACTCTGAAAGTGCACTTGTTAGGGTTCAATCTGAGTTTGTACTCTTTCAACCTGACAAATAGCTTTTGCAGATGGCCGAGTTGTTCTTCTTCAATATGTGAATGGGCTATCATGTCGTCTACGTAGACCTCTATCTCATGATGTATCATATCGTGAAACAAAGCCACCATGGCGCGCTGATAGGTTGCCCCGACATTCTTCAGTCTGCATGGCATCACTTTATAACAGAACGTACCCCACTGTGTAACAAAAGTAGTTTTCTCCATGTCTTCAGGGGCCATTTTGATCTGGTTGTACCCTGAAAATCCGTCCATGAAAGAAAATACCTTGTGCTGAGCTGTATTGTCAACCAAGATGTCAATGTGTGGTAGTGGAAATTCGTCTTTAGGGCTGGCCCTGTTTAAGTCTCTGTAATCCATGCACATCCTAACTTTGCCGTCCTTCTTAGGCACAGGCACAATGTTAGCAACCCATTGTGGATAGGATGTAACTGCAAGAAAGCCAACATTGAACTTCTTCATAACTTCAACTTTAATCTTTTCAGACATGTCAGGCCTCATGCGACAAACTTTATGTTTAATTGGTGGACAGTCTTCTCTTGTAGGGAGACAGTGAACCACAATATCTGTATCCATCCCCGGCATGTCTTTGTAGGACCAGGCGAAGATCTCAACATATTCATTCAACAACTGAACTAAGTGCTCTTTGACACTTGGCTCTAGGTTGGCACCCACTCTAACTTCTTTTCTGTCTTCCTCTGTTCCCAAGTTGATTGTCTCTAACAACTCCTCGTGAGGTAGAATAGCCCTTTTTTCCTGTTGCACCAGTCTAGCCAATTCTCCAGGCACTTCACAGTCTTCATCACCTTCGTACTCGGCATGGTAGACCAGATCTTCAGAGTCACTGAAGGCCATAGCAGAATTGTTACCCATGGAATCCGGAATGGATGGGTACCTGCATTGGTGAGTGTGGGTGTGTGTAAGGGATAGCCACCTTTAAATAAATAAAATGTAAAAAGAAGGAAAATGAACACAAAAGTTTATATATGAAAACGTCCATGATTCATTAAAATGGCATATGAAGATGAAAAATCAAACCCTTACAAATGGACCTATGTACCTCGGGTAAGGCACAAGGTTAAAAGTGTACGAATTGTTTAAGAATTATTACAAACCAACATAAATGTTTGAAAGATAAATTACTGATTGATGAAAGTAATGGGAATAAAGTGCTTTGCCTCCCAATTGCACAATCCTCCTTCAACGGTAGGGAAAATCCAGTCTTCTAGGTTGCTCCCCTCTTCACCATCCTCCAAAGCATTGACTCCATGATGGGTGATCTTCACTGGTGGCCCTCCATCCCGGGAGCGACGCACAACCTTTTGAGCAGAAGCAATGAAATCCAAGCCAAATTTATCAGATTTGAAAGGAAAATCGGGAAGTTGCCCCCTGATTGTGCTTCCTCCTTCTTCAATCACAGCCTTTGCATCTTTGAGTGACGACATCCGAGGCGGAGGTCGGGTAATCATGGGTACAGAAGGCACTGCCGCAATCTCCTGAGCTACCTCTTCAAAATGCTGAAAGGGGGTTTCGATGAATTCACCATCCAATTCCATATAGTGGAAAGAATTAATATGGCTTATCATGTATTCCTCCTCACGGAGAACTGTTACAATTTTCCCCTGAACAGGGTACTTGAGCTTCTGATGTAGAGTTTAAGTAACGACTCCAGCATGATGAATCCAGGGTCTTCCCAACAAGCAAGAATAGGAGGGACGAATGTCCATGACATAGAATGTGGATTTGAAGGTTTCAGTACCCACTTTAATCGGGATGTCTACCTCCCTGTGGACCATCAGTTTAGAACGATCAAAGGCTCTGACAATGATGTTGCTGGGCTTCAAAGTTAAACCTTCACAATCTAGCCTATCCAATGCCTTCTTTGGTAGGACGTTCAACGATGAACCAGTGTCTACCAGAACATGTGCCAGAGTAGTCCCTCTGCATTCTACCGAGACATGCAAAGCGTTGTTATGCTTTCTCCCTTTGATTATTAGATCAGCGTTGGAGAATCCTAAACCATTGTCTACTGTTATGCTAACTACACATTCCTGAAACTGGTCCGTGGAGGTTTCCTGGGGCACATGGGCCGTTTTCAAGAATCTGATCAAAGCTTTGGCATGAGCTTCTGAACAAAGAAGCAAGGCCAGCATAGATATTTTTGAGGGGGTTTGCCCCAGTTGCTCAACAACATTATAATCACTTTTCTTGATTATTTTCAAAATCTCTTCCATTTCTTCTTGAGAGGTCTCAGGGATGATCAACGGCTGAGCCCTCATCCTGACAGGCTCTTCTTGGATCCTTTTCCCTCTATCATCAACATCAGCAGAGGGGACAACTTCAGGATTCACAACTTCTTCAATAATTGGAGTTCTCTCAATGCTGACCGGCACAGGGGTAACCTTAGGAGCGGCTGAGGGTCCGAAGATTTCCTTTGGAGGCGCAATCTCCGGAGAGAAAATTCTTCCACTGCGGGTGATTTTACTCGTTCCAGCAATGTTTCCAATGTCGGAAGCCTCTTCATCAAAACTCTCTTCAGTTGATTCAATTTGTTTAACACCATGGTAAAAGATCTCTCCCCCATAGTTCCACGGTATTAATTTGTTGGACTTGTACGGGATAGGCCCCGACATGGTTATCTTCAAAGGTACAATCTTCGGATCATATGTAATCTTAACAGGTCTTTTGGAGACCTTGGAAAGATTGGCGGATATGGTAATTATTGAAACATCATTGACAGGAGTCGGTGTAACAGGAGTCTTCTCAAAAAGGATCTCTTGGTTATCCATTAGGCGCTGGATGCCTAACTTCAACAACGGACAGTCAGTTGGTAAGGAGGAACAGATACAACAATCTTCTTTACAACCTGGGAAAATCCCAGCCTTCAGCAAATTCAACTTGATTATCGGTAGAGGAGTCATCAAATCATCAACAGTAGCAACAAAAAGGTCTTCTTCAACAGCATGGACATTGTGACCATGTTTTGGCGTTGGAGCAGATATCACATTAGGTTTTTCAGGGGCATCGAATTCAACTTCTTTAGCATCTATTAAATCCTGAATCTTATTTTTGAAGGCCTAACAATTGTTGGTGTCATGCCCTAGGCTATCTGAATGATAAGCACACTTGGCATTTGAATGGTAGTAAGGAGAAGATGTATTCGGATTCTTTGGCGCCTCTTTCAAACTTGCAAGGTTTAACTTCAACAGATGAGGGAGAACCTGAGAAGGTGTCATATTGATCCGGGTGAATTACCGTGCAGGCCTTTCCACCCTGGCTTGGTTGGTTCTGGGTTGATTGCTTCTAGGCTGATCAGCTGCAGACTTCTGAATCATTACAGCCCCCACCGCTGGCCGGCGCTCAACTCTTCCTTGACTTCATTGGGAGTAGACAGCTGAGACTTCTTTCTTGGCTGGAAAGGTCTTTTTGATGGCGGCGGAAGCAGATGCATCCTTTTGAATTTTTCCTATCTTGATTCCAGCTTCAACTCTTTCACCAGTCAGAATCAGCTCGGTGAACCCCGCAGACGAACTTCCAATCAGGTGATTGAAAAAGGGGCCTGACAGTGTACCCAAGAACATATCTACCAGCTCCCTCTCAGACAGAGGTAGTTGTACTCGCCCCGCCAAATCTCTCCATTTCTGGGCATACTCTTTAAAACCTTCATTTGAGACCATGCCCATACTATGTAATTGAGTACGGGTTGGTGCTAAATCCGCATTATATTGATATTGTCTGTAGAAGGCAGCTGCCAAATCCTCCCAGTTGTGCACATCAGACCTCTCTAGCTGGTAGAACCAATCTAACTGCGTCCCCGAAAGACTGTCCTGGAAGAAATGAACCCACAAGTCCTTATTAGATGAATGAGGTTGGATTTTTCTGACGTAAGACCGCAGATGCATCTTTGGACAAGACAAACCATCGTATTTAGCAAAAAGTGGCACCTTGAACTTAGGGGGAATCACAATCCCAACAACCAAACCTAGATCTTCGAAGTCCAGCCCAAGCACTATTTGTACCTCCATAGCTGCCAGACGCTCTTCCAGATTCTTATACTTGTCATCTGCAGGTGGGTACTACTGCTCAGAATAGTCTTCATCCTCTTCATCTTCTTCTTCCTCAGACTCAGATTGCACTGCAGTTCCTTTACCTTTACCTACCCCTTCATCAGATGTTGAGGGGAAATCCAAGACCCTTCTAGCTTGACCTTTGAATCTTCTACCCATGGTAGCCACACGAACCCTCTTCTTTTTCTTTTTCTCCTTTTCCTTTTCCAGTAGACCTTTGAGCTCCTCCTGACCCTTTGCCAAGGTCATGAGTAGCTGCTGGAACTGTGAATTCTGCGCTTGTAAGTCTTTGACCGTCTGCTCTATATCCATCTTGCTGTTATAAACAATAGAGAGATAAGGAAACCTGGTGTGAAGACCTTCTTATGAATATGATGAATGATGTGTTATTCATGTAATGCATTCAAGGATTCAGAAATTCATAGTTGTTTTAAACAAAAAGAACACACGTCATATTAATAAGATAGAATTTGTTAGTACATAAATGCCCCATGGGAAAAATAATACAAAATTCTAATGTAAAAAGACGTTGCGTATCCTCTTTGGTGCGATGTAGGTGTTGAGAGTCTGCTCTTCGTGAAGTTGGCGAGTAAGTTCTAAAACCTTCTTCTCACTGGCGTAGAATTGGGCTTCAAAAGTGTCGCATTCTCCCTTGAGCTGTATCCAACTCCTTTGTAAATCTTCAAGTGATGTTGGCATTCCAGGATGTAGGAGGGTGTATGAAACCTCTCCTTCCATAACAGGATCTTTGATCACAGGAAGTATGTAGGGATAAGGCATCATAAGACTTTGGGCGCGGGTTCGTACCAACTTGAGGTAAGGCTCAAGGGGGATGGAATTCTTGTGTCCCAAGGTCTTACTGTCCACTTTGTTGGGCATCCTCCAAGCTCGGATAAACCTTTGTCGAAGGCCTTGATCGTCATTGTCGAAGTCAAAAACCAAGTCTGGAATCAGCATGTCACGAGGGACATCCCTTCAGGCATACCCAAACTGTCTCAGAGCCAAGCAGGGATTGTAGGTAATGCCTCCCCTAATGCCAAGTAGTGGGTCATTAGGGAATTCCCCACAACGATCAATGATGATAATATTTTCTCGGGATCAAGAACACCAATGAACATTTGAATGTGTAAGAGTCATCAATCGTTGTTACCATCTCACACCTTGCTCATTCTTCAGGACTGATTGGGGGAAGGTGAGAAATGAACCACCTTGCTAGCAGAGGAGTACATCACATGAGAACACCTCTTTTCCTCATTGTTCGAGTGTGAAATGAGTGGAGGATATCCCCAAGCAATGTAGGCACCGGGTTGCGAGCCATGAAGATTTTGACAGCATTTACATCTATAAGCTGGTCAGGGTTTGGGAACAAGACCATCCCATAGATGAGAAGAGTTACAATCTCCTCAAAAGCTTGTAAGTCCAATGAATTCCAGATGCTTTGGGCCTTCTCAAACATAAACTTTGACACCACTTCTAGTTTCCCAATGGCCTATGATATCAGATGTTTGCAAGTGTAGGGCTTGAGCAACATCTTCAGGCTTTGGATCTGTTTCCGTACCGTTGTAGGGTAGTTGATGGAGAATAGGAATCCTCAGGAGTTGAGAAAATTCCTCCAAAGTAGGCACAAGCTAGTATTCAGGAAATGTGAAACAGTGGTGTAGGGGGTCAAAGAACTGGAAGAGAACTTTCACCATGTCTTCCTCAATGTTGGTGTTGACTAAGTTGAGAAGACGACCATGCCTCTCGGTGAATGGAGAATTCTCAAGAATCCTTGAAGCTATCTCCTTGAGTTGAGGAGGAATTCTTACAAAGTTGACTTGGATTGTTTTTCTGCGAAGTGATTCCATTACCTACAAAACAGGAACAAAGATGAAGATCAAAATCCTTGAAATGGTTAGTTGAATGCATATGATGCTTCATGATGTTATGATGTTATCCACAAGTATATATGTACAAACAAATCACACAAGATCCTAATTTCAGGCTTGTATGGGGTTTCATAGGCAAGTACCCTCTTGAAGTTAGTTGGCTCAACCTGTCCTATAAATAGTAACTGGGTTCTAAGGAGCTCAATATCACTGGATTATTTCCTGTGTTCATTGTTTCAGTTTAGCCACTTAACTGGTGACCGAAATATTCCATGAAAACAACCCTCAATGAGTGTAGTATCGAGTATCTACCAACTTCGGACTTCACCAAAGCCGGTCATCTCACTACCCCTAAAAAGGCCAAGATGGTCAAGTAAGGTTCTAAAAGTCCATTAGTGCTTCATGACATCACTCAGCGGCCCCGTATTCTCTTTGATTAACTCAAAGGCTACCGGTACCCACAAATATGTCGCACTAATATAGCTATTGCTTCAACCATGTCAGTATACCCCGCACAGTTTCCACAATGTATTGCTATTTACCTATGAATGTTTCCCAAATCCGGGTAGAGGATTTCAAACCCAAACAATAGAACCAAATGTAAAGCAATCAAAGCAAACAAGATAAGCATGTAAAAGGTGATCTAAAACCCTAAGGTAACCCCACTTTTATTTATTTTCCCTAGCAGAGTCGCCAGTTCTGTGATGCGGTGGGAGAACTGACTTGAGGTTTTGCGTTTGTGTTCGCAAATGTTTCGGTTTAGCAAGAGTCGCCACCGACTTTTTATTTATCCAAAGGAAAGGTCAAAAAGCACAGGAAAGACCTTTGAGATGTTTTCTTGGGTTCGGGGGGGGGGGGGGGGGGGGGTAGATTATGAAAAGGGAAGGTGCTAGCACCCTTTTCATCCATGGTTTTCAATGGGCTCTTAGTTACTTATTTTAGATCACTTGCTTTTGCTTTTCAATTGTTTGAAATGGTGCTTTGTGTGTGGTTTTGAAAGTATTTTAAAAAGAGGCCATCATTGTGGCAACCTTTGTAATGATTCTTGTTTGAATGTATACAAAGGTGTTTGTCTTTTGAAAAATGTTTCATTGTTTGAAAGTTTGTTTTGGGAGATGTTTTGAAATTATGTTGTGATGTGTTTTTGAAAATAGCAAGGATGTTTGCAAGTTTGATCAAGTAACTAGGAGCATCTACCTACATACTCAAAGATCTTTCCTACACATTTTTAACCTTTTTACATTGTTGTTTTACCATTGCATTTGGTAAACAACCTTGTATTTGGATGTTAAACAGGACATGGGCGGGTCATCGTATTGACCATGATAGTAATTGTGCCAAGTATCTTTAGCAATTTTTTGTTTGAGGGGCTAGATCATTTTTGTATAGGCAACCAAGATAGTGTCATCGAGGGACTATGACCTTTTGTTTTTGTTTTGTTTTTCCAAGACACCTAGCATGCATACCATGGCCATTTTTAAGGCAACAAGTGGATGAAACCCTAGGGATGCTTGTGTGCATTGTGTTGTCATTTTCATGCATTTTTGTCTTGTATTAGTCAAGCTATTTATTTTAATTTTGGTCTGGCATACAAACCCTAATCTTTCTATCATGGCATATTTGAAAGCAATAAATGCGTAAAAGTAATCTAAGCTATTACAACATTGATATGGGGAGGGGGATACAATTTTGAATAGGGGATATTTTGCACAAAATAAAAGCCCTAAAATTATTACAACCATATTGAATTCTTTGTTCAAATAATAAATAAGCAAATATTTAAATGGACAATTAAATAAATATGCAATATATTATAAATATGCAAAAAATGTTTTCGTATTATTTTTATGTATGTAAAAATAAATTATTTAATGTATCAAAAATAAGAAAATAAAAACATTATTTTTGAAAAGGGTAAAAACCCTAATTTTTGGTTTAAGAATATATATATATATATATATATATATATATATATATATATATATATATATATATATATATATATATATATATATATATATATATATATATATATATATATATATATATATATATATATATATATATATATATATATATATATATATATATATATATATATATATATATATATATATATATATATATATATATATATATATATATATATATATATAATTTAATTATGTACAAGAAAATAAAATAAAATATATACAAATGTTTAGAAAATAAAAATATATGAGAAAATATTATTTAAGTGTATAAATAATAAAAATAAAAATATATAATATTTTAATTATATTTACAAGTTTTTATTTTAAGAAAATAAAAGTATATTTTTTAATAATTATTTCTATGTCCAAAAAAATAATAAAAATAATAAAATAAAATATGAAAATTAAAGAAAATATTTTTAGTGATTTTTTATATTTAGAAAAAATAATAAAAGTCAGAAACTAAAAAAGAAATGAAAAAATATGGAAAATAAGCAAATGGGCCAAGGGGGTGTAAACAACAAGCTGGGGGGTGCAAAAAGCAAGTCAGGCCCAGCCCAGATGGCCTTCATCCTTGTCCTCTGAACAAGGAAACGCGCGCTTGATGTTCAAACCTGGAAATCCTACATACGTGCTCAAAAGAAAAAACTTGCAACATGAAAGTTATAGAGCATAATCACACGATTCTAACCATGTAAAAAACTTAATCTAACTCTCAAAGACCAAAGAGAATTTCTCTGGCCTTAATTTCTAACCTAGTTTTTTCAGAAAGTTCATCATTCAAATTCTCCCAGCTCAGTTAACTTAAATGAATTCTATGCATATGTACAACTCAAGGGCAATGTGGACTACATTTTTTATTCACAAACCTAAGCCTAATGTTTCCTAAATAGAGAGATAGAAGTTTGCACTTTACCTGTTTCAGTCAAGCTCGAGTATTGCAATGTAGGGGTTTTCAGTGAGGCCTGAGATACTTGTGAGCTTGCTTGAAGTTCCTTTGACCTTTCCCAATGCCTAGCTAGCTTTGAACTTGCTTGAATAAGCTTGTAGAAGTCAACCTGCACAGTTAGAATTCAAAAATGGTGAAGTGTGTAAATGGAGTTACAGTCACTTGAGAATGTTGGGATAGTTTAGGTAGGTTGTATAGAGTGTGTTACAACTGATTGCAAGCAAAACGCACGAGTGGTTTGTGATTTGGAAATCAAAATGCAGAACCTGCCCTGTTTTGCAAGATTTTGGTGTTTTGGTGTACAAAGGTGTTTGATGACTGGCTAGCTCGTGTTTCTGACCTTAGGCAATATGAGAAACTTGTTTCAAATGTTTACAAGCTTTGGTTTTATCAGATTACAAAGTTGTTGACCTTTTGCAAGGTTTCTTGGTTTTGAAGCAAAAAGTGAGAAGTGACCATGCTATGGCCTGTACAGGCCTCCTTCTTAGCTGCACAAAGTTTTTGTACTTTGCCCTAAGTTTGTGGAGTTGGTTTGCTGCAAAAGATTGGGTGTATGGATCAAGATAAACAAAATTGCATAAAGCAACCTTTACCAAAGTGGCAATGCTACCTTTTTGCCATTTTTAGATTAATTCAATGTGTAAATTTCTAAAGATCATAACAATGCCTTAATCCATTGCGTTTGCATTCAATTTTTGAGTGTGGAAGGGTTTAAGGACCTATAAACAAGTACAAGCAATGCTGGATAGAAATTGCAACTTGTAGCAACATGAAAAATGCCATGAACCAAAGTGACATTTTGCCAAATTCAAACCTTCGATTCTCCATAACCACAAATGATTTTGGAGATTTCTTGGACATTTTGGAAATATTGTAACATGCTCTACAATCCATATTTGAAATTCATTTTGATATTCAAATGGGAACTAGGTGAAAAATTGCCATGAAGATAGGTCAAAATCCTGCCTAAACTAGGGCAAAATTTCACTAAGTTAGAAAGTTTTTGGACCCTTATTCCTAAAATCATAACATGAGATCCAAGCTTCTTTTGGGAAAACTTTGTGAATAAAAGTTGTAGATTTTGTGGAGGAATACAACTTTCATGTTGTAAGTTTTCTTTTAATTCAATTGCATCATGGTGAAAAAGTTGGGCAAAGTTGGAAAAAAATAAGAAATTTTCATAACTTCGAAAATTTCCAAGTTATGAAAAATTTTCATTTTAAACCCTAATTTGAAAAATTAGGTTTCTTGATGAACAAGTTTCATGTTTTGACACATCTTGATGAAAAATGACCCTTGGCACTTGATTTTGACCAGAAAGTCAAAGTTTGACTTTTCAGTGTACAGTTGATTTTTGATCAGTTGACTGGAAAATTCATTTGTCAATCCAATTCTTTTGAGATCTTTTGAACCTTGTGATTAGGTCAAGATGATGCCATTGAGTCCTTGAATCCATGCTTGAACCCAATTTGCCATTGGCTAGGTTAAAAATCAGAAATTGCCCTTGTGCAGTCAAAACCCTAAAAATGACCATTTTGCCCTTTTGGTGATCTGATCAAATTTCTTGAGGAGTTGTGGTCTAAACTTGATCAAATGGTTCATGTGAGTTTATAATGTTGATGTGGATAAAAAATTATGAGATTTGATTGTAAATTGGCCACAATTGACTTTTCCTCAATACAATTGATTTTTAGGTCAATTGTCCAATTGACTGGGCAAAAATTTGATTCAAAGCTTGAAACTTGGTATGGGAAATCTTATAAGTCCAACATGAAGTATCAAAGTCACATTGAGCCTTGGAAGTCCAAAAATCCTTGTGCAAACTCAAACCCTAATTTCAGGTCATCAGTGCAAGGAGATGTCTTGAGCAGAGCAAACCCTAATCCAGTCTGGAGTCCAAAGAGTCTTGTGAGGGGAAATCTTGATAAAATGAGAGGGAAAATTTTGGGGTACAACAGGGATCAATAGAAACTTCAGATCTCTGTAGAAAACCACAATTAAACTCAAATAGATTTGGTCTTCATGAAGTGACTTCACCGGGGAATAAGAAGATATTCGACCAAATCTTCAGTCCGGGTAAAGACGCTATACTCCAAGGAATAGATATTCTCTTACGAACATGAACATGTTAGATTTACCGAGAATTGGAAATTCCATATCAAAAGATCACAACTATCAGTCAAAAGACTTTCTCCTAGGTGATAATGGGCGACAAAGCTTTATGCATCCAGAGAACGAGACTATTTTAATCCAGAATTCTAGTTGGTCATTATTAAAATTTCTCAATTGAGAAGACTTAGGAGAATTAGAAACTTCAGTGTTACTTTGGAAGAAACGATCCAGGTTAGGGATACTTTAATCATCTCGAGGGATGTTGCTATGGTAATGGTGAATTACACAGATAAGCAAAGCAAATGAAAACTCATGCGAAACATATCAGTGATCATGTCCCAAGTATAGCGTGCAACTTTGCTGGAAAAGGTCTTTTTGACTTGAGATACTCGGCCCCAGATTATTCGGGCTCTGGATAATTCTCTAATGCAACAGGTCCATGGAGAGATTCGTAAAATCTCGACGTAACTGCTTTAGGTTGACTAACCTTTGAAAAGACTCGCTTCGAGAAGACTTCCTGAGTTCTGTACCAAGGATAGAAATCCTGAATTCAGTCAGAGACAAGGATCTCAACTTCTAATGAAGGAACATCAATACCAAGCCTTGAAATTTTGATGAGCTAAGGATAACAATTCTGACTTCTTGTAATGCTCTTCAAATTCACAAGTTATTTAGCCTGCGACTGGACTTAACCTGGTCAACTCTGAGGTGGAGAGATGCCCCTGCATAATGCCTTGCCTCATTTCGTAGGGTTGTTGAAGAAAATTTCCTCGAGAGGTCTTCATGAGATATGCACGATTCAGATAAATTGCCCCAGTGTTTCAAACTTTGAAACACAACTTTCGACTAATCAATATTAGAAGTGGCTTCAATAAATATTAGGTAACGGACCCTGATCACTCGACACTTTGAGAGATTTGTCGAATCTCGACATAACTTCCTTAGATTGACGAAACTTTGAGAGACAATGGATCTTGACTTGATTGCCCCAGATTAGCAGAATCTTGGCAAACCATTTCCTTATCTCATGCTTACAGAGGAACGAGAAGTTCATAGAGTTTGGGAGATAAAATCTCCTCAGGATAATTGACTTACGTCTTCATAGAGTTTTCCCTCTCATTTATCAAGATTTTTCTCACAAGACTTCTTGGACTCAAGACAAGATCAGGGTTTGCTCAGCTCAGGACATCTCACCTTGCACTGATAACCTAAATTAGGGTTTGAGTTTGCACAAGGATTTTTGGACCACCAATGCTTCATGTGACTTTTATACACCATCTTGGACCCCTAAGATTGCTCATGTTAAGTTTCAAGCCTTGAATCACATTTTTGCTCAGTCAATTGGACAGTTGACCTAAAAAAGCAGCTGTATTGGGGAAAAAGTCAACTATGGCCAATTTATAGTCAAACTTCATAATTTTTGATCCACAACAACATTTTAGACTCCTATGTACCATTTGATCAAGTTTGGATCACAACTCCTCAAGAAATTTGATCAAATCATCAAAAGGGCAAAATGGTCAAAATTAGGGTTTTGACTAAGAAAGGGAAATTTCTGATTTTTAACCTAGACAATGACCAATTGGGTTCAAACATGATTTCAAGGGTTCAATGGAATCATATTAACCTAATCACATAGTTCAAAAGATCTCAAGTTCATTGAATTGACAGATGAATTCTGTAGTCAACTGATCAAAAGTCAACTTTACACTGAAAAGTCAAACTTTGACTTTTTGGTCAAAATCAAGTATCAAGGGTCATAATTCATCAAGATATGTCAAAATATGAAACTTGTTGACCAAGAAAACCAATTTTGCAAATTAGGGTTTTGAATTTGAAAAATTTCATAACTTCAAATTTTTCTAAGTATGGAAATTTTCTTATTTTTCCCCAACTTTTCACCACTTTTTCACCATGATGAAATTTTATTCAAAGAAAACTTCCAACATGAAAGTTGTAGTCCTCCATAAAATATAAAACTTTTCTTCACAATGTTTTCCCAAAAGATGCTTGGATCTCAAGTTATGAATTTGTGAATAGAGGTCCATGAACTAAATGACTTAGTGAAAATTTGCCCTAATTTAGGCAGGTTTTTGACCCAACTTCATGGACATTTTTCACCTAGTTCCAAGAGTTATCTCAAAATGCATTTCCAATATGGATTATTGAGCACATTGCGAGCTTTCTAAAATGTCCAAGAACTCTCCAAGATCATTTGTGGTTAGGGAGAATCGAAGAAGAGAAATTGGCATTTTATCACTTTTGATCAAGCCATTTTTACAATGTATCAAGTTGCAAATCTGATCTTGGATGCTTGTACCTTGCATTACAGGTCCTAAACTCATTCTACACTCCATAATTAAATGCAAACTCAGAGAATAAAGGCATTATCTTGGCTTTTGGATCATTGTACAAGAGATAATTCCATTAATGGCATAAAGGTTACAATGCCATTTTCATAAAGTGGGCTTTTACAACTTTATCATTCTTGAGCCTTAGAGCTGTCCCTTTGGTGCAGGAAATTTCCACAGATCACAAGCAAAGTATACCAACTCTTACAGCTCACAAGATAGCCAAGTACAAGCATGTTGCATAAGTCATCTCACTTTTCTTAAAATGCAAGAAAGTTGGCCAAAAGTTCAGAACTTGTACAACTGCTAAAGAGTGGACTTTGTATCCATTCTATACATATTCACCAAGTCATTACAAACAAAAATACAAATTGATAGCATCCAAAACACTCTCAAGCTCAAAAAACACAAAATTCTGCCCACACATCCAGTTTCTGCAAAATCATAGCAAGCTCATTATTTGCTCATGCGTTTTGCCTTTTAACATTTCAAACACCTTCCATATATCCTACCAAAGCTATCCAAGCCCTTGTCTTGGTTCTGTGAGCTCTGTTTCAGCCATTGCCATTTTCAAATTTTGAGGTTGCAACTTGACTTCTACAGAGAGTTTTGGCCATCCACAAAGCAAGCTAGGTATTGGAATAGGTTGAAGGAACTTCAAGGAAGCTCACACGATCCTCAGGCCTCACCCAAAGTCCCCACATTGCCATATCCAAATCCAGCTGAAGGAGGTATTTTTCAAAACTCTATCTCTCTATTTAGACATCCTCAAGCCACGATTTGTGAAGCAAAAATGTAGTCCTTAACGTGGTGAAGCTGTACATATGCATACTTTCCATTTATATCAACTGAGCTAGGAGAATTTGAAGTTTGAAGTTCATGAAATAATTAGGTCACAAATTAGGGCTGGCAAAATTCTCCCTGATCTTTGAGAGTTAGATTACAAATTTTATATCATTGGAATCGTGAGATAAAATGCTACATGTTTTGTGTTATAAGTTTTTGTTTTTATGCAACCAATAGCAAGTTACAGATTTGAAGAAGAACGCGCGCGAAGAAGATGCTGGAGGACAGGAACGATGACCTTGGGCTTTTTGCCACGTTGGGCTGTTTATGTTTTTTATTTTCACACCCCCTAGCTTGATATTTGCACCCCCTGACTTATTTCTTTTATTTTTACGTTTTTTGCATATTTTTATATTTATTGCTTGCATATATTTTTTCTAATGATAAAAAATACCCAAAAATATTTTATTTATTTTCACACTTTATTTTATTTTTTTTAATTATTTTCTCACATGAAAATTAATTTATTTGATTAAATAGAACTTGTTGTGTTAAATAATTGTAAATATGTTTAAAAATACTATACATTTTTATTTTATTATTTTTATACATAAAATATTCATTTTCTCATACATACTTAATTTTTAATATTTATGTATTATTTTATTTATTATTTTCTTATACAAAAATGGACAAAATAATAATATAGAACATATATTTTCTTTTAATTGAAAATTAGGGTTTCACCCCTTTCCAAAAATAATACTATTATTTTTCCTTTTTTTTAGGGCTTAAATAAATTATTTTTCTCATACAAAAAAAATCAAATACAAAACATTTTTAGCATAAATACATTTGCGTTGCATTTTTAATATTTGTATTTTATTTAGTGCACAATATTCAATTGGGTTGTAATAGTATTTTAGGGTTTATTTTGTGCAATATCCCCATTCAAAAACTTGTATCCCCCCTCCCATAATAATTGTTGTAATAGCTTAGTTTACATTTACGCAATTTACAGCTTTATATACTTGTGTAGTAAATTAGGGTTTTGCATGATAAGACCAAAAACTAGCAAAATAGAAAACCTAATTACAAGACAAATGCATGAAAATGACACACATTGCACACAAGCACCCTTAGGGTTTCACCCACCTGGTTGCCTAAAACAAAATGGCCATGTTACGCATGCGAAGTATCTTGGCAAAATAAAACAATATAAGATCATAGTCCCTCGATGACGCTATCAAAAGGTTGCCTAAACAAAATGATCTTGGTCCCTCAAACAATGCTAAGATATTTGGAAACATTGCTATCATGGTCATACGATGACCCACGCCCGTCCCGTTTAACATCCAAAGATAGGGTTGTTTACCAAATCAATGGTAAATCAATAATGTCAAAGGAATAAAAATGCACAAGAAAGACATTTGAGTAGGTAGATTAGCTTCTAGTTACTTGATCAATTTCAAACCAATCCTTTCTATTTTCAAAAACAAGCACACACACATTTCAAAAACATTTCCAAACATCTTTCAAAAGATTGAAACATTTTCAAAAGACAAACATCTTTGTATACATTCTTACGAACGAGAATCATTACAAGGATTGCCTAAACGAATGGCCTCTTTTCAAAATACTTTCAAAACCATACAAAGCACCATTTCAAACAATTTCAAAGCAAAGCAAGTGATCTAAACAAGTAACTAAGAGCCCATAGAAAACCATGGATGAAAATGGTGCTAGCACCTTCCCTTTTCATAATCTACCCCCCGAACTCAAGAAAAAATCTCAAAGGTCTTTCCTGTGCTTTTTTACCTTTCCTTTTGGATAAAATAAAAGTCGGTGGCGACTCTTGCTAAACCGCGACATTTGCCAACACAAACGCAAAACCTCAAGTCAGTTCTCCCACCGCATCACAGAACTGGCGACTCTGCTGGGGACTAATTACAAAAGTAGGGTTACCTTAGGGTTTAGATCAAATTTATTTGCTTACAATTGTTTGAATTGTTTGCTTTACACTTTGGTTCTATTGTTTGGGTTTGAATCCTCTACCCGGATTTGGGAAACATTATAGGTAAATAGCAATACGTTGTGGAAACTGTGCGGGGTATACTGACACTGTCTAAGAAATAGCTATGTTAGGCGACATATTTGTGGGTACCGGTAGCCTTTGAGTCAATCAAAGAGAATACGGGGCCGCTGAGTAATGTCATGAAGCACTAACGAACTTCTAGAACCTTTACTTGACCAACTTGGCCTTTTAGGATGTAGTGAGATGACCGACTTTGGTGCAGTCCGAAGTTGATAGATACTCGATACTACACTTATTGAGGGTTGGTTTCTTGGAATATTTCGGTCGCCAGTCAAGAGGCTTAAACTGAAACAATGAACAAGGAAACAATCCAGTGATATTGAGCTCCTTAGAACCCGATTACTATTTCTAGGACAGGTTGAGCCAACTAAACTTTAAGAGGGTACTTACCTATGAAACCCCATGCAAGCCTAAACTAGGAACTTGTGTGATTTGCTTGTACATATACTTGTGCATAACATCATGAACATCATGAACATCATATGCATTCACTAACCATTTCAAGGATTTTGGAGTTTCATCTTTGTTCTTGTTTTGTAGGTTATGGATTCATTTCGCATGAAAACTATCCAAATTAACCCTGTAAGAATTCCTCCACAACTCAAGGAGCTAGCTTCAAGGATTCCTGAGAATTATCCATTCACCGAGAGACATGGTCGTCTACTCAAATTGGTCACTTCCAACACTTAGGAGGATATGATGAAAGTTCTCTTCCAGTTCTTTGACCCTTTGCATCATTGCTTCACATTTCCTGACTATCAACTTGTGCCTACTTTGGAAGAATTCTCTCAACTTCTGAGGATTCCTATTCTCAATCAACTACCCTTCAACGGTACAGAAAGATATCCAAAGCCAGAAGTGATTGCTCAAGCCCTGCACTTTCACTCATCTGATGTCACAACACATTGGGAAACTAGAAGTGGTGTCAAAGGCTTCTTATCAAAGTTTCTGTTTGAGAAGGCCCAAAGCTGTTGGAATTCTCTAGACTTGCAAGCTTTTGAGGAGATTGTAGTTCTTCTCATCTATGGGGTGGTCTTGTTCCCTAATCCTGATCAACTCATAGATGTAAGCACTATTAAAATCTTCTTGACTCGCAACCTGGTGCCTACATTGCTTGGGGATATCCTCCACTCTTTTCACACTCGTACAATGAGAAAAAGAGGTGTTCTCATGTGTTTCACTCCTCTCCTGGCAAGATAGTTTATTTCTCATCTTCCCCAATCAGTCTTGAAGAATGAGCAAGGTTTGAGGTGGTCATAAAGGTTGATGACACTTAACCATTCAGATATTCATTGGTGTTCTCGATCCAAAGAGAATGTTATCATCATTGACCGTTGTGGGGAATTCCCTAATGTCCCTCTACTTGGCATTATGGGAGGCATCACCTACAACCCTTGCTTATCTCTAAGACAGTTTGGTTATGCCCGAAGGGATGGCCCACATGACATGCTGATTCAAGGATTGGTTTTCGACTACGACAACGACGACCAAAAACTCCGTCAAAGGTTCATCCGAGCTTGGAGGATGCCAAACAAGGTAGACAGTAAGACCTTGGGACACAAGAATTCCATCCCTCTTGAGCCTTACCTCAAGTGGGTACGAACCCGCGCACAAAGTCTTATGATGCCTTATCCCTCCATTCTCCCAGTGATTATAGAGCCCGTTAAGGAAGGAGAGGTTCCATACACCATCCTACATCCTGACATGCCAACATCACTCGAAGATCTACAAAGGAGTTGGATACAGCTCAAGGGAGAGCACGATACTTTCAAAGCCCAATTCTACGCAAGCGAGAAGAAGGTTTTGGAACTCACTCGACTACTTCATGAAGAGCAGACTCTCAACACCTACATTGCACCAAAGAGGATGCGCAACGTCTTTTTACCTTAGAATTTTGTCTTATTTTGCCTAAAGGGCATTGATGTACTAACAATTCTATCTTATTAATATGTCGTGTGTTTCTTTTTTGTTTAAAACAAATTTGAATTTCTGAATCCTTGAATGCATTGCATGAATACATATCATTCATCATAAGCATAAACAGGTCTTTACACCAAGTTTCCTCATCCCTCTACTGTTTATTTCAGCAAGATGGATCTTGAATAAACGGTCAAAGACTTACAAGCTCAGAACTCACAATTTCAACAACTACTCTTAACCTTAGCCAAGGGGCAGGAGGAGCTCATGACTTTGCTAGAGAAAGAGAAAGAGAAAAAGAAGAAGAAGCCAAATGGTGTGGTTATCATGGGTAGAAGATTTCAAGGACAAGCCAGACGGACTTTAGAATTCCCAACAACATCTGAAGAGGGGGAAGGAAAAGGAAAAGGAACGGCAGTACCATCAGATTCTGAAGCTGAAGAAGAGGAAGAAGAGGACTACTCTGAACAACAATACCCTCCGGCTGATGACAAATACAAACACTTGGAAGAGCGTCTAACTGCTATGGAGATACAGAGAGTACCGGGACTGGATTTTGAGGAATCGGGGCTGGTATCAGGAATAGTAATCCCTACTAAGTTTAAAGTGCCACCATTTGCCAAGTATGATGGGGTGTCTTTCCCTAAAATGCACCTCAGATCCTATGTCAGGAAAATTCAACCGCATTCTGCTGACAAAGACCCGTGGGTCCACTTTTTCCAGGACAATTTATCAGGAACGCAGCTTGATTGGTTCTACCAGTTGGAGAGGGCAAATGTCCATAATTGGGAAGACTTGGCAGCAGCCTTCTATAAACATTATCAATACAACGCCGACTTGGTGCCAACCTGTACTGAGCTACAAAGTATGGCCATGGTATCCAATGAGGGCTTCAAAGACTACGCCCAAAAGTGGAGGGATTTTTCCGGAAGGGTGCAACCACCTTTATCTGAAAGAGAGCTAGTGGACATGTTCCTAGGAACTCTATCAGGTCCTTTCTTTAATCATCTGATTAGGAGCTCCTCTGCAGGGTTTACATAATTGATCTTGACTGGCGAGAGGGTGGAAGCCGGTATAAGAAGTGGGAAAATTCAGAAAGACGCGTCTGCCTCAATAGATGTAAAAAAGCCTTTCACTGGAAAGAAGGAAGTGTCTGCTGTCTATGCACAGAGGAATTAGGGAAGAACCAAGCGCTGACCAACGGTGGGGGCCATTATGATTCAAAAGACTGCATCAGACCAGCCAAGAAACGATCATCCAAGAAACAACCAGTCGAGAAATAATCAGCAAAGAGTAGAAAGGCCTATACGGCAATTCACCAAAATTAACATGACTCCAGCTCAAGTCCTACCACACCTTTTGAAGTTGAATCTGGCCATGCTAAAAGAGGCCCCAAAGAATCCTAATACTAATTCTCCATATTACCATCCGAACGCCAGATGCGCGTACCATTCTGAAAGTCCAGGGCACGACACCGATAACTGTTGGGCTATGAAGAATAAGATTTAAGATCTGATAGATGCAAAGGAAGTTGAATTTGAAGCGCCTAAGAAACCGAATGTTATTTTCGCTCCAATGCCGAGGCATGGTTATAATGCCAACGCTATTGAAGAAGATCTGTTTGTTGCTACTGTGGATAAACTGTTAACTCCGCTCCCGATTATCAAGTTGAATTTGTTGAAAGATGGCATCTTCCCAGGTTGTGACAAAGACTACCATGCTTGCCTATCCTCCCCATTTGACTGCCCTTTGTTGAAGAAAGGTATCCAACAACTGGTGGATAACCAAGAAATTTTGTTTGAGAATGCTCCTGTTTCACCCATTCCAGTTCCAGAAGTTTCAATAATAACCATATACGCCAATCCTTCTAGGGTTCCTAAAAAACCCGTTAGGATTACATCTGCTCCAGTGACTACTCCGCTTAAGATAACAATGCCCGGGCCTGCCCCGTACAGTTCATATAATACAGTACCATGGAACTATGGTGGAGAAATCTACTACCATGGTATTAAACAGATTGAACTGACTGTTGAAGAAGAAAACTCCGAAGAGGACAGTTCCGACATTAGCAATATTGTTGGAACTAGCAAGATCACCCGCAGTGGTAGGATCTTCTCTCCAGAGATTTCTCCTCCAACATCAGTCTTTGGACCCGCAGCCGTTATGAAGATTACATCTGTACCAGTGATGGTACCTGCAAGCGTACCCACCAACAAAGACAATGTAATTCTTATCCTTGCTTCCACTGCTGAGAATAAAGGAAAGAATGTTCAAGAGGAACCTATCCTGACGAAGGCTCAATCACTATCTATTCCTGAAACATCCAAGAAGGAGATGGAAGAAATCCCGAGGATCATTAAGAAGAGTGATTATGATGTGGTTGAACAACTGGGGAAGACCCCTTCCAAGATATCTATGCTAGCCCTGCTGTTCTGCTCTGAAGCCCATGCCAAGGCTCTGGTGAAATTTCTGAAGACAACTCACGTGCCACAAGAGACGTCTGCTGACCAGTTCCAGGACTGTGTGGCCAGTTTGACAGCTGACAATGGCCTGGGTTTCTCCGATGCTGACTTGACACCCAAAGGGAGAAAACACAACGATGCACTACATGTCTCAGTGGAGTGCAGAGGAACAACCCTAGCTCATGTCTTGGTTGATACTGGGTCATCTCTGAACGTCTTGCCAAAGAAAGCCTTTGATAGGTTGGATTGTGAGGGGTTGAATTTAAAACCCAGCAACATAGTGGTACGAGCTTTTGATGGTTCTAAAAGGATGGTCCATGGGGAGGTGGACATCCCAATCAAGGTTGGAACTCAGGTCTTCAACTCCACTTTCTATGTGATGGACATCCTCCCTTCTTACTCTTGCCTATTGGGACGCCCCTGGATTCACAATGCCGGTGCTGTCACCTCCACCTTGCATCAAATGCTCAAGTACCCGATACAAGGGAACATCATAACTGTCCATGAGGAGGAGGAGTATATGATTAGTCATCTGAATTCCTTCCGTTATGTGGAGTTAAATGGCGAGTTCATAGAGACCCCTTTCCAACATTTTTAAGAAGTCTCTGAAGAAATAGCGGTGACCAAGGCGGTATCCTCGATTCTAAAGATCACAAGACCTCCACCTTGGATGTCATCTCTAAAGGATGCAAGGGCAGTAGTGGAAGAAGGGGGGTGCACCATCTGGGGGCAGCTTCCAGACATTCCTTACAAATCAGACAAGTTTATCTTGGGATTTACTTCGATTGGTCAAAAAGCTGTGCGCCGCGCCCGTGCCGGAGGGCCACCTGTGAAGATCAGCCACCAAGGGGTTAATGCACTAGAGGAAAGTGAAGAGGATGGCAGCCTGGAAGATTGGGTATTTCCTACTGTCAGCGGAGGACTGCGCAACTGGGAAGCCAAAGACTTCATCCCGATAACTTTCATATCGCAGCAATTTATCTTTTACATTTCTATTGGACTATAATAATTCACAAACAATTCGTACATTTTCAACCTTGTGTCTTACCCGAGGCACAACCGTCCATTTGTAAGGGTTCTTATTTCATTTTCATATGTCATTTAATGAATCATGGACGCTTTTTCATATATAAACCTTTTGTGCTCATTGTCTTTCTTTTTACATTTTATTGTTTTAAGATGGCTATCCCTTACACACACCCACACTCACAAATGCAGGTACCCTTCCATTCCGGATCCCATGGGTAACGATACTGCTATAGCCTTCAGTGACTCTAAAGATCTAGTCTACCAAGCCGAATACGAAGGTTAGGAAGATTGTGAGGTGCCAGGGGAATTGGCCAGATTACTACAACAAGAGGAAAGAGCAATTCAACCTCATGAGGAGTTGTTGGATACAATCAACTTGGGAACCGAGGAAGATAAAAAGGAAATCAGAGTGGGTGCCGATCTAGAGCCGAGTGTCAAGGATCGCCTAATTCAGCTACTGCATGATTATGTTGAGATCTTTGCCTGGTCATACAAAGACATGCCGTGACTCAATCTAGACATTATGGTACACTGTCTCCCCACAAGAGAAGACTGTCCACCAGTGAAACAAAAAGTCTGCCGTATGAGACTTGACATGTCAGAGAAGATCAAAGCGGAGGTTATGAAGCAGTTCAATGCTGGGTTTCTGGCTGTTACTTGCTATCCACAATGGGTTGCTAACATTGTTCCCGTGCCTAAAAAGGACGGCAAAGTGAGAATGTGCATGGATTATAGAGATTTAAACAGGGCCATCCCTAAAGATGACTTTCCACTTCTGCACATCGACATCCTGGTTGACAATACAACTCAGCACAAAGTATTTTCTTTCATGGACGGATTCTCAGGCTATAACCAGGTCAAAATGGCACCTGAGGACATGGAGAAAACTACTTTTGTCACACAATGGGGTACGTTCTGCTACAAAGTGATGCCATTCGGACTGAAGAATGCCGGGGCAACCTATCAACATGCCATGGTAGCTTTGTTTCATGATATGATACATCATGAGATAGAGGTCTACGTAGATGACATGATAGCCCGATCACAAACTGAAGAAGAACACCTTAGTCACTTGCAAAAGCTGTTTGTCAGATTAAAGGAGTACAAGCTCAGATTGAATCCAAACAAGTGCATATTCGGAGTCCGATCCGGTAAACTCTTAGGTTTCATTGTCAGCAACAAAGGCATCGAGGTTGATCCTGCCAAAGTCAAAGCGATACAAGAAATTCCTACTCCTCGCACTGAGAAGGAAGTCAGAGGTTTTTTGGGATGCCTAAACTACATTGCTAGGTTCATTTCTCACCTAACGTCTACTTGTGAACCAATCTTCAAGCTGTTGAAAAAAGATCAAGTAGTCAAGTGGAACGACGAATGTCAGATTGCTTTCGATAAAATCAAGGAGTATTTGCTAGAACCTCCTGTCTTGATGCCACCCGTTGAGGGAAGACCGCTAATCATGTATCTGACTGTCTTAGAGAATTCAATAGGGTGCGTACTGGGGCAGCATGACGAGTCTGGCCGAAAAGAGCATGCCATTTATTACCTTAGCAAAAAGTTTACCGACTGTGAAACCAGATATTCACTACTCGAGAAAACTTGCTGCGCTTTGGTATGGGTTGCTCGCCGGCTAAGACAGTATATGTTGACTCATACCACTTTGCTGATATCTAAGATGGATCTGATAAAATACATCTTCGAGAAGCCTGCTTTGTTCGGAAGAATAGCTAGATGGAAGATGATCCTAACGAAATACGACATCCAGTACACGACCCAAAAAGCTATAAAGGGCAGTGTGCTAGCTGATCATCTGACTCATCAAGCTGTAGAAGATTATCAATCCATGAGGTTTGACTTCCCTGATAAAGACATCATGACATTGGACAATGTTGAAGATTTCAGGCCATATGACGGACCTGAACAAGGATCCCGATGGACCCTGTACTTTGATGGGGCATCCAATGCGCTTGGTAACGGTATCGATGTTGTACTTATATCTCCGGAAGGATGCCATACTCCTTTCACCGCCAGGCTTTGCTTAAACTGTACGAACAACATGGCAGAGTACGAAGCATGCATCTTTGGACTCAAGGCTACCATAGACTTGGGAATCAAATCTTTGATTGTGTTTGGGGATTCAGCTTTGGTCATCAGTCAGATCAAAGGATAATGGGACACTAAGCATCCAAACCTCATCCATTGAAAAGAACATGTCTTGACATTGTTACCACATTTTGAGCATATTACCTTCGATCACTTCCCGCGAGAAGAAAATCAGCTAGCAGATGCTCTAGCTACAATGTCATCATGTTTAAACTTAATTGGGACAATGAGGCTCCCCAAATCACCATTGAACGGATGGATGAACCTGCACTCTGTCACGAGATTAATATAGAAGAAGTAGTGGACCAGCCATGGTTTCACGAAGTCAAAAGGTATCTCGAGACCCAGGAATATCCAGAAGGAGCTTCAGTCAATGACAAAAAGTTCTTAAGGAGGTTCTCAACTAAGTTCTTCCTAAGTAATGGCATTGTGTACAAGCGTAATCATGATTCTATTCTGCTCCGTTGTGTGGACAAGATCAAAGCTGAAAAGATCATTGCTGAATTTCATGAAGGTACCTTTGGCACTCACTCTAGTGGGCATACGATGGCAAAGAAGATCCAACGGGCAGGCTATTACTGGTCTACCATGGAAGCTGACTGCTATCAACACTCCCGGACCTGCCACAAGTGTCAAATCTATGCAGACAAGGTGCACGTGCCTCCGGTTCCTCTAAATGTCTTAACAGCTCCTTGGCCCTTAGCTATGTGGGGAATCGATATGATTGGGGAGATCAAGCCTACATCTTCCAATGGACACCGCTTCATTCTGGTGGCCATTGACTACTTCACCAAATGGGTCGAAGCAGCTTCCTTCGCATCAGTTACTAAGAATGTTGTTGCTCGCTTCGTCAAGCAGAACCTTATTTACCGGTATGGTATCCTCGAAAGGATCATCACTGATAACGGTACAAACCTTAACAATACTATGATCACTGCCTTGTGCGAGCAGTTCAAGATTCAACACCATAATTCATCCCCCTATCGGCCAAAGATGAATGGTGCCGTCGAAGCTGCTAACAAAAACATCAAAAAGATCATACAGAAGATGACAGTCACCTACAAGGACTGGCATGAGATGTTACCGTACCACGGCTCGCACATCAACTGGGGAAACACCCTATTTCTTGTAATATGGCATGGAGGCTGT
Source organism: Vicia faba (assembly GCA_948472305.1). Classification (NCBI taxonomy): domain Eukaryota; kingdom Viridiplantae; phylum Streptophyta; class Magnoliopsida; order Fabales; family Fabaceae; genus Vicia; species Vicia faba. Next base: position 973,104,370 of record OX451738.1, read on the forward strand.
TTTACCTATCGAGGTTCAGATTCCCTCTTTGAGAATCATGAAAAATGTTGGTTTGAGTGAATACGATTGGATCCAGACCCGACTTAATCAGCTGAACTTAATTGATGAAAAGAGACTTACTGCTGTTTGCCATGGTCAGACGTGTCAAAAACGGATGATCAAGGCTTTCAACAAGAAAGTCAGGCGCCAGGTATATCAAGTTGGAGATCTGGTAATCAAGCGCATCATCTTGCCACAAACTGATCCCAGGGGCAAATGGACTCCTACCTATGAAGGACCATTTGTAATCAAAAACATCTTTTCTGGTGGGGCAATGATCTTAACCACCATGGACGGCGACGACCTGCCGCACCCTGCGGATGCAGACATAGTCAAAAGATACTACGCATAAAGGACCCGCTAGGTTGAAACACCTAGGCAAAACAAGGGCATCCCGGCAAACCAAAAAGGTTTGGGCAAAAATTAGGGATAAAACAAAAAAAAGTCTGTACACCCGGCAAGTTGAAAACCCGAAAGGGCGACTTGGGCAAAAAAGGGTTTCCCGGTGGACTTAAAACCCGAAAGGGCGGTCTAGGCAAAAGTTAGGGAATTAAAGCGTATGACTATGTCTCGTCGGATCACTTTAAGGACAATCTCTTCACTGACAAACTTGGAGTTTCTGATCAATCCAATCATCTTATGACGAAGTAACGAACAAACAAGATATTCGGATATACGAAGGCTATAGAGGAATGGGAACCCCATGGGATTTTTACATATATCTATCTTTCTTTGTATAAAATTTTCTCATTTATGACGTCATCCTCTTACTAGGATGTCTGTCTCCTTTGTACAAAACACTTATTCAAAGTAAATACAAAGATATCTCTTTCAAAGTACAGAAAACTATTTGCCTTTTTCTTTACACTTGTGTTTTTATTTGCAAAAAACGTCAAATGATTCATTGATGAACATATGCATTTGAACATAATTACTGTTTACAAATAAACAAAATGGAAAAGATCAATTACTGATAGGTTGAAAGATTAGGAAAAAGTCTTTAGGCTATTCCATGGGCAATCCCTATAGTATATCATCTAGATCCCCAGTGGAGCTAAAATTTCAAACCTTTAATTCCCATCAGAGTTAAAACTTCAAACTCCCAACCCCTAGCGGAGCCAAAACTTCTAACTATCAATCCCCAGCAGAAACCATTCAGTTTCTCCAAATTCCCCAGCAAGTTATTTTGAAGCCTGAAAACCAACCAGACAACAACTTCTGATAACTCCCCAGTAAAATGACAGACAACCCAAACTCCTGAACCTACTCCCCAACAGTATAGCTTTCTTCCCCATAGAGTTTTCATTGCTCCCCAACAGAATGAAGATTCTCATTCTTAATTCCCCACAGAATTCATCAGAGTTTTCTTTATTCTCCAGTAGAATAAGGATTCCCATTGTGTAATCCCCAGTAGAAGTCATCAAAGTTCTCTGGATTTCCCAAGCAGATTTCTCAAGCAGTATACGACATTGCTCGCAACAGAATTTTTGTCAAATATTTCCAACTTCAAGACATGAAGGATCCCTATATCCCCAGAGAAGTCCTCAAGGATTTTTTTTAATCCTCAACAGTCGCCAAGGATTTCTTATCCTCAGCAGTCAAGGATTTATTTTCCCCGGCAGCAGTCAGGGATTTATTTTCCCTGGCAGCAGTCAAGGATTTATTTTCCTCAGCAATACAGCGAATCAGCTTACATGCGCACACATTACATTCATATATCATAAACATGGATAAAGCACATATATTGCATCATACATTTCATGCAACATAACTTTGTGTTTCAGCTAACATTTTATCCTTTTCAGGATAAGATTAACAGCTATCTTTAACAAACGTTCAAAGATTTCAGATACAGTACAAATACGCTCTAAACAAGGATGCCATTCTGTTACTTATTCAAATTTCAACTATCAGATACAGTACAAATATGCTCCAGACATGGAAGTCATTATGTTGCTCATTCAAATTCAGATTTCAGATACAATTCAGATACACTCCAAACACGGAAGTCATTCTGTCACTTATTCAGATACATTACAAATACGCTCCAGACTAGGATGCCATTTTGTTACTTATTCAAATTTCAACTATCAGATACAGATTAGATACGCTCTAGACACGGAAGCCATTCTATTTCTCATTCAGATTCAGATTTCAGATACAGATCAGACACACTCCAAACACGGAATTCATTATCACTTATTCAGATACAGTACAGATACACTCCAGACTAGGATTCCATTCTGTTACTTATTCAAATTTCAACTATCAGATACATATTAGACACGCTCCAGACGCCGAAGCCATTCTATTTCTCATTCAGATTCAAATTTCAGATATGCTCCAGACACAGAAGCCGTTATATTTCTCATTCAGATCTCTTATTCAGATACAATACAGACACACTCCAGACATGGTCGCCATTTTGTCACTTATTCTGATTTTCCCCAGCTTTGATACGCTCCAGACACGGAAGTCATTCTGTTACTTATTCAGATTTCAACCATCAGATACAGATTAGATACGCTCCAGACACGGAAGCCATTCTATTTCTCATTCAGATCAAACCTTCAGAACAAGTACAAATACACTCCAGACACGGAAGTCATTCTGTCACTTATTCAGATACAGTTCAGATACGCTCCAGACACGGAAGCCATTCTATTTCTCATTCAGATGCAGTACAGATACGCTCCAGACACGGAAGCCATTCTATTGCTCATTCATACCTCAACTTCAGATACAGTTCATATACAGTTCAAATACGCTCCAGACACGGATGCCATCCTAATACTTATTCAAATTTCAAGTTCAGATACACTCCATACACGAAAGTCATTCTGTTACTTATTCAGATTTCAAGTTCAGATACGCTCCAGACACGGATGGCATTCTGGCCCTTATTCAGATTTCAAGCTCGGATACGCTCCAGACACGGATGCTATTCCATTGCTCATACAGATTCAGTCTCCAGATACAGTTCAGATACGTTTCAGACGCGGACACCATTCTGATACTCATTCTTTTGACTTGCAACTTACAATTCAACAAACACTCTTGGATGGCATCTACAAGCCCATCTCCAACAAGATTTTATCACCTCTCCAAATGGCATCTTTAAGCCCATTCCCTCAACTACATTTTATCGAGTGCAAATTTACCAGCACTCTAGTGTTCAATCATCTTTTACCTTCGAGTCACGAACGACAAAACTCGCCAATCTAACTCTTCAGGTTCAAGAAGATTGAACATGGGCAGCTGTTGTATCCCAAAATTTTCCCTCTCATTTGTTAAGATTTTTCTCACAAGACTTCTTGGACTCAAGACAAGATCAGGGTTTGCTCAGCTCAGGAGATCTCACCTTGCACTGATAACCTAAATTAGGGTTTGAGTTTGCACAAGGATTTTTGGACCACCAATGCTTCATGTGACTTTTATACACCATCTAGGACCCCTAAGATTTCTCATGTTAAGTTTCAAGCCTTAAATCACATTTTTGCTCAGTCAATTGGGCAGTTGACCTAAAAAATCAGCTGTATTGGGGAAAAAGTCAACTATGGCCAATTTACAGTCAAACTTCATAATTTTTGATCCACAACAACATTTTAGACTCCGATGTACCATTTTATCAAGTTTGGATCACAACTCCTCAAGAAATTTGATCAAATAATCAAAAGGGCAAAATGGTCAAAATTAGGGTTTTGACTGAGAAAGGGCAATTTATGATTTTTAACCTAGACAATGACCAATTGGGTTCAAACATGATTTCAAGGGTTAAATGGCATCATCTTGACCTAATCACATAGTTCAAAAGATCTCAAGTTCTATGAATTGACAGATGAATTTTGCAGTCAACTGATCAAAAGTCAATTGTACACTGAAAAGTCAAACTTTGACTTTTTGGTCAAAATCAAGTATCAAGGGTCATAATTCATCAATACATGTTGAAATATGAAACTTGTTGAACAAGAAAACAAATTTTGCAAATTAGGGTTTTGAATTTGAAAAATTTCATAACTTAGAATTTTTCTAAGTATCGAAATTTTCTTATTTTTTCCCAACTTTTCACCACTTTTTCACCATGATGCAATTTGATTCAAAGAAAACTTCCAACATGAAAGTTGTAGTCCTCCATGAAATATACAACTTTTCTTCACAAAGTTTTCCCAAAAGATGCTTGGTTCTCAAGTTATGAATTTGTGAATAGAGGTCCATGAACTAAATGACTTAGTGAAAATTTGCCCTAATTTAGGCAGGTTTTTGACCCAACTTCATGGACATTTTTCACCTAGTTACAAGAGGTATCTAAAAATTCATTTCAAATATGGGTTATAGAGCATATTTCAAGCTTTCTAAAATGTCCAAGAACTCTCCAAGATCATTTGTGGTTAGGGAGAATCGAAGAAGAGAAATTGGCATTTTATCACTTTTGATCAAGCCATTTTTACAATGTATCAAGTTGCAAATCTGATCTTGGATGCTTGTACCTTGCATTACAGGTCCTAAAATCATTCTAAACTTCATAAATAAATGCAAACTCATAGAATAAAGGCATTATCTTGGCTTTTGGATCATTGTACAAGAGATAATTCTATTAATGGCATAAATGTTACAATGCCATTTTCATAAAGTGGGCTTTTACAACTTTATCATTCTTGAGCCTTGGAGCTGTCCCTTTGGTGCAGGAAATTTCCACAGATCACAAGCAAAGTATACCAACTCTTGCAGCTCATAACATATCCAAGTACAAGCATGTTTCATAAGTCATCTCACTTTTCTTAAAATGCAAGAAAGTTGGCCAAAAGTTCAGAACTTGTACAGCTGCTAAAGAGTGGACTTTGTATCCATTCTATACATATTCACCAAGTCATTAAAAACAAAAACACAAATTGATAGCATCTAAAACACTCTCAAGCTCAAAAAACACAAAATTCTGCCCAAACATCTAGTTTCTGCAAAATCATAGCAAGCACATTATTTGCTCGTGCGTTTTGCCTTTTAACATTTCAAACACCTTCCATATATCCTACCAAAGCTATCCAACCCCTTGTCCTGGTTCTGTGAGCTCTGTTTCAGCCATTTCCATTTTCAAATTTTGAGGTTGCAGCTTGACTTCTACAGAGAGTTTTGTCCATCCACAAAGCAAGCTAGGTATTGGAATAGGTTGAAGGAACTTCAAGGAAGCTCACACGATCCTCAGGCCTCACCCAAAGTACCCACATTGCCATATCCAAATCCAGCTGAAGGAGGTATTTTTCAAAACTCTATCTCTCTATTTAGACATCCTCAAGCCACGATTTGTGAAGCAAAAAATGTTGTCCTTAACGTGGTGAAGTTGTACATATGCATACTTTCCATTTATATTAACTGAGCTAGGATAATTTGAAGTTTGAAGTTCATGAAATAATTAGGTCACGAATTAGGGTTGGCAAAATTCTCCCTGATCTTTGAGAGTTAGATCACAAATTTTATATCATTGGAACGTGAGATAAAATGCTACATATTTTGTGTTATAAGTTTTTGTTTTTATGCAAGCAATAGCAATTTACAGATTTGAAGAAGAACGCGCGCGAAGAAGATGCTGGAGGACAGGGACGATGACCTTGGGCTTTTTGGCGCATTGGGCTGTTTTTGTTTTTGATTTTCACACCCCCTGGCTTGATATTTGCACCCCCTGACTTATTTCTTATATTTTTACATTTTTTTGCATATTTTTATATTTTGCATATATTTTTTCTAATGATAAAAAATACCCAAAAATATTTTATTTATTTTCACACTTTATTTTATTTTTTAAAATTATTTTCTCACATGAAAATTAATTTATTTGATTAAATAGAACTTATTGTCTTAAATAATTGTAAATATGTTTAAAAATACTATACATTTTTATTTTATTATTTTTACACATAAAATATTCATTTTCTCATACATACTTAATTTTTAATATTTATATATTATTTTATTTATTATTTTCTTTTACAAAAATGGACCAAATAATAATATAGAACATATATTTTCTTTTAATTGAAAATTAGGGTTTCACCCCTTTCCAAAAATAATACTATTATTTTTCCTTTTTTTTAGGGCTTAAATAAATCATTTTTCTCATACAAAAAAAAAATCAAATACAAAACATTTTTAGCATAAATACATTTGCATTGCATTATTAATATTTATATTTTATTTAGTGCACAATATTCAATTGGGTTGTAATAGTATTTTAGGGTTTATTTTGTGCAATATCCCCATTCAAAAACTTATATCCCCCCTCCCATAATAATTGTTGTAATAGCTTAGTTTACATTTACACAATTTACCGCTTTATATACTTGTGTAGTAAATTGGGGTTTTGCATGATAAGACCAAAAACAAGCAAAATAGAAAACCTAATTATAAGACAAATGCATGAAAATGACACACATTGCACAGAAGCACCCTTAGGGTTTCACCCACTTGGTTGCCTAAAACAAAATGGCCATGTTACGCATGCGAAGTATCTTGGCAAAACAAAACAATATAATATCATAGTCCCTCGATGACGCTATCAAAAGGTTGCCTAAACAAAATGATCTTGGTCCCTCAAACAATGCTAAGATACTTGGCAACATTGCTATCATGGTCATACGATGACCCACGCCCGTCCCATTTAACATCCAAAGATAGGGTTGTTTACCAAATCAATGGTAAATCAACAATGTCAAAGGAATACAAATGCACAAGAAAGACATTTTAGTAGGTAGATTAGATTCTAGTTACTTGATCAATTTCAAAATAATCCTTGCTATTTTCAAAAACAAGCACACACACATTTCAAAAACATTTCCAAACATCTTTCAAAACATTGAAACATTTTCAAAAGACAAACATCTTTGTATACATTCTTACGAACGAGAATCATTACAAGGATTGCCTAAAAGAATGGCCTCTTTTCAAAATACTTTCAAAACCACACAAAGCACCATTTCAAACAATTTCAAAGCAAAGCAAGTGATCTAAACAACTAAGAGCCCATGTAAAACCATGGATGGAAAGGGTGCTAGCACCTTCCCTTTTCATAATCTACCCCCTGAACTCAAGAAAACATCTCAAAGGTCTTTCCTGTGCTTTTTTACCTTTCCTTTTGGATAAAATAAAAGTCGATGGCAACTCTTGCTAAACCGCGACATTTGCGAACACAAACGCAAAACCTCAAGTCAATTCTCCCACCACATCACATTGAACTACTTTACACGCAAGCATATGCTTGAAGAAAATTTCCCTTCAGGACCAACTGGAAATGATTCATCATTGCTCGATCAGAGACTTGGGGGAAAACAAAACTTCCATACAATCATCAGACAAATAATTCTTGCTCAATCTCTCAAACTATTCTTCTTCAATTCAAATGAGTAACTAAAAAGCATGCCCCAGATTAAGATTATTCTTTTCGACAGATCCCTGAAGCAATTCGTCCCTCGGGATAATCAAACTCTTCATTTGATGCTCATTATGCAAGCTCGCTTGATGTTTAAGAAATTTTTCATATGCAAAGAATGTTTTATCCTATGAATGATAAATCTAATGCAAATCATATACTTGTCTTGAAGTTAGAAAACTTTTATTGAAAAGATGCTGAAACATCGGAAATTTTTTTGTACAAAGAAAATAAAAGAGGGAGTGATACCAACTCAAAAGTTTTAAGCAAGTCACCTAGGAGTCGGGTTACCGTATTCTCATAACGGCTTTGCTTTCGAATTAACAAATGCTTCAATTAGGAATTTCAAGGGTTGTAACGTGGCCTGGTTCACGGTTTTTTAGAAAAAAAGGATTGAAGACTCAAAATTTTTGTTGCCCACCCATTCTCCATGATGTTCTCTAGTCCTACATTCAGTTAAATCGACACAAGCATTTATCTCTCAAAAGAGTTTATGATGGTTGAGGAACCACAACAATTTTTTTGGACACGACAGTCACTTAACCTTTGGTTTTTGGGTGTTCGATCACACGACTTTTCTTTTGATGAGGATTCTTACTAGGTGATCCTTTTCTGCCTTTCAGGATTTTCAAATTCTTTTTCGCTTTCCCTAACTTTTTCCTGGACAAATTTTTTTTTTTTTAAATTTTAATTTGGAGGTCCAGCGGGATGCCCTAACTTTTTCCTAAGTGACTTGTTTTCAAGTTTTGAATTAGCGGAGCTTTTTGTTTCTTTCTTATTCATACTTTCCCTTTTGAACAAGTCGTGTGACCCTAAGTCTTTGAACTTTTGGAAGAAAGTGACTGCCTCATTCCTTGGTCGGCGAGGGACAACCATTATTGTATTGGTTTGATCTCGACCTTAGGATATTTTGTTTTTTTCACTGGGGAAATAACCATTGTGGTTTTGATTTTTTCCCGTCCTCATAACGCGAGGGATAAAATGTGGTGATCCTCAAATAGGACACTCCTTTTGAAATTTGAATGCTCGATCAAATTAACTGAACATCTACCCTGCCCCGGGTTAAAAATAAGGGTTTTTATTCAAACAAAAAAGAAACTCCTACTTCGAAGGCTCAGAGGGATTAATGAGGGTCTATCTCCCTTATATCTCCAGTGTTTGGGTATTGAAACAAGGCATGTACATCGTCAGTAAGGTTTTTATTCGAAAACATACAATTTGGAATTCCAGGTAAATTTTTGTCATCCTCCCTCCAGAGTCATTGCTTTATTAACAAAAGTTAGGTATCAAAAGCATAGTAAAACAAATAAAAGTGATAATGAATGGATTAATTCAAGACAAATATATTCAAAGCATTATGATTAAAATTCAAAAAGATGAGCAAGTTTGCATACAAGAAAGTACTAAACAAAATAATTAAGATTGCAAATGAAAATGCAAATAAAATTTGAAGTTTCCATGTTGAAAAGACTTAACTCCGTATGGACTGATTGCTTCAAACAATCTTCGGCAACTTCGAGGCTCACTTGGATAAGAGATTCCCCACTGATATGGACACCACGGTCTCTGAATTGCTCCAAGCTTGAACTTTATCTTCAGATGACAAACTGTCTTCGACTGAATAGCCGAGTGCCCCAAAATATACTCACCAAAGATTTTCTTTAAAATAGAAGGTGAACATTGTACCAAGCGAAAAGTTCAAAATTGTCCGACACCTTAGAAATTGGACTTTAAGAAAGACGCCAAGCAGGAGCTGGACTTTGGTTAAACCTCTTGAAATCTTCAACATCATGGCAAAATTCCCCAGAATGAGACACACCTAGCATTTGCATCAGGAGAGAGATCAATCAACTGAATAGTCTCCAAAGCACAAAGCTTAATCAATTGAATTCCTAACAGACGAGGAAGTGCCAGGATGTAAGGAATTGAGATGGTATCAACACACTCCTCAAGCTTATTCTATATTTGCTTAAAATATTTTCCCCATGGATTCACTTGGGGAATAATCACTGACTATTGACGAGAAGATCGGACAGCCCAAAGCTGTGGAGAATGCCCCTAATTGAATAATCGGGTACCTCAGCGCGGTAACCCCATATGGCGTTGATAACATGATTAGGAAGAGAATTATAGATGGTACTAAAGCATGGAGCCTAACCCACTAAAGCTCAAACAAGTGTGGAAACAAATGAGAATAAATCATGCAAATGGGATCAAAATTGTTCTCCAGACCTATTCCGCCCTTGCTGATAAAAGATATCCTCTTGAATTCCACTAGGGAATGGGAACCATCTGCTGATAAAATGTTCCAGGTACTCAAGATAATAGATGAGACCCACAAGGCACTCCATGGTTTGAAAGAGATCCCAAGAGATGAGGAGAAGAGAATAACTCATGTTGCAACAGTCAGTGTAGGATTGCCGACACTATCATCAAGACTCCCATGACCTAGCTCCACTTAGTCTTCAACTGATTATCTTCCTTTTCGAAAAGTTCCCAATTATGGGCCAAAGCTTGCATGTATAACACAAACAACCACATCTGAATCTTCATCCCGGCCAATACCCCACGAAGTTGTTCCATAACTGATCTCTGAACATGTGACAACAAGAATTCAAATCTATAACCCTGGAGAGAATACCGGTTGTAAATATGAATCTCCCACTCTGAGTACCTGTTATGAATGCATGAATATGCATGAGGTGTGCGAGTGGATGCAATGCCATGTTCAATCATTTCCAAGGAACTCATATGATTTCAGTTTTTATTTTAAACTAGTAAAAGGTGGAGAAGTGCAACACAAAGCTCACAAGCATGGTTCCTTGGAAATGGAAAGAACATGTGTGTCGAAATAATCTTAATAGATTATGTGTGATAACATAGATCAAGGTTCCATAAACATGGAAAATGGTTGCACTGTCTCTACACTGAATGAAGAATATCACCGAATCAAAGGTATGGCACCATCTTGGAACACAAAAGAACCAACTACCAAGTGGATCAACAATTGCATGAGCCCAAAATCTCCCTATCATAAAAGATAACTGCTGAAATGCCAAAATACATGGCCATCACAAGGTGAGAAGTCCGGAGCAAAACCGAGAGAACACACAGTCACCGACAATATCAAGTCACCATAAAAAACACACAGTAACTATCAGAACATGGTCACCAATAAAACTCAAGTCAACAACATAACCAAAGTCACTGTTAGAACTAGAGTCACCATCTGTACCTGTAAGAATCAATCATCTCTCCCCACTCATGGGAGAAACTAGGTCAGGGTAAGTCAAGGGTAACTCAGAATCATGGGTACGCCTGAAGCCACTATCATCGAAACAACGATGTGAAATGATAACACCCCATTTGTAATCTCATCTGAGCGTGGACGACATGACCGCACTTACAAACCAAAGTCGACTAGTCGTTCATGTTCCACTTTATTCCTAAGGTTCCTATGTTTGTCACTTGGCTTGGGTATTGGGCCTTTTACCTCTTGTAACACCCACCCAATCATGAAAACAGAGCCAACACAACAGTATCACAAATGTATGGAAAGCGATAAAATGCATGCACAAACATATGAAAGCATTGTATATAAAGCTATAAATAACTGGAAATAAATAAACACCTAAATAAATAAACAAACAAGAGCTAGGATCGACTCCGAGATGGACCCGCAATAGGTTAATCTTTCCCTAGTGAAGTCTCCAGCTGAAACAACCGACTGAACCGTCATCCGATATAAAAATCAATATCAATGAAGTCACCACCGAACGTCTTTTATCCCGCCGAAAGGGAAAGGTAAACATTTAGAAAACTTGAAGAGGGTGAAATCATGGTCTTGCGACCGAGAGATCGGATAAGGGAGTCTATTACGCGAGGGGAAGGTATTAGCACCCCACACGCCCGTAGTATTCTGCGGTATCCACTCTTGTTGTCTAATCTAATGGGTGCATAAAAATCTATATCTAAGATGTACATGGAATGCATGCAAAAGAAAGGAGAAAAGAATGTAGGGAAAATAAAAGTTGTGCTCGCTTGGGCTCTACCCCAATGCCTACGTATCCCTTTTAAGGAATCAGAGTAGCCGTAGTTCGGCTTATATATTTGGTTGGTTTGTGTTTTTTAGTTAAGAAGATAAAAGCAACAATCAAGATGGCAAAACATCAGATAGAACAACAAAAATGTCAACAATGATGATAAAATAGCAAAAAGAGATGACAAGCCATCACATGGAAACACAAACTCAGATAAGATGATAAAACATCAGCAAAATATCAGACAAGACGATGAAACGTTACACCTAACAATGATATTGAAGATCAAAGTAGGATAGAAAACATGTGCAATGGCGAAACATCGGCTACAAACATGTGCGATGGTGAAATATCAGCTAAGAGATAGGAAGTTAACATGGAAAAAATGCCGAAACATCAATAAAATAAAGGACAAAACATCACACCTAACAATGATATTAAGAATCAAAGTAGGATAACAAACATGTGCGATGGCGAATCATCGGCTAAAAGAATGTGCGATGGTGAAACATCGGCAAAAGAATATGCGATAAGGAAACATCGGCTAAAAGATGGAAAGATAACATGGCAAAGATGGCGAAACATCAATAAACCAGAGGATAAAACATCACACCTAACAATGATATTGAGGATCAAAGTAGGATAACAAACATGTGCGATAGTGAAACATCGGCTAAAAGAATGTGTGATGGCGAAGCATCGGCAAAAGAATATGCGATGGCGAAACATCGGCTAAAAGATGGCAAGATAACATGGCAAAGATGGAGAAACATAAATTTGACAAGATTTAAAACAAATCCGAGAGGCGCACAAACAAATAAGATTGGTTTGTATTTTTTACCTTGAAGAAGGATTTAAGTTTATTAATGCAATACCAAACAAATAACTATCCGTAGAAAATGAGCAAGCAAAAAGAAACCCAGAGAACTTCAAGCAAGCTTTGAGGTAAAATTGTATCTACTGTCTCCTTCACTCCAGATACAAACCAACCCTCGATCTACAATCCTTAGCACTTGGAGAAGAGAATGCAAGAATAACCACTCAAAACGCACGAGTAAACTGGGAGAATCGAAGAAGTGGATTTTTGAAAGAAAAAACGGTTTTAGATTCGAACTTCCTCCAATGCAGCCTTTTGTTCCTCTCCTCCCCCTTTTGAATGAGCAATGCAGTGTTTATATAGAGTGTTTAGAGTGAGGGTAATAAGGTCATAGCTCATAGAAATCCGTTGGAGGGCAATTTGGCCAAAACAGGAAAATGGAAATGTGAGATCATGTGCTTGCGTCTTGTTTGTTTGTTTGGCCTTTTATGCTGCGTTTTGATGAGCTCATAGGTTAATGAAATGAGCTGAGTGAAGCGCGGGGGGGTGAGTAGGCAAGGATTGCACATGGTGTGATTTTGCTTGAGGTAAAAGTTACCAATTTTGGCAAAAAATGTAGAAAGCGTGGGGAGGCAAGGAAAGTGTGATTGTTTGGCCAAAAGGAGTAAGGAATGAGGTGAGTGATTCGTGCCAAGCATGTGCAATGTCAATCCTGAAAACAAATATAATCGAAGGGTGCACAAAAACTGCAACCCACGCATGCACCAAAGGTCAGCTGATTTCTAATTGAGGCCATAAAAAATTGGTTCGTGCATTCTCAAATTTTCCTTGAGCCAATTAATGAACACACTTTATGCTTTGAGACAAGCCGAGGTTCAAAAGAAATGATGGAGGGATGAGCCAAATATGAGGCTTAGGATTCCTGGGAAACTCAAGCCAACTTGCCCAAAACTGCGTGCGCACCGGTCTGCTCAAGATAACACTTCAATTGGTGCAAATTGAGAGGAATCGAAGAGAGCAGGAATGATATTTCAAACAACTCATAAGGTCACTTCGAATGGTCCAAGTTGAGAGAAAAATAAGGCTTCATCCAGCCCTCAGGATGACATTTTGAATGCCCAAACAAAGAGAAATAAAGTAAGAAGAAAGACGCTTCGACTAGCCCTCAAGATGGCATCTTGAATGCCTAAACAAAGAGAAACAAAGTAAGAAGAAAGAGGCTTCGGCCAGCCCTCAAAATGGCATCTTGAATGCCTAAACGAGAGGAAACAAAGTAAGAAGAAAGAGGCTTCGACCAGCCCTCAAAATGACATCTTGAATGCCCAAACGAAAGGAGGAGAATGAGGCTTCGACCAGCCCTCAAAATGGCATCTTGAATGTCCGAATGAAAGGATGAGAATGAGGCTTCGGACAACCCTCAAAATGGCATCTTGAATGCCCAAACGAAAGGAGGAGAATGAGGCTTCGACCATCCCTCAAAATAATGCTTCAAACGTCCAAACAAAGAGAGAATAAAGAGGCTTCGATCAGCCTTCAGGATAATGCTTCGAACTCCCAAACAAAGAAAAAATCAAAGAGAGAAAAAGAAAGCTTCGACCAGCCCACAAAGCCACTTCGAATGGTCCAAACTGAAGAAATCAAAGAGAGAAAAAGAAGTCTTCGACCAGCCTACAAAGCTACTTCAAATCGTCCAGGATGAAGGAAATTGAAGAGAGCGAAGGAGGCTTTGACCAGCCTAAAAAGCTACTTCAAATGTCCCAAGTTGAAGGGAATCAAAGAGAGCCATTCGAATCCCTGGTTTCAATATCCAACTTCCTCAAATCACAACCTCTTCAATTTTAAACCAAATTGATAGATTCCAAGTTTAATGACAAGCTTTCGTAGGCCTCTTTAAAGTGCACGAGGCAGATTTTTGAATTATTCCTTGAATTAAAAATTATAGGCATGTCACCAACTGTTCGATGAATTGTCTAGGCCAAATGCCCCGCCTTTCCTGGCCAGTCGCCTAAGATTACCCCAAAAAATGCTCAACTTGCCTTGAACTTCAAAGGCTCATAACTCTTGATTTTGAGTAAGAAGTGTGTTTTTGTCCTCTGTGGGGCCTTGTAGATTTTTCCCCCCTCTTTAATTGGCAAAAATAATCACCAAAATTCCCTGAAAAATGAGAAAGTTATGCCCTTGTAAAATCAGGCCTAAATCAAGAAAACTTAGTGAAATTTTCAATCACCAAGATAACTTCAAATCCAAGTAACCTATCAAACTTGCATTTCTTATCAAATTCAATCATCAATGATCACCCCACATTAAAATATATGTCAAATGCTTCATGTTGACCAAAAGTCCACTTGGTCAACTTTGACTTTGTTGACTTTGATTAAAATGATTGTTTTGCCCCCTTTTATTCAATTGAACCATTTCTCTTCAAAATTGATGATGAAAACTTCAAATGTATGGTATTCCAAACACATAGAGGCTATGGAAAGAGTTTTCTCTCAAAATTCAAAAGAATCCCTGATTAAGACTCAAACCCTAATTTTGCACTCTGCATTAGGAGATAGTTGGTCAAGCTTCAAACCCATAATTCCTCTAGGCATCAAGAAAGGATTTTTGAAAAAAAATTGATTCCAATGATGATAAAAGAATGATACTTCAATAATTGGCTCATCTAGACTCCAAAAACTCCAACTTGGGCAAAACACTAGTTTTGATTGATGAATCCAAAGGATGTGATTCTCCTTATACATAGCTCAATACTCAATCTTCTACGGATCCAATGAGGTGGATAAGATACCTTGAGATATGTGATACCTTTGGGCTTGAAAGATCCATAGGTTTAGATAATAAGGCCCTCCTTGAGCAACTTGTCAATACAATCAATCTCCCAAAGCTTGAGGGGGACTTGATAGCCAAAATACTTTGACCCCATCACAATGTATGAATGCAATGCAATATGATGTTTATGATGAAACATAAGCCTAAATCAAAAGGGTAAATTTTGGGGTGCAACAGACACGAGTCGAGCATACAACCAGAAAACGTCCAGAACGACCATCTTCCCATAATCCGCCTCCTTCCCGGATCCAACGGCTAGTTACAGGCACACCTGCCTGTTTTGACCGAGTCCTTATAGTTACCTATTTTTATGGACCCGCATATTTATGCCCAAAAATAGGAACCAATGGCTACGCGCCGGGGGGGACATTATATAAACCCTCACACATGTGAGGCCAGGTATCCAATATTTATTTCTGAAACCCTAATACTTTGCTTGTATCTCTTTTCTCCTACACTTATTTAATCGTCGAAGTGCCTTGCAGGTACAACCTCTCTTTTCCTTAACTTTCCATCCCGTCAAAAATCATCCTCTGGCCAGCTTGCAGGTTCTGATCAACCGGCATGATCACAAGGTTTTGTGAGTTGAAGAATGGTGATGATGATGTTACAGAAGGGTAACAAAGTTTTGGACAAGTTCTAAATGATGATTATGAAGTGTTTGGATGGTTAGATTGCATAAAACTTGCAACATTTGAGAATTTCGAAGAAATGGTTTTTTGAAGCTTTAATGGAGTTTTTTGAACAATTTATTAATTTGAGAGAGTTTGGAGGTGTTTCTAAGCTGTAAATTGGTGTGTTTGAAGTGAAAATGAGCTTACTATTTATAGAGAAAAATCAAAGGTAATGAGATGGAAAGTTCTTAAGTTGTCAAGTTATGGTTTAGTTCCAAAGCAAATATCAAGTTATATAAAACTTCCATGGTTTCAAGATGAAGTACAAAGAGTTGCTGGGTGAAGAGGTCTTGCTTCCTTATTTTAGGGTGGAGTGTGATTAGAAGGAAACCAGAGTATGGGCTCAAGTAAGACTTTGTACAATAAGCTTACTTTTCAAGAATGGCAATGGTGCCTTTCTTCCTTAAATGGAAAGTTAATTGGACAATAGCTTGCATCACTTGGATAAAGGTCAAGATGTTGAATTTGAGTTCTTTGAATCACACTTAAAGCCATTAGGTCATTCACTAAGCAAAAATTCAATGATCCACTCCCTTCAATCAAAACCCTAATTGATCAAGACTTGTATTAATGAAGACCCTTTGATTCAAAAACCTACTTGAAACAAGGAGCAAACACACATCTATTTTTGTATTTTGTTAGAGATGTAATGATGCATATGAAGTGGGATCTTAGGTAAAAAATTAAGGTACAACATATGCCTTTATTTAAGTTTCTTCTATCCAGAGATGTGAAGATTGAAGTCTTCGTCTCGACGCGATGGGAGGTACTTAAATACAAAATGCACAATTTTTGGCCCTAATATGAAATAACAGAGAACATGCCAATATGCAGACAAGAAATAACAAGGAATCCTTGAAGGTATAATAAAAACCTCATTGAGGAGAAGGGAAAAAAAACCCAGGGAAACCAAGCCTACTAGGAAAAGATTTCACTCAACTCATCGGGAGAAAAGGGAACTCAACTCTACTAGGGAAAAACCCAGAGAAGAGGATAATAGAACATATAACATCATCTAAATGATAACACTTGGTTCATGGATGATGGTAAACTACCAACTTAACAGATGAAGGTATAATCAACTTCTTCTTTAATCAAGTCTTCCACTCGAAAAGGGTAACAATAAACTTCCCCACGATGAACACATCTCTTTGATCAAGTCTTCCACTTGAAAAAGGGTAACAATAAACTTCCCCACGACAAACGAGTCTTAGTTTCTTCTTTAATAAAGTCTTCCTCTTAAAAAAGGTAATAGTAAACTTCTCCACAGTGAACGGGTCTCAGTTTCTTCTTTAATCAAGTTTTCCACTTGAAAAGGGTAATAGTAAACTTCCCCACGAGGAACGGGTCTCAGTTTCTTCTTTAATCAAGTCTTTCACTTGAAAAGGGTAACAAAAAAGCTCCTTAAAAGGTAACCACTTGTATAAGGTTTTCACAACGAACTATCTTTATCATATCGAAGAGATTAACCATCCATTGGAGTAGATAAGGCTTCACAAAGAACTATCTTTGTCATATCGAAGAGATTAACCATACATTGGAGCAAATAACAATCTTCACAATGAACTATCTCTATCATATCGAAGAGATTAACCATCCATTAGAGCAAAGAACATTGATATCAAGGGACAAATATTTCTGGGAATAGACGGACTTCTCAAAAGAGACTGTCATTTTCTGTCCAAAAAGAAATCTGGGGACACATAAGCTTCTCAAATAAAGAGACCACTACTTGTTGTCATGTAATAATTCTGAGAGTATTTGCAATAATGGTATTGGGAAATAATTTTAACTTCATGGGAAATCGCAAACAAATTCCTACTGAGGAGATAAAGTCTTCACATGGGGATGTTTGAAAGAAGTGCAAGTCATCAACTTTGCAAAATAAATTTCTTCAAATAAAGAGGGAATATTTAAAATGTGCAAAATAAATGTGTTCTCAAATCAGGGTCTATCTATCTAGAGAGATCCAAACAAATACTATTTATCAGAGACAAGGTTCAATCTAGGAATAAACTGGAGAGAGACAATCAAACAAGACTCTTCCCAATGTGGAATAAACTCAACTTGGAATTTATCCTATCCATAGATGGAATAGGAAAGCTAAAGCAAAACCTCTCCACGAGGAATAAAATCAGTGGGGAATCAAAATGAATATAGACCTTTCTTATTATAGCTGATATTCTATTGGACGGAGTAAAAAAATCTTTTGGGAAGCAAGTACACTACTTTGGGATAAACCGAACCAAAGCAAGTGGAATCAGGAACACCGACAAAATGCAAATGCGCATAAATGATGTATGTATGTATGAATGAATGAATGAATATATAATGTCATGAGTATGTAAACTATAACAAATAAACCAGAGATGACAAATGATAGTATAACTGGGCACTCTGGTAATATCAATATCACTTGGGGACAAAAATATGGAGCCAACATTGGAGTAAGAACTTGTTGTAAGGTCACTTCCCTTTTAAATTCACGAGTTATAAGAAAATACTCTTTGTTGATATACATATTTTAAAACACATTTTTATTAATAAATTGCTTCAAAATCATCATCAAGAATAAAAGAAACTTTGTACAACTGAAATAAGATAAGCGTAGAAAACAAAAGGACAAAGGCTCAAATTTATTTAATGGAATAATAGTTCGCAAATGGCGTAACTCCATGGATCTTTACAAAGTTTGAAAAAATGGTAATTATATGTAAACATTATATTGAAATGCACAATCTTATTCTCCCAATCAACTTTGAATTCCAACTGTGTTCAAACTTCGTTGTAGATGAAGAGCCTTTATAGAATAAACAACTTAAAAAAGATCAACTTCGGACCAATGCAGTTACTTGTCACAAAGATCCCTAAAATTTGCCTAGATTTCCCTTTCAGGTTTTTAATGCACTAGGATTATTATTTTTCTTTTTATGTCTCTAATTTTTGCCTGGACCGCCCTTTTAGGTTTTTAGTCCACCGAAACACTCATTTTTGCCTAAATGTCTCAAATATTCCGAATATCCCTAGGAAGTCCAACATTAAAATAATGATAGAAATATGTGTAGCCACCCAAGCTAAAACTAATAAAGACTTCATGAAAAAAAAATTCACACCAGTGAAAAAATTAAGCAACTAACAAATAAGATTGATACTCTTGCCACACACAATAAAATGTTAGAAACACAAATCTCCCAAGTGGCTCAACAACAAGCAGCTGCAGCTGCTCCAGCTGGAACTTTTCCTGGACAACCCCAACCAAATCCAAAGGAACATGCTAAATCCGTAACACTTCGGAGTTGGACAGAACTAGGCGGACAAACTGAACCTAGAGTCGAGAACCCAGCCATGTACCAGAAACATGGAAAAGGAACTGAGAAGGAAGCTGAGCCGAAAAGAGTAGAAAAAGAAGGTGATGGTGAAGAGGCTGTGGAAAAAGAAGAACATTATGTACCTCTGCCACCCTATAAACCACCTATCTCATATCCTCAAAGATTTTCTATGTATAAAAATATAGGGAAATTCAAGAAATTTGTTAAACTTCTGAAACAACTTAACATTACCATACCTTTTACACAAGATATCACACAAATGCCCTCATACGCTAAATTTATTAAAGAAATCTTATCCAATAAGAAAAATCTTGAGGATAATGAAACTGTATTGCTCATTGCTGCATGCAGTGCTATAATCCAAAACAACATGCCTCATAAACTGAAAGACCCAGGTAGTTTTTCCATACCCTGCGTAATCGGAAAGTTTGTCATAGACAAAGCACTATATGATTTAGGAGCCAGTATTAGTCTAATGCCCTTATTGATTTGTAAGAAACTCAACATGGGAGAACTAAGACCAACGAGGATGTCATTACAATTGGCGGATCAATCAGTGAAATTTCTTTTAGGTATGTTAGAAAGCGTTCATGTACGTATAGGACAATTCTATATCCCCACCGATTTCATAATCATGGAAATTAAAGAAGACTCCAATATTCCTATTATTTTAGGTAGACCATTCCTAGCCACTATAGGAGCCATCATAAATGTTAAAAATGGAAAACTAACTTTCAAAGTCGGAGAAGAAAAAGTTGAATTCATCCTGTCTAAATTCTTTAAGGCACCAGCCATCAATGATTAATGCTATTTCTTATATGTAACTGATAGATGCATAAAAGAAATGGAGAAACAACAAACCACCTATTCGAAAGTATTGAATATTCCTATACCTCCGATTCTCGAAGATGATAATTGGTGTCATGAATATCAAGATGAAAATTTGAGTGAATGCCTAGCTCTAACTCCCGATCTTATACCTTTTCCAAAGAAGCCAACCATAGAAATCAAAACATTACCCAAAGACCTAGGTATGAATTCCTAGACACAAAACTTGAATGACCTGTTATAGTCAATGCAGACCTACGACAAATAGAAACTGAAAAATTATTACATGTCCTAAGAAAATACCCAACCGCTTTAGGTTATAATATCTCATATCTAAAAGGAATAATCCTTTCTATCTGCATGCACCGTATTATGCTGGAGGAAGACTATAAGACCTTTAGGGAACATCAAAGAAGAATCAATCCTATTATGAGATATGTAGTAAAAAAAGGAAGTAGAAAAGCTATTGGAAGCAGGAATTATATACCAAATATCCGACAGTAAATGGGTTAGCCCAGTACATGTCGTACCTAAGAAAGAAGGTGTTCCAGTTGTCAACAATGATAAAGGAGAATCCGTAGCACAACGAACTCAGACCGGGTGGAGAATGTGCATCGACTATATAAAGTTAAACAAAGCCACTCGTAAAGATAATTTTCCTTTACCTTTCATTGATCAAATGCTTGAACGACTAGCTAAACACTCTCACTTCTGCTATTTAGATGGTTATTCAGGATTTTTCCAAATCCCTATTCATCCTGACAACCAAGAAAAGACAACTTTCACTTATCCCTATGGCACGCTCTCCTATCGACGAATGCCATTCGGATTATGTAATGCCTCTGCAAAATTCCAGAGATGTATGATGTCCATTTTCTCTGATTTTCTAGATGATATGATGGAAGTTTTTATGGATGATTTCTCCTTCTGTGGAGAAAGTTTTGAAGGATGTTTATCGAACCTTGAAACGGTACTAAAAAGACGCGTAAGTGTCAACCTCGTGCTAAACTGGGAAAAATGCCACTTCATGGTTCGACAAGGAATTGTCTTAGGGCACATCATATCCAATAAGGGAATTGAAGTAGATAAAGCAAATATTGAAGTAATAGAAAATCTTCAACCACTTAAAACTATTAGAGAAATAAGAAGTTTTCTAGGACACGCTGGTTTCTATCGATGTTTCATTAAAGACTTCTCTAAAATAACCAAACCTCTAACCGAACTGCTAGTGAAAGATGCTGAGTTCATCTTCACCGACAAATTCTTGGACGCATTTACAACACTAAAAAAGGCATTAATCTTGGCACCTATTATGCAACCTCCTGTTTGGAATAAGACATTTGAGATAATGTGTGATGCTAGTGACTATGCCATAAGCGCGGTTCTAGGATAGAGAAAGGATAAAAAGCTTCATGCAATCTACTACGTAAGTAGTACCCTAGATCCTGCACAGACAAATTACGCCACCACAGAAAAAGAACTGTTAGCTGCTGTGTTTGCTTTAGATAAATTACGTTCTTACTTAGTAGGAGCATGAATAATCATCTATATCAATCACACTGCAATCCAGTACCTCTTAAGTAAGAAAGACGCCAAACCAATATTACTAAGGTGGATCTTACTTCTACAAGAATTCGATTTAGAAATCAAAGACAAGGGAGGCACTGCGAATGTAGTAGCTGACCATCTATCCAGAATAGAAGGCATCAAATCAGATCGTGTACCTATCAATGATGATTTTCTTTATGAACTCCTTGTGGCCCAATTAGAATTGGAAAGTATTACACTAAATGAAGACACGAACATGAATGAAGTCGCGGAAGCAGTCTACACTAAAACCATACTGCCATGGTATGCCGATTTTGTTAACTACTTGGCTTCTAGAGTGCTTCCACCTGATATATCTTATCAATAAAAGAAGAAATTATTTCATGATCTTAAACAATATTATTGGGATGAGCCTTTGCTTTTCAAGAGAGGCACCGATGGTATTTTTCGTTGATGTGTTCCCGAAAATGAAAACATAATTTTCCACTATTATGTTGCTCCTTATAGAGGACATGCAAGCACTTTAAATACCTGCGCTAAAATATTACAAGTTGGCCTCTATTGGCCTAATCTGTGGAAAGATATCCATTTCACGGTTAAAAATTGCGACCAATGCCAACACACTGGAAACATCTCTAGACACGACGAGATGCCTTAAAAGGGCATTCTAGAACTTGAAGTCTTTGACGTATGGGAAATTGATTTCATGGGACCCTTCCCGTCTTCCTTTGGAAATCACTACATACTAGTTGATGTTGACTATGTTTCAAAATGGATCGAGGTTGTAGCATCTCCAACAAATGACGCACGAGTAGTAGTCAGGATTTTCAAGAACATAATCTTCCCAAGAT
Source organism: Vicia faba (assembly GCA_948472305.1). Taxonomy (NCBI): domain Eukaryota; kingdom Viridiplantae; phylum Streptophyta; class Magnoliopsida; order Fabales; family Fabaceae; genus Vicia; species Vicia faba. The sequence goes on from OX451738.1 coordinate 973,126,745, forward strand.
TCGGTGTACTAATACTCGTCATCAATGATGGTGGCTTCCATTTCATTTCCAAAATCTTAGAAAAATTATTAGTGAAGTATGGAGTCTGACATCATGTTGCAACACCTTATCATCCACAAACAAGTGGGAAAGTAGAGGTCTCCAACAAAGATATTAAGCAAATCTTAGAAAAAATGGTAGAAACCACTAGGAAAGATTGGTCATCTAAGCTACACGAAGCTCTATGGGCATATAGGACGACCTACAAAACTCCAATCGGAACCACACCATTTAAAATAGTCTATGGGAAATCATGTCATCTACCGGTAGAAATTGAACATAAAGCTTATTGGGCCATTAAGACCCTTAGTTTAAATTACACCACCATGGGTGAGAAAAGAATCTTAGATGTCCATGAACTTGAAGAACTTAGATTAGACGCTTACGAGAATGCTCGAATTTATAAGGAGAGAACAAAAAAAGGGCATGCTAAACGCATATATATGACAGAATTCAATGAAGGAAATATAGTACTCCTATTTAATTCTAGACTTAATCTATTTCTAGGAAAACTTCACTCTAGATGGTCTGGTCCCTTCGGAGTCACTAAGGTTTTTCAAAATGGCGCAATAGAAATTAAAGAAATGTCTACTGAACCTTTAATCGTAAATGGACAGTGTTTAAAGCATTATCATTGCATCAATAATAAGGAATATTCCACAACATTTAGGTTAGATGCGCTACCACCCCACTCATTAGATTAATAACCTATTATGTCGAGCTTACGACTTAAAACAAAGCGCTTATTAGGAGACAACCCACTTTTTAGTCTTTTCTTTTTGCTTTAATTATTTTTAGATTTTCTTTTCTTTTCTTACTTTTGTTATTGCTTATTGTGATACGGTGGGAGAACTGACTTGAGGTTTTGCGTTTGTTTTCACAAATGTTTCGGTTGAGCAAGAGTCGCCACCGACTTTTTATTTTATCCTAAGGAAAGGTTAAAAAGCACAGCAAAAAACTTTGAGATGTTTTCTTGGGTTCGGGGAGTAGATTATAGAAAGGGAAGGTATTAGCACCCTTTCTATCCAAGGGCTCTTAGTTACTTGCTTAGATCATTTGCCTTGCATTTTCAATTGTTTGAAATGGTGCTTTGTGTGTGTGGCTTTGAAAATGTTTTGAAAAAGATGCCTTGTCTAGGCAACCCTTGTAACAATTCTTTACTCGAATGTTTTACAAAAGGTGTTTGTCTTTTTGAAAAGATGTTTCAAGGTTTTGAAAGTTGTTTTGAAAGTTTGTGTTTGTGAAGTGTGGTTTTGAAAAATGGGCAAATGTTTTTGTTTTGCAAGTTTGGCAAGTAACCAAGAGTTGTCTACTCCTAAATTTCTCAAAGATTATTGCTATGTTTTAACCCTTTTAACAATTTTGTTCCACCATTGTATTTGGTGGACAATCTTGTGTTAGGATGTGAACGGGACGGGTGCGGGTCATCGTTTAGACCATGATTGCAATGGTGCCAAGTGTCTTTGGGCAATCCTTCCTTTAAGGGACTTGATCATTTTTTAGGCAACTTTCAAAAGCGTCATCGAGGGACTATGATCATTTGAATTGTTTTGTTTTTGCCAAAGACACCTAACATGCAATATGGCCCATTATTGAAGGCAACAAGTGGAGTAACCCTAGGGGTGCAAGTGTGATTGGTGTTTGTTCATTTTCATGCTTTTATCTTGGAATTAAGCCAAGCTATTTGTTTGTTGATTTTTGCATACAAAACCCTAATTCCATCATGGCATATTTAGAAAGCTTTAAAGTGCGAAATTTAAAGGTCCTAAATTATTACAACACAAATTATGGGATGGGGGGTACAAATGTTCAAATGGGGATATTGAGCAAGAAATTTAAATCTAAGCTATTACAATCCAAATGGAATTTACAAGGTATTTAATTGCACAATAATAAAATAAAATAAGATATGCAAGATGCAAAAAATGATTTTTATATGTATGTAAAAAGTGTTTTTTATGTGACAAATAAACAAAATAAAAAGGATTAATTTTTGGTATTTTTTGAAGTTCTAGGGCAAAACCATAATTTTGCTAAATAAAGGTATTAATTATTTAATGTATGCAATATTTATTAATTATGTACAAAAAATAAATAAAAAGAAAGTATATTGTAAAAAAAAGATTTTTGAGGTCAAAATATTAATAAAAATAAAATGTATTAATTTTATGTTTTTAACCTAAATATACTAATAAATATATAAGTATTTATATTATTTATCAAATATATTAAATATGTACAAAAAAATAAAATATTTAATATTCACAAAAAGGTATATTTTTTATAAAATGTTTTTAAAAGATAAAGTAAAATAAAAATCAGAAAATAAAATGTATTTTGGATTATTTTTGTATTTTGAATAAAAAGGACATTATGTTTATTTATGTATAAAACTAAATGAAACCAAATAAATATCAAATAAAATGTAAAAAAAGTGAGAAAAATATTTTTAATATTTTTTATATTTTAATAAAAAATAACAAATCAGAATCAAAAAGAAAAAGTTAAAAATGACAAATAAAACTCAAAATGGGCCAGGGGGTGCATGTGTAAAACAGTGGTGCAAAAAGGAAAAACAACACAGGCCCAGCCCAAAGAGGTTGTCTTCAACCTCCAGCAACAAACTTGTCAAAAACGCGCGCCTTTCCCACCTTGTTCAAACATCCTGATTCCTGGACTTTTAGCACAAACTTATAACATTAAAAATGTCAAGCATCAAGCCACGATTCCATACATACCAAGAACTTGATCTAACTCTAAGAAATGTGAGAGAATTTCTCCATCCCTAATTCTTAACCTAAGTTTTTTCTAATGTTCAGGTTCCAAATTCTCTCAGCACATGCAATATAAATGGAAAGTAAATATATGTGTAGCTTCAGGGCCATGAGTAGAGCATTTTTCATTCATAAACCTAAAGCTAACTCTTCCTAGGTTGAGAGATAGAAGTCCATGAACTTACCTGTTCAGCTTGGATCGTGTCTGACAATGGAGGCACTTTCAAGACAATGTGAGGACTTGTACAGCTTGCTTGAAGTTCAGGGATGCTTCTCCCACCTTTAGCTTGCTTTGAAACCAAATGAATCAAGCTATGGAAGTCAACCTGCAAAACAAAAAAAGTGGAAATGGTGAAGTTGGTTAGAGGTGTTACAGGTCGTGTCCAATGCTTGGGATAGTTTGTATAGGTGGTATGGAGTGTGTATGAACTGGTTTTGGTCAAGGCGCACAAATGGATTAAGTTATGGACCTCAAACTGCAGGGATGCCCTGTTTTTGTGTAGTACAATGGTGTTTTGAGGTTTAGGGAGGTATGGAAGGTAGTTAGCTCGTGCCTTAGCTCAGGTTTGATGTTTGGAATGTGCACAACAAGTTTGTCTAAGCTTGTGGTTGCAGCAATGTGAGTTGTTGTACAATATGCCAAGCTTTCTTCCTTCTTAAGCAAAGTTTGTCAACTTGGTTTCTAGACTTATGCAGGCCCCCTAAACATCTGCCTCAATCCCTCTTGATTAGTGTGTTATGTTCCTGAACTTGTGCCAAAAAGATTTGCATTGTACTTCTTGATTTGCAAACTTGACATAAAGCCATACTTTTCAAAAATGGATAAAGTGCTTTTTCTAACTAAGGCTTAATTCTCCATACAATGACCAAATGCATAAAATAAAGTCTTGGAACAATGGATTGGCATTTAATTATTGAGTAAGAAAAGGATTAGAGGCATGTAACTAGCTTGCTCATGCTGATTTGAAAAATTGCACAAGTTATGAACATGGAAATGGCTCATGAACAAAGTGACTTTTGCCCATATTGCCAAATTCGATTCTCCCTAACCACAAGGTTGTTTGATGAGTTCTTGGACATTTTGGAAAGCTTAGAATGTGTAATACAATCCATCTTTGTAATGCAAATTGAAATTCCAAGTGGAAGCATGTGAAAAGTGGCCATGAAGTTAGGCAAAAATCCTGCCTAAAATAGGTCAAAATTTTTCTAAGTTCAGAATGTTTTGCACCCTTGTTCCAAAAATCATAACTTGAGCTACAAGCTTCTTTTGAGGAAACTTTGTGAATCAAAGTTGTAGATTTTTCAATGGAATATAACTTTCATGTTTTGAGTTTTGCTTTAATCCATTTGCATCTTGATGAGAAAGTGGGACAAAGTTAGAAAAAAAATAGGGATTTTCATAACTTAGAAAATTTCTAAGTTATGAAAATTCTTCATTTTAAATCCTAATTTGCAATTTTTGATTTCTTGATGAACAAGTTTCATAACTTGACATGTTTTGATGAAAAATTAATCTTGACACTTGATTTTGACCAAAAAGTCAAAGGTTGACTTTTCAGTATACAGTCAAATTTGGCTCAGTTGACTGGAAAATTCATCTGTCAATCTTGTGCATTTGGGATCTTTTGAATTTGTTGAACATGTCAAGACCATTTCATTGAGGTCCTTGAGTCCATATATGAGCTTGGTTTGCCATTGGTTAGGTCAAACAGTCAAAAATTGCCTTTGTGCAGTCAAAACCCTAAAAATGACCATTTTGCCCTTTTGATGATCTGATCAAATTTCTTGTGGAATTGTGATCCAAACTTGACCAAATGGTTCATATGAGTTCATAATGTTGATGTGGGTCAAAAATCATGAAGTTTGGCTGTTAATTGGCCACAATTGACTTTTTCCCCAATACAGTTGATTTCTAGGTCAACTGTCCAATTGACTGGGCAAAGATTGGAATCAAGGCTTGAAACTTGGTATGGGTAAACTTGAGAGTCCAACATGAAGCATGAAAGTAATTTTGGGTACTTTAGGTCAAAACATCTTTGTGCAAACACAAACCCTAATTTGGGTCAACAGTGCAAGGAGGAGTCTTGAGCAGAGCAAACCCTAACTGGATCTTGAGCTCCAAGGGTCTTGTGGTGAGAAAATATTGATGAAATGAGAGGGCAAATTTTGGGGTACAACAGTTGCCCCTGTTCAATCTTCTTGCACCTGAATAGTTAGATTGGCAGGTTTGCCTTTCGCGTCTCGAAGGTAAAAGGAGATTGGACACTAGAGTGCCCTTAAATTTGCACTCGTCAAAACGATGGATGCGGGAATGGGCTTAGAGATGCCATTTGGAGATTGGCTTAAAGATGCCATCTAGAGGGGTGACTGAATCTTGTTTGGGATGGGCTTAGAGATGCCATCTGGAATGAGTATCAGCAAGGTGTCCATGTTTTTGAACATCTTTGAACTGGGGGTTTTGAATAAGCAATGGATTGATATCCGCGTTTGGAGAATCCATAAACTATTTTCAAAAGTTGAGTCTGAACAAGCGATAGATTAACATCCGTTGTTGGGAGGAATCTGTAAACTGTTTTCAGAAGTTGAAGAAGAATCTGAACAAGTGATAGGTTAACATCCGCTACTGGAGAACCCGTGAACTGTTTTCAGAGGTCTTGAAGTTGAATAAGCAATAGAGCAACATCCGTTGTTGGGAAGCGTCCGTAAACTATTTTCAAAAGTTGAGAAGAATCTGAACAAGTGATAGGTTAACATTCGTTACTGGAGAACCCGTGAACTGTTTTCAGAAGTCTTGAAGTTGAATAAGCAATAGAGCAACATCCATTGTTGGGAAGCGTCCGTAAACTGTTTTCAAAAGTTGAGAAGAATATGAACAAGCGATAGGTTAACATCCGTTACTGGAGAACCCGTGAACTGTTTTCAGAATTCTTGAAATTGAATAAGCAATAGAGCAACATCCGTTGTCGGGAAGCGTCCGTAAACTGTTTTCAAAAGTTGAGAAGAATCTGAACAAGCGATAGGTTAACATCCGTTACTGGAGAACCCGTGAACTGTTTTCAGAAGTCTTGAGATTGAATAAGTAATAGAGCAACATCCGTTGTTGGGAAGCGTCCGTAAACAGTTTTCAAAAGTTGAGTAGAATCTGAACAAGTGATAGGTTAACATCCGTTACTGGAGAACCCGTGAACTGTTTTCAGAAGTCTTGAGATTGAATAAGTAATAGAGCAACATCCGTTGTTGGGAAGCGTCCGTAAACTGTTTTCAAAAGTTGAAGAAGAAATCGGTGTAAGGTTTCCTGATGATGAGTCCGTGTAAAACTGCATCTTGAATAATTGTTAATGATAGCCTTTCATTCTTATCCTGAAAATGACAAAATGTTAGCTAAACACAAAACTATGTTGCATGAAATGTATGATGCAATATGTGTTGTATCAATGTTTATGATATGAATGTAAATGCATGCGCATGTAAGCTGAAGAGCTGTCTTGCTGAGGATAAATGAATCCTGGATGGCTGGAGACAAAAGAATCTTGACTGCTGCCGGGGAAAATAATTCCTGACTGCTGCAGGGGAGGGCAAGAATCTTTGATTGCTGAAGAGGAGACATCTCTGTGGACTACTGCTGGAGAAATAGGAGCTTGGGTTGTATACCAATCTTCTGGGGATTCTTGTCTTGAGGAGATCTTCACTGGGGAATATCTGATTATCCCGTGAGGAACTAAGAATGAGTCTTCACTTTGCTTGGGGAAATGCAAAATCTTCAATTATTGAGTGATCCTAGAACCACTGCTGGGGAACAGGCATTCCTTGGTGACTTACGGGAAATGAGAATTCTGATGATCTCTACTAGGGAGTCCAGAACCTGGGAGCCTCGTGCTAGAGGAGTAAGACTGAGAATCTTCAATCTGATGGGAAATATCTCTGTGGGGAGAAGGTTCACTTGTCTGGTTTCGCTGGGGATTGATAGTTGGAAGTTTTAGCTCCGCTGGGGATTCTGAATTCGACTCTGAGGGGAACTGAGTTCTGGGATGCCCTCTGGCTGGGGAGATTAGTTTTGAGAAAGCTTTCTCTGCTGAGGATCCTGAAGTTTAACTCCGTTTAGGGAATTAAGTTCTGACTGAGGAGTTTGGATTTCAAATCTGCTCGGGATTTCCTCTGAAAGGGCATCAGGATATCTATCTGCACCTTCAACCTATCAGTAATCATCTTTCTTGATTCATAAGGAAATGATTATGTTCAAATGCATATGCCTATTTAACAAAACATTGGACGTTTCTCAAATAAAACATAAGTGCAAAAGAAAAGAGAAAAGGAAGACAACGCAAATTTCTGTATTTGGAAAAGTATTTGTATTAACTTTCTATGAGTACATTTGTACAAAGGAGACAGTCATCATAGTAAGAGGATGTCGTCGTAAGTATTGAAAAATTTATACAAAAGAAAGATGGCTATGTGAAACAGTTCCATGGGATTCCATTCTGCTATAGCCTTCATAACTCTGAACATCTGTCCATTCAATGCTTCGTCTGCCGACGACTGGATTGATCAGAAGCTTGGGGCTGGTTGATGAAGGGATTGTCCTTAAAGTGATCCGACGAGACATAGTCATACGCTTTAATTCCCTAACTTTTGCCTGAATCGCCCTTTCGGGTTTTCGATCCACCGGGAAACCCCTTTTTGCCCAAGCTGCCCTTTCGGGTTTTCAACTTGCCGGGTGTACATATTTTTTTTGTTTTATCCCTAATTTTTGCCTGAACCGCCCTTTCGGGTTTTCGGTCCACCGAAATACCCATTTTTGCCCAAGCCGCCCTTTCGGGTTTTCGACTTGTCGGGTTATTTATGCGTAGTATCTTTTAACTATGTCCGCGTTCGCAGGGTGCGGCAAATCGTCGCCGTCCATGGTGGTCAGAATCATTGAACCACCAGAAAATACGCTCTTGATCACAAATGGTCCTTCGTATGTAGGAGTCCATTTGCCCCTGGGATCACTTTGCGGCAAGATAATCCGCTTGATTATGAGATCTCCGACTTGATATACTTGACATCTGACCTTCTTGTTGAAAGCCTTGATCATCCGTTTTTGATACGTTTGACCATGGCAGACAGCGGAGAGTCGCTTCTCGTCGATCAAATGGAGTTGATCAAGTCAGGTCTGAATCCATTCATCTTCATTCAAACCTGCGTCCTTCATAATCCTTAGAGAAGGAATCTGAACTTCCATGGGCAGGACAGCTTCCATGCCATATACCAAAGAAAATGGGGTTGCCCCGGTTGAAGTACGTGCCGTCGTACGGTATCCATGCAGAGCAAACGGTAACATCTCATGCCAGTCCTTGTAAGTGACTGTCATTTTCTGAATGATCTTCTTAATGTTTTTGTTCGCAGCTTCAACAACACCGTTCATCTTCGGCCGATAGGGAGATGAATTGTGATGATAAATCTTGAACTGTTCGCATAATGCGGTGATCATAGTATTATTCAGATTTGTACCTTTGTCCGTGATGATCCTGTCCGGAACACCATACCGGCATATGAGGTTTTGCTTGATGAAGCGGGCAACCACATTTTTAGTAACAGAGGCGAAGGAAGCTGCTTCGACCCATTTGGTGAAGTAGTCAATGGCAACCAGGATGAAGCGATGTCCGTTGGATGCCGTGGGTTTGATCTCTCCAATCATGTCAATGCCCCACATTGCAAATGGCCAAGGAGCTGTCAGCATGTTGAGAGGAACCGGAGGAATATGAATCTTGTCAGCATAGACTTGACATTTGTGGCAGGTACGGGAATGCTGATGGCAATCTGCTTCCATGGTAGACCAGTAATAGCCCGCCCTTAGGATCTTCTTAGCCATAGTATGCCCACTCAAATGGGTGCCAAATGTACCGTTGTGTATCTCGGTCATGATTAATTCTGCTTCAGCTTTGTCTACGCATCGGAGTAAAACACAATCATGGCTGCGCTTATAGAGGATGCCATTGCTCAGGAAGAACTTGGCAGCAAATTTCCTTAGGAACTTCTTGTCATTTACGGAAGCTCCTTCGGGATATTCTCTGGTCTGGAGATACCTTTTGATCTCGTGGAACCAGGGTTGTTCCACTACTTCTTCAGTATTAATCTCGTGACAATGCGCAGGTTCATCCATTCGCTCGATGGTGATTTGGGGAGCCTCGTTATCCCAGTTGAGTTTAAACATAGAAGACATTGTTGCCAGAGCATCTGCTAGCTGATTCTCTTCTCGCAGGAAATGCTCGAAGGTAATTTGCTCGAAATGAGGCAACAATGTTAGGACATGTTCTTTGTATAGGATAAGATTAGGATGTTTGGTATCCCACTCTCCTTTGATTTGACTGATAACCAAAGCTGAGTCCCCAAATACGATCAAAGATTTGATCCCCAAGTCTATAGCAGCCTTGAGACCAAAGATGCAAGCTTCATATTCCGCCATGTTGTTTGTGTAGCTGAAGCAAAGTCGGGCCGTGAAAGGTGTGTGACAACCTTCTGGGGAAATGAGTACTGCACCGATACCGTTTCCAAGTGCATTTGAAGCATCATCAAAGTACAGGGTCCATCGGGATCCCTTTTTGGGTCCGTCATACGGTCCGTTACCTTCAATGTTGTCCAAATTCATGATGTCCTCGTCTGGGAAGTCAAATCTCATGGATTGATAATCTTCGATAGCTTGATGAGCTAGATGGTCAGCTAGTACACTCCCTTTTATAGCTTTTTGAGTGGTGTACTGGATGTCATACTCAGTTAGGATAATTTGCCATCTAGCTATTCTTCCAGATAAAGCAGGCTTCTCGAAGATATACTTGATAGGATCCATTTTGGAAATCAACAAGGTGGTATGAGTCAGCATATACTGCCTTAGTTGGCGAGCAACCCATACCAAAGTGCAACAAGTTTTCTCGAGCAGTGAGTAGCGAGTCTCACAGTCGGTAAACTTTTTGCTAAGGTAATAAATAGCATGCTTTTTTCGACCAGACTCGTCATGCTGGCCCAAAACACACCCCATTGAGTTATCCAAGACGGTTAGATACATGATCAATGGTCTTCCTTCGACGGGTGGCATCATAATAGGAGGTTCTAGAAAATACTCCTTGATCTTATCAAAAGAAGCTTGGCAATCGTCGTTCCATTCGACTACCTGATCTTTCTTTAATAATTTGAAAATTGGCTCACAGGTAGAAGTTAGATGAGAGATGAATCTGGCAATATAGTTTAAGCGCCCCAAGAACCCTCTAACCTCCTTTTCAGTACGGGGAGCAGGCATTTCTTGTATTGCTTTCACTTTTGCTGGATCGACCTCAATGCCTTTGTTGCCGACAATAAACCCTAGAAGTTTACCAGACCTAACTCCAAAAGTACACTTACTTGGATTCAGCCTGAGTTTGTACTCTTTCAACCTGGCAAACAGCTTTTCTAGATGCTCAAGGTGCTCCTCTTCTGTCTGTGACCGAGCTATCATATCGTCTACGTAAACTTCGATCTCATGATGTATCATATCATGAAATAAAGCTACCATGGCGCGTTGATAAGTTGCCCCTGCGTTCTTCAGTCCGAACGACATCACCTTGTAACAGAACGTACCCCATTGTGTAACAAAGGTTGTTTTCTCCATGTCCTTGGGGGCCATTTTAATCTGGTTGTAGCCCGAGAATCCATCCATGAAGGAAAACACTTTGTGCTGAGCTGTGTTGTCGATCAAAATGTCAATGTGCGGTAGCGGAAAATCATCTTTGGGGCTAGCCCTATTCAAATCCCGGTAGTCCACACACATTCTGACCTTGCCATCTTTTTTAGGAACTGGCACGATGTTAGCAACCCATTGTGGATAGGATGTAACAGCCAGAAAGCCAGCGTTGAATTGTTTCATTACTTCTGCTTTAATCTTCTCAGACATGTCGGGCCTCATTCGACGGACTTTTTGCTTGATTGGTGGACAATCCTCTCTGGTGGGGAGACGGTGAACCACGATGTCTGTGTCTAAACCCGACATGTCTTCATAAGACCAGGCAAAGATTTCAATGTATTCATTTAACAGCTGTATCAGGCGCTCCTTGATACTTGGTTCCAGATTGGCCCCCACTTGTACTTCCTTCCGGTTTTCCCTCGTTCCTAAGTTGACAGTTTCCAACAACTCTTCGTGAGGTAAGATGGCCCTTTCCTCTTGCTGTAAAAGTCTGGCTAGCTCTCCTGGTACTTCACAACCTTCGTCATCTTCATACTCAGCCTGATTGACTAGATCTTCAGAGTTATTGAAGGACATAGCAGAATAGTCACCCATAGAATCCAGAGTGGATGGGTACCTGCATTTGTGAGTGTGGGTGTGTGTAAGGGATAACCATCCTTAAACAAGAAAATGCAAAAAGGAACGAAAATGAACACAGCAGTTTATTAATGAAAAACGTCCAATGAATCATTAAACATGGCATATGGATATTAAGATAATCAAAACCCTTACAAATGGACCTACATGCCCCGGGCAAGGCATGAGGTGAAAAAGTAGTGTACGGATTGTTCAAAAGTAATTATTACAGACCACAGGAAATGTTTGATAGATAATTACTGATTAGTAAAAGTAATGGGGACAAAGTCCTTATCCTCCCAGTTGCGTAGTCCCCCTTCGATGGTTGGGTAGATCCAATCTTCAATGTTGGCCTCTTCGTCTTCACCTTCCAAAGCATTGATCCCATAAGGAGAGATCTTGATAGGTGCTCTTTCAATCTTTGAGCGGCGCATAGCTTTCTGCCCCGTAGCAGTGAATCCTAATCCAAACTTGTCTGTTTTGTAAGGAATATCCGGCAACTGCCCCCATGTTGAGCTCTTTCCTTCCTTCATTGCGGCCTTCGCGTCTTTTAGAGATGCCATCCTGGCCATCTGCTTTGGTACCTCAGCTACCACTTTTGCTACTTCTACTTCAGGAGAGACTTCCTCGAAGTGCTGGAATGGTGTCTCAATGAATTCACCCTCTACCTCCACATACCGAAAGGAGTTCAGGTGGCTGATCATATACTCCTCTTCACCGTGGACGGTTATGATATTTCCCTTGACAGGGTACTTCAACATTTGATGTAGGGAAGAAGTGACTGCCCCGACATTGTGTATCCATGGTCTCCCCAATAAGCAATAGTATGACGGACGGATGTCCATCACATAGAAAGTTGAGGGGAACACCTCTGTGCCAACCTTAATGGGAATGTCTACCTCCCCATGTACCATTCTCTTCGACCCGTCAAATGCCCTTACAATGATATTACTTGGCCTTAACTCCAAGCCCTCGCAATCCAATCGGTCGAGGGCCTTCTTAGGCAGCACGTTCAGGGAAGAACCAGTGTCGACTAGAACATGGGCCAGGGTAGTTCCTTGGCATTCTACTGACACATGTAAGGCGTCATTGTGCTTTCTTCCTTTTGAGGTTAGGTCAACATCAGAGAAACCTAAACCGTTGTCTGCTATAAGACTGGCTACACAGTTTTGGAATTGGTCGGCAGAGGTTTCCTGGGGCACATGGGCTGTCTTCAGGAACTTTATCAATGCTTTGGCGTGCGCCTCTGAACAAAGTAGCAATGCTAACATGGAGATTTTTGAGGGGGTTTGCCCTAATTGTTCTACCACGTCATAATCACTCTTTTTAATTATCTTCAGGATCTCTTCCATCTCTTTCTTAGAGGTTTCCGGGATGACCAAAGGTTGAGCCCTCGTCCTGACGAGCTCATCTTGGATCCCTTTCCCCTTATCAGCAGAAGTAGGAGGGACAACAATAGGAATAACAGCATCTTCAATCAACAGAGTTTTTGCGGAAAGTTTTATCGGCGCAGGGATAACTTTGGCAGCAGATGAGGGTCCAAAGATTTCCTTTGGGGGGGCAATCTCTGGAGAAAATATTATCCCACTTTGGGTGATCTTGCTTGTGCCGGCAATGTTTCCAATGCTGGCATCTTCTTCATCAGAGCTTCCTTCGGTTGCTTCAACTTGTTTGATACCATGGTAGTAGATTTCTCCACCGTAATTCCATGGTATTGATTTTTCAGAACTGTAGGGGACAGGCCCTGGCATAGTTATCTTCAGAGGAACAGACTTTGTAGCTGATGTAATCTTAACAGGCTTTTTGACGGCCTTGGAAAGATTGGCGTGAATGGTGATAATTGAAACATCTTCAGTAGGGGTTGGAGTAGCAGGAACTTTTTCAAATAGAATTCGTTGACTGTCCATCAGGCCTTGGATGCCTTTCTTCAGTAACGGGCAATCAATTGGCAGAGAGTAACAACAGTAGCAGTCTTCTTTGCATCCCGGGAAGATCCCGGCCTTTAACAGATTTAACTTGATGGTTAACAGCGGAGTTATCAGGTCATTGACATCAGAAACATACAAATCTTCCTCAATAGCATGGACATTTCGACCATGCTTCGGCATCGGAGCCGATATCACGTTTGGCTTCTCTGGAGCATCGAACTCAACCTCCTTCGCCTCTATCAAGTCTTGGATTTTATGCTTAAGTGCCCATCAATCGTTGGTGTCGTGCCCGACACTGTCAGAATGGTAGGCGCATTTAGCATTGGGATGATAATGCGGAGAAGATGTGTTCACATTTTTTGGTGCCTCCTTGATAGTGGCAAGATTCAACTTCAACAGATGGGGAAGCACTTACGCCGGTGTCATATTGATGCGGGTGAACTGCCGTTGCGGCCGTTCCACCCGTTGCTGATTTGGCCTGGACTGGTTATAACGAGGCTGATCATTTGATGGATTTTGGATCATCACGGCCCCCACAGTCGGCCGACGCTCAGTCTTCCCCGCTCTTCTCTGAGAATACACAGCAGTTGTTTCTTTCTTCGCTGGAAATGATTTCTTAGCAATTGTAGATGCAGAGGCATCCTTCTGAATCTTCCCATTCTTGATACCTGCTTCTACCCGCTCGCCAGTCAAAATTAATTCAGTAAACCCTGCGGAAGAGCTACCGATCAGATGGTTAAAGAATGGACCAGACAGGGTCCCCAGGAACATATCAACAAGTTCTCTATCAGAAAGAGGCGGCTGCACTCTTCCGGCCAGATCGTGCCACTTCTGGGCGTACTCCTTGAATCCCTTGCCTGAGGCCATCCCCATACTCTGTAGCTGAGTACGGGTTGGCGCCAAGTCAGAGTTATACTGATATTGGCGATAAAAAGCAGCTTCCAAATCCTCCCAACTATGTATCTCTGACCTTTCCAGCTTGTAAAACTAGTCTAGCTGAGTGCCAGACAGGCTATCTTGAAAGAAGTGCACCCAAAGATTTCTGTCGGAAGTGTGAGGTTGGATTCTTCGGATATACGACCTTAGATGCATTTTGGGCAAGACAACCCGTCATATCTTGCAAAAATTGGCACTTTGAACTTCGGGGGGATCACAATTCCAGCAATTAATCCCAAATCTTCGAAATCTAAGCCGGGAACTCTCTGCAGCTCCATAGCTGCCAACCTGTCTTCCAAGTTTTTGTACTTATCACCGGCGGGCGGATATTGTTGTTCTGAGTAGTCTTCGTCTTCTTCAGCCTCTTCTTCTTCAGCTTCAGATTCGGAAGGTACCGCAGCCCCTTTCCCTTTACTGGTTCCCTCTTCAGATGCAGAGGGAAATTCAAGAACTCTTTTGGCTTCACCCTCAAACCTTCTCCCCAGGGTAGCCACCCCCACTCTTTTCTTCTTCTTCTTCTTCACTTGCTCTTTGTTCCCAAGCAGGGTCTTTAGATCCTCCTGACCCTTTGCCAAGGTCATCAGGAGTTGTTGAAACTGTGAGTTTTGGGACTGCAAGTCTTTGACCGTCTGTTCGAGATCCATCTTACTGAAATAAACAACAGAAAGATAAGGAAACCTGGTGTGGAGACCTGCTTATGCGTATGATGAATGATATGCTTGTTTATGCAATGCATTCAAGGATTTAGAAAATTCAAATTTGTTGCAAACAAAAAGAACACACGTCATATTAATAAGAATAAATTTTGTCAGTACATAAATGCCCCATGGGCCAAATATTACAAAAAACTTCTCAAGGTAAAAAGACGTTGCGCATCCTCTTTGGTGCGATGTAGGTGTTGAGGGTCTCTTCCTCATGGAGTCGGCGGGTAAGCTCCAAAACCTTTTTCTCACTGGCGTAGAAGCTGGCTTCAAAAGTGTTCCGTTCCTCCTTGAGTTGGATCCAACTCTTCTGCATCTCCTCCCACGATGTTGGCATGTCAGGATACAGGATGGTGTAGGGAACCTCTCCTTCCTTAACGGGCTCTTTAATCATTGGGAGAACATGGGGGTAAGGCATCATTAGACTCTGGGCTCGGGTTTGTACCCACTTGAGATAAGGCTCAAGAGGTATGGAGTTCTTGTGCCCCAGTGTCTTGCTGTCTACCTTGTTAGGCATCCTCCAAGCTCTGATGAATCTTTGGCGAAGTCCTTGCGCATCGTTGTCGAAGTCAAAAACTAGGTCAGGAATTAACATGTCGTGAGGGCCATCCCTCCGTGCATATCCGAATTGTCTCAAAGCTAGACAAGGGTTGTAGGTAATGCCTCCTCTAATGGCAAGCAATGGAACATTAGGGAACTCTCCACAACGATCGACGATGACGACATTTTCTCTGGACCGAGAACACCAATGTACATCAGAGTGAGTGAGGGTCATCAATCGTTGTGACCACCTTAAGCCTTGGTCATTCTTAAAGACAGATTGTGGAAGGTGCGAAATAAACCACCTTGCAAGGAGAGGAGTACAACACATGAGAACACCCCTCTTTATCATTGTTCGTGTGTAAAATGAGTGAAGAATGTCCCCAAGCAATGTTGGTATTGGATTTCTGGATAAGAAGATCTTGACGGCGTTGACATCTACAAGCTGGTCAGGATTTGGGAACAGGACCAACCCATAAATGAGGAGTGCCACAATTTCTTCAAAGGCTTGTAGATCCAATGAATTCCAACACTCTTGTGCCTTCTCAAACAAGAATTTTGCTAAGAAGCCTTTGACACCGCTTCTAGTTTCCCAATGCCCCTTGATGTCAGATGGTTGCAAGTGTAGTGCTTGAGCAACATCTTCAGGCTTTGGTTCCTTTTCCGTACCGTTGTAGGGTAGTTGATTAAGGGTAGGAATTCTCAGGAGTTGAGAAAACTCCTCCAAAGTGGGCACCAATTGGAAGTCGGGGAAAGTGAAACAGTGGTGAAGGGGGTCAAAGAATTGAAACAACACCTTTACTATGTCCTCTTCAATGTTGGTGCTAACTAGGCTGAGCAGTCTACCATGTCTTTCACTGAAGGGAGAGCTTTCCGGAATTCTTGATGTGAGCTCCTTGAGTTGAGGAGGGATTCTCACAAGGTTGACTTGGATGGTTTTCCTGCGAAGAATTTCCACGACCTACAAAACAAGAACAAAGATGAAGATCTAAACCCTTGAAATGGTTAGTGTATGCATATGATGCTTTATGATTCTCATGATGTATGCACAAACATATCTACAAGCTAATCACACAAAACCCTAGTTTCAGGCTTGCATGGGGTTTCATAGGTAAGTACCCTCTTGAGTGAAGTTGGCTTAAAAACCTGTCCTATAAATAGTAACCGGGTTCTAAGGAGCTCAATATCATTGGATTGTTTTCCATGTTCATTGTTTTGGTTTAGCCACTTAACTAGCGACCAAAATATCCCAAGAAAACAACCCTCAATGAGTGTAGTATCGAGTATCTACCAACTTCAGACTGCACCAAAGCCGGTCATCTCACTACCCCTAATGAAAGGCCAAGATGGTCAAGTAAGGTTCTAGGTCATTAGTGCTTAGTGACATCACTCAGCGGCCCCGTACTCTCCTTGATTGAACTCAAGGGTTACCGGTACTCACAAATATGTCGCACTAATATAGCTATTGCTTCAACCGTGTCGGTATACCCCGCACAGTTTCCACAATGTATTGCTATCTATGAATGTTTCCCCAAATCTGGGTGTAGGATTTCAAGCCCAAACAAGAGAACCAAGATATAAAGCAATCAAAGCAAACAATTAGTCATGCAAGAGGGTGATCTAAGCCCTAAGGTTACTCCACTTTAAATATTTCCCCAGCAGAGTCGCCAGTTCTGTGATACGGTGGGAGAACTGACTTGAGGTTTTGTGTTTGTTTTCGCAAATGTTTCGGTTGAGCAAGAGTCGCCACCGACTTTTTATTTTATCTTAAGGAAAGGTTAAAAAGCACAGCAAAAACCTTTGAGATGTTTTCTTGGGTTCGGGGAGTAGATTATAGAAAGGGAAGGTATTATCACCCTTTCTATCCATGGTTATCCATGGGCTCTTAGTTACTTGCTTAGATCATTTGCCTTGCATTTTCAATTGTTTGAAATGGTGCTTTGTGTGTGTGGCTTTGAAAATGTTTTGAAAAAGATGCCTTGTCTAGGCAACCCTTGTAACAATTCTTTACTCGAATGTTTTACAAAAGGTGTTTGTCTTTTTGAAAAGATGTTTCAGGGTTTTGAAAGTTGTTTTGAAAGTTTGTGTTTGTGAAGTGTGGTTTTGAAAAATGGGCAAATGTTTTTGTTTTGCAAGTTTGGCAAGTAACCAAGAGTTGTCTACTCCTAAATTTCTCAAAGATTATTGCTATGTTTTAACCCTTTTAACAATTTTGTTCCACCATTGTATTTGGTGGACAATCTTGTGTTAGGATGTGAACGGGACGGGCGCGGGTCATCGTTTAGACCATGATTGCAATGGTGCCAAGTGTCTTTGGGCAATCCTTCCTTTAAGGGACTTGATCATTTTTTAGGCAACTTTCGAAAGCGTCATCGAGGGACTATGATCATTTGAATTCTTTTGTTTTTGCCAAAGACACCTAACATGCAATATGGCCCATTATTGAAGGTAACAAGTGGAGTAACCCTAGGGGTGCAAGTGTGATTGGTGTTTGTTCATTTTCATGCTTTTATCTTGGAATTAGGTCAAGCTATTTGTTTGTTGATTTTTGCATACAAAACCCTAATTCTATCATGGCATATTTAGAAAGCTTTAAAGTGCGAAATTTAAAGGTCCTAAATTATTACAACACAAATTATGGGATGAGGGTACAAATGTTCAAATGGGGATATTGAGCAAGAAATTTAAATCTAAGCTATTACAATCCAAATGGAATTTACAAGGTATTTAATTGCACAATAATAAAATAAAATAAAATAAGATATGCAAGATGCAAAAAATGATTTTTATATGTATGTAAAAAGTATTTTTTATGTGACAAATAAACAAAATAAAAAGGATCAATTTTTGGTATTTTTTGAAGTTCTAGGGCAAAACCCTAATTTTGCTAAATAAAGGTATTAATTATTTAATGTATGCAATATTTATTAATTATGTACAAAAAATAAATAAAAAGAAAGTATATTGTAAAAAAAAGATTTTTGAGGTCAAAATATTAATAAAAATAAAATGTATTAATTTTATGTTTTTAACCTAAATATACTAATAAATATATAAGTATTTATATTATTTATTAAATATATTAAATATGTACAAAAAAATAAAATATTTAATATTCACAAAAAGGTATATTTTTTATAAAATGTTTTTAAAAGATAAAGTAAAATAAAAATCATAAAATAAAATGTATTTTGGATTATTTTTGTATTTTGAATAAAAAGGACATTATGTTTATTTATGTATAAAACTAAATGAAACCAAATAAATATCAAATAAAATGTAAAAAAAGTGAGAAAAATATTTTTAATATTTTTTATATTTTAATAAAAAATAACAAATCAGAATCCAAAAGAAAAAGTTAAAAATGACAAATAAAACTCAAAATGGGCCAGGGGGTGCATGTGTAAAACAGTGGTGCAAAAAGGAAAAACAACACAGGCCCAACCCAAAGAGGTTGTCTTCAACCTCCAGCAACAAACTTGTCAAAAACGCGCGCCTTTCCCACCTTGTTCAAACATCCTGATTCTTGGACTTTTAGCACAAACTTATAACATGAAAAATGTCAAGCATCAAGCCACGATTCCATACATACCAAGAACTTGATCTAACTCTAAGAAATGAGAGAGAATTTCTCCATCCCTAATTCTTAACCTAAGTTTTTTCTAATGTTCAGGTTCCAAATTCTCTCAGTACATGCAATATAAATGGAAAGTAAATATATGTGTAGCTTCAGGGCCATGAGTAGAGCATTTTTCATTCATAAACCTAAAGCTAACTCTTCCTAGGTTGAGAGATAGAAGTCCATGAACTTACCTGTTCAGCTTGGATCGTGTCTGACAATGGAGGCACTTTCAAGGCAATGTGAGGACTTGTACGGCTTGCTTGAAGTTCAGGGATGCTTCTCCCACCTTTAGCTTGCTTTGAAACCAAATGAATCAAGCTATGGAAGTCAACCTGCAAAACAAAAAAAGTGGAAATGGTGAAGTTGGTCAGAGGTGTTACAGGTCGTGTTCAATGCTTTGGATAGTTTGTATAGGTGGTATGGAGTGTGTATGAACTGGTTTTGGTCAAGGCGCACGAATGGATTAAGTTATGGACCTCAAACTGCAGGGATGCCCTGTTTTTGTGCAGTACAATGGTGTTTTGAGGTTTAGGGAGGTATGGAAGGTAGTTAGCTCGTGCCTTAGCTCAGGTTTGATGTTTGGAATGTGCACAACAAGTTTGTCTAAGCTTGTGGTTGCAGCAATGTGAGTTGTTGTACAATATGCCAAGCTTTCTTCCTTCTTAAGCAAAGTTTGTCAACTTGGTTTCTAGACTTATGCAGGCCCCCTAAACATCTGCCTCAATCCCTCTTGATCAGTGTGTTATGTTCCTGAACTTGTGCCAAAAAGATTTGCATTGTACTTCTTGATTTGCAAACTTGACATAAAGCCATACTTTTCAAAAATGGATAAAGTGCTTTTTCTAATTAAGGCTTAATTCTCCATACAATGACCAAATCCATAAAATAAAGCCTTGGCACAATGGATTGACATTTATTTAATAAGTAAGAAAAGGATTAGAGGCCTGTAACTAGCTTGCTCATGCTGATTTGAAAAATTGCACAAGTTATGAACATGGAAATGGCTCATGAACAAAGTGACTTTTACCCATATTGCCAAATTCGATTCTCCCTAACCACAAGGTTTTTTGATGAGTTCTTGGACATTTTGGAAAGCTTGGAATGTGTACTACAATCCATCTTTTTAATGCAAATTGAAATTCCAAGTGGAAGCATGTGAAAAGTGGCCATGAAGTTAGGCAAAAATCCTGCCTAAAATAGGTCAAAATTTTTCTAAGTTAAGAATGTTTTGCACCCTTGTTCCAAAAATCATAACTTGAGCTACAAGCTTCTTTTGAGGAAACTTTGTGAATAAAAGTTGTAGAGTTTGCAATGGACTATAACTTTCATGTTTTGAGTTTTGCTTGAATCCATTTTCATCTTGATGAGAAAGTGGGACAAAGTTAGAAAAAAATAGGGATTTTCATAACTTAGAAAATTTCTAAGTTATGAAAATTCTTCATTTTAAACCCTAATTTGCAATTTTTGATTTCTTGATGAACAAGTTTCATAACTTGACATGTTTTGATGAAAAATGAATCTTGACACTTGATTTTGACCAAAAAGTCAAAGTTTGACTTTTCAGTATACAGTCAAATTTGGCTTAGTTGACTGGAAAATTCATCTGTCAATCTTGTGCATTTGGGATCTTTTGAATTTGTTGAACATGTCAAGACCATTTCATTTAGGTCCTTAAGTCCATATATGAGCTTGGTTTGCCATTGGTTAGGTCAAACAGTCAAAAATTGCCTTTGTGCAGTCAAAACCCTAAAAATGACCATTTTGCCCTTTTGATGATCTGATCAAATTTCTTGTGGAATTGTGATCCAAACTTGACCAAATGGTTCATATGAGTTCATAATGTTGATGTGGGTCAAAAATCATGAAGTTTGACTGTTAATTGGCCACAATTGACTTTTTCCCCAATACAACTGATTTCTAGGTCAACTGTCTAATTGACTGGGCAAAGATTGGAATCAAGGCTTGAAACTTGGTATGGGTAAACTTGAGAGTCCAACATGAAGCATGAAAGTCATTTTGGGTACTTTAGGTCAAAACATCTTTGTGCAAACACAAACCCTAATTTGGGTCAACAGTGCAAGGAGGAGTCTTGAGCAGAGCAAACCCTAACTGGATCTTGAGCTCCAAGGGTCTTGTGGCGAGAAAATATTGATGAAATGAGAGGGAAAATTTTGGGGTACAACACTTATTTCTATAAAATTATGCAGTATTGTTTCTCTACTATTACCCACTACTAACTTAATTCTAACTGTTAACTTACTTCAGGCTAACTTAACTATTAGCTAACTACACTAACCACGAAGAATCCAGTTGACACTATGGGAATTATTTTCCAAGGAAGAAACCAAAGGATGAATTTTGAGTCATTAGCCGATATGGAGATAGGATTGAGTATTTACCCTGATGGACCTGCTATGACCATATTAGCGATTAGAGACAATGTCTTGTTTCTGTTAAGCCAAATAAGCTGGGACACATCTGCCTTAAGAAGAAGATTTAGTTCTTACCGTAGATTAACCCTAGAGTTTCTGAGCTCTCTTATCTACAAGCCTTACCACAGTCTAGGGTTTAACAGGGGACTAATTAGGTTTAGGCTGTTTGATATTGAATACACATATGCCCATAGGGAATTGGCATAACTGTTAGGATTTCCACACGGCCTCGATACATTCACAATAATCCAAGAAGAACTTTTTGATGTGGGTGAACTCGATTATTTCTGGGGTAATATTACAGGTATAAGTAACCCTGAGCCTAATGACATGCACTCATAAAAAATTCATAACCCTGCCTTAAGGTATCTTCATAAGATCCTAGCACATACCCTCTTTGGAAAGCCAGAAAGCATAACCACAATGTCAAGAGCCAAACTTTTTATAATGTTCTGTGCATCACAAAACCGTCCCATAAATGGTGCTACCTTCATGATAGCAAACTTTCACCATCTTGCAAGAACTGTCCATGAACCAATCCTGATAAGAGGCCTAGTAACCATGATAGCAAATGCTATCGGCCTGAGACAACCACTTCAAAACATTGTCCCTCTAGGTAGATTCTAACCAATGAACATCCATTTTTTCTTCAATAGGGGAATTATTGGGAACTTAGGCCCGGTTACCTTTGAACTTCTCATTAACAATCAGTCAATGCCTCTTTTCACCCTACCTAACCCTAGGACTAGCATTTCATGACAGGAAAAATTGGTTATATGATTGGGACTGTGATGTGGTGGGAGAACTGACTTGAGGGTTTTGCGTTTTATCGCAAATGTTGCGGTTAGCAAGAGTCGCCACCGACTTTTCTTTTATCCAAAAGGAAAGGTGAAAAAGCACAGTAAAGACCTTCGAGATTGTTTCTTGAGTTCGGGGGGTAGATTATGAAAAGGGAAGGTATTAGCACCCTTTTCATCCATGGTTTTCCGTGGGCTCTTAGTTACTTGCTAGATCACTTGCTTTTGTTGTTTGAAATTGTGTTTGGTGTGGTTTTGAAAGTATTTTGTAAAA
Source organism: Vicia faba (assembly GCA_948472305.1). Lineage (NCBI taxonomy): Eukaryota > Viridiplantae > Streptophyta > Magnoliopsida > Fabales > Fabaceae > Vicia > Vicia faba. Next base: position 973,149,096 of record OX451738.1, read on the forward strand.
GAGGCCATCGTTTAGGAAACCTTTGTAATGATTCTCATTCGTAAGAGTGTATGCAAAGATGTTTGTTTTTTTTTTGAAAATGTTTTCAATGTTTGTAAGATGTTTTTGAAATGTGTGTGTTTTGGAAAATAGCAAGGATAAAGCAAGTAACTAGAAGTAATCTACCTACTCAAATGTCTTTCTTATGCATTTTCTATTCCTTTGACATTGTTGTCTTACCATTGATTTGGTAAGCAACCCTATCTTTGGATGTAAGCGGGACAGGCGTGGGTCATCGTATAACCATGATTAGCAATGTTGCAAAGTATCTTAGCATTTTTGAGGGACCAAGATCATTTTATAAGGCAACTTTGAATAGCGTCATCGAGGGACTATGATCTTATATTTGTTTGTTTTGCCAAGATACTTTGCATGCGTAATATGGCTATTTTTTGTACAAGGCAACCAAGTGGAGAAAACCTAAGGATGCTTGTGTGCAAGTGTGTTATTGTCATGCTTTGATTTTGTCTTGGATTTAGGGTTTTCTATTTGCTTTGTTTTGATCTTGCCATACAAACCCTAATTACTAGCATGGTATGTAAAAGCGGTAAGTTGTGTAATTTAAAGATTACTACGCTATTACATCATTTTTATGGGAGGGGGGAATACAAATTTGAATGGGGATTTGCAATAATATAAATCTAATTAAGCTATTACAACCAAATCGAATTTGTACGAATATTGGAATAAACAAATACAATATTTAAATATGCAATATTATGTACATGCAAGAAAAAGATTTTTGTTTTGTTTTTTATGTAAAAAAGTTTTAACCTAAACCTAATAAATTTAAGGAAAAGAAATTAATTCTTGAAAATCAAAGTTAACCCTAATTTCTAATTTAAAAGAAAATAAAGATCTTTAGATATTATTTCCATGTATTTTTTTGTATTAAATAATAAATAATATTTTATGAAAAATATTTAGTTTTTGTATGTCACAATAAATATTTACAAGTATAAAAATGAAAATGAAATAAAAGATAACTTAAGTCTATTTTATTTATTTACAAATTTATTTAAGAAAAATAATTAATATATAGTTTAATAAAAATATTTTTTAATGTGAAAATAAAATAAAATAAACAAAATGCAAAATTTGTCATGTTTATATTTTTTATGATTTTATAATGTTTAAGAAAAGAATATTTTATGAAGTAAAACAAAATAAAATAAATAATTGAAAATAAATGGTCCAGGGGTGCCCTGAGTAATCAGGAGGTGTTATGTTAAAAAAAATGCTATGCCCAACATTGAAGCCCAAACCTGTAAAACAACAAAAAATGAAAATGGAAAAGTATGAAAAAAACAAAAGGTAGCGCCAAGGTTCGAACCCATGACCCGGGCCTTACCAGCGCGCTACCTTGCCACTGGGGTGGCTATACATCCGTTGATTTATATGAAATAATAAAGACATAACACAAACAATGTCCTTGCCCTGTACTTCATCTTCTTCCTCAAGCTGGCCAGAAGCTCTGTAACTTTCTCATTTCTCCATGAAAATGAAAACTTCCAACATGAAAATGGTAGTACTCATTCCCACAATTTCAACCATGTAAATCATGTAAGATAACAATAAAAAATCAAAATGAATTTTAAAAGCCCTAAATTTAAACCTAATTTTTCCAGGAACTTCAAATTCAAAATTCTCTTAACTCAGGCCAAATAAATGCAAGTTATATATATGTACAACTTCATAGCAATGATATCTACATTGTTTATTCATAAATCATGGCCAATGGATGCATGTATGAAGAGATAGAAGTTGAGATTCTTACCTCTTTCAGCTGAGATCGTGAATGGAACTTGAGTGAGATTTAGGAGGGCCTGAAGGTTGCTTTAGCTTGCTTGAACTTTCCTGAGTGTGTTCCAACCACTACGCCAAAAATGATTTTTTGTATCACCTAATTTAATAGCACTTTTAAAAAAATGCTATTAAAATGGAAAAAACACATTTATAATAACACTTTTTAATCGGGCGCTATTATATAATACAGACTATGTAATTATGATAGCACTTTGTACCAGAACGCTATTATTAAACTTCTTTAAGATAGCATTTTGTATAAAACGCTATTATTTGACTACCTATATAATAGCATTTATTAAAAAGCGCTATGTTATATATAATAATGAATTAATTAATTAATTGATAAAAAAAAAACAAAATACATTTTCAGAAAACACTATCTTCCTCACCGCCAAAACACTATCTTCCCGCATCCACTCACCGTATCCACTCACCGCCAAAACAAAACACTATCTTCCCGCATCCATTCACCGCATCCACTCACCGCCAAAAACAAAAACACTATCTTCCTCTGCTTCCTTCTTAGCCATTGATTCTCCCAACTGATTCACCGCCGTCAAATCTTCCTCTGCTTCCTTCGGTTTTCATTGATTCACCGTTGTTAGTCATTGATTTACCACCGTCATCCCTTCCTTCGGTTTTCACCCGGATCCATTCTTCAGCCATCGGATTCACCATCGATTCAGATTCAGATTCACTTCTCAAACGACACTCAAACAGAAGGAGGAAACACCGAAAAGAAAGAACAACCAAATCTCATTCTCCGTCGAACTCAACCCTTTGTCATCTCACCTACGTCGTCGTCATCCCTCTCTTCATTTGTATCCAGTAATATTTCTTTTTTCAGTTTCTGCTATCCGTTGATTCTCTGTGTTGTTTGTGAGCGTTATGATGTCTTTGTGTTGACGGATATTCGTGATTTTGAGTAGCTGTAATGAGGGTTTGTGAGGTTAAGTTGCAATTGTGAGGGTTCGTGAAATTTGAGTGATAAGGCTTGTGTTATTGATGTGTGCCTGAATGGTGAGAGATGAGCTGGTTATTGATGTGAGCAGTTGTGAGTAGTGGCATGAAGAGTAAGGTATTTGGCCATTGAATTAGTTTTAACTAAGGTCTATGTGTTGAAGTTGTGTGCAATTTTCAATTTCTAGTCCTAGTTAACCGTAAATATCAATGTTGAGAGAGATTACACGGTGGAAAGAGTTGTATTTGAGACCAGTCCATGAGTATGGTTTTGAATGAGAAGGAACTCATGTTGAGTTTATGAGAGGCGGAAGTGATATCTAGTGGGAATTGAATGATATAAGTGCTATGCCATCTGAGTTGAGTGCAGAAGAAAGAATGTAGGCATGGAAGAAGGAAGAGAAGAGAGGAATGAAGTTTTATGGAGAGCAAAAAAGTCAGTACATTGGTTGAAGATGAGTTGAAAAGTTTGTTCTAGTTTGAGTGATAAGGCTTCTGTTGTTTTGGTGTGATTTACTCACAATTAATCGATTCTTATTTTCAATCCAAGCAAAAATTGGCATTTCGTTAATGTTGGATGTTTTTTTGATTTCAGGAAAAACTTGATCAGTGGCTCTGTAGACAACAAGAGGGTGGATCAAGACTTGCAAATGTGAATCCAGCTGCTGAAGCAAATGTAAGTATTACCATTTTGTATTCAAAACCGTTCACTGCTCGATCTATCTAAATCTTCAGTTGGATTTAATTCCAGATATTTGGTGATCCAGATGCTGCTGATGTTGTATTCACAAGTGGCGCAGATATATTGGTAGTTGGAATAAATGTTACTCACCAAGTCGTATTGTCAGGTACCCCTTTGCCAAATTCATATGCACTCAGTTTTTTCATGCTTACGTAGGTATTTTGTTAAAATGACTAATCATCTCTTGGCAAATCTTATGTGGTTTAACATCTAGTTCTTCAACTGTTATGATAATTTTCTTTCCTTTTCCTTTCATGATTTATGCATCATGATCCAGCAACCTTTTATATGACTATTTTAAACTTTTATATTAATAAGTTCCCATAAATAATGTTTTCAACTCAACAGATTTCATGGATGTCTCCCTAACCAAACTAGTATTCTCGGGAGACCTTTGATTAATGGATAATATTGTGGTAGATAATAATCTATTTTCCATGGTATCACCGCACTTTTAGTATTTAATGCAGACACATGCCAAAGGCAGGGAAAGATCACCGTGTTTGGATTGAGAGAGACCGAGTTCAAAAGTTTCAACTAACTTAAATAATTTCCCCCCATGATAATTGTCAATGACTAACTCTCAAAAGTTTCAGTTGTTAAGTGAAGTTCGTGACTGGTTTTATATCTATAACTAGTTCCTATAATATTTTGAAACCCATGAAACTTTTTATTACCTTTGTGTCTCTATTGGCAGTATTTTAGCATGAAACTTGACATCGGTTGACTGCTATGAGCATGCTTCTATTTTAATTATGGTTCATGTCACTTGTCATGTTAACATTTGTTTTGGTTTACCCTCATCCGAAAAAACAAAATGACTAGGTTCTGGTCGAGAAAAGTTAGCAAGTTCAAAAGGAAAATTTGCTCAATACCTTACCGGAATCTTAGAGGTGTATTTCTCTTACCATTGTGACGCATACAACACCAATGGTATGTCTTCATTCTGCATTAAAGAGATAATATAGGCCTAATCATCCGAATTATTAATAGTTCTTTTATACAGGAGTTTACCTTCATGACCCTACATCATTGCTTGCAGTCGTTGATCCTTCACTCGTAACTTGCACAGAAGGTGCTGTTAGAGTCCAAACCAGTGGCATAACAAGGGGACTTACAATTCTCTACAGTAAACAGAAAAGGTAGAAAGCACTAGGAGTTGATAGCCCTGAAATTTATCTATATGAATGTTAATGCCATTTTATAGCAGTTCTGTCTCTCTCCAAATTTCTCAGAATAGTTTGTAAAGATGCTATGGGATTGCATTGACTCTACCAAAGAAATAGGAATTTTTCAGTGACCAACCTAGTTCTTTAGGGGAAGGAAGTAAACTTTTCGTAAATGGTTTAGGTTGTTGTTTGATAGGAGTTTAGATTGCATTAAAATTTAAATGAATTCCCCGGCCTTTTGTTTATATATTCCTTCTATTTGATTAGGAAGAGCAATTTATGTGAAGATTTCTCAGGTATGCCTAGAACATTCTGTTTCAGATAACTGTTACATTCTCAAGTACACTTCATTAGCTCTGGCCTGGCCAAAATCTACCTTGCTGGACCAAACATGATGACAGGGATAACTACAGAGATACTTCGTTGGTGAATAGAGTCTTAGCTGAACAGAGAACATAACCTGGAGTTTGCTAAGCTTGTTCCTTTTTGTATGGGCTAATGGAGGATGCTTTCCAAGGGGTTATTAAGCACCCCATAATACCCAAGTCTATATCTTAACACTGCCCACAAGAGTCGCCATTCTGGAGGCCTACTGTAGGAAACTTCGCTTGACCATTTTCAAATAGCTCATCTGTAGTTGGCCTTTTCTGAGACACCGGCAAACTAAGTCACTCAAATACTCCGCCGAGAAACTTATACTATTCAATGTTAGACTTGGGAACTCCATAATATTCAAGTCTCCGTCACCCTTTTGAGTGCAATTATTAGGGAAAATACTTTGTTATCAAGATTTTCTATCTTGTGATGACTTGTTCATTTTGTTATGAATTTTGGATCCAAATACCCTAGTTAGTTGGTGGTTAAGTTAGATCTAAGATCAAATATCATCTATGTTGTGTAGATGAGTTATTGTCGAATTGGTTGAGTTTTATCTCCCTATTGGAGCTTGGTTTAGTTTTTGGCTCTAGACATTGGTTTTTGTTTGTAATCTCAGCATGCCTAAACATCCCTGATTTTGAGGTTTGTATGAGAATGTTCTTCTGTACCTACGGGGAAATAATAGACAATATGATTAAAAATTATAATTAAAGATAGAATCAGGGTAACACCTTATTGTAGAAAATTTGGCTCTATCTCGACTTAGGTGGCTTAGACATGTGTGGAAAAGATATGTAGATGAATGCTATAAGTGTAGATCAGATGAAGGGTAGTCCAACCGTTAGAGTCATAGGAATACCTAGAAACACTGTACAAGGAACTACTAAGGAAACTTTGGGGTCAATGGTTAGGATAGAGATATGATTTATGGTTAGGAAACTTTGATCCTCGCAGGCGACCCAACCTAATATTATAAGGCTTGGTTGCTGTAATATTGAAACAAAACCTCTGAAGAACTAATGTGTTGACATGCATAGCTTGGAGAACCAATTAAATGGTTTACTCTTTTTTTAACCGGGTTTCAACACTGTAAGAGTCCAATATAATGGATGATTTAGCAAGGGGGAGTTGAACAAAAACTTCTTTGTAATAATATCTTGTCTTCATCTTGTATTGCAAGTACGGTTAACTTTGTCTTTAGGTTACCTTTACTATATGTTACCTCACTTTTCTGTCTTTTTTTTCTTTTTGCAATAAACCAGGTTTGAAGAAGTCACTAAATGGTCCAATATGCCAACAGTAAAAGTAGCTGTGACAGTTGATGCTCCTAGAGTTGTGAAATTGGTCATGGATCGTCTTGTGGCTTGAAGTAGCTATGAAGCCGTCCAAGTAACATTATTGATTACTGTCCATCTACTTAAATCGGGTTTCAATGTTTTAAACACATGACTATGCTCACTTCAAAGCTGTTTTGTTTATTCTTCGCCCTATAATTGTGTTTTGGAGCTCTCGGGCATTCCTTTTTACTTCACATTTTAGTTCAATTTCAATGTAAATTAACACTTGTATCCTAATTATTATATAATGGCACAGAGGTACTGAGTGTTCTTTTTTGGATCATGAAGGTGGTTACTACATGAGATTGTTTTGTTATCCTTTCTTATTTTTTTGGTGTTTTGTTTAGAGAATTTGATTGTATGTTTTTGGATTTGGATTGAAGTACTCATAGATGGGCATCTACAAATTTGGCTATGCAAACGCCCTCTTAATATTCTATATGTTATGATATTTGGAAACAATAGGATTTGGTAATTTAAAATGTTATTTGGTATTTGATGGATCATAATATATATGCAATGAGTAACTTAAAGCGTTATTTGTGTTGAATTGAATATAGTTATTTTATATTTACACCAAAAAAATGATTGTGTAAGAAAAAATATTGTACTGTACTTATTAAAAATATTGTACCAAATATGTACCATTTATTAGCACTTTATTTGAAAGCGCTATCAAACATATGTTATATATTAGCGCTTTTTGTTTAGAGTGCTATAAAAAAACAAACAAAAAACATGCAAAATACTGACTTTGATAGCACTTTAATTAAAACGCTATTATAAATTGGTACTTTAATAGCGCTTTTAAAGTGCTATTAAATAAGAAATATTTACAATAGTGGCGCGGTTAATAGCACTTTTAAGCGCTATCAAAAACAAAAAAAAGCGCTATTAAATAGCTTATTTAGCGTAGTGAACCCTTACCTTGCTTTGAAAGTGTCTGAAACTCTCTATCCAAGTCAACCTGAAAGCTTAGAAAACAAAAATGGCAGATGAAGGAGAAAGAGTTACAGTGCAGGGATGATGGTCTGGATCACTTAGATATGAAGTAGGTAAAGTGTTTGGATGATTGAAACTTGAAACGCACGAGCCAATTTGTGGATTGCTATGCTTATGCACAAACTGAAGGTTTGGACAATTTTTTGGTGATATGGAGTTTTGGAGTATTTCAGGACTTTTGCAATCGTGTTTCTTGTTGTAATGTGTTTGTATATTAGTATGGAAAAGGTTTCAAGTCAGCTTCTCAATAGATTTTTCAGTTCTAGACTTTTTGCACACTTTCTTGCTTTTGAAGCAAAGTGAAGGGACAAGTCTTCACATGCTTGTACTGGCATGTTTAGAGTTGGTATATGCTCTATACAAGTTGCCTTAGGTCTGTAGTACTTGTGTGTGCACAGAGGACAGGTCCAATGCTCAAGATTTGTAAAGTTGCAAAAGTGAAGCTTTTCCAAAAGGGCAATGGCAACTTTGTGCCATTTATGGAAATAAAGCTTGGATAAAGACTTTTGGGCTTGGATTAAAGCTTTTTCAACTGAGTAAGCATTAAATTATGGAGTAATAAACAAGTTTGGGACCTGTAAAGCATGGATTAGACATCATAGGTACTGATTTGAACTTTGTTCTTCATGAAATGGCTTGAAAACAAAGTGAGAAATTGCCAACTTCACCTCTTCGATTCTCCTCACTCAAAAATGATCTCAAGTAGTTCTTGGACATTTTGGAAAGCTAGAAATGTGCTATATAACTCATATTTGAAATGCATTTAAAGATACATCTTGTAAATAGGTGAAAAATTGCCATGAAGTTGGGTAAAAAACCTGCCTAAATTAGGGCAAAATTTCACTAAGTTATTTTAGTTCATGAGCATGTATTCATAAAATTAAATCTTGAGATCCAAGAATCTTTAGGGAAAAATGTGTGAGGAAAATTTGTAGATTTCATGGAGGTCTACAACTTTCATGTTGGGAATTTCCTTTGAATCATCTTCGATCATGGTGAAAAAATGGCTTAAAGTTGAGAAAAAATAAGAAATTTTCTATACTTAGAAAAATTTCTAAGTTAAGAAAATTTCAAATTTTAAAACCAAATCTTCAATCTTTGATTCCTTGATGAACACGTTTCACATTTTGACATGTTTTGATGAATTATGATCCTTGACACTTGATTTTGACCAAAAAGTCAAAGTTTGACTTTTCAGTATACAGTTGACTTTTGATCAGTTGACTGCAAATTTCATCTGTCTATCCAATGGATTTGCAATGTTTTGAGCCATGTAATTAGGTCAAGATGATACAAATGAACCCTTGAAATCATGCTTCAAATCAATTGGTCATTTGTTAGGTCAAAAATCAGAAATTGCCCTTTCTCAGCCAAAACCCTAATTTTGACTATTTTGCCCTTTTGATGATTTGATCAAATTTCTTGAGGAATTATGGTCCAAACTTGATCAAATGATACATGTGAGTATAAAATGTTGATGCGGATAAAAAATTATGAAGTTTGACTGTAAATTGGCCATGATTGACTTTTTCCCCAATACAGCTGATTTTTAGGTCAACTGTCCAATTGACTGATCAATAACATGGTTCAATGCTTGAAACTTGTCATGAGTAATATTAGGGGTCCATAATGATGTTTGAAAGTCATATGAAGCATTGATAGTCCAAAAATTCTTGTGCAATCTCAAACCCTAATTTTGGGTTAACAGTGTAAGATGAGATGTCTTGAGTTGACCAAACCCTAATCCAGTATTGAGTCAAAGAGATCTTGTGAGAATAATCTTGATAAATGAGAGGGCAAATTTTGGGGTACAACAACTTCCCCTGTTCAATCTTCTTAAACCTGAAGAGTTAGATTGGCGAGCTTTTCCATTCGTGGCTCGAAGGTGAGAGAATGATTGGACACTAGAGTGCCTAGAAATTTGCACTCGACGATGTGTAGTTGAGGGAATGGGCTTAAAGATGCCATTTGGAGAAGTGATAGAATATTGTCGGAGATGGGCTTGTAGATGACATCCAAGAATGTTTGTTGAATTGTAAGTTGTAAGCTGAAAGAATGAGTATCAGAACGGAGTCCGTGTTTGGAGCGTGTATGAAGTGTATCTGAAAGTTGATTTTGACTAAGTATCAGAACGGAATCCGTGTTTGGAGCATATCTGAACTGTATCTGGGGACTGAAACTGAATGAGTATCCGAATGGCATCCGTGTCTGGAGCGTATCCGTACTGTATCTGAAAGTTGAATCTGAATGAGTATCAGAATGGCATCTGTGTCTGGAGCGTAATTATAATGTATCTAAAAGTTGAATCTGAATGAGTATCAGAATGGCATCCGTATTTGGAGCGTATCTGAACTGTATTTGAATTTGAAATCTGAATGAGTATCAGAATGACATCCGTGTCTGGAGCGTATCCATACTGTATCTGAAAGTTAAATCTGAATGAGTATCAGAATGGCATCCGGGTTTGAAGCATATCTGAACTGTATCTGATTGCATATTGTTGATGGTAGCTGTTTAATCTTATCCTGAAAAGGGTAAAATGTTAGCTGAAACAAATTCATATTGCATGAAATGTATGATGTAATGTATTTTCTTTATCAATGTTTATGATATATGGATGCAATGTATGCACATGTGAGTTGAATTGTTGTATTGCTGTCTGTTTGAGGGAAACAGATCCTTGAATGCTGCTGAGGATATGTTGGAATTTCGTGTCTTGAAGTTGAAGTACTGACGAACTCTTGTTTGAGAGAAGTAAATTCTGTGGTGAGGGCAATGCCATGTACTGCTTGTAAGATCTGCTTGGGGAATCCTGAGAATTTGACGATTTCTACTGGGGATTAATAGTTTGAAATTTGTTCCACTAGGGATCTAAATGACGTACTGCAGGGATTGCTTATGGAATAGCCTAGAGATGTTTTCCTATCCTTTCAACCTATCAGTAATTATCTTTCTCATTTTGTTTATTTGTAAATGGTAATTATGTTCAAATGCATATGTTCATTAATGAATCATTGGACTTTTTTGCAAATAAAACACAAGTGTAAAGAAAAAGACAAATATTTTTCTGTTCTTTCAAAGAGATATCTTTGTATTGACTTTGAATAAGTATTTTGTACAAAGGAGACAAACATTTTAGTAAGAGAATGATGCCATAAAACAAAAAGAATTTATACAAAGAAATATAGCTATGTGTAATAATCCCATGGGGTTCCCATTCTGCTATAACCTTCATATCTCCGAATATTTTGTCTATTTGTTGCTTCGTCCGAAGATGATTGAATTGATCAGAAACTCCGAGTTTGTCAGTGGAGGTCAAAGCTTGTATGCAAAGTGATCCGATGGGACATAGTCATACGCTTTAACTCCCTAACTTTTTCCTGAACCACCCTTTCGGGTTTTCAGTCCACCGGGAAACCCTTTTTTTCCCAATCCGCCCTTTCGGGTTTTCAACTTGTCGGGTGTACAATTTTTTTTATTTTATCCCTAATTTTTGCCTGAACCTTTTTGGTTCGCCGGGATGCCCTAGTTTTTCCTAGGTGTGTCAACCTAGCGGGTCTCTTATGCGTAGTATATTTTGACTATGTCCGCGTTCGCAGGGTGTGGCAGGTCGTCGTCATCCATGGTGGTCAAGATCATTGCCCCACCAGAGAATATGTTCTTGATTACAAATGGTCCTTCATAGGTAGGATTCCATTTGCCCCTGGGATCACTTTGTGGTAAAATGATACGTTTGATCACTAGATCCCCAACTTGATATACTTGACGCCTGACTTTCTTGTTGAAAGCCTTGATCATCCGTTTTTGATACATTTGACCATGGCAAACAGCAGTAAGTATCTTTTCATCAATTAAGTTCAGTTGATCAAGTTGAGTATGGATCCAATCGTCTTCATTCAAACCTGCATCCTTCATAATCCTTAGAGATGGGATTTGGACCTCAATAGGCAAAACAGCTTCCATGCCATATACCAAAGAATAGGGTGTTTCCCCAATTGATGTGCGAGCTGTGGTACGGTACCCGTGGAGAGCGAATGGTAGCATCTCATGACAGTCCTTGTAGGTGACTGTCATCTTCTGTATGATATTTTTAATATTTTTATTTGCAGCTTCGACAATGCCATTCATCTTTGGCCGATATGGGGAGGAATTGTGATGCTGAATCTTGAATTGCTCGCACAAGGCGGTGATCATAGTGTTGTTAAGATTTGTACCATTATCAATGATGATTCTTTCCGGGATACCGTACCAGCAAATGAGATTTTGCTTGATGAAGCGGGCAACAACATTCTTAGTAACGGATGCGAAGGAAGCTGCTTCAACCCACTTGGTAAAATAGTCAATGGCCACTAGGATGAAGCGGTGTCCATTGGAGGCTGTAGGCTTGATCTCCCCAATCATATCTATTCCCCATATAGAAAAGGGCCAAGGAGCCGTCAAGACATTCAGAGGAACCGGAGGTACGTGCACCTTGTCAACATAAATTTGACACTTATGACAAGTCCGAGAGTGTTGATAGTAATCTGCTTCCATGGTAGACCAATAATAGCCTACCCGTAGGATTTTCTTCGCCATCGTATGCCCACTGGAGTGAGTGCCAAAAGTACCTTCATGTAATTCAACTATGATCTTTTCTGCTTCAACCTTATCCACACACCGAAGCAGAATGGAGTCATGATTACGTTTGTACAGGATGCCATTACTCAAGAAGTACTTAGCAGAGAATCTCCTTAAGAACTTCTTGTCATTGATTGAAGCTCCTTCTGGATATTCTTGAGCCTCGAGATACCTCTTGACTTCATGAAACCAAGGCTGATCCACTACCTCTTCCGTATTAATCTTGTGATAGTGTGATGGTTCATCCATTCGTTCGATGGTGATATGGGGAGCTTCATTATCCCAATTAAGTTTAAACATAGATGACATTGTGGCTAGACCGTCTGCTAGCTGATTTTCTTCTCGCGGGAAATGCTCGAAGGTAATCTCCTCAAAATGTGGTAGCAATGTTAAAACATGTTCTTTGTAAGGGATAAGGTTTGGGTGCTTAGTGTCCCATTCCCCTTTGATCTGACTGATGACCAAAGTTGAATCTCCAAACACATCTAAAGATTTGATTCCCAAATCTATGGCAGCTCTGAGACCAAAGATGCATGCTTCGTATTCCGCCATGTTGTTTGTACATTTGAAGCAAAGTCTGGAAGTAAAGGGAGTATGACACCCTTCTGAAGATATGAGTACAACGCCGATACCATTACCAAGTGCATTGGAGGCCCCATCAAAGAACAGTGTCCATCGAGATCCTTGTTCAGGTCCATCATATGGCCTGATTTCTTCACAGTTGTCTAATGTCATGATATCCTCATCTGGGAATTCAAACTTCATGGAATGATAATCTTCTACAGCTTGATGAGCAAGATGATCAGCTAGCACACTTCCCTTTATAGCTTTTTGGGTAGTATACTGTATGTCATATTCTGTTAGGATCATCTGCCATCTAGCAATTCTCCTGGACAGAGCAGGCTTTTCGAAGATGTACTTTATCGAATCCATCTTAGATATCAACAAGGTAGTATGAGTTAGCATATACTGTCTTAGCCGGCGAGCAGCCCATGCCAAAGCGCAGCAAGTTTTCTCGAGCAGTGAATATATAGTTTCACAGTTGGTAAACTTTTTGCTCAGGTAGTAAATAGCCTACTCTTTTCGGCCAGACTCGTCATGCTGCCCCAATACACACCCCATTGAGTTCTCTAAAACGGCCAGATACATGATCAGTGGTCTTCCCTCAACTGGTGGCATCAAAATAGGAGGCTCTTGTAAATACTCTTTGATTTTGTTGAAAGCAGTCTGGCATTCATCATTCCATTTGACTACTTGATCTTTCTTCAATAGTTTGAAGATTGGCTCACAAGTAGCTGTTAGGTGAGAAATGAATCTGACAATATAGTTCAGGCGTCCCAAGAATCCTCTGACTTCCTTCTCAGTACGAGGAGCGGGAATTTCTTGAATTGCTTTAACCTTGGTGGGATCGACCTCAATACCTTTGTTGCTGACGACAAAGCCTAGGAGTTTACCGAACCGTACTCCGAATGTGCACTTATTTGGATTCAACCTTAGTTTATACTTCTTCAACCTCTCAAACAACTTTTGCAAGTGATCAAGGTGCTCTTCCTCTGTTTGTGATTGGGCTATCATGTCGTCTACGTATACCTCTATTTCATGATGTATCATGTCATGAAACAAAGCTACCATGGCGCGCTGATAGGTTGCCCCAACATTCTTCAGTCCGAATGGCATCACTTTGTAGTAGAATGTGCCCCACTGTGTGACAAACATAGTTTTCTCCATGTCCTCAGGTGCCATTTTGATTTGGTTATAACCTGAGAATCCGTCCATGAAGGAAAACACTTTGTGTTGGGCCGTATTGTCAACCAGGATATCTATGTGGGGAAGTGGAAAATCATCTTTAGGGCTGGCCCTATTCAAATCTCTATAGTCCATGCACAATCGTACTTTGCCATCCTTTTTAGGCACGGGAACAATGTTGGCAACCCATTGGGGATAGGAAGTGACAGCCAAGAATCCAGCATTGAATTGTTTCATGACTTCCGCTTTGATCTTCTCTGACATGTCAGGTCTCATGTGGTGGACTTTTTGTTTTATTGGTGGACAGTCTTCTCTTGTGGGCAGACGATGTACCACGATGTCTGTATCAAGTCCTGGCATGTCTTCATATGACTAGGAAAATATCTCAACATAATCATGCAATAGCTGAATCAGACGTTCTTTGACACTAGGCTCTAGATTGGCACCCACCTTGACCTCTTTTTTATCCTCCTCGGTACCCAGGTTGACTGTATCCACAGGTTCCTCGTGAGGCTGAATGGTGCTTTCTTCTTGTTGTAGTAGTTTGGCCTGTTCCCCAGGTACTTCACAATCTTCCTCACCTTTGTCTTTGGCTTGGTAGATTAGATCTTCAGAGTCACAAAAGGCCATAGCAGTATCGTTACCCATGGGATCCGAAATGGAGGGGTACCTACATTTGTGAGTGTGGGTGTGTGTAAGGGTATAGCCATCCTTAAAGAATAAAATGTAAAAGAAAGACAATGAGCACAAAAGTTTGTATGTGAAAAACGTCCATGATTCATTGAATGTCATATGAAGATGAAATAAAAACCCTTACAAATGGACCATTGTGCCTCGGGCAAGACACAAGGTTTTAAATGTGCGAATTGTTTGTGAATATTACAAGTCCAACAGAAATGTAAAAGATAAATTACCGAGGGATGAAAGTTATTGGGAAAAAGTCTATGGCTTCCCAATTGCGAAGTCCTCGTTGATAGTAGGAAAGATCCAATCCTCCAAGCTGCAATCCTCTTCACCATCTTCTATCGCATTGACCTCTCGGTTGCTAATCTTCAAGGGTGGCCCTCCAGCACAGGCACGACGCACAGCCTTCTGAGCACTTGAAGTGAACCCTAAGCCAAACTTGTCCGATTTATATGGAATATCTGGAAGTTTCCCCCAGATGGTGCTTCCACCCTCCTCTACTACTGCCTTGGCGTCCTTTAGAGATGACATTCGTAGTGGAGGTCTTGTAATCTTGGGAATCTGGGTCGCAGTCTTGGTCACTACTACCTCTTGGGGAACCTCCTCGAAATGTTGAAAAGGGGTTTCAATGAACTCGCCGTCCAATTCCACATACCGGAAGGAATTGAGGTGGCTAATCAAATACTCTTCCTCTCTGTGGACCGTGATAATCTTTCCCTGGACCGAATATTTTAACATCTGGTGCAGTGTAGAGGTGACAACACCGACATTATGGATCCACGGTCGTCCTAGCAGACAGGAGTAAGAGGGGCGGATGTCCATTACATAGAAGTTTGAGTTGAAAGTTTGAGTCCCAACCTTTATGGGGATATCCATCTCCCCGTGCACCATCCTCTTCGAGCCATCAAATGCTCTTACAACTATGTTATTGGGTTTCAACGTCAGTCCTTCGCAGTCTAACCTGTCGAGAGCTTTCTTCGATAAAACATTCAAAGATGAGTCAGTGTTCACCAAGACATGGGCCAGATTTGTTCCTCTACATTCCACAGAGACATGCAATGCCTCGTTGTGCTTTCTTCCCCTTGGTGTCAAATCAGCATATGAGAAGCCTAGGTCGTTGTCCACCATCAAGCTGGCCACGCAATCTTGAAATTGGTCAGCCGATTTCTCTTGAGGCACATGGGCTGCCTTTAGGAATTTCACCAGGGCTTTCGCATGTGCTTCAGAACACAGCAATAATGCTAGCATGGATATTTTGGAGGGAGTTTGACCCAACTGTTCAACTATGTCGTAGTCGCTCTTCTTTATTATTCTCAGGATCTCCTCCATTTCATTCTTAGAGGTTTCGGGAATAGTCAGTGGTTGAGCCTTCGTCCGTTCAGGCTCTACTTGAATACTTTTCCCTCGAGTTTCAGCGGTAGGAGTGTTGGTAGGAATGACAGCAGGGGTTGTGTCGTCTTTATTAATAGGAGCACTTGCAGATATGATCATTGGTACGGAGGTAACCTTTGGAGCAGCCACGGGTCTAAAAACCGCCTTTAGGGGGGCAATTTCTAGAGAGAAGATTCTACCGCTTCGGGTAATCTTACTGGTTCCGGCAATATTGCTAATGTCGGAGTCTTCTTCTTCAGAGCTCATCCCTTTGGCGGATAACCTATCTTGTTTGATACTGTGGTAGTAGATGTCTCCACCGTAATTCCACGACACCATTTTGTCTGATTCATACGGGTCTGACCTAAGCATTGTGATTATAAAAGAAGTAGTTTTTGGAACCGATGTAATCCTAACGGGTCTTTTGGGGACCCTGGAAGAATTGGCGGAGATGGTTATGATTGAAATGTCTTCAACAGGAACAGGTGAAACATGAGTACTTTCAAACAAAATCTCTTTGTTGTCTATCAAGCGTTGAATGCCTGTTTTCAACAAAGGGAAAACAGTTGGTGAGGATAAGCAAAGATGGCAGTCTTCATTACAACCCGGGAATACACCGGCTTTCAACAAGTTTATCTTAATGATTGGGAGTGGAGTCAAGAGTTCATCAATTGTGGTAACAAACAAATCTTCTTCAACAGCATTGGTGTGGTGACCATGTCTAGGCATAGGAGCGGAAATGACGTTTGGCTTCTCGGGTGCATCAAACTCAATCTCTTTTGTGTCTATAAGATCTTGAATTTTGTTTTTCAAGGCCCAACAGTTGTTAGTGTCATGACCCGGACTTTCGGAATGATATGCACATCTGGCATTTGGGTGATAATGAGGGGACGCTGTGTTGGGGTTCTTTGGAGCTTCCTTCAGAGTTGTAAAATTGGATTTCAGAAGATGTGGTAAAACCTGGGCTAGAGTCATATTAATTCTAGTGAATTTCCGGACTGGCCTTTCCACCCTCGGTTGATTACTTCTTGATTGATTAGATGTATGCTTTGGGATCATAACGGACCCTACCATTAGTCGGCGTTCAGCTCTCCCTTGGTTCCTTTGTGGATAAACAGCATATACCTCCTTCTTCCCAATGAAAGGCTTTCTCACAACTGTAGAGGAAGATGAATGCTTCTGAATTTTTCCACTTTTTATGCCAGCTTCCACCCTCTCTCCGGCCAGTATTAACTCAGTAAATCCCGCATATGAGCTCCCAATCAAATGGTTGAAGAAATGGCCCGATAGAGTGCCTAAGAACATGTCCACCAACTCCCTTTCAAACAGAGGAGGTTGCACTCTCCCAGCTAGATCTCTCCATTTTTGCGCGTAATCCTTGAAACCCTCATTGGAAGCCATAGCCATACTCTGAAGTTGAGTACGGGTAGGCGCCAAATCAGCATTATACTGGTATTGCTTATAGAAAGTTGCGGCAAGATCTTCCCAATTATGGATGTTGGCCCTTTCCAATTTGTAAAACCAATCGAGTTGTGTTCCAGATAGGCTATCTTGGAAAAAATGCACCCACAGGTCTTTATCTGCAGAGTGCGGCTGGATCTTTCTCACATATGATCGGAGGTGCATCTTAGGACATGACACCCCATCATATTTTGCAAACAACGGCACTTTGAACTTCGGTGGGATCACAATTCCCGACACTAGTCCTAATTCTTCAAAGTCTAGACCTGGCACCTTTTGTATTTCCATAGCGCTTAAACACTCTTCAAGATGTCTGTACTTATCATCTGCGGGAGGATATTGTTCCTCATAGTAGTCTTCCTCTTCTTCCTCCTCTTCGGATTTTTACGGGACCGCTGTTTCTTTTCCTTTCCCCTCTCCTTCCCCGGAAGTAGTTGCGAAATTCAAGGTTCTTCTAGTCTGTCCCTGAAACCTTCTCCCCATGTTCAAAACCCCAGTGGCTTTCTTTGTTTTCTTCTTTCTTTCTTCAGCTAACAGAGTCTTAAACTCTTCTTGCCCCTTGGCCAGGGTCATGAGTAACTGTTGAAACTGCGTGTTTTGACCTTGAAGATCTTTGACTATCTGTTCGAGATCCATCTTACTGAAATAAACAGTAGAGAGATGAGGAAACTCGTTGCAAAAGACCTATTTATGTTATGATGAATGATATGTGCATATGTAATGTTTTCATGGATTTTTAAAGATTTCAAGTTCGTTTTAGACAAAAAGAAACACACGTTATATTAATAAGATAGAGTTTGAGTACATCAATTCCCCTTGGGCAAAATAATACAATACTCTAAGATAAAAAAGTAGTGCGCATCCTCTTTGGAGCTATATAGGCATTTAGAGTCTGCTCCTCATGAAGTAGCCTAGTGAGTTCCAAAACGTTATCCTCGCTTGCGTAGAATTGGGCTTCAAAAGTATCTCGCTCTCCTTTGAGCTATATCCAATCCCTTTGTAGGTCTTCAAGAGATGTGGGCATGTCAGGATGTAGGATAGTGTATGGAACTTCTCCTTCCTTAACAGGCTCAATGATCACCGGGAGAATGGAAGGATAAGGCATCATAAGACTTTGAGCGCGGGTTCATACCCACTTAAGGTAAGGCTCAAGAGGGATGGAATTCTTGTGTCCCAAATTCTTGCTATCCACCTTATTTAGCATCCTCCATGCTCGGATGAATCTCTGGCGAAGACCTTGATCGTCGTTGCCGTAGTCGAATACCAAGCCTTGAATCAACATCTCATGCGGGCCATCCCTTCGGGCATAACCAAACTGTCTTAGAGCTAAGCATGGGTTGTAGGTGATGCCTCCCCTAATTCCAAGTAGAGGGACATTAGGGAATTCCCCACAACGGTGAACAATGATAACATTCTCTTTGGATCGGGAACACCAATGAATATCTAAATGTTTGAGCGTCATTAACCTATGTGACCACCTTAATCCTTGCTCATTCTTTAAGACTGATTGGGGAAGATGAGAAATAAACCATCTTGCTAGGAGAGGAGTTCAACACATAAGGACACCTCTTTTCCTCATTGTGCGAGTGTGAAAAGAGTGTAGGATATCCCCTAGCAATGTAGGCAACGAATTGCGTGACATGAAGATTTTGACGGCGCTCACATCTATGAGTTGGTCAAGATTGGGAAACAAAACCATCCCATAGATGAGGAGAGCCACAATTTCCTCAAAGGCTTGCAAGTCTAAGGAATTCCAACAACTTTGGGCTTTCTCAAACAGAAACTTTGCTAAGAAGCCTTTGACACCACTTATAGTTTCCCAATGAGTTGTGACATCAGATGAGTGCAAGTGCAGAGCTTGAGCAATCTCTTCTGGATTTGGGTATCTTTCTGTACCGTTGAAAGGTAGTTGATTGAGAATGGGAATCCTCAATAGTTGAGAGAATTCTTCCAAAGTGGGCACAAGCTGATAGTCGGGAAATGTGAAGCAATGGTGCAAAGGATCAAAGAACTGGAAGAGCACCTTCATCATATCCTCATCTGTGTTGGAGGTGACCAAGTTGAGTATACGACCATGTCTCTCGGTGAATGGAGAGTTCTCAGGGATCCTTGAAGCTAGCTCCTTGAGTTGTGGAGGAATTCTTACAAGGTTGACTTGGATAGTTTTCCTGCAAAGTGAATCCATATCCTACAAAACAAGAACAAAGATGAATCTCCAAAATCCTTGAAATGGTTAGTAGATGTATATGATGCTCATGATGTCCATGATGTTATGTACAAGTATGCATATACAAGCAAAACAAACAAGTTCTTAGTTTAGGCTTGCATGGGGTTTTATAGGTAAGTACCCTCTTGAAGTTTAGTTGGCTTAAACCTGTCCTAGTAATAGAAACCGGGTTCTAAGGAGCTCAATATCACCAGATTGTTTTCTTGGTCATTGTTTCAGTTCAAGCCTCTTTAATGGCGACTGAAATATCCCAAGAAACCAACCCTCAATGAGTGTAGTATCCAGTATCTACCAACTTCAGACTACACCAAAGCCGGTCGTCTCACTACATCCTAAAGGCCAAGTTGGTCAAGTAAAGGGTTCTAGAAGTCCATTAGTGCTCCATGACATCACTCAGCGGGCTCATATTCTCTTTGATTAACTTAAAGGCTACCGGTACCCACAAATATGTCACACTAACATAGCTATTGCTTAGACCATGTCGGTATACCCCACACAATTTCCATAACGTATTGCTATTTACCTATAATGTATCCCAACTCCGGGTAGAGGATTTCAAACCCAAACAAAGAACCATAATGTAAAGAAAACAAGTCAAATAATGTAAGCAAATAAATGTGATCTAGCCCTAAGGTAACCCCACTTTTAGAATTTTCCCCAGCAGAGTCGCCAGTTCTGTGATACGGTGGGAGAACTGACTTGAGGGTTTTGCGTTTTATCGCAAATGTTGCGGTTAGCAAGAGTCGCCACCTACTTTTCTTTTATCCAAAAGGAAAGGTGAAAAAGCACAGGAAAGACCTTCAAGATTGTTTCTTGAGTTCGGGGGGTAGATTATGAAAAGGGAAGGTATTAGCATCCTTTTCATCCATGGTTTTCCATGGGCTCTTAGTTACTTGCTAGATCACTTGCTTTTGTTGTTTGAAATTTTGTTTGGTGTGGTTTTAAAATTATTTTGTAAAAGAGGCCAGCGTTTAGGCAACCTTTATAATGATTCTCGTTCGTAAGAATGTATACAAAGATGTTTGTTTTTTTTTTGAAAATGTTTTCAATGTTTGTAAGATGTTTTTGAAATGTGTGTGTTTGTTTTGGAAAATAGCAAGGATAGAGCAAGTAACTAGAAGTAATCTACCTACTAAAATGTCTTTCTTATGCATTTTCTATTCCTTTGACATTGTTGTCTTACCATTGATTTGGTAAGCAACCCTATCTTTGAATGTAAGTGGGACGGGCGTGGGTCATCGTATAACCATGATTAGCAATGTTGCAAAGTATCTTAGCATTTTTGAGAGACCGAGATCATTTTATAAGGCAACTTAGTATAGCGTCATCGAGGGACTATGATCTTATATTTGTTTTTTTTGCCAAGATACTTCGCATGCATAATATGGCTATTTTTTGTACAAGGCAACCAAGTGGAGAAACCCTAAGGATGCTTGTGTGCAAGTGTGTTATTTTTATGCTTTGATTTTGTCTTGGATTTAGGGTTTTCTATTTGCTTTGTTTTGATCTTGCCATACAAACCCTAATTACTAGCATGGTATGTAAAAGCGGTAAGTTGTGTAATTTAAAGATTACTACGCTATTACATCATTTTTATGGGAGGGGGGAATACAAATTTGAATGGGGATTTGCAATAATATAAATCTAATTAAGCTATTACAACCAAATCGAATTTGTACGAATATTGGAATAAACAAATACAATATTTAAATATGCAATATTATGTACATGCAAGAAAAAGATTTTTGTTTTGTTTTTTATGTAAAAAAGTTTTAACCTAAACCTAATAAATTTAAGGAAAAGAAATTAATTCTTGAAAATCAAAGTTAACCCTAATTTCTAATTTAAAAGAAAATAAAGATCTTTAGATATTATTTCCATGTATTTTTTTGTATTAAATAATAAATAATATTTTATGAAAATTAGTTAGTTTTTGTATATCACAATAAATATTTACAAGTATAAAAATGAAAAGGAAATAAAAGATAACTTAAGTCTATTTTATTTATTTACAAATTTATTTAAGAAAAATAATTAATATATAGTTTAATAAAAATATTTTTTAATGTGAAAATAAAATAAAATAAACAAAATGCAAAATTTGTCATGTTTATATTTTTTGTGATTTTATAATGTTTAAGAAAAGAATATTTTATGAAGTAAAACAAAATAAAATAAATAATTGAAAATAAATGGGCCAGGGGTGCCCTGAGTAATCAGGAGGTGTTATGTTAGAAAAAATGCTAGGCCCAACGTTGAAGCCCAAACCTGTAAAACAGCAAAAAATGAAAATGGAAAAGTATGAAAAAAACAAAAGGTAGCGCCAAGGTTCGAACCCATGACCCGGGCCTTACCAGCGCGCTACCTTGCCACTGGGGTGGCTATACATCCGTTGATTTATATGAAATAATAAAGACATAACACAAACAATGTCCTTGCCTTGTACTTCATCTTCTTCCTCAAGCTGGCCAGAAGCTCTGTAACTTTCTCATTTCTCCATGAAAATGAAAACTCCCAACATGAAAATGGTAGTACTCATTCCCAAGATTTCAACCATGTAAATCATGTAAGCTAACAATCAAAGATCAAAACGAATTTTAAAAGCCCTAAATTTAAACCTAATTTTTCCAGGAACTTCAAGTTCAAAATTCTCTCAACTCAGGCCAAATAAATGCAAGTTATATATATGTACAACTTCGTAGCAATGATATCTACATTGTTTATTCATAAATCATGGCCAATGGATGCCTGTATGAAGAGATGGAAGTTGAGATTCTTACCTCTTTCAGCTGAGATCGTGAATGGAACTTGAGTGAGATTTAGGAGGGCCTGAAGGTTGCTTTAGCTTGCTTGAACTTTCCTGAGTGTGTTCTAACCCTTACCTTGCTTTGAAAGTTTCTGAAACTCTCTATCCAAGTCAACCTACAAGCTTGGAAAACAAAAATGGCAGATGAAGGAGAAGGAGTTACAATGCAGGGATGATGGTCTGGATCACTTAGATATGAAGTAGGTAAAGTGTTTGGAAGATTGAAACTTGAAACGCACGAGCCAATTTGTGGATTGCTATGCTTATGCACAAACTGCAGGTTTGGACAGTTTTTGGTGATATGGAATTTTGGAGTATTTCAGGACTTTTGCAATCGTGTTTCTAGTTGTAATGTGTTTGTATATTAGTATGGAAAAGGTTTCAAGTCAGCTTCTCAATAGATTTTTCAGTTCTAGACTTTTTGCACACTTTCTTGCTTTTGAAGCAAAGTGAAGGGACAAGTCTTCACATGCTTGTACTGGAATGTTTAGAGTTGGTATATGCTCTATACAAGTTGCCTTAGGTCTGTAGTACTTGTGTGTGCAGAGAGGACAGGTCCAATGCTCAAGATTTGTAAAGTTGCAAAAGTGAAGCTTTTCCAAAATGGCAATGGCAACTTTGTGCCATTTATGGAAATAAAGCTTGGATAAAGACTTTTGGGCTTGGATTAAAGCTTTGTCAACTGAGTAAGCATTAAATTATGGAGTAAGAAACAAGTTTGGGACCTATAAAGCATGGATTAGGCAGCATAGGTACTGATTTGAACTTTGTTCTTCATGAAATGGGTTGAAAACAAAGTGAGAAATTGCCAACTTCACCTCTTCGATTCTCCTCACTCAAAAATGATTTCAAGTAGTTCTTGGACATTTTGGAAAGCTAGAAATGTGCTATATAACTCATATTTGAAATGAATTTCAAGATACCTCTTGTAAATAGGTGAAAAATTGCCATGAAGTTGGGTAAAAAACCTGCCTAAATTAGGGCAAAATTTCACTAAGTTATTTTAGTTCATGAGCATGTATTCATAAAATTATATCTTGAGATCCAAGAATCTTTAGGGAAAAATGTGTGGGGAAAAGTTGTAGATTTCATGGAGTTCTACAACTTTCATGTTGGGAATTTCCTTTGAATCATCTTGGATCATGGTGAAAAAATGGCTTAAAGTTGAGAAAAAATAAGAAATTTTCTATACTTAGAAAAATTTCTAAGTTAAGAAAATTTCAAATTTTAAAACCAAATCTTCAATCTTTGATTCCTTGATGAACAAGTTTCACATTTTGACATGTTTTGATGAATTATGATCCTTAGCACTTGATTTTGACCAAAAAGTCAAAGTTTGACTTTTCAGTATATAGTTGACTTTTGATCAGTTGACTGCAAATTTCATCTGTCTATCCAATGGATTTGCAATGTTTTGAGCCATATAATTAGGTCAAGATGATACAAATGAACCCTTGAAATCATGCTTCAAATCAATTGGTCATTTGTTAGGTCAAAAATTAGAAATTGCCCTTTCTCAGTCAAAACCCTAATTTTGACCATTTTGCCCTTTTGATGATTTAATCAAATTTCTTGGGGAATTATAGTCCAAACTTGATCAAATGATACATGTGAGTCTAAAATGTTGATGTGGATAAAAATTTATGAATTTTGACTGTAAATTGGCCAAGATTGACTTTTTCCCTAATACAGCTGATTTTTAGGTCAACTGTCCAATTAACTGATCAAAAATGTAGTTCAAGGCTTGAAACTTGTCATGAGTAATCTTAGGGGTCCATAATTATGTTTTAAAGTCATATGAAGCATTGATAGTCCAAAAATCCTTGTGCAATCTCAAACCCTAATTTTGGGTTAACAATGTAAGATGAGATGTCTTGAGCTGACCAAACTCTAATCCAGTCTTGAGTCAAAGAGATCTTGTGAGAATAATCTTGATAAATGAGAGGGAAAATTTTGGGGTACAATAGGGACGAACCACACATTTCACCACCACCTACTCCTGAGACACCTCTAATTTATGACCACCTTGATTCCTTCCTATCCGATGAGGAAACTGACCCTGAAACCCCTCCATTTTACCATCATTTTCCATCTCCCGGTCAGGCTGACTCAAACACCTCTATTGCTCCAGTTGCTTCTCCACCTCCCATATTTGACCAAGATCCTGCTATAAATGCTCTTCAATCCGAGCTTGATTTGTTGAGGGATGAAATCATTATTTTGAGGATCGACTTCCATTCTTTCATGGACGTGGTAGTAGAATAGTTGGACCATATTTATCAGCATGTCTACTTCGCTTCTCTTCCTAATATTCGCCGTGGCTAATTCTATTTTGGACTTACTGCATATCTTCTTTTCACATTTAAACATTGCGGACAATTTTTTGTTTAAGTGTGGGGAGAAGACTTATTAGATTAGAATTTCCATTATTTGCTGTTTTAAATTCTTAAGTACATTTTTATCATTTATTTTCAGTTATATTTTATTTTGTTTTTCCTTCGTTTACTTTTGGAATATACATTACTTTTCATTAAATTCTCTATTTTAATGTTTACATATATTTTCTATGCTTTAATATTTCCAATATATATATATGGATGTACTGCCTGCAAGTATTAAAATATATACTTTTTATTATTGAGAAGTCTGGGAGACAAATTAAATTTTTTATTATGTTCTGCACTTTGTGCCACTTGCCATACAAGCGTGATGACTGTCACGCTTCACAAATTGTTCCCGCCCGACACAAAAGCGTGCCCCTCAGCATAGAGTCAGAAACAGAAGCACTTATTTTTTAACACAGAAACCCTTATCGATTCTTGTTCTTCTCATTTTCTTCAACCCCCACTTTAAATCCATTAAACCAATTCCTATCTCACTCCCTCCATTATCATTATCATCAAAACTCACAAATTCTCATACATTATCCTCTTTGTTTTTCTCTACATATACACTCTCAAAACCCTCTTCCATTCCAAATCCCCCAAATTCTCATGCAAAACACCTAACCATCTTCTAGATTTGATTCAACTGTGGCCCATAGAAACTCACGGCCGGAACCCGACCTTTCTAGGATTACATTTCGAAATGGGGAAGCCGGAGAACACTATAGGGCTCTGTATCTCAAATTTTATCAATGCTCTGTAATCCCTACACGGTATGTTGATACTGAGTGTTTGCACAAATTAGGACTGCTTGATAGTGTCCGGTGGTTACTTAGAAACTCTGATTTAGCATTCGTCTGCACACAAAATCTTCCTACGTAAGAGTCGCTAACTTTGGAATACTTAAGTTTGTTCTCGTATAAACCGCCATGCGACGAAAGCCTGCACCTATCCGGATCATCAACTTTTAGAATATTTAACGATGGATATTCTATAACTCAAACAAATCTGAGTGATTTCTTTCGTTACCCTCGTGAGGGGGAGGTATACTACCGAATCCCTACAAAAGCAGATTGGGCATCTATAGCTTTCAGGATTTGGAAATCTATCTTTGATGAAGAACCGACCAGTTGGGAGGGACCTTATGCATCTTCTATACATAATCGGGCAATCTGATATTTTCACCGCGTCACCTCCAACACTATTTTTGGGAGGATCAATAACAACAAAGTAAATTCTAAAGAACTGTTCCTCGTGCATTATACCTTCACTCCTAACCAGAAGATCAATGCTAGTACATTCCTCTTATTGCATATCCAGTATTTATGTGCAAGAGGGCCTACAACTTTCTGCATTGGAGAGCTAGTTATCTTCATAGCACTTGGCATGCGCCTCGAAGACAGGCTAGCAAATCTTCCTCCATTGCCGCCCACATTCATTGACATTGACAACTGTCGGGTTGGACACTTGATTAAAGTCAGAGGAGATGGTAGATATAATCTTATGGTGCATAACAGAGTAGTTCTTAGTGTAATTACTGAAATGGAGCAAGGGGATGCTGAACAACAAGGTCCTTCTGAAAACATGGCAAGCACGTCCACAAGAACCAGAATAAGACGCAAAAGAGTACCGGCCTCAAATGATGACATTATGGCTGCCATCATGCAACAAGATGAGAGCGTGTAAGCTATGAAAAACAATCAAAATGCAATGTTGCAACTTATGCTAGCTATGCAAACTCAGCAACAAGAATATGACGAAAGGAATGAGCGTCGGGCTGCAAGAATGACCAAGGAGATGGCAGCTTTAACTGTACGCATGGATGATTTTCGAGAATATATATACCATGTAGGTATGCCTCATCCTCCAGTTGGACGTGATGGACGTGGACGAGCACGAGGGCAAGGAATAGGACATGATAATGAGCAGGAGTAGATCGAATTTGCCTCTCTTCCTGTTTCCTCTTTGCTTATAAGCATTGGGACACTGCTTGGTTCAAGCTTAGGGGAGTTAGTTAGTTAGGAAACACTTTACTGCTTTCTAGGTAGATTTTTCATTCCCGCTTGTATTTCCTGTAATTCAAACATCTTTGTACTTTCGAGTTCTATTATGCAAACTTCTCCGCTATTATCTAATTTCTCCACTTTCTTCAGCCATAACAAAAAAATTTGTTCGTTACTTGCATAACTTGACGCATTCAAAGAGTACATAGGTTGATCACTTTTAAGCTATATGAGAAACCTTCAGTAAAACATGCATGATGGATACCATCGTAACACTACAAATCCCCAAATTATGCTAGATCGATTTCAATACCCTTTATACTAAAACCTTAGACTTTAGTTTTAAAGTAACCCAGAGTAGTTTATTTAGCAGTCAACACCGTCTTAAACACAAACTACGTAGGGAGTCGATGAATATAAGTGAATGATCCCAAGTATTTAAAAATTCACATGCTCTACTATTAGAAAATAGGGAATGCACCAATTAAGTTAGGCGACCCTCACCCGACCACTTAATCCAACGGATGCGGAACCTACACAATTTAACATAGAAACTCATTGTCGGTTGGTTCAGAGGTGTCTGATACTGAACTTGGTTGGGAGGACTACGGTCCGATCGCCCACAACTTGAAATTTGGTGAATTGAAGGAGGTTACCACATATATGTTCCAGAACCTCATGCTTAAAAGGATCATATTCACTATCCGGCTACTCTACTATGTGCGTGTAAAGATAAAGGGGTTAATGTGATTGCGCTAGAATGGAAATGGGTGAAATTTAGAGAAAAGAATTAGGTTGAGCTATAATGGCATGACTAGAATTGGTCTGTGCAATAGGGGGCGTTTATTATTACTACTGTATCTTTTGTGTTATGTTGAGCTTAGGTTCCCGCAAAAACATTGGCGCGACCTCTTACAATTTGAATTGCATCATGTATTTTCATTTAACTCATGCTCTATTATTTTTATACTAACTATATTACTTGAGGACAAGAAAAGGTTCAAGCTTAAGGGAGTTTGATAACACAAAAAGTTATACCATTTTCTGCCCGATTTACATAGATAAATGCCCCTGCTCAATCTTCTTAAACCTAAAGAGTTAGATTGGCATGTCCGCCATTCGTGACTTGAAGGTAGAAGATGATTGAACACTTGAGTGCCCAAAAATTTGCACTCTCATGTGCAAGAGGTAACATTGTTGGTTGATTGTATCATGAATGGGCTTATAGATTCCATTTAGAGAGGTGACAGAGAGTTATCGGAGATGGTCTTATAGATTCCATCAAAAATAACTATTGACTTTAATTGGAAGAAGTATCGGAATAAATCTTTGGTTGATTTAAACTGAACCAGAGAAAGGTGCCTACTGGAAAAGCATCAGGATAAATCATTGGTCAATTTAAACTGAACTAGTAGATGTTTGTACCTAACTTTAACTGGATAAGAATCAGAATAAATCTTTGAGAGATTTAAGATGAACCATAGAAAGGTCTCGATTATCTTTAACTTGATAAGAATCAGAATAAATCTTTGGTTGATTTAAACTGAACTAGAAAAAAGTGTCTACTGGAAAAGAATCAGGATAAATCATTGGTCGATTTAAACTAAACCAGCATAGGTCTTGAGTGTCTTTAACTGGATAAGAATCAGAATAAATCATTGAGTCGAGTTAAACTAAACCAGAGAAAGAGTCCACTGGAAAAGAATTAGGACAAATCATTGGTCGATTTAAACTGAACCAGCATAGGTCTTTAATCGTCTTTAACTGGATAAGAATCAGAATAAATCATTGAGTCGATTTAAACTGAACCAAAGAAAGAGTCCACCGAAAAATAATAAGGATAAATCATTGGTCAATTTAAACTGAACCAACAGAGGCCTTTAATCGTTTTTAACTAGATAAGAATCAGAATAAATCATTGAGTCTATTTAAACTGAACCAGAGAAAAAGTCCGCCGGAAAATAATCAGGATAAATCATTGGTCGATTTAAATTGAACCAGCAGATGTCTATAATTGTCTTTAACTGGATAAGAATTAGAATAAATCATTGAGTCGATTTAAACAGAACCAGAGAAAGAGTCCACCAGAAAAAACCAGCATAAATCATTGGTCGATTTAAACTGAACATGTAGAGGTCTTTAATTGTCTTTAACTGGATAAGAATCAGAATAAATCATTGAATCAATTTAAAATGAACCAGAGAAAGAGTCCACCAGAAAAGAATCAGGATAAATCGTTGGTCGATTTAAACTGAACCAACAGATGCCTGTAATTGTCTTTAACTAGATAAGAATCAGAATAAATCATTGAGTCGATTTAAGTTGAACCAGAGAAAGAGCCCACCAGAAAAGAATCATGATAAATCATTGGTCGATCAAAACTGAACCACCAGATGTCTATACTTGAGAATGACCTTATGAGGAAAATGATGAAATAGACCTTCGTCAGATGTAGCCTTTGAAAAGACTGTCAGGTCATATAAGTAGTTGATGATGTTTGTTGATTGATATTTCCTGAAAAGGTAAATAGTTAGTTGTATGCAACGTCATGACGTATGAAATGCATTGTGTAACAATGTTCTCAAAATAAATGAGACTGTGCTATATGCATTTCGTATGCATTTGCTATGATATTTGGTAAATGATGTATGAGTGTGACACTTTATTGAAATGCATTTGTAAATTTGATCAGCATCTTTGTCAGGGGAAAATAAATCCATGACTGTCATCGGAGATGAAGAGTTTGTGTATCTTTGATTTTCTGAGGATTGTTTCCGTTGGGGACTCCTGCTTTCTTATCTGAGGAGAATCTGCTGGGGAACATTGATTTCTGCTTTTTGCTTGAGGAAACTCTACTGGAGAATGTTAATTCCCTTGGGGAGAAAAGTTCAAGAACATTTGTCGTTCATTGCTCTGTTGGGGAGTTTATACCCTGACTGGGGATAAAAGAGATGGATAACCTTCTGGCTTGTCTAGGGAGAATAAAGTTCACTGATATCTGGCCCAACTTTAGATTCAGTAGCAAATTTCTGGGGATAGTGGCAACTTTACCGGGGAGAAGAATTTTTTCGGTGACTCGTGATAGAAGCAACACTCAAGCTGGGAGTGTCAAAATGAATTTATGCCTTGATTGTATCTGAAGATGTACTGAATGAGTATCAATATGAATCTATATCTAGATCGTATCTGAATTGTATCTAGAAGAGAATCTAGAATGAGTTACAGAATGAATCTATATTTAGATTGTATCTAAACTGTATCCGAAAGATGCATTTGAATGAGTATCAGAATGACATCCGTATCTGGATTGTATCTGAACCGTATCTGCAAGAGAATCAAGAGTGAGTGTTAGAATGAATTTATATCTAGATTTTATCTGAAATGTATCTAGAAGATGCATTTGAATGGGTATCAGAATGACATCCATATCTGGGTAGTATCTGAACCATATCTGTAAGAGAATCTGGAATGAGTATTAGAATGAATCTATATCTATATTGTATCTGAAGAAAATCTAGAATGAGTGCCAAAATGAATCTATATTTAGATTGTATCTAGACTGTATCTAAAAAATGTTGGCAATCTCTATCTGTTTGGGAACTGGCATGATGTGTGTAATGTATTGGTGTGCTTGTCGGGAGAAGATCAATACTCCTTTGTGGGGGATAATCCATGGAAGTAATTTTGTGGGGATTTGTGGAAATCTTGAACTTTGTCCTAACTCCTAGAGTCTTGAGTAAATGATGATCAGGGTGATAAGTCTTCTACTAATAGACAGGTGACGAGATGGCGAGACATAGTCGTACACTTTAATCCCTAACTTTTGCCTAGACTATCCTTTCATATTTTCAGTCCACCGAAATACCCCTTTTTGCCCAAGCCGCCTGTTCAAATTTTCGACTTACCGGGTGTACAGTTTTATTTATATATCCCTAATTTTTTCCCTAACTTTTTTAGTTCGTTGAGATGCCCTTATTTTTCCTAGGCCAGTCAACCTAGCGGGTCTTTTTTTTCTTTTTTCATGCGTAGTATTTTCCGACTATGTCCGTGTTCATCGAGTGCGGAGAATTGTCATTGTCCATAGTAGTAAGTGTTGCAGCACTTCCAAAAAATGTTTTCTTGACCGTATGTGACCCTTTGTTGGAACTCATGTTCAATGCCCCAAGTGATTCATATGGAGTTCTGCCCCTGGCTATTCGGCACTTTTGAGAGATTCCTTGAATCTTGACTTGACTGCCCCCAGATCAGTTAGACACCATGTCATGCCCCTTGATTATGAAAGGCCTATTACTGAAAATGTCTTTCCATCTGAGGTGATTTTGTTCAGTCAGAGGATTTCCGTTCATTGAATATCCGTCGTGTGAATTTCTCTACTGTCGAACAATTAGTCATCTGCAAACAATGGCATTTAAAAATTCAAAGCTTATGTCTTTCTTGAAGTTTTCAAAATGAATTTTTAGTAAACAAACATAATTTTGTAAGAATATGAATTCAACTAAGGATTTATAGTAAGCCTTACAGGAGTCAGGATACCTTTTGTAACAGTATGCTTTCAAACAAACCCATGCTTCAACTACGACTTTTAAAGGTTGTAACGTGGCCTGGTTCACAGTTTAAGAAACAAATAATAAAGGCTCAAACTTTATTTATACCCAACCCGTTCTTCGTGATGTTCTTCTAGCCCTATACTCAGTTACTTATGTGTAATTGAGTCTAGAATGATATTTTGGTGATGCTTCGGATACTGGAAGTTTATTTGAGAAGGCATTCATTTTTTGTGACATTTTTTCTGTTGTCGAGGATTCGTAACAACCTCGTTTTTTATTACTCCTACCTTTTTCTTGAACTGTTTCTTTTGTGATTACAGTCAACGGGATTCCCCCGTTTTTTTCTTAAGTCTCCTTCATTGGTTTTGACTTAACAAACTTTTCTTTTGAGAGATAATGACTGTCTACTTTACGGGGAACCATCACCGTCTTTTGATTTGGAAGGACGTTTTTTATACTATGAAGTAAAATCTTGCGACTGAATATGATTTTGAATTAACTGAGAAACTACCCTGCCCCAGGTTATGATTAAAGGTTTCAATTTATGTGAAAAAGAAAACTCCTACTTCATAGACTCAAAGGGGTTGACTAGGGATTATCTTCCTTACAATTCCACTGTTTAGGATTTGAAAAATGCATGTACATCGTCAGCAAGGTCTGTTCAAAAGCATAATGTATGAGATTATGGTATTGTTTTCGTCATCCTCCCTCTAAAGGATTATAGTTTTTAATCGAGAGTTGAATATCACAAAAGGAAGTAAAAGCATAGTATAGTGAAAACGAATGGATTAAATCAAGATAAACATATGCAATGTATTAATCAGAAGAACCAAAGTCTGATATAAAGATAAGTTTTTGAACATACAAAAAAATTATAAATAAAATTTGAATGAATACAAAGATTTTCCTCCTAAATTTGTAACATTAGATGGTGTGCCTTGCAGCCTCGATGTTTGAGGGATAACAGAAGAACTCGATCTGACCATCTTGCGTGAAATCGAAAACTCCTTCGACAATCAGGTCCTGG
Source organism: Vicia faba (assembly GCA_948472305.1). Lineage (NCBI taxonomy): Eukaryota > Viridiplantae > Streptophyta > Magnoliopsida > Fabales > Fabaceae > Vicia > Vicia faba. Next base: position 973,181,405 of record OX451738.1, read on the forward strand.
ATCTTATGTTTCAATGCCCAACAACTGTTAGTGTCATGCCCCAGATTGTTGGAGTGATACGCGTACCATAAATTAGGATTGTGATGGGAAGAAGAAGTATTGGGCTTCTGAGGAGGATCCCTCAATGTAACTAGCTTGGCCTTCAACATGTGTTGCAATGCTTGAGCCAAAGACATGTTGATTTTAGTAAATTGTCTTTTGGGTGTATTCTGCTTACATTGATTACCCTGTTGTTGTTAGCGAGGTCGTTGTTGGACTTTCGATGTAGTAGTAATCTAGGAAGACCTACTTTTTAACTAAACCAACTTCCTGTCTCATCAGAGGTTGATTAATGATTTGATCCCCCATTTTAGTCGTTCGTCCCATACGGCTGTATTCGTCCCGATGAATTTTTCTGACGAGAATTCTCAACTCTTCTTGCCCCCGAGATAAATTTTGGATAAGAGCCTTTTGACCCATCATCTTGATTCTCATCATTGCAATCTCGGCTTGCAATTGTTCCAACTGGTCATCCCTGTTGTCTTCAGGATTCTTCTTGGTCATGCTCCCAGTGAGGAGTGCTTTCAATTCCTCTTGCCTCATGGATAGGAATATTTCTTGGAACTAAGCCTCTTAAGTTTGGAGGTCTCTGACGGTCTGTTCGAGAGCCATTTTTCTTACTGAAATAAACAGCGAGAAAATGAGAAACCTGTCTTGAAAATATCTATTATGTAATGACATATATGATATGTGGATGCAATGTTTTCAAGTATCTCGTGCAATAAATACAAGAAAATGTTAGAAGTTGAATTTTAACTGCAACTTCGATTTGAAGAGCTTCATATTGTTAAACGTCCTTCTACAAGAATCAAGCTCACCATGTCAAGTGGGTCCTAGCTACTGACTCAAGGCATCGTGCTTTGACGATATTGGCTAGAGGAAAATAAATCCCATTACCCCTTGCTAGACGTCTGGTTCATCATAACCTGCATTACAGGCCCTTGAGATCCTTGAAATGGTTAAGAAAATGATATGTCAGGATTTCATGATGTTATGATGTTATGTTCGAACAATTTAATCATACACAAGCAAAACACACAAGGTCTTAGGTTTAAGCTTGCATGGAGTTTCAGGTAAGTACCCTCTTGAAGTTTAGTTGGTTCAACCTATCCTAAAAGAAGTAAATGGGTTCTAAGGAATCTTAATATCATTGATCTTTCTTTATCGAGCATTGTTTCAGCTCAAGCGATCTTTTCTCACGGCCGAAATATCCCGAAATTCTGATCTCAATGAGTGTAGTATCGAGTATCAACCAACTTCAGTCTATACCAAAGCCGATTAACTCACTACTTTCTAATGGCCAAGTTGTTCAAGTAAGGTTCTATGGTCAGTTAGTGCTTTATGACACCCCTCAGCGGACCCATATTCTCCTTGATTTAACTCAAGGGACACTGGTACCCACAAATATGTCACACTAAAATAGCTATCACTTCAACCATATCGATCTATTGCTACTTACCTAAAATTCCCCATATCCAGGTATAGGATCTTTACAAGAATACCCAAACAACCCTTCAAGAATAAATCAAGCATGTCAAACAAGGAAAGCATTTAAAATATAAACTATCTATAAGGTAACCCCATTTTTAGTTTTCCCCAGCAGAGTCTCCATTTATGTAATACGGTGGGAGAACTGACTTTACTGGTTTTGCATTTTATTGTAAGTATTGCGGTTAACAAGAGTCGCCACCGACTTTTATTTTATCCAATAAAGGAAAGGGTGAAAAGAATAGGAAATACCTTTTAAATATTTTGAGTTCGGGGGGTAGGTTATGAAAAGGGAAGGTGTTAGCATCCTTTCTATCCGTAGTTATCTACGGGCTCTTAGTTTCTAGCTCACTTTGAAAATGCTTTTTTGTGTAAGTGTATTTTTGAAAATATTTTTGAAAAGACACCTTAGTGCGGCGAACTTTGTAATGATTCTTGTATCATTGAGAATGCATACAAAGGGTTTTTTGTCTTTAAACATATTTAGAAAGGGAGAGTGTATGTGTGAGAATTTTTTTTTATCTTGTGAGCAAGCAACTAAGACTTGTTTACCTACTCGAATGGTCTTTGTTCTTTTCCTCATTTCCTTTAGATGGTGTTATCATACCATTAGTTGGTAGGAAGCCCTATCATTGGATGTTTTGAGGGATAGGCGCTGGTCATCGTACAATCACGAAGGCAACTCGTAAGACGCTTTAGCAATTTTATCATAAGGGACTAGATCGTTTACCGAAGGCAACATCGAAAGGGTCATTGAGGGGCTACGATCTTTTTGTATTGGAGGGACTTTGCTAAAGCATCCCCACGTTTGAGGGACATGACTGTTTTAAATCCGAAGGCAACAAGTGAGGGTCACCCTAGAGGTGTGCGGGTGCGAAGTGTGTTGTGTTTGTTATTTTTATCTTAGATGTTAGGTTTTATACTGTTTATTTTTAAGTCTTGACATGCAATACCTATTAGCATACATCTTGCAGTTAAATATATACAAGGGCGGAAAAATAAAAATGCGGAAATTAAACTACGCTATTACATCGCTTTGGGATGGGGGGAATACAAACTAGAATGGGGGGAAAATATAAAGAGTCCTAGTTTAGACTATTACATCCCTTTTGTACAATTAAATAATCCATAAAAATAATTCGAATTAAGCAAACAAACGCGTGGAGGATAAAAGGGAAAAGATGAAAAACCATAAAAGAGTTCTAAGCATTGGAAAAATGTTTTTTTGTTGTTTTTAATTTAGAAGTATAATTAAATTACGAGAATCTAATTCTAATTAGTTAATTAATTAAAAAATGGTGATTAAATAATTAATCAAAATTAATTTAATTAATAAAAATTTAAATCTAATATTCTGTGATTTTATGATTTTATGATTTTTTATGAAAAAAGAAAAATTAATTGATTGAAGTAAAAGAAAACAAATAAATAAAGTAAAAATATATATAAATGGGTCACACTGCAAAAATAATTAGGGAGGTGCAATAAACAAAATCTCAGGCCCAAAAGAAAAAGGGCCCAGGCGCTTGGGAAATCAATGGGGATAACTTCGGGGTGCATCATGGGGACGCGCCTTTGAGGCTTTGGATCTAGCCTAATGAAATCTGATGGCCAGAAAATGAAGCACACCGCGCACGTACATGATTTGTAATGAGAAAAAATGAAGAAAAAACATAACTTGCGCCTGGATCAAACCCAAGACCAGGCAAACGAGTGTCTTATGTGCATGTGTGTTGCCACTAGGGTGGCGTGATTCATTCGTTAGTATAATCAAACAACAACATTATATTACATATTTAGTTTAAAAATATTTAAATCAAATAATGCACGTTTAGGCGGGGCCTCTTGTGTTTAAATGGGCCAATCATGACATTTCATTATACCACGCCTGTGTTAACCTCCTCTGCATTTTTCAAACCACCATGGAGGGTGGAAAACACCATCATCTCCGATGGGGGTTTTTCTTCAAAACCTGCAAAATCAATCAAACAAAAAAAAAGCAAAACTCTAGATCCAGTATATTGGATCCTGCGATCTCAGTGGTGCCATTAGTTTGGCCTAAAGACGCCTATAACAGGAGATCCGAATATTTAAACGCTTCGTGCCCTAACAATGTCACCTTCTTATTTCTGCATCAAGACTCGCATGTAAAATGTGAAATACATTCCAATGATGTATATGAACAGATTAATCTTGTCGGCAATGGTTAATAATGCTTGAGATCAAAGTTTCGAATCTTCACCACACTTACCAACCAGCGTGAATGGGAGGAGGGGTTTTGGCATGCTTCAGGCCTTTGTGAGGACTGGGTATGATTCCTGGAGGTCTCAGGAGTGTATTGATGGCTTTGGTTTGGATTGATAGCGCCTGGAAGTGAAGTTACAAATTTTGTAACTTTTCTTTTATTTTTGAGAATTTGGAGAGGGCTCTTGTATGCAAGAATTCCATCATCCTTTTGAGCTTGCATTTCTTGAGTATTTATAGGGAAGTGAAAGAGGTGGATATATATGGTAATGAATCAAAGTCATGAAGGCCTTTTTCAAACTAATATCAAACACCTTAATTTGTTTCCAAACGTGCTATATCCTTGCCTTTTTCGTTTTTAGAATGAACCTAGACATATTGTTGGCTTGCAAGAGTTTGTTGGGCTTGCAAAAGGTTTGAAATTTAAAGGTCAAAGTCTTCACACTCTATTTTCATCTTTTTATTCAATTTTATTCATTTTTAAATGAATAAAAAATCAAATAAAAGCAATAAAAATCATGAGCATGTGTGAATGTTTTTAGAGGTCCTACCACACTTATAAATATGTTTGAATATCAAAAACTAGGCCAATTAGTTCAAAATTGCAATTTTGCTCAATTTGCATTTCATGAATTTCTTCAAAATCTCCCAACTTGTGCAACTCATAACTTGCTCAATTTTCAACTTTTGAAGATAACCTTTGACTTTTTGTAAAGCTCAAGATGTCCTATACAATCTCTATGTTGATCATTTTTTGCTTTTGAAGACTTTATCTTGATGTAAGTTGCCTTGACAAAAAGTGTCTTTTGTTGACTTTTGAAAATGACCTATAATATTTTAGCCCATATCTTTCAAATGAATCATTTTTTGGATTTGCGCATATAAACAAAGTTGTAGGGAATTGAAGTTTCTTCAAAATGAGCTTTGGTTGGAGAAAAGTTGATGAAGTATCTGAAAGTTATGCCTGGTCAAAGTTCAGTTGACTTCTCCTAAGGAAACCCTAATTTGGAAATTTTTGACTTTGGATGATTTGAGAGTTTTCCTTGGGGAATCATGATAAATCCTTAAATAAATGATGAATATCACTTAAAAATGTTGATTTTGACCAAAAATATTGAAGTTTGACTGTATGCTGACCACAGTTGACTTTATGACCAATATAGTTGATTTTCAATCATCTGAGCCATTGATTGAGAAAACTTTTGAAGTAGGGCTTGAAACTTGACATGGACCTTGTTGTTGAACTATTAAGAACCATGGAAGCCACTTGAGACCTTTTTAAACAAATTTTTTTGATAAACTCAAAACCCTAATTGTAGGCCTTTGGGCTTAGGAGGAGCATTGACTGGTCAACCCTTGAGTTCCTTGAGTGTCTGAGAAGCCTTGAAAGAGTGTCTTGAGAAGAAAAAGGGAGGGAAAATCTTGGGGTACAACAATAAAGCTTCCGATTCTTCATTTATTATGTCACATTATATCTCTATTTATAGTATTTGCAGCATATTTTAGGTATTTAGTTTCAGCAAAGCTTACATGAGAAAAGGAAGAAGAATATTGGAGAAATGAAGAAGAAATGGCACTTTAGCAGCAAAAATGCAAACATTCTGTATCAGAAGCCATGCCGCCTGTCACAGGCGCATGCCGCTCATCACAAAGTCCAAAAGTGTGCCACTCGACACACTTCTTGTCCCGATTAACACATAATGAAAATACGTGCCCCACGCCACAACGCGTGACACTCACCACAGAGCATATATCAGTTACGAAAATATCTCCATGAAACGCATGATTTGCTTATTCTTATCCATGATTGAAGAACGAGGATCAAGGGAGTGTTCCTACTTTTGCTCACCATATGGAATCTATAATACCAAGACATTTACACAAATTTGTTACGTTCCCAAACCTGCTCCAAAGTTTATATTTTTTCTGCATACTGCAACATTGTTATTATTTTCCAGTTTTTCATATTTTTTCCAGTTTCATTTAGAATTTCAGTAAGCAAAGAAAACCATTACCATTAAAGCAATTTTTCTTCACATCGGAGGAATATTGCAACTTTAGTTTCTTTCTAGCTTCCAGAATCTCGTTTAGGTTTATTTGTACTTTTTCAAGATATTTTGTTCAGAAGCTAATCCTGCCGGCTTGTGGAGGATAGCATATTGCACTATTACTCATCTGTGTTTTATTTCAGGTTCAAATTTTAAATGTAGTTTATTTATTTTTACCATTCCTATGCTATTGAATGTATGTTTTTATTTTATGTTATCACGCAATAAAATTATGTTTGGCTAATTTTCCTGATACCGGTATGTGAAGTCCTAAACCAAAGGGATTCGGTAATTAATTGGCATAAATATTTTACAAAGATGCTTTTCTGGTTTTGATTTCCAATTTGGATATTAAATTGTTTTGTTACGAGAGTAAAAGACAGACTAAGGATAAAATCAAAAAGAGCGAGAGTTTGAGGTTTTAACCAGATAGTGGTGATTGAACATTAATTTTAAAAACAACGAGAGCGCTTTAAAATTAATTGGACTCTATTTTTTTTCAAAAAATAATTTTAAATTTTAAATGAAACAGCGAGAGCGCTCATTTGAGTTTAATAATATGGCTTGAATCGATAGAACGAAAGTGTGAGACAAGGGTTTTTTAAATTAATAGTTTCCACTAAAATAATGTTTTAATACTTAAAACAATGACAATGACTTATTGAATCCATGAAGTTGATAAATTACATACCGGTGTCCCGTTATGAATTATTAGATTTTATTTAATTCTCGTTTAAATCCCAACACCCTAATTTTATAATTAGCCTTAGATTTACACAGTGACCCTAGATAATAGTAGTTTGACCATCAGTCCTTGTGAGTTTGATATCTTTTAAAACTACGCGATTAGACTGTGCACTTGCAGTCACTACACACGATGGACTCTCAAAGTCGCAATCAGGTTCTTTTAAAAACAGAAAAAAATTACTTTGGAAAGAAAAATATCTCTGGAATCTCCACAGCTGTCCAATTTTTGAGTTCTTCGCCCATAGCACATTCACAGATAAAATTGGATGCTCCTTTGTCATTTCCTCTGTTAGATAACAAAGACACATGTCCACCATTCTCTACTCCTTTGATGATGAAGGTTTCCTGGATGGGAGAAAATTTCCCTTTTCCATTCTGCATAGCCTTTAACAGTTTATAGCCCAAACCAAAATAGTCTTTCTTTTAGAGTATCTCCACAAGTTTTCCCCAAACTTTAGATGTTTGATCCTACATGTAATATGGAGGGAGAACTGACTTGGGAGTTTTGCATTTTATCGCAATTGTTGCGGATAGCAAGAGTCGCCACTGACTTTTCTTTTATCCAATAAAGGAAAGGGTGAAAAGAACAGGAAAGACCTTTGAGAATTTTTCTTGAGTTCGGGGGGTAGGTTATGAAAAGGAAAGGTGTTAGCATCTTTTTCATCCGTATTTTTCTACGGGCTCTTAGTTGCTTGCTAGATCACTTGTTTTGTTTGAAAATGTGCTTTGTGGTGTGGGTTTGAAAATATTTTAAAAACGTCTTTATAATGATTCTCGTCTCTATAAGAATGCATACAAAGTGTTGGTTTTGAAAATAGTTCAAAAAGGTGTTTGTGGAAAATGTTTTTGAAAAGTGCCTTTGTAATAATTCTCATTTCTATAAGAATGCGTACAAAGTGGTTTAACTTTTGAAAATGTTTCAATTGAAAGTGTTGGTGTGAAAAACTGTTTTTGTTGTGAGCAAGCGAGCAACTATGAGTATCCTACCTAATTAAAAGGTCTTTGTTCTTTTCCTCCTCCTTTAGATGTTGCTATCTTACCATTGATTTGGTAAGAAGCCCCATCGTTGGATGTGAAGGGACGGGCGTGAGTCATTTGTATAGTCATAGAGGGCAACTTATGAGATGTTTTAGCAATGTCGTATAGGTACTAGATCGTTTACCAAAGGCAACATCGAGGGACATCGAGGGACTATGATCTTTTATCGAGGGTCTTTGCTAAAACGCCCATATTCGAGGGACATGACTATTTTTCGAGGCAACAAGTGAGATTATCCTATAGGTGCATGTGTGTGAATAATGTGTTTAATTGCATGCATTTTGTCTTTGATTTGGGTTGTCTACTTGTTGGTTTTATCTTGCCATACATCCTAATTACTAACATTTATATAAAGCAATAAAGATGAATAAAATAAATATCCTAACTATTACAACCATATTAAATAGCAAGAAAATATAAATACAAAACAAAATAAAAGAAGGGAAAATAATCTTCGATACAAGCAGAATGCACCCTTCGTTTTAACTTTCGAGGCTTCTTTCGATTTGGGCCTAGCAGTCAGCGTGAGAGACAGCTTTCGACATCCTTCTGGATACATCTTTCGATTGGGAATGTTATTGTGAGAAAGTAACCTTCGATTCACCCTTCTTGCTGCTTCTTTCGATTGGGCTTGGAAGTCAGTGTGAACACCCTTCGTTTTTCCCTTCTTGCTCCTTCGTTTGGACTATGAAGCAGAAAGGGGGCGAAGCTTGAGGCTTCATTTCCCACAAAACTTCTTCTTTCGTTTGGGGTCTGTACAAGTTAGTTTTACCATACATTTGGACAAGAAAAACAAACGAAAAGGGCAGAAACCAAAAGTAAACAAATGTCATGTACATGCTTGAAACGAAAGGGTTAAGGTCAGGGGACTTGCCTTGCTTCTGAAATTGGTGTTTCTGGACATTGAGTGATTGGACTGGATGCTCCTGGATTCGAAGGAAATAAACAAGTGTGGTGTTTATTTTACTGGATTCGAAGGTCAAGAAGAGTGGGGTTGTGTTTGTTGTTTCTGGATTCGAAGGAGAAGAACATGTGTAGTGTTTCTTCTGCTGGATTCAAAAGAAAGAAGAAAGTGTGGGGTTGCTCCTGGATTCGAAAGGGAAAAGAAACAAGTGTTGTGTTTCTAGTGTTGGATTCAAAAGGGACAGAAACAAAGGTATGGTATTTTGATTCTAGGTTTGATAATGTGTTAAGTGTTTGATGATTTTCACACAATCAAAGTTTCCAACTATCAAAAACCTCTGGATGTGTTGTCCAACCCCCTTAGATGTGTTACAAAGCCTTTTATTTATAGGTGAAGTTGTCTGAGGTTTAGGAGGGAAAACAAAAGAATTTGATAAATTGAGTATATTGTTCTTGTAGCTTTCGAGGTGCAGTCTTGTATAGCATCTTGGTGAAAGAATAGGGGAAGTATTGTAGGACTATTGTGCAGTAGTTTTGGAGTGTTGTGGCCAATATAAAAGCACAAGCATCTTTGAATATTTCCAACCTTTCATTTTGACTTCATAAGTCCAACCTTCGACCAGATACTCTCTTTAGACAACAATATATGCCTTTCGAATGGGACATCCAGGTATGTCTTGCAGGTCCTTCGAATGGGCCACCAAATACGTCCTTTGAATGGGACATCTAGGTATATCTTGTAGGTCCTTCGAATGGGCCACCAAATATGTCCTTCGAATGGGACATCCAGGTATGTCTTACAGGTCCTTAGAATGGGCCACCAAATATGTCCTTCAAATGGAACAACAATTGTGTTTCATGGTGTAGAAATTGTGTGTTGAAGATTTTCAAGGGTGGAATCAAAGTAAGCTATTTCAAAGGGAGATATTGTCCATTCAAAACTAGTATGAAAATAGTAAATGCATGAGGGAAGTTCCTGCCTTGTGATTTGAAACAAGCAGGAAATAAACCTCTGCTTCCTGAATCGAAACAAACATTGTAAGGGCCTATTGATTTGTGAGTCAAAGCAAACATGTAAAGGGTCATTGCATTAATCGAAGATTGCATGCAGCAGGCCACTTGCTTTGTGGGCGCATAGCATGAAGGGAAGCCATTTCCTTGTGCAGGAAGGCTTGCAGGAGGCCCTTACCTTGTGCATATTGGCCTAAAGGAAGTCCTGGCTTTTGTGAATCGAAGGAATCATGAAAGGGGAAAATGGATTCTGAATCGAAGGAAAGCTACACGAGGCCATTGTCCTCTGAATCGAAGGACGCTTTCAGAAGGTCATTCCCCTCTGAATCGAAAGGGACCAACATTAACCCACTAATTTTTTACTCGAAGGGAGTTTTCAGGAGGCCCTTGCCTTCTGAATCGAAGGAAGATGGTATGGAGCCACTAATATTTTTAATCAAAGGACACCAACAGGAGGCCTTTGTCTTCTGAATCGAAGGAAGCCTAGACGCCCAATCGAAGTTAGAATGAATCGAAGGAAAATTTCTTTCTTCAAAAAATCATTTTTATCTGCTTTGCCCTTTTTGCTGTTTCCTCATTAACTTGATGCTGGAAAATCCAATTGTACTTGTGCAAGCATGAATTTTTGAGAATCCTTGTGAGAAATGCCTTGAGAAAAGAGAGGGCAAATTTTGGGGTACAACAATTGTCCCTGTTCAATCTTCTTAAACTTGAAGAGTTAGATTGGCGAGCCCACCATTCGTGACTTGAAGGTGGAAGATGATTGAATACTAGAGTGCCCTGAAATTTGCACTCGATGATGTGGTGGTTGATTGGGTAGGGAATGGGCTTAAATATGCCATTTTGAGAGTTGTCGGAGATGGGATTACAGATGCCATCCATAATTGACTATTGATAGAAATTGGAAAAAGTATCAGAATAAATCTCTGGTCGATTTATGCTGAAACAATAGATGTAGTGGGATGAGTATCAGAATAATAACCATAAATGGATCGTATCTAACTCGTATCTGAAAGATGTGCTTAATGAGCATCATAATGACATCCGTATCTGGATCGTATCTGAACTGTATTTGAGAAATATGCTGAATGAGTGTCAGAATGACATCCGTATCTGGATCGTATCTGGGTTGTATTTGAGAAATGTGTTGAATGAGTATCAGAATGACATCCATATCTGGATCGTATCTGAACTGTTTCTGGAAGGGAATTTGGAGAAAGTATCAGAATGTCAGCCATGTCTGGATCACATCTGAACTGTTTCTGGAAGGGAATATGGAGTAAGTATCAGAATGTCAACCGTATCTGGATCGCATCTGAACTGTTTCTAGAAGAGAATATGGAGTAAGTATCAGAATGTCAACCGTATCTAGATCACATATGAACTGTTTCTAGAAGAGAATCTAGAGTAAGTATCATAATTTCAGTCGTATCTGGATCGCATCTGAACTATTTCTAGAAGGAATATGAGGTAAGTATCAGAATGTCAGTCGTGTCTGGATCGCATCTGAACTGTTTCTAGAAGAGAATCCGGAGTAAGTATCAGAATTACAGTCGTATCTGGATCGCATCTGAACTATTTCCAGAAGAGAATCTGGAGTAAGTATCAGAATGTCAGCCATATCTGGATTGCATCTAAACTATTTCTTGAAGGAATCTAGAGTAACTATCAGAATGTCAGCCGTATCTGGATCGCATCTGAATTGTTTCCAGAAGAGTGTATGAGAAGGAGCCCGTGTAGGATTGCTTCAGCTGGTCATGTAGATAATTTTCCTGGCTTGTTTCAGGAATTAATCTATAATCAGTTGTCCTCAGATAGTTGTCATGTCTTGTTTCAGGTATTAATCTGGAACTTGTTTTTTGTTGGTCGTAGAGATAGTTTCCCTGGTTGGTTTCGGGAATTAATCTCTGACCTTTTGAAAATTGTTAATGATAGCTATCTGTTGATTGATCTTTCCTGAAAAGGTAAAGAGTTAGCTGCATGCAATGTCATGATGTATGAAATGCATGGCGTAATGTTGTTCTCAAAATAAATGAGATTGTGCTATATGCGTTTCGTATGCATATGCTATGATGCATGAAACGTGAAATGTTGTTGGAATGTATCTTTTTCTTGGAAAATAAATCCTTGACAAATGCTGGGGAGTTTTGGGAAGTTAAATCCCGGACTACTGTTGGGGATGAAGAGTATACACACCTTCAGACCTAGTTTTAGAATGTTTCCCCTGGGGATTCCTGTTTTGTTGTTTGAGGAGAACTCCATTGGGGAATATTGATTTTGTTTGAGGGAAAACTCTGTGAGAGTGTTGATTTCCTCTTGGGAAGAAAAGTTTAGGAGTTTTAGTTGTCCGTTGCTCTACAATCGAGTTATCTCTTGATGGAAGAGAAAGGAAGTTAACGACTTGTTGGGGATAAAGAAGTTAACTGTTATTTGGTTGTCTCCCAGGATTTATAGCAACTAACTTGGGATTGTAGGAAAGTCTACTGTGGAAGAGGGGTTGTGGTCCCTGGATTTGTAGTAGTCGAAAAGACAAACTCAAGTTGGGGAATCTGTAGTTTGTTGGGGAAATAAACCATGTTGCCAATCTGCTGGAGAGGTGTTTTCCTTAAGCAGAACTCCTCGAGGATTCTTTAGATCAACTCAATTGGGGAGAAGTTTTCAGAGATTGAAACTCTGGCTGGGGATGGCCTGGATCCAACTTTATGGGGATATCCATGAATTTGGCCTGGAGGAGTTTGTACCCTTATCCGTGAAGATTATTCTGTGGGGATAACCTTATAGAGATGACTCTATGGGGACTTGACTGGGGATCCCTTTATGAAAAGGACTTCGTGGAGATTTCTCACTGCCCCAAGTAGTAAGTGTTATAGTATTTCCATAAAATGTTTGCCTGACCGTACGTAACCCTTTACTGGTTCAATGCCCCAAGTGATCCAGATGCAGACCTGCCCCTGGTTATTTAGCATTTCTTGGGAGATTTATTGGAATCTTGACTTGATTTCCCCCAGACGAGTTGGACAGTGACATGTCATGCCCCTTGCTTATAGGAGATTTTTCATTGGAAGTGTCATCCCATTTGAAGTGATTTTGTTCACTGAGAGAGTTTTTGTTCACTGGATGTTCGTCGTGTGAATTTATCTACTGACAAACAATTAGCCATATACAAACAACGATATTCAAATAATGCAAAGTTATGCTTGTCTTGATGTTTTGAAAATGCATTTTAGCAAATAAAGAATTTTGTAAGAAGATGAATTCAATTCAAGATTTGCAGTAAGCCTTACAGGAGTCAGGATACCTTTGAAAACAATATTCTTTTGAACTAACCCATGCTTCAATTAGGACTTTTAAAAGGTTGTAGCATGGTCTGGTTCACGGTTTAAGAAAACAAAGGATAAGGCTCAAAGTGTATTTGTACCCACCCGTTCTTTGCGATTTCTTCAGTCCTAAACTAAGTTAATTGCATATTTGGATTCCAATTGGATCTGGAATGACGTTTCGGTGATGGTTCGAAAATTTGGAAGTTTTATTTGTGAAGGCAGTCGTTCCTGCAACATTTTTTATGTTGTTGAGGATTTATAGCATCCTCTTTTTTATTTATTATCCCTGATTTTTGCCTGACTGTTCTTGTCTTGAGACTACAGTCAGTGGGATGTCCGAGTTTTTCTTAAGTCTCCTTCGTAGGTTTTGACTTAGTGGGATTTTCTTTTGAGAGGTAATGTCTGCCTATTTGATAGAGGACCACCGTCGTCTTTCTGATTTAGAAGGATGTTTTTTATATCACTTTTTGTGTACAAAGTGAAAGCTTACAATTGAACGCGCCCATGAATTAGCTGAGAGACCACCCTGCCCCAGTTTTGATTAAGGGTTTCAATTTGTGTGAAAATAAAATTCCTACTTCTTTGGCTCAAAGGGGTTGACTAGGGATTATCTTCCTTATAACTCCAGTGTTTAGGGTTTGGAAGGAACGCATGTACATCGTCAGCAAGGTCTATTCAAAAGCATATTGTATGAGATTATGGAAATGTTTTCGTTATCCTCCCTCTAAAGGCTTGCAACTTTTTAAAACAAGAGTTGAATATCATAAAGGGAGTAAAAAGCATAGTTTAAATATAATGAAAACAAATGGATTAATTCAAGACAAACATATGCAATGCATTAATGAAACAAAGTTTGACATTAATAGATAAGTGTTTGAACAACAAAATAGATTACAATTGAAAATTCAAAATGAAAAGGACGCTCTCAATAATTTGGAATATGAGCAGTGATCGCGTTAGGAGTAGTAGGTGGATCAAATTCAATCTCCTTGGCGTCGATCATGTCTTGAATCTTGTTTTTTAGAGCCTAACAGCTATTCGTGTTGTGTCCAGGACTATTAGAATGGTATGCACACCTTTCATTGGGATGATAAGTAGGAGCAGAAGTGTTGGGGTTCCGGAGAGGAGCCTTTAACGTAATCATCTCTGCTTTCAACATATGTTGTAAAGCTTGAGCCAATTGCATGTTGATCTTGGTGAATTGTCTTTTAGGCATGACCTCCTTACACTGATTCCCCTATTTCCGTTGTTACACTGATGCAGGATTAGAGATCAGGATTTCCCCCACATATTGGTCGTGGTTACTCTGGTTACGACCTTTTTGACCTTATGCAGCATCAGACTCTTTCTTCCTATTGAAATGTTGTTTCCCTGCACTTGAAGATGCACTCCTTTGGATTTTACCGCTTTTGATGCCAGCTTCGACTCTTTCGCCAGTAAGTATTAGCTCGGTGAACCCGACCGAGGAGCTTCCGATTAGGTAATTAAAGAAAGGTCCCATCAAAGTTCCCATAAAGATGTCAATCAGCTCCCTGTCAGTTAAGGGTGGCTTCACCCTACCAGCCAGGTCTCTCCATTTTTAGGCGTATTCTTTGAAGCCCTCGTTGGAACGCATGGTCATATTCTGCAACTGCACATGAGTTGGTGCAAGATCAGCGTTGTATTGGTACTGCTTGTAGAAAGCAGCAGCTAGATCTTCCCAAGTGTGAATGACGGTTCCTTCTAACTGATAGAACCACTCCAATTGAGTGCCAGCCAAACTTTCTTAGAAGAAATGGACCCAGAGCTTTTGATCAGTGGTGTATGGTTGAATCTTACGGATATAAGATCTCAGATGCATCTTAGGACAAGAGACCCCATCATACTTGGAAAAAGCAGGAATCTTGAATTTCGATGGGATGACCTCTCCAGAAACCAAACCCAGATCTTCAAAATCCAGACCAGGTACCCGCTGAATTTCCATGGCGCTGAGACGATCCTCCAACTGTTTGTATTTGTCATCTGCAGGAGGATACTATTCTTCATCATAGTCAGCCTCTTCTTTGTTAGACCCCAGGGTGTGATCCCCTTCTTTTTTCTGATTGTCCCTCTCAGTTGACGAATTTGTGAATTCTAGAGCTCACTCTGTTGGTCTTTTGAACCTCCTTCCCAAATTCAGGACGCCCACTGACTTCTTTGTCTCTTTCTTCTTGTCTTTGAGAAGAAGAGTCTTCAAGTCTTCTTTCCCTTTAGTCAAAGTCAGGAACATTTGTTGGAATTGAGCATTTTCTGCTTGAAGATCCTTCACTATTTATTCCATCTTATTGAAATAAACAGTAGGAAGATAAGGAAACCCGTGTGGGAGAAACCTGTCATGATATGATGCATGGTATGTGGATGCATGTTTTCAAGGATCTCGCGGGGTAAACACAAGAAGATGTTAGAAGTTGAATTTTGATCAATGGCTTTGATTGGAGAATTTCGTATCGGTGGATGTGCTTCTACGAGAATCAAGCTCACCATGTCAAGTGGGTCATAGCCCTTGACTCCTGTTACCTTGCTTTTGTCTTTGACGGTGTTTGATTAGATGAGAATAAATCCTCTTGCCCCTTGATGGACGTCTGGTTCAACATGACCCTGCATATTAGGCCCTTGAGATCCTTGATATGGTTATTGAAAATTATATGGTATGGTGTCATGATGTTATGTAGAAGTATGTAAAGCAAGCAAGTCGTTATGTACAAATAATCATATGCATACAAAGCAGACAAGTCCTTAGTTTTAGGCTTGCATGGAGTTTGTAGGTAAGTACCCTCTTGAAGCTTAGTTGGCTCAACTTGTCCTAGAAAGTAAATGGGTCCTAGGGGATCTCAATATCACTAATCTTTCTTCATCAGGCATTGTTTCAGCGCAAGCCTCTTTATTGGCGACCGAAATATCCTGAAAGTTCGACCTCAATTAGCATAGTATCGAGTATCAACTAACTTTGGACTGCACCAAAGTCGACTATCTCACTACTTCCTAATGGACAGTTTGTTCAATTAAGGTTCTAAGGTCAGCAAGAGTCGCCACCGACTTTTCTTTTATCCAATAAAGGAAAGGGTGAAAAGAACATGAAAGACCTTTGAGAATTTTTCTTGAGTTCGGGGGGTAGGTTATGAAAAGGGAAGGTGTTAGCACCCTTTTCATCCTTAGTTATCTACGGGCTCTTAGTTGATTGCTAGATCACTTGCTTTGTTTGAAAATGTGCTTTGTGGTATGGGTTTGAAAATATTTTGAAAACGTCTTTGTAATGATTCTCGTCTCTATAAGAATGCGCACAAAGTATTGGTTTTGAAAATAGTTCAAAAAGGTATTTGTGGAAGTGTTGGAGTGAAAAAATGTTTTTATTGTGAGCAAGCGAGCAACTATGAGCATCTTACCTACTCAAAATGTATTTGTTCTTTTCCTCCTCCTTTAGATGTTGATATCTTACCATTGATTTGGTAAGAAGCCCCATCGTTGGATGTGAAGGGACGGGCGTGGGTCGTTTGTATAGTCATAGAGGGCAACCTATGAGACATTTTAGCAATGTTGTATAGGGACTAGATCATTTACCGAAGGCAACATCGAGGGACATTGAGGGACTACAATCTTTTGTCGAGGGTCTTTACTTAAACGCCCATATTCGAGGGACATGACTATTTTTTGAGGCAACAAGTGAGATTACCCTAGAGGTTCATGTGTGTGAATAGTGTGTTTGATTGAATGCGTTTTGTCTTTGATTTGGGTTGTCTACTTATTGGTTTTATCTTGCCATACATCCTAATTACTAACATTTGTATATATCAATAAAGATGCAGAAAATAAATATCTTAACTATTACAACCATATTGAATAGAAAGAAAATGTAAAGACAAAACAAAATAAAAGAAGGGAAAATAAGCTTCGATCCAGGAAGAATGCACCCTTCGATTCTGCTTTTCTAGGCTTCTTTTGATTTGGGCCTAGCAGTCAGCGTGAGAGGCAGCTTTCATTCATCCTTCTGGCTACTTATTTCTATTGGGAATGTTAGTGTGATCAAGTAACCTTCGATTCACCCTTCTCACTGCTTCTTTAAATTGGGCCTAGAAGTCAGTGTGAACACCCTTCGTTTCTCCCTTCTTGCTCCTTGGTTTGGACTGTGAAGTAGAAAGGGGGCGAAGCTTGAGGCTTCGTTTCACACAAAACTGCTTCTTTCGTTTGGGGTATGTACATGTTAGTTCTACCATACATTTGGATAAGAAAAACAAACGAAAAGGGCAGAAACAAAAAGTAAACAAATGTCATGTACATGCTTGAAACAAAAGGGTTAAGGTCAGGGGACTTACCTTGCTTCTGAAATTGGTGTTTCTAGACCTTGAGTGATTGGACTGGATTCTCCTGAATTCGAAGGAAAGAAACAAGTGTGGTGTTTCTTTGACTGGGTTCGAAGGTCAAGAAGAGTGGGGTTGTGTTTGTTGTTTCTGGATTTGAAGGAGAAGAATAGGTGTAGCGCTTCTTCTGCTGGATTCGAAAGAAAGAACAAAGCGTGGGGTTGCTCCTGGATTCGAAAGGGAAAAGAAACAGGTGTTGTGTTCCTAGTGTTGGATTCGAAAGAGACAGAAACAAAGGTATGGTCTTTTGATTCTGGGTTTGATAATGTGTTAATTGTTTGATGATTTTCACACAATCAAAGTTTCCTGCTATCAAAAACCTATGGATGTGTTGTCCACCCCCCTTAGATGTGTTATGGAGCCTTTTAATTATAGGTGAAGTTGGCTGAGGTTTAGGAGGGAAAACAAAGGAATTTGAACAAATTTAGTATACTGTTCTTGTAGCTTTCGAGGTGCAGTCTTGCATAGCATTTTGGTGCAAGAATAGGGGCAGTATTGCAGGACTGTTGTGCAACAATTTTGGAGGGTTGTGGCCAGTATAGCAGCACAAGCATCTTTGAATATTTCCAACCTTTCATTTTGACTTCATAAGTCCAACCTTCGACTAGATCCTCTCTTTAGACAATAATATGTTCCTTTCGAATGGGACATCCAGGTATGTCTTGTAGGTCCTTCGAATGGGCCACCAAATATGTCCTTCGAATGGGACATTTAGGTATGTCTTGCTGGTCCTTCGAATGGGCCACCAAATATGTCCTTCGAATGGGACATCCAGGTATGTCTTGCAGTTCCTTCAAACGGGCCATCAAATATGTCCATCGAATAGAAAAACAATTGTGTGTCATGGTGTAGAAATTGTGTGTTAAAGATTTTCAAGGGTGGATTGAAGCAAGCTATTTCAAAGGGAGTATTATCCATTCGAAACTAGTACGAAAATAGCAAATCCATGAGGGAATTTCCTGCCTTGTGATTTGAAACAAGCAGGAAAGAAACCTTTGCTTCCTGAATCGAAAGAAATACTGTAAGGGGTCATTGCTTTGTGAATCAAACCAAACATGTAAAGGGTCATTGCTTCAATCGAAGCTCGCATGCAGGAGGTCACTTGCTTTGTGGGTGCTTAGCATGAATGGAAGCTATTTCCTTGTGCAGGAAGGCATGCAGTAGACTCTTTCCTTTTGCATATCGGCCTGAAGGATGTCCTAGATTTTGTGAATCGAAAGAATCATGCAAGGGGAAAATGGCTTATGAATCGAAGGAAGGCTGTAGGAGGCCATTGTCCTATGAATCGAAGGACGCTTTCAGAAGGTCATTTCCCTATGAATCGAAAGGGACAAACATTAAGCCACTAATTTCTAACTCGAAGGGAGTTTTCAAGAGGCCCTTGCCTTCTAAATCAAAGGAAGTTGGTACGGAGCCACTAATCTTTTGAATCGAAGGACACCAACAAGAGGCCTTTGTCTTCTAAATCGAAGGAAGCCTAGACACCCAATCGAAGCTAGAATGAATCGAAGGAAACTTGCTTTTCTTCAAAAAATCATTTTTATCTGCTTTTCCGTTTTTGCACTTTCCTCTTTAACTTGATGCTGGAAAATCCAATTGTACTTGTGCAAACTTGAATTTTTGAGAATCCTTGTGAGAAATGCCTTGAGAAAAGAGAGGGGAAGTTTTGGGGTACAATACTTTACAATTGTTTGTAAATCTCTCCATGATTCCATATTGGATCCAGGTTTTTAGACATTCTCTATCGGGAGTGTAACCATTGTAGCCAGTTCCAAGACTTGGAATAACGTCTCCACACGATCTTATCCTACACTAATATATCTGTAAGACTCCAAGTGTCTTATGAATATGTCTTATTCACCGTCAATTATCACCAACTTTCCTTTGACGAGGAACTTCAATTTTTGATGCAGGGTTGAGGTGACAACTCCTGCAGCGTGAATCCAAGGTGGCCCGAGCAAGCAAGTATATGTTGGTTCTATGTCCATTACCTAAAAGGTGATGTATAACATATACAGACCGATCTTTACTGAGAGATCCACATTTCCAAACACAATACTTTGAGAACCATCAAAAGATTTTACCACCATAGAACTTGGTCTTATGACAATACCGTCCATTGTGAGCTTCATCAGGCTGGTTTTTGGTAGCACGTTTAGGGAAGAGCCAATATCGGTGAGTACTCTAGATAGGCTAGTGGTACCTATCTGGATTGAAATTTGTAACACCTAGTTGTGAGCTCTATCTTATGGAGGTAACTCACTTTCATTGAAGCCTAGGCGTGTTCCTAATGTTAGATTAACCACGACTCCATCAAATTGGTTTACTGTGATATCCTTTTTAATGTGCGTATAACTTAGAATTTTCATCAGGTATTCTCGGTGTGCCTCTTAATTAATTAGTAATGAGAGTAATGAAATCTTAGTCGGGGTTTGGTGTAGCTGGTCCACCCCCTATAGTCACTTTTCTTAATCATTTTTAAGAATTCGTCAGTCTCTTGACCAGTGAATGTCTTGCTCGAAGGTTTTGGCTTTGAACTAGCTTCAGCCACATCTTTTTCCTTATTTTAAACCACAATATTATCCTTCTTTTTTTGTTCAGGACCATATATATGACAACTGCGGGTCATGCCCCTTGTTCTTGATATATTTGTAATTGCATGTTATTGGCTTGTTGATGGTTCAAGTTTAACTTTAAACCATTAACGTAAACAATAGTATTATAAGTCCACAATACGACTTTATCACTCTCATATGGGGTGGGAGACAGACCCTTGATCACCATCGTACTCTTCGGAAGCACTGGTATTGTTATTGGTGCCTTTGTTAAGCTTGGCTCTCCACATGGAATGACAAGTGGTTTCTTTGCAGAACTTGGACCTTGGAAAGGAATCACCAACGACCTTCTTGTACTCCCATTAATTTCACTTACATATCTTTCTTCAGGATAATTCCCAAAATTGGACTATCCCTTGATCCACTAATTTCTTGAAAGTGTTTTTGAAGGTGTTATTATGTTCCAATAGAAAACCATATTCCAACAAATGTTCCTTCAGGATATCTATCAGAGCTTTTACTCGTCGAGTCTCTTTAAGATTAGTGACTATCTCAATTGCGTTAACATCTGTACCACCATGTTGAGGCATGGGGTTGGTCTTGATATTTGGTTTCTCAAAATTTATGTCTTGGGAATCCAAAAAATCTTGAACCTTATGTCTGAAGGCCCAACATTTCTCTATAGTATGCCCTAGAAAATTGACATAATATTCGCACCTTGCATTTGCATCATATTTTGGTGGGAGTTCCCCAATTGGAGGAGCAAGTGGCTTCAGCTCTACCAAGGATTCCTTGAGTAAGTCTTGTAGTAATTGACTATGTGGCATAGGGAGAGGATTAAATCTTCTCAGAGGCCTGTCGAACCTATTTTGTTCTCGTGGAATAACCAATGGTTGTTGTGCTTTTGGATGTGCTAAGACAACATTAGTTTCTTCTTCCTTCTTCTTCGAGAAGTTTGGAACATGCTTCTTTGGATTATAAGGAGTACTGGATGATGCTCCTTGTATCTTGCGACTTTTCACACCTGCTTCAATTCTTTATCCAATTGTCACCAAATCAGAAAATCCGGAGGAGATGCTGCCTACCATTTTATCATAATACATGCCTTGTAGCGTACCCATGAACATGTCAACCAATTATTTTTCAAGGAGTGGTGGTTGTACTGATGCTGCCACCTCTCTCCATCGTTGATGATATTCTTTGAAAGATTCATCCTTCTTTTGGGACAAATTCTGAAGCTGCATACGATTAGGAGCCATATCCAAGTTATACTTGTATTGTCTTAGGAAGGCGTTTGCAAGGTTTTCCCATGATTTGACATGAGCTCGCTCTAAATGCATATACCAATCTAGGGATGCCTCACTCAGGCTATCTTGGAATCAGTGAATCATTAGTTTCTGATTATGGGCATAAGCATGCATCTTTCTACAGTACATGTGTAGATGGTTCCTTGGGCACGTGAGTCACTTATATTTCCAAAAGTCAGGCACTTTGAACTTTGGATGGATTACTACATATGGAACCATACCTATTTCAAGAGCATCGACGTAGAAAGCGTCATAACCCTCCATAGCCTCCAGTCTTTCTTCAAGGGCTTTATATTAATTTACTGCAACATGATCTTCAAGAGTCTTTGGTTGGGGAACTTGAGCAACTCCCTCCAAATCATGGTCTCCATATTGTATGTCTATATAGTTATCCACATGGTTAACCCGAATTGGCAAAGTGTGGGGTTCCCCCATCTTCGGAGGAGGTGGAACGAAACCTTCAGTCATAATGGTCTCTTGTTGGGAAACAATTGACTTTGTGGGACCAGATTATGGCTCATATCTTGGTTGGTGACGGCTTGATGCACCAATTATTTGGGCTACTTTTTCAAAGGCCACTTTGGGAACCTCGTCTTGTCTTGATATGATATTTTTCCAGGCGAGCAGAGCTTGACTCATGTATCCTTTCATCGAGTAGATGCTTCCTTTCACTTGTTCCAAGTCTTCTTTGAAGGCAGCTTGGTTCTCTTTGATTTTCTCCATTACTTTCTTTTGATGAGCTCTTGTTTGATATGGAGGTCGGGAAGGCATTGTGGTTTTCCCAATGATTTTACTGGAGATGATACAAAAACAATGAGTTTTTTTTATGAAATTTCTAAATGTGATGTTTGTGCTTGGATGAATGCGTATGAATATGCTAAAAATTTATTCAAATGTCTTATTCACTTGGATTCCCTTTTATTATTTATTATTTTACAGGTTTTACTTTTTACTGGTGATCACCTCAAGATAAATACACAAATGAAATACTAAAATGAAATTACTTTATTGAATAATAACCATCATCCTTGCCAAAGGGAAATACAATCCAAAAAGTGAAACAAATACTGAACGGAAAATATAGAAAGCGGGAAATAAAAACCAAATGTCAAATACTGAAAGAATAAAAAATGGGAAACTAAAAATATCCTAAGCACGCTTGCGCACTTCTTCCCTAAAACCATCAACCATCTCCCTACAAAGCTTAAGGAAGTCTTCAACGTCATTCGGAAGAGGGACCATCACGGCTTCTGCATCTCTCAAGCTTATATGAATGTCACCAATGAGGTTATTTAATAGGAAGTCAATCTTTGCATGCTTGTCTTGGTATCTCAGATACTCCTTGTATAGTGTCGGGATTATGATCTTGTTATCTTCTCCTTATTGAGCTATATTTGCATATTGCTCTTCCCAATATCTCTTTTGAGCCCCCATCTCCTTGTAAAGTTCCCTTTGTATAAAGAAATCCTTTCGGAGACCTTCTAACTCTTGGTAGACTTGTGATATTCCTCCACCTTTTGAGAGAGAAGTTCTTCTACTCTCATTTTTTCTAAGGCGTTCTCTCTCCTCTTCTTCTTGGATTTCTTGGAGGCTTGTGAGAAGGATTTGGATTTTCTCCTCTGAATCTATGGCACCTTCTGCTAATCCTTGAATTTAAGCTCTCAAATCTTCTTCTAATTTTATTTTGTCTTGCAATTCTTTATCATACCATTTCTTTAGCCTTGCAATGTCCCTGGCATCATCATCTAACCGTTTATTTTGAGTATCTAGATTGAAAGTAGCACTTAGAAATTATTTGGTTGAACGCTTTCTCTTAGACATTCTTTTTCAATTAATTCACGGTCATTATGAATCTGTTGGTCTTTCAGCACAAGTTCTTGTTGCAACTGATTTTTCTCCATAGCAAAGTCATAAAGGTCATGCTCCAAATTCTCCTTGTCTCTTTGAGCTTGCTCAAGGGCATTTTTTAGCTCTTCTATCTCCTCCACTAAAATTGGAAGAGGATCTGGTGTGTCTGGTATGTATGTAGGATTAATATAAAATGGTATTTTGACTATTTGAACCCTCTCCAAAACCCATTGAGTATAAGTCTCTCTTGCCGCCGCATTCTTCCTTCCAAATTCAGCATATTTCTTGTGTACCTTACCCCAAGCTCGGATGATCCTTGCAAGTAACTCAGGGTTGTTCTTGCCCATATCATAAAGGACCAATTGTTGAAGTTGTTCGTTGGAAGTCTTATCTTCCAAAGGATACCCAAGTTGACATAAAGCTAAAGTGGGATTATAATGAATGCATCCTCTTGTTCCAATTAGAGGAACATTGGGAAATTCTCCACAGCTAATGACAATATCACATATGTTCAGCTTCCTAGCATACCATAAAATAGAACCAGCAGTAAGAGCCCTCAAATTTTGGGACCATTCATTCTTTGTTAAGTCCTTAACCATCTAGTCCTCTTTGTAGAGGTGAGAAATGAGCCAAGAGTATAAGAGTGAAATCCAACAATTTAGCATGCCCCTCCCCTTTCCATAGCGTGTATGAAGGGTGTAGTAATCATCAGCAAGTAAAGTAGGAGTAGGATCCAGATTTAACACCTTTACAACCTAAAATACATTAATTGCCGCAAAATTAATATAGTAAATAGTATTTGGAAATAACACCAAACCAAAAATTAGAAGTGCCAAATAGTCCACACAAGCTTCCCATTCTTTCTTATCAGCAAAAGAAAGAGCCTTAGATTCTAAGTACTGCCTTTTAATACCTTGAACTTCCCCATATTTCTTGTAATTAAGTAATAAATCAGTGAAAGGTATCCCTATCTCCTTAGCTAACACTGATAGTCTGTCTAAATTCTTTGTAAGCTTCATCTTTGATCCTAGATAAATCCAAGATACTATCCAATTCTTCCAAAGTAGTGCTACTTGAAAATTTTGGAAAGTGAAATATCTCAGTGGAGGGTCGTAGAATTGAGCGAGGGAAGTGACGGCTTCCACCTGCACAGTTATCTTGGTCAACTCAAGGATATCTCCATAGCATCAAACAAACATCTTCATAGATTTCTATGTTAATTTTCCCCTAATCATTTTGATCTTCTTCATATCAAAAACCACGGTGCTAACTCAGACAATTTGTTTCTTGTTGGTGTTCATCTTTAGGATACTCACCAAAAACCTTTGATTATTTTTTTCTTAGGATTCCTGTGAATAAGATAAATAAATGAAAAAAATTATGAATATTTGAAATGCAAAATGTATGTTTATGAATGGTGATGCAATAGGTGGTGGGATTTGTGAAAGGTATCCTTAGTGGGTAGGTATTGTAGCCGTAGAAATGTTCAAGACTAAGCCATTGGATTGACTAGACTTTATACAAATCAAAAATAAAAATCGCCACCGCGCTTTATTGTTTCCAAAGGAATGGTAAAAGAGTGAATAACCCAAAAAGAGGGGGAAAGATTCAAGGTAAGGGGGTTGGTTATGCAAAGGGAAGGTATTAGCACCCTAAACATCTACGGTACTCCGCGGGAACCTCTTTGTAAAATCTGTATATTTTGGCTATAAAATGTGTTGTATATAAAATGGATGGTGGAGGTGAGAAAAGAAATATTTTTTATAATTTTTGCACCTGCCGCGGTTTCGAACCTTTAGTGTCTATGTACCACCTATCATGCAATAGGGGATCAGGGTACACGTAGTTCCTCTTTTAAAAGATTGAAACACAAGTGTGTTGGTTAATTTTAAGAGATAAGACATCATCGTCATTGTCCGTGTGGAAAACATACTTACTACCCACAATCATGAGAAAGGAGATTTTGCATCATCTCAAAGTGGAGGATATGGATTGGATTTTAAAAAATCAACAATGCCTCACTCAACACCCAAGTGGAAAATATCTTACTTTACTACATATTGTAGAAGTATAGTTGTTTACATCACTACAAGGATTGACAAGAGTCTAATCTTTTGAGAAAAGTTTTAAAGATAAAAGCCGAAGTTGCAAAATGGTTTGAAATGAGATTGGTTGACTTTTAGTCTTCTCACAAAAATGTCAAAGTATTATTAAATTGATTGGAGTTTATTTATGAAAAGATTTTAAACATGCATGGACATAAGTCCAAGTTTATTATGAAAGAGTTTAAGTTTCAAAAAAAGAAAGGTTTTCAAAGGAGGGAGAAGATTTTTTTGAAATTAAAGAAAATGGGAGGAGAAGAAGAGACTATCCTAAAGCATAAGGTAAAATCTAAGGATAAGAACCATCTAACCAACAAGAAGCCAAAACTTGACATTATTAGCCAAGATATAATTCTCATTCTTTGGATTGAAACCAAGCAAGCAAAGATACTAGACCTATTCAAATGTATTAAGTCTTCACAACAATTGGGCAGATTAACGGCTGTATACGGGTGAATTCCAGATTACAGACAAAGTATGCAATCACAAAAAACCTGCACACAAAAACAAACAAGCAACCCAATGTCTTAAGGTAAGCCTCAAGAGCTCCAGACAAAATAATCAGATAAGATCATAAGGTATCTAAGATAGACCAAGGTTTCTAATCCTAAGTCCAAGAAATAGTCCACTGCTCCATCATGCCAAGGATAGTAACCAAATAGTCCAAGTGCCATTAAAGATTTTTTAGGGTTTATGTTGGTTATTAAGTATCTTAGGAAAAGGAAAAAAGAAAAGCTCAAGTGAGCAAAGTAAAAATGACAAGAAAATAAATGTTCAAATGAGCAAAGATGAAAATGACATGAAATGTAAAATGCTAAAAAAAATAGTGCATAAAGCATAAAAGAATAAAAAGCATAAAATAAACAAGTCAATAATTAGTGGTTAGTTGGATGACCATCTTGAAACTTGCATTTAGAACTCATTAGAGGATTGGTAGAACCAAAGCCTCCACACAACAAGTTGCATTTGATTTTTGTCAAGTATATCACCCATTTGGAATTCTCATAAGTACCATTTAATGATCAACGATGTTTAAGTGATCCGCGTTGACCAAAGGTGTTGTAGATCCATTAGAGGATTGGTAGAACAAAATCCTCCATACAATGAATCTCAAGGTTATTGGATCAAAGAGATCAAATTAACATACTTGGGCTTGCAATCATAAGTTTGGGCCACGAATGATCATTTATTCGAATAGGGAAAAAATTTAGCGCTATGTTAAACAATCGTAAGTGGATTTATATAGAAGTCGCACCTATTTTGAGGTCGGTCAATAGCAATCTATGCACCATTTATTTTGAGACATGATATAGAGATCATGCTCCAACAACATTTAGTGCAAGAAGAAGGGGATAAGATGAAGAGGAATTAGGGTAAAAAGAAAACCACATTTGAATTAATATTTAAACAAACTATTATTAAAATCATTCATCCATTTTTGTGGAGTTAAACGCAACACCATGGATCCAATTATGTTAATAAAGTCTTGACCAAAAAATCAACCCAAGACAGCCAGAAAATATTCACAAAATGATATAATATTTAATATATATTAAAGGATGGAAAATGTTAAAATAAACTAAAAAAATAATGGGGAAAATATCAATAATATTCAAATTAATCAAGAAATGAAAAATAAAACCATAGAAAAATCAGAAATTGGTCCAAATATTTTTATAAAAATTTTGGGAATTTTTAAAAGTCATAAACTATTTTTAAAAATTAAAATAAATGGGTAAAATAAACAAAAATGGTAAAAAATAGTAAAGTCAAAAACAAAAATAAAATAAAGTCACCAATATTTGTCACAATATCATTGGATCATTCCATAATTTTTTCAGAATTAAAAAATGTGTAAAAGTATTTTTAAACATTTTAAACAAATCAAATAAGTGTAAAATTCATAAAAAAATAACAAAACACAAAAATAAATTGTGAAAAAATAAAAATCAGAAAAAGAATAATCAAAAATATTTTTCATAATTTTTTCAGATTTTTTGGACTAAAAATGAATTTTCTATGATTTTTTGAAATTTAAAATAATTAAAATATAAAAATCAGAAAAAGAAAATAAAAGAAAAAGATGTGGACCATTGGATGAGAGTCAAAACGCGTTAGTAATCAAATCCAAAGGATCTGGCACGCTGTGCATATCATGGTCTTTAATGAATAATCTACAGAATCATTAAATAAATCAGAGTTTGAAAATACCAAATGTCACACTTTCATTGGTTAGAAGATGACACGTTGGTCATCTTCAACCTCCAGCCCTCACGAATTGCAGGTCTCTCCAACTGTAAAATTAGAAGCTCAGACCTATGCCATTCGCTTCGTCTCTTCAAGACGAAGACAACCAAACCTTCGCGACAAATTTATACAAACTGTAACTCAAGCAATTTGGAAAGAAAGTTTTGAAAGTGGATTTGAAAATTCATGGTCAAAACGTGCTTCTAGATGAATGTAAATGTTGCGACTAGAACCAGGGCAATGAGAGAAACACAATGGTACCAAAGTTTTGAAGAATTGATGAAGGAATCTACCTATTGAAATTGAGTTGCAGAGCTCTGAAACTGGACTTCTATGGAGCAATGTGGGGCACGATTCTTGAATGTAATTGTATAGTTAGGTTCAGGGAAGATCAAGGAAGATGAATTGATGGAGAAAATGGATTGAAAAAGGCTTGAGAATAGGATTCGAAGTAGCTGAATTCTGAGTTGTGAAGCAAGTTTTGCAGGGTGATTCTGGATATCTAAGCTTGGGAAATTGAATAGGGGATGACCATCTATTTATAGGGAATCAAATGGAATGTTCAAGCGTGTGGAATGATTCAAATTGGAGGGAAATCATGTGAACCTGATACACGAGCAAAGTGTGATCTGATTTGCATCAAAACTCATCAAATCCTTGCGTTTCAAGGCTCTAATCCATTTTGGCAACTTGGTTAAACATGTTTAGATCACAAACACGTGCCAATTTGATGTTTAAAGGCCAAAACATGGATTTCAAATTCTGACTTATGGTAAAACTTCAATTCCGAGTTACCAAGTTCTGACCAATGGCATATTCACCTCAAGGGGTCTTAGGGCAAAATTCTCGATGCTTTGGAAAGATGAGGTAACAAGCTTTGTAATGGAAAAAGAATGGAATAAAATGGATGCTTGAGCTGAAAGTTACATGGAGTCAAAGTTGAAGAAAAAGGGTTGACTTTCCATACTTAGAAATATTTCAAATTCTTCTTTAAAAATGACCTGTAATCTCTTGCATCCAAACATGGCCTTGCACTTAGAATTTGCTCTTGATCAAAAAAGATGGAATGAAGTAGACCTATTGATTGACATTTTTCAATTTGAACTACTTAAAAAATCCAAAAATTGAGCAAGTTATGACTTGTTGAATTTGGCCAAAAATCATGAAATGACCTATAATCTTTTGCATTCTTAAGGAAACTTTCATCCATTTTTTCACTTTGCACATAAAAGAAGGCATGAATTACACATCCTTAGGATCATCATGAAAAAATAATAGGCTCAAGGTGATAAAAATTGACCAAGTTATAATCACTTGAAATGATATATGGAAAAATGGGGATTCATCTGGGTGACTTGTAATCTTTCTTCTTCACCAAGTTCCTTCCACATGAAAACTCCTTGGAACTTTTGAAGTGATTTGTTGGTAACTCTTTGAAGAGAAGAATGTTTTTGGAATCACTCAAAAAAATACCAAAAGATGAGCAAGATATGCCCCTTTGAAGTCTAAAACCCTAGCTCTTAGATCAAGAAAATGCTTGGTGGAACTTTGCCAAGTTTGAACAAACTTTTTGTGCCAATATTCTTCCTTTGTGAATAGAGATTTTTGAGGATGATGATGAGGACTCATGGCCACCAAAAATACTTTCATACCAATTTCAAAACAACTTCATGGTGAGGTTTGAATTTCTCAAGGTTTGACTAGGGCATGGAAATAAACTCATGAACCCATGATTCAACTTGCTAATCCTCATTACCTTTACCTACATTATTAACAAGACAAACCAATATTGTATTTGTTAATTTAGAGAGAACATCAAAGCAAAATACCCATGATCACCAAATAAAACAAGTCAAGGTGCTTGGTAATTTCTCAAAGAGCAAAGCTAAAGATAGGGAGAAGAACCAAAAGACTTAATGTGATCTTGTTAAGATTGAAACAATATGGTATGATGAAGGGATCTTAGGGGCAAAATATTGGGGTATAATAGGTACCTAGTTTCGTCCTACGGATATTCTACCCTCTCCAAATTGGTTGTTTCCTTAAGGGTATCATGGATAACACTGGAGGGAGAAGGCACAAGGGCCTTCCTTAAGTGGAGCCTCTTTGTAGACCGAGACTTTCGTCTCTTAGGACGTACAAGGTCTCACCATGAGATTTTGTTTTAGGGTTATATAAAGAGTTATTGGCCAAATCCCCAAGTCCTACCTCCAAGAGAGTATATCCCTCTAAAAGATATTCCTTAGAACTCAACCGACTCTACGCAAAGTCGTCACAAAAACTCATATGGATGTTAAACCCCCTTGGCCAATAGACGGTCCTTCTTCTAAGGTTTGATACATATATGAATTTAAATCTCACCAACAAATAAATAATATGATAACAAAGAGAGTATGAATAAATAAATAAATTAATAAATATAGAAACAAAACATGCCAAAAATAGAAAGAAACCAAAGAAACCCTAGACCTAAAAAGAGGAAAGACTCTAAACCCTAGGGTTGTTTCCCCAGTAGAGTCGCCAGTTGTCATAACTAACAAAAAATAAAGAGTCGCCACCATTAATTTTTATCCTAAGTATGGGGAATATAACAGGCAACCCTAATTCGTACAGAGATTCTAAGTTTGTAAGTCGATTAGACGAAGGAAAGGTGTTAGGAACCCTTCATCTCCCGTGTTCTCAAGGGGCTCCACTTTTAGGCTTAAGGGTAAGATGGGTATTTAGCAGCTAATGTTTCTATATATTTGAGAAAATAATTTTAGTTTTTTAGTGATGAACTCGCCTTGGTTTTAACCGCGTGCATACGTATCTCCTTGCGAAGAATCAGAGTCCAATTTCGTAGTTCGTATGTGTTTGGTTAGTTTTTTTTATGGATCGTAGAAATAATTTAGAATTATCCTTAAACTTTTTATGGGTTTGAAAATAGTGTAGTCGTAGATGAAGTTCACAGTTAATGAGAAAATATATCCACAATCCTTTTTTTGAAAATAAAGTTAAATTTGAAGTTGAGTTAGTAGAAAAGCTATTACATTTCATGGGTTAGCTGTCTTAGAAATGCATGATGAAGTTTTGCAAAATAGAGTTATAATGGTAAAAGATATTTGATGAATTTATGGAAAAGGGTTAGTATTTTAGAAAATTATTAATAAACAACTATTGTCTTGTTACTAAAAATATATTGAATATTTTTAATAATGATATAATATTTATTTATCAAAATGATTTATATGATAAAAATAATTTGATGCAAAGACATTTTAATGCAAAATAGTACAAATGATAAGAGAAAATTTGATAATTATTATTTTATAAATTAAATAAATTGAACAATAAATAAAATAAATTAAAATAAATTAAATAAATAAACTATTTAATTAAGCAAGGGGAGTGTATTTTTAGTTAGCTTAGTAAAAATAGGGGTGTTATTAGCATGGGCTTAAGCCTAATATTTTGTTTGAGTCCAATTGCACAGGGGGTGTATATTTGCGTTGAGACAGTAAAAGAGAGAGTGCCAATAAAACGGGCCTAAGCCCAGATAATGTTTGAGACCCAGTGGCCATAGTGTGGGAAGGTAAAGGGTGATATAATGCGCTAGAGATATCTGGAGCGTCTGATTCCAATCAAAGGGCCCTCAAGAGTTAATCTTAGGGCGTTGATTGGAAGTAATACAAACGAAAGGTTGAGAATGAGTGTTGACTGAGGGATCACGGTACACCAGGGCGCATTGGATAAGTCAAAGTATGCTCATCGCATGGCCATCATGAGGCCACGTGTCCAGCATCAACAAACGAAGGGAGTATTATATAAGAGAAATCATGAGCTCCAGACTCATTTTCTCTCTCTTCACAAAACCAAACACAAAGGGTCATTGGGAGGTAGAGAGAGAAGCTCTGGCTTCTCTCTAAATTTCCACCACTAGAAATCGCCTCTGCCTTGGGTGCCACCGGCTGAAAATTGTTTCCGCTGGAGGCTGCCCCAGGGCACCACCAGCTTCATACACCACCACTGTCGAAATTCAGACCTTCATCCACATAAACCCATAAAACCCATAAACCCCAACAATTTTCATATAATCTTCAAATCCCAACCCAAGTTATCATGAATCCTAACCCTATAATTCTTTGTGATCAACCCTCTTTCCTTTTCTAAACCCAAAACACACCTAAACCCAAAGAACCCTAAGAACCCTAGGGTTCTAACATGAACCATAACCCTAGAAACCCAGAAACCCCAAAAAAAATTCCAGAAACGCACAAAAACAAACGCCAATCATGCAAGCATTATTACAAACATTTTAAAACCCTGAGCTATGTTTTTCATATTACATCTCCTATCGTGAAACTGGTTATAGTTTGTTAATTCCTCTTCATCTGTTTTATCTCCTTCTTCTAATCTCCTATTTCTTTTTCTTCGCAGGTAAGGATTACAAGGGGCTTTGCTCAAAGAAATTAGGGTTCTAATGATGAACCCTAATTCTCTGTTGATGAAGAGATTTTTGCTGAAGGGTGGGGATTCGCAACAATCTTCAAGAACTCTCCAAGGGTTTTTTGTCTCCAATTTTTCGTTCTTAATCCCTTACCTTAGGTTTTAATTTATAGGCAAGGGAATTAGCAATTATAGGTTAGAATTAGGAAATATTGTTTACTGATTAGCAATTATAAGTTAGATTGATTAATGTACGATCCTAATTCGCATATTTGATTTGTAATTAGAAAATTTAGAAAGATTTGATTGAGATCTAATTGTTAGGGTTTTGCATAATCGATTATGTATTTGGACTCTGTCATTATCTACATTCACAAATCAATAGAATGTGTTTTTTCAATATTTGATTTTGGTTTGATTTGTTCTTTACAAATAATTTGAATCTTGGGCGTTGGGTATCCTGGGGATGAAGAGTCCAAAATGCAGCAATAAAATTAGGGTTACAAATCCTTGGTTGATTTCGTCAACAATTTTAGCAAAATAATAAAAATAAATCAAATAATAATTCTCAAGCTTTTGTACGTTGACCTCGGTCAATTAGGATAAAAACAATAATATAAATAACAAATAAAATGATACCAATAATTAGAAAAATAATAATATTGCTATATATAATAAAATTATTTTATCCAATGTTGAATTTTAGTCAACAACAAACGGATATTATTATGGGCTTACCCAATGGGCCATTATAATTTAGAATGATAAAACCCTTCTGATAAAAATACACCCCCTCCCTTAATGGGTTTGCTACCATATGGGCTTCTAAAATGAACTAAAAAAACAATAAACCCCTTAAATACACATGACACACCCCTCCCCACTTGAATCTTAATACACAATTTAGAATGCACTACTAATACCACTTAGACATAAGTTATTTATAATTTTACACAACAAGTAACAACACCAAGCTTAATATAAATATGGTCAACTATAATGAATTGACTATTAATCGGTAGGGCAAATTTGGGATATGACAACAACGTAGATTTAGCTAATTCCTCTTCCTTTCTTTTTCTATCAACAAGAATGGCTATCGTTCCCTCTTTAAACAAACACATTCCTTTCAATATCTTGAGATCCCCTCTCAGAGTAACACAACCCCATGGTTTCTTCTCACATTCCAGACACCAATCGTGACTAAAATCAATCAACCCTTTTCGAACCCATTGTTCATATATCTCTATGGGAGTCATTGTATTAAGATCCTCAATTGTAGGTTCTCTAGCATATCTAGCATACGCCTTAGCGGGAATTAATACATCGTCATCAATAGTTATAAATTCAACAGAACTGGCTTCAGTCATATTCACTTGATTATCATCTCAATTGTAAGTGATGGTGATCGTTCTTTCATCCATCAACCTATGAATGTCTCTTCTTACAGCAAGGCATCCACATGGGTTTCTAGAGAAGACTCCATACGCAGCATGACTGTCTCCGGCAAGAGCAAGCCTATATAAACTGGCATGCATCTGAACCAATGATTCTCTAACACACCGGATATCAAAAACTTGATACTTTCTAGGGCAATCGTCCACCATATTTACTTCATGGTCGTTTCTGTTTCTTATAATTTGAATGGTGTCTCCGTCTAGCAGATGTTGGAAGCCTCTCTTCACAAAAGAGCAACCACGACAGTCTCTACAAGATTTGACAAGAACCATAGTTGTGTCGTTCTTGACCATTCATACCGCAAAAGTTAGTGTGCATTTGTACCAGGTCTCCTCTCAATAAATAGGAATAAAAACATGGTACTTACTAGGACATCTATATACCATATTCACAACATGTTCTCCATGATTAGGTAGCAGATTAGCTTGCACATTCTGAACAACGTCACTAAATGATAAGAGACTACTTCTGACCAGTTTTTGGACTTCAATCTTCAATGGGAAACAATTTTAAGTACTATGACCTGGAGCTCCTTGGTGGAAAGCACACTGAGCATCTTCCTTGTACCAGTACAGAATGTCTTTTGGGATAGCATGTGGTGCTCTTGTCTGAACTATATTCTTTTGCAATAAACCAGGTAAGAACTCTTTATAAGTTATTGGGATCAGGTCAAAATGTGGTGCACTTCTTACTCTATTTTACTGATTGTTGTATGTTGATTGTTATAAGCCTCTTATTGAGGTTGTTGTGTGTTGTAAGCCTATTGTCGAGGCTGATGAATTTGTTGAGAGAACTATGGCTGGTAAGCTGGTATGACAGGTGTTGGATTAATGATGGGAGAAACAGTTGCAACATGTTGTTGTGGATACCTTCTTCTTGGTCTTCCGGATGATACTACATTAACATCTTGTTATTTCTTGACCCCACTTGATGAACCAACTTCTTTCGTCAACCGTCCCACACGGACAACCTCCTCGAGTTGCATTCACATATTCATCATTTCAGTTAAATCATTTGGTGCACTCACAATCATTATTTCATTGTAAAGTTGTCCCAAGG
This sequence comes from Vicia faba, assembly GCA_948472305.1. Classification (NCBI taxonomy): domain Eukaryota; kingdom Viridiplantae; phylum Streptophyta; class Magnoliopsida; order Fabales; family Fabaceae; genus Vicia; species Vicia faba. The sequence continues at coordinate 973,215,617 of OX451738.1, forward strand.
TATTTAAAAAGATTTAGGTCTTTTCCTTCTATTCTAGAGGAGGACATATTTGGGCAGAAACCTCACACCATCTTTGTGCATATTCCTTGAAGCTTTCATGTCTTTGGGGGACATATCTCGGAGTTGATCTCTATCCAGAGCCATGTCGACATAATTTTTATACTGGCAAACAAAGGCTTCACCAAGGTCTCTGAAAATATGAATTTGTGTACTATCCAAACTCATGTACCACCTGAGAGCGGCACCAGAAAAACTATATTGAAAGTAGTGGATCAAAAGTTGGTCGTTATCCGTTTGAGTTGACATTTTTCCGGCATACATAGTCAAGTGACTCTCTGGGAAAGAATCCCCTTTGTCCTTTTCAAAGTCGGGTACTTTGAATTTTGCCAGTATCTTCATAATTTGCACCAGGCACAAGTCATGAGCATTCTTTCCAAATAGGTATTTCCCACGAAGGGCTCTAAGTTCTTTTTGAATTTCTTGAAATTGGTTTTGGAAATCATCCATCCTTTCCTCAACATCTAAACATTCAGACGGTTCAGCATGGTAGGCTTGTTAATTTCCAAATGCGACAATATGTACCACTGGAGGAGGAATAGACATGATAGGAGGAGGAATAGCCCTCCCATGAGGGGGAGAAGACATTACATGTTTCATGACGAGAACTTCAACAACATGTTGGTATCCCTTAGGTATAAAGTTGAGTGGCATGCCCCAAGAATATCCATGTGGCATCTGATACTGCGGAACATTAACTAGAGCTACTGAAGCAGGAGCGGTAATAACTTAAGAGATCACAGTGGTATAAATTTGTGCTTGAGTTGAACAAGGAGATGGGGGAGTCGGTGACTGATTCTGAACAGTCACCAAATTATCCATCATAGTTGTTAATCTTTCCATTCCGGAACGAAGGGTAGTTACCTCTTCATGAAGCTCATAGTTCTCTTGTTCTAGTGTGATATCCATTCTTTTCAATGATTATCCTAAGTGCCGCTTGACTCTATTGGAGAAAGAAGGCACGAGTAAGACTCTAGAATGTGAAGACTGGATGATGAATGATGAATGATATGAGACCCAAAAAAAGTTTTTATTTGTTTTTCTTTCAAGGAACTTATTATAAACTTGCAAACAAAAAAATCTGAAAAATAGCCGAAAAACCTTATTTCATTATTCATGTAAGGATTACATTTGAAGTATACTTTCAAAAGATCCTAAAAATACAAGAGGAAAACAACTAAATCCTTGGGTCCTATAGTTTCCCATCTGAAGAAGTAAATCCTCCTCGCAGCTCGGGCCTATTGATCTTCTCTTTTTAATAATCTTCCATCTCCGTCTTCTCATTGACCAACAAATTAACAACTTTCTTCCAAGCACCGAGAGTGGGACCAACATCTATCAAGTCTTCTTGTTTCCTCTTTCTTTCCTTAGCACACTGCTTGAGCAAAGCATCCTTTTGGCGAAGTTTCTCGTCCTATTCCATAAGCCAACCATCTTGAAGAAAAAGTATGTCCTCATTGTCCTTTAACTGTCTATTTAAATCCTTTTTTTCATACTCTGAGATGTGATATTTTCCTTCCCAAGTATCTCTTTCCAATCTCATCCTAGCCAAAATTTCCTTACACTCCTCCATCGTTTCAATGGGAATGATGGAAAATGAAGTTGCAACTGGTTGAAAAGGCTTTTCAAGGGGATAAGGCATTTTAAATTTGCAAGCCCTATCATGGACCCATTGAGTAAAAGATTTAAAGGAAATGCAATGTTTCTTTCCCAAATGATCTTTACCTTTCCTTTGAATTTTATGCCAAATGATATTTTCATGGTGATGATGATGTTACAGAAGTGTAACAAGGGTTTGGACAAGTTCTAGATGATGATTATGAAGTGTTTGGATGGTTAGATTGCATAAAACTTACAAGGTTTGAGAATTTCAAAGAAATGGTTTTTTAAAGATTTAATGGAGTTTTTTTGAATGATTTATGAACTTGAGAGAGTTTGGAGGTGTTTCTAAGTTGTTAATTAGGTTGTTTGAAGTGAAAATGAGATCTCTATTTATAGAAAAAACTCAGAGTTAATGAGATGGACAAGTTCTCAAGTTGTCCAGTTATCGTATGGTTCCAAAGCAAATATCAAGTTATATCAAACTTCCATGGTTTCAAGATGAAGTACAAAGAGTTTTTGGGTGCAGAGGTCTTGCTTCCTTGTTTTAGGGTGGAGTGTGATCAGAAGGAAACAAGAGTATGGGCTAAAGAAAGACTTTGTACAAAAATCCTACTTTTCAAGAATGGCAATGGTGTCTTTCTTCCTTAAGTGGCAAGTTAATTGGACAATAGCTTGCATCACATGGATAAAGGCTCAAAAGCTTGTGTAATCTTTTGATCTTGGATAGATTTAGAGGTACTATGGCATGAAAAGTGGGATTATATAGAATGGCTTGGAGATTTGATCTTTAGGTTATCACAAAAATGACTTGTAATTCAAGTATGAAATGCCAACTTCATCTCTTCGAAAATTCCAGCTCAACTATGATAAATTCATGCTCTTGGACATTTTGGAAAGCTGGAAAATTTATCTACAACTTTCATGTTGAACACTTTTGTTGAATCAATTGGCACCTTGGTTCAAAATGGCCATGAAGTTGATTACTTTTTTAGATCAAAATTGTTTGATAAATTTATGAGTGATGGCAGAATTTCACATGCTTATATCTCTTGATTTGAGCATTTTTGGAGATCAACCCTCAATGACAAAGTTATAGAAATTTAGATTCCCTACAAATTTCATGTTAAAAGTATTCCTTGAATCAACTTGGATATTGGTGAAACTTGTCCATGAATTTAGGGCTTTTTAAGTGCAAAAACACTTGAATTTTTCAAAGTCTTCAAAAAAATTTCAACCTTTGACTTTTGTTGACTTTTATTGATTCTCTTGATTCTTGATGACAAAGTTTAATAATTTTGAATGTTTTGATGATCCTTGATCTTTAAAGTTCAATGTTGACCAAAAAGTCCAAGTATGACTTTTATGCGACAATTGACTTTTCATCAGTTGATTCCAATTTTTTCACTATCAATCAATTGTATCTTTGAAAATGTCTTGAGCCATATAATTAGTGTTGCGACTGGTTTTTAAATTAGATACGCCACTATTATTTTTATCCTAAGGAAGGGAATCTAACAGAAAACCATAATTCGCAGACAGAGATTCTAGGTTTCGGACTTCTTTAGGCGAAAGGAAGGTGTTAGGCACATTTCATCTACCTTGTTCACAAGGATACTAGGTTTTAGGTTTGAGTTGGGGAAATAAGATTTAAATTTTATTAGGGGAAAAGTGTCTTAATTTTTTAATAGGAGAACTCGCTACGATTTTGATCGTATGCCTACGTATCCTCTTATGAGGAATCAGAGTCCCAATTCGTAGTTCGTATGGGGTTGGTGTTTTTTAGGGGTAGCAAACGTACTTTGAATCACCTCGCATTTTGGTCGGGAGTAGTGATTGCGGAGATTTTGACTAAATGTGTGGTAAGTCAAAATTTGTTTGAAACCCTTTGCAAAAACAGTTGATTAGCTTATTTTATTGCGAAAAATAGTTTGTTGTTCTTTGCTTGTTTTTTAATCGTATTAACCGTAAAAGTATCTTGATTAATGCATGATAAAAAAATTATTTAATGCAAATAATATAGTAAAATAATGTATGCACATGAGTTTTAAATACAAAAATAATTTATTTATGATAACATAAATAATATCTATATGTAATAAATAATAATGATATATAAAAATATATAAAATATTAATAAAATTTAATATTACTAATAATTAATATTATTATAAAAGAAATAAATAATATATAAAAATAAAATAGAATTATATAAAAAAAATATAAAAAATAATTAATCTCGGGGGGGGGTGTAGTTTTCAATTATGAGGTAAAAGAAGGGGGTGTGAAAAACAGCCTGGCTCGGCCCAACACGCAGGGGGTGTGAATGGTTTGTTGGTTTAGTAACGTGGCAGAAAGGGGGTGCAAAAATTAATGGACTTGGCCCATTAAGTAAATTCAGAGGGGTCCGGATGATTGGGTAAGCGAGGGCGTACGTTAGTTATCATGCAGACTTGGCCTCTGGACGTCTGATCCAGATCGTGTGGATAAGATTGAAGATGCATATTAGTTATTATGGGCATGCGGGTACTGGAGTGAAATGGATAACATTGTTTTATTTTATTCATTTTACTTTTCCTTGTTGTTACAGTAACAACACTATCTTCCTCACTCTCTCGCGATATAAACCCCTCCTCTCCCTTAGCCAAACCCTAGAACCCCATCCCCTCTGGAGGTGCTACAAAACCCTAACCCGGAACCCCTTTATCGTAACCTCCTAACAAACCCAAATACAAAAAACAAAAAAAAAATCAAGCTAAGTCTATTTCCCCTTTTGCGTTTCTGTATTCTGATTTTTGAGTCTCTTCCGGTTTGCTCTTTAATCCTCTTCCCTCTCTTTTGCAGATTATGGTAGCGGTGGCAGAGATGAGCTTTTGAACATGGCGCGGTGGAGGTCAGCAAGGCCGATTAGGGTTTCGGAGATTGAAACCACAATCGGTGCTTCATTCTTCTTCAACTCTTCAAATTCTTATGGTCTCTTGATCCTCTGTATCCGTCCTCTTCAATTTTCTTTCTAGTAATCGCCCCTCCCTCCTTCTTCTGTTAATTATCCTTTTATAGGTTAATAAATTAGGGTTGTGTCAATTTACTATTACAGGTTACTTAGACTAGGTATTGTAAATCAATTAGGGATTTTTATTGTAATTTGCAAGATTTAATTTTTGTAAATTCTAGATCTGGTTTGTAGAAGATTTTTTGGATTTTGCAGTTGATTGAATTGATTCGTTTTCTCCAGCTTGTATTGTAACAAGGATTTTGGGCTTGGGTTTTTTGTAACGATTCTAACTCTGTAACAATTTAGATTTGATCCAATGAAAGAATAATTTTGGATTTGATTCAGTGTTAATATAATTTTTTCCAGATTTATTTTCAGACAAAGATTTGATTGCGTTTAAATCTTATTATGTATTATTCTGTTTTTTTTAAAATATATGATCTAAACAGTAAATGTTGATGATACAAAAACGTGCACAATCTCTCTTTCAATTGATACACTATCTGTTTTTAACATCTGGGCCTAGCACTGATTTTATTATTGGGCTTTTGCATTAAAATTTCCTTTGGTCCAGCAACAATACTTTACAGTAAGGCCATTGGACTTTAATAAAATGTTAATTAGGCTTAAGCCTTTCTAAAAAATGATCCAATCGGATTCTCTTCTAGACAACAATTTTTACTAAATGAATTATAACACTTAATGATTATAACATGTTTTTTTCTTAATAAAGAGATACATATATATATTTTTTTAACAAAATAATAATAGCAAGGAGTTTAAATGTTTTTTCCTAAAATAGTAATAAAACATCACAATTAGCTAAAATTCTAAATGGGCTTATAGATTAATAATATACCCCTCTCTCCATGCTATTTGATCCAAAATGAAATAGGCCCAATGATTTCTAATGGGTTTTTTTAATTTGAAGTCGCACCCCCTTTTTACTAACAATAACGATCCCTAAATGGGTTTTATAATTAAGCTTATTTGAAATAATTTTCCATTTTTGAATCACATGGGCCATTGGCTAACATGCTTCGTGAATGGGCCTACGGAGATATGAGTCTTTCTGATTTAGAAAGCCCCACTCTCCTGAATTAAAATACACCCCTAGTATTGGATAAAGATAGGCCATCAAATATTGTTGTACCATCTTTAATTAAATATTTCTTCTATTTTAATCTCAAAAAATAAAATCATCGAGGTAGGATAAATTTGGGGTATGAGAGCTGCCCCTATTCAATTATCTTCTAATCGAATAGCGTGAGAAAATGCGAGTCTTACGCATTCTGATTGAGAGTTTATTGAATACTTGGAATACCCCAAAATTTGTCTGACAAACATAAGGTTATACTGATATAGCATACCCTTACGAGTCTCAAGGAAGTAGGCAAAGTTGATGATGTATCGCTTACCAGGGTTTCATAACGAGGCAGATAGTCTTTGATCTTAAAAGCGCAATCTTATATGTCTTGGTTTCGCTTTAGCTTATTCATCTATTTGGAGGATGAATACAACAATAATTGACGATGCATGGCTGCTTGAAGACTGAGGCCATGGGTTCTATTCGCGAATCGCTGCGTGACGTCTGAGGCGATGGTCTAGAGTTTTGTTTTCTTTCGAGCATCGCAGCATGAAGTCTAAGGCGATGATATCTGTTACGGGATAAAGAAACACATTGTTGCATGAAGTCTTAGGCAATGGGTTAGGTTCTCAAACCACTGCGTGAAGTCTGAGGCGATAGGCTGGGTTTTGTATTTTTCGAGCATCGCTGCATGAAGTCTGAGGCGATGATCTGTGTTGTGGAATAAAGAAACACATTACTGCATGAAGTCTAAGGAAATGGGCTTGGTTCGCAAATCGTTGCGTGAAGTCTGAGGCGATAAGATGAATTTTGTTTTCAAGAATCGCTGCATGAAGTCTGAGGCGATGACCTGTGTCGTGGAATAAAGAAACACATTATTGCATGACATCTAAGGCAATGGGTTAGGTTCGCAAATTGCTGCGTGAAGTCCGAGGCGTTAAGCTAAATTTTGTTTTCGAGCATCATTGCATGAAGTCTGAGGCGATGATCTGTGTTGCGGAATAAGGGAACGCACTGCTGCATGAAGACTTAGGAAATGGGTTAGGTTCACAAATCGATGCATGAAGTTTGAGGCGATAAGCTAAATTTGGTTTTCGAACATCCCTGATTGAATTCTTAGGCGACGGTCTGTGTCGTGGAATAAGGAAACGCATTGTTGCATGAAGTCTGAGGCAATGGTTTAGGTTCTCAAATCGCTGCATGAAGTCGGAGGCGATAAGCTAAGTTTGGTTTTCGAGCATCGCTGCATGAAGTCTTAGGCGATGGTATGAACGTGTCACGGCATGAACACTTAGGTGACGGGTTGAATCGTAGGAGAAGTGTTTTGTTGGTTGACCCTTAGATAGCTAAATCAAGTGTGAGACTATTTGTTTGCTGCATGATACATGCGTATGATGTCTGATATTGAGATGTTTGGATGTATGCAAAATATATGATGTTTGACATTGATATGGAACCCTGAATATAGGTGTATTGTATGAAAAAATGTGTAGTGTATGTATGCTATGCAAAATGTATGTATGAAATATGTGTAAGATGTGTGTATGCCTTGAAATGTTATGAAGCCTATTTCTGGAATTCTCTCCTTTAAACCACTGACTTATAGTTACCAATCCCCTGACGTTGTATGTTGTGTCGTCGTAGCTTTGTTAAATTCGATTTGAATGCGGTGAAAAAGCATTAGCAAAATTTTGAAAATTGATTTTGTATTGTGAGCGTAGGTGTAGACGTAGACGTGGATAATGGCATATGCGTAGATTTGTATGTTGCAAGCGCATGCGTAAACGTATGTATTGGCATATGTGTATCCTTTTATGTTGTAAGCGCAGGCGTAGACGTGGACATGTGTATAGAATTTTCAGGAGTACACATGTGCGTGGATGCATGTGCAGACGTAGACTTTGTGTTGCAAGTGTAGGCATAGGCGCTGACATGTGTTTGGATGTAGACTTTGTGTACGGACGCGTAGACGTAGGAGTAGATATGCATAGATTTTTGTGTTGTAGGCGCAGGCGTAGACATGGACATGTGTATAGAATTTGTATTGTAGACGCAGGAGTATACATATGCATGGACGTAGACGTGGATTTTCTTTTGATGTTTTTCTAACCCAAAATGCTTTTTCGATGTTTTGTTAAATGATTTTATTTTGTTAATCCCCCAAAATGATTTCAAGATAATATTCACAAGTAATGATCGTAGTATTTTGTAAACAAGTCTGAGAAAAGAAAAAACACAATCTGAAAGATGCAAAGAAAGCAAATGTTTTATTGATATGCCTCTGAATAGGCGAGAATACAAGATGCAATTCCAAGAAAGAGGTAATCACAAAAGGTTTTAAAACTATAAATGGCAATAAAAATGATAATTGCTACTGTTGTTCCCCAATATACTTTTAATGATCTTATCTCCTTTGCTTCTGAGTTGTATGATTCAAATGTGTCTCTCCCTTTGTGGTTCATAGTCACAGTTCTTAGATCGCAGTTTTTTTTCTTTATTTCTTTGTATGAAATCCCTACCTTTTTCCTGGATTGCCCTTTCAAGTTTTCAATCCATTGGGATATTTTTTTGTTGTTTATATGCCCCTAATTTTTGCCTGGATCGCCCTTTAGAGTTTTCGATCCACCGAGACACTCCTTTTTTCCTAAGTCACCCGTTTGAGGTCCGCGCTTAGTGAGCTTCTTATACATAGTATTTTTTGACTGTGTCTGAATTTTCCGGATGCGGTAGTTCTTCCCCATCCATTTTTGTGGGGATAAGACCACCACCGAAGAATGTCGTTTTGACTACGTACGGACCTTCACAGTTAGGGGTTCACTTACCACGTGAGTCGAGGCGAGGTAGCAGAATCTTCTTGAGTACTAGACCATCTTATGGTTCATCTTGTACAGTATATTGTTACTCTGAAAGAATTCCGAGGCTAATTTTCGTAGAGTTCGGTTGTCGGTGCTGGAGGCATTTTATGGATGTCCTTGTTTTTCGAGGCTTTTCTTGATATCGTAAAACCAAGGCTTGTCATCTGGTCTTTCTTTGATAGCCAGACAAACTGCGGGCTCTTGACTGTGTCTGTTTGTGATGCGCTGTTCGTGGTTTGACCAACTTACTTTGAACATAGACGATATAGTTGTCGGGTCGTCTATCATTTGATTTCCTTTTCGTGGGATATGACTCAAAATGATCTTTGTGAATTCCATAGTCAGTTTTAACATGATCCCGATATGGAATCAGTTTTGGATGTTTAGTATCCCATTCGCCATTGACCTGGCATATGGCTTGTGAGAATTATTTGGAGAAGTAAAAATTGCCCCTATATCATGCCCTAGTGTATTTAAAGCCCCGTCGAACTTGGATGTCCAAAGTGCCCCTGGCTCGGGTTCTTCGTCAGGTCCTGGTATTTCGTATTTGCTTATTTTTACAGCACTATCTGTATTTGACCTTGGTCTGTTTCTGTAGGAACAAGCAGATATGTGCAATAATTTGATCAGACTCTTTGTGGCTCCGCTCTAACATTGCCCCTTAGCTTGGTTTCTTTCGGATCTTCCTTTGTGCTCAGATTAATGGTCTTAATAGCCTCTTGATACAGTTGTATATTGTTAGCCTTTCATTTTATTTCCCTCGCCATTTTCTCAGAGAGTTCAAGATCTTTATCATCTTCCTCTTTAGCTTGGTTGATATGAGCATCAAAATTATATCGGGTCGCAGCAGTAACATTATCGGTGGCTTTGGGCATGAACTTGCACACTTATCATGTTTTGGTGCATATTCAGTATATGAATATTTTAAAATGCATATGCAGATAAAGTATTGCCATTTTTTTAAAAATTTACGGAGTAAATGCAAGAGAAAGACAAGGATCTTAATTGAAAACAAAATATAACTTTTATTAATTATAGATATTGTCTGAAACAAAACGGGGGAACCCTTACAAGCAACCCCTATTCCCCGGGCTTGACAAAGGTTCTTCCAAAACCAAGAAAAATTACTTAGGAAAGAAAAAAGATCCCAGGAATCTCCACGGTAGTCCATCTTTTGAGTTCTTCTCTTGGGACGCATTCTCGGATGAAGTCAGTTGCCTTTTTGGTGCTGACTTTGTTGGATATCTTTGCCACATGTCCATCATGCTCTACTCTCTTGTTGACAAAGGTCTCTTGGATTGGAGGAAAATGTGCTTCGCCCTTCAGAGCAACTTTATATTTTTCTTTAGGGTATTATCCGAACTTGACTATCCCATGGTCCACTAGTTCTTGCAGCGTTCTTTCGAAGGCTTCATTATGTTATTGCAGGAATCCACATCCCAACAGATATTCCTTAAACAAGTTTATTGGGGTTTTTGCTCGTCTGGTTGCCCTAAAGTTAGTGACTACTTCAATAGCATTTATTGTTGGCCCGTCGCGTGGAGGCATAGGATTTGATTTGATGTTAGGCTTCTCGAAAGTGATGTCTTGAGATTCTAACAACTCTTGGACCTTATGCTTGAATGGCCAACATTGTTCTATGGTATGTCTGAGAGAATTAGCATGATACTCACATCTGGCGTTGGTATTGTATCTTTGCGGGAGCGGCCTAACTGGGGGAGCTAGAGGCTTGAGTTCCACTAAGGATGCTTAACCAGTTGTTGCAATAACTGGCTAGGTGGCATAGGGAGTGGATCAAATTTCCTGGGTGGCCTTATTCCTTGTTGCTGCCCTTGCAGGATCACTAATGGTTGTTGTACCCTGGGTTGTGACGCTACAACATTAATTTCTCCCTGTTTTCCTTTGGGGAAGCTTTAAGCGGTACTTTTTGAATTGTAGGGAGCATTTGATGGTCCCCTGATATCTTCCCACTTTTTATTCCAGTCTCGATTCTTTCTCTGATAGTTACTAGGTCTAATAACCCCAAAGAGATACTTCCAACCATCTTCTCATAATACAACCCTTACAGAGTTCCCATGAACGCGTCTACTAATTCTTTCTCTAACAGTGGTGGTTGCACATGCGATGCCAACTCCCTCCATCTTTGAGCATACTCCTTGAAGGACTCTTCTTTCTTCTAGGACAGGTTCTGGAGTTTCATGCGGGTAGGCGCCATGTCTAGGTTATATTTGTAATGCTTTAGAAAAGCATTAGCAAGATCCGCCCAGGTTCGGATATGCGTTCTCTCTAATTGCATATACCAGTCTGAAAATGCCCCACTCAGGCTATCTTGAAAATAGTGAATCATCAGCTTCTGATCATGGGCATGGGCATGCATCTTCCTGCAATACATACGAAGATGATTTCTTGGATAAGTAAGCCCCTTGTATTTTTCAAAGTCGGGTATTTGAACTTTGGTGGGATCACTACATCAGGAACTAGTCCCATTTCGAGAGCGTCTACTTCGAAAGTGTAAAAACCCTCCACAACTTTTAATCTTTCCTCCAGAGCTTTGTACTGATTCATTACTAGTGTATTATCAACAACATGAGTACCAGTCGTCTTTAAGGGTGCCTGGTTGGCATCCTCTAGGTCGTGGTCTCCGTATTGCAGATCCAAGTAGTTGTCTGCATTATTGGTCGGAATCTATAGGGTATGTGATGCCCCTGCTTTTGGTGGTGGTAGGCAAAACCCTTTAGTTTCAGTTTCTTGTTGGGCCATGACGGACTTCTGGAGTCCTGCTTCTGGCTCCTTCCTTGGTTGGTGACCGCTTGATTCACCAATATTTTGGGTTACTTCCTCGAAAGCTACCCTGGGAATCTGGTCTTTCCTGTCAATAATGTTCTTCAAAGCTAGGAGAACTTGACTCAGATCTCCTTTCATTAAAATGACATCACCCTTTACTTAGTCGAGATCCTCTTTGAATGCAACTTGAGTTTCCTCGATTTTCTCCATTGCTTTTTATTGATAGGCCCTTGTTTGATATGAAGGCCATTGAGGTGGAGATATTCTTCTACCAATGGTTTACTGGAGATATTATTTTTGAAAAAGGGATAAGTTTTGATATGACATGCAAGTGTTTATGAATGTATGCATGCGAACGGATGTGTATGAACATGAAATGGTTTCTTGTTTTAAATGTCTTATTCATCTGGGTACATAATTATCTTTTGTTTATTATTTTACTTGGTGACTATCTTTAAAATAGATATGCAAACGAGATGTGGAAACAAAATGCCTTTACTGAAGGTAACATAATTCAGATATTGAAAAATATTACAATCTTAAACCAAAACTTGTTTGCATGAAATTGAACCAAGGGAAATAAGTCTTCTTGGTGCGCTTGCGGATGTATGCTCTTGAAACCATCCACTGTTTCTTGACAAAGCTTGGGAAAGTCTTCAGCACATTATTTTCCTTTTGTGGCTTTGATTTCAGACATGTTTGGCGTATTGACGTGGACAGGTTGTTTCCTTTGGTATCCATTTTTAAGGACAATCACCAAAAATCTTGAGTTTATTATTATTTTTTGTAACCCTGTGAATAAGACAAATAAAAAGAAACGGGGTGACGAATATATGAAATGTATGAATGCATAGATGTAGGGTTGAGTGACAGGATTTTCGTAATAAGTACCCCTATAAGGTAGGGATGTATGGTTCAGTGACGGGGTTTTGTGATAAGTACCCTTAGAAGTTAGGCTCCTTAATTTTGACCTACGGTTAATTTTCCCTCCCAAAAGGTGGCTTCCTTAAGGGTGTCATGAATAACACCAGAGGGAAAAGGCACAAGGACATCCCTTAGGTGGAGCCTCTTTACGGACTGAAACTTTTGCCTCAAAGTCGTGAAAGGTCTCGTCATGAGATTTTAGGTTAAGATCGTTACAAAGAGTCATGGGTGTCCTTCCAAATTCCTACTCGTCAAGAGGATATATTTCGATAAGTATTCCTTTTTCGGAAGTCCACCGACTCTAGGCAAAGTCATCACATAAACTCACAAGGATGATGTACCCCCTAAGCTAATAGACGAACCTTCTTTCTAAGGGTTATATTGAAAATATTTTTGAAATAAGAATTCCCGCCATGCAGTACATATATGATAAAAAGAATTGACAATAAATAAATAAATGCAATAAATAAATAATGTAATAAATAAATAATGCAATAAATAAATAAATAAATAACCCCAAAGTAAAAACCCTAAAAACTAAAGTTGAAGTCCCCAGCAGAGTCGCCAACTGTTGCGACTGGTTTTTAATTCAGATCTGCCACTATTAGTTTTTATCTTGGGGAAGGGAATCTAATATAAAACCCTAATTCAAAGGCAGATATTCTAGGTTTCTGACTTCTTTAGACGAAAGGAAGGTGTTAGGCACCTTTCATCTACCTTGTTCACAAGGATACTAGGTTTTAGGTTTGAGTTGGGGAAACAGGATTTAAATTTTATTAGGGGAAAAGTTTCTTATTTTTTTAATAGGGGAACTCGCTATGATTTTGACGTATGCCTACGTATCCTCTTATGAGGAATCAGAGTCCTAATTCGTAGTTCGTATGGGGTTGGTGTTTTTTAGGGGTCGCAAATATACTTTGAATCACCTCACATTTTGGTCGGGAGTAGTGATTGCAGAGATTTTGACTAATGTGCAGTAAGTCAAAATATGTTTGAAACCCTTTGCAAACACAATTGATTAGCTTAGTTTATTGCGAAAAATAGTTTATTGTTTGTTGCGTGTTTTTTAATCGTATTAACTGCAAAAATATCTTGATTAATGCATGATAAAAAAAATATTTAATGCAAATAATATAGTAAAATAATGTATGCACGTGAGTTTTAAATACAAAAATAATTTATTTATGATAACATAAATAATATCTATATGTAATAAATAATAATGATATATAAAAATATATAAAATATTAATAAAATTTAATATTAATAATTATTATTATTATAAAATAAATAAATAATATATAAAAAGAAAATAGAGTTATATAAAACAAATATAAAAAAATAATTAATCTCAGGGGGGTGTAGTTTTCAGTTATGAGGTCAAAGAAGGGGGTGTGAAAAATAGTCTGGCTTGGCCCAACGCGCAGGGGGGGGGGGGTTGAATGGTTTGTTGGTTTAGTAACATGGCAGAAGGGGGGGTGCAAAAATTAATGGACTTGGCCTATTAAGTAAATTGAGAGGGGTCCGGATGATTGGGTAGGCGAGGGCGTACATTAGCTATCATGCAGACTTGGCCTCTGGTCGTCTGACCAATATCACGTGGATAAGATTGAAGGTGCATATTAGTTATTATGGGCACGCGGGTACTGGAGTGAAACGGATAACATTATTTTATTTTATTCATTTTACTCTTGCTTTTTGTTACAGCATCAACACTATCTTCCTCATTCTCTTGCGATACAAACCCCTCCTCTCCCTTATCCAAACTCTAGAACCCCTTCCTCTCCGGCGGCACAACAAAACCCCAACCCAGAACCCCTTTATCGTAACCTCCTAACAAACCCAAATACAAAAACAACAAAAAAAGCAAGATAAGTCTATTTACCCCTTTTGTGTTTCTGTATTCTAATTTTTGGGTCTCTTCTGGTTCGCACTTTAATCCTCTTCCCTCTCTTTTGAAGATTATGGTAGCGGTGGCGGAGATGAGCTTTTGAAAATGGTGCGGTGGAGGTCAGCAAGTCCGACTAGGGTTTCGGAGATCGAAACCCTAATCGGTGCTTCGTTCTTCTTCAACTCTTCAAATTCTTCTGGTCTCTCGATCCTCTGTATCTGTCCTCTTCAATTTTCTTTCCAGTAATCCCCCCTCCCTCCTTCTTATGTTAATTCTCCTTTTATAGGTTAAAAAATTAGGGTTGTGTAAATTTGCTGCTACAGGTTACTTAGATTAGGGATTATAAATCAATTAGGGATTTTTATTGTAATTTGCAAGATTTAATTTTTGTAAATTCTGGATCTGGTTTGTAGAAGATTTTCTGGATTTCGCAGTTGATTGAATTGATTCGTTTTCTCCAGCTTGTATTGTAACAAGGATTTTGGGCTTGGGTTTTTTGTAACGATTCTAACTCTGTAACATTTTAGATTTGATCCAATGAAAGAATAATTTTGGATTTGGTTCAGTGTTAATATAATTTTTCCAGATTTTATTTTCAGACAAATATTTGATTGCGTTCAAATCTTATTATGTATTATTCTGTTTTTTTTAAAAAGATATGATCTAAACAATAAATGTTGATGATACAAAAACGTGTGCAATCTCTCTTTCAATTGATACACTATCTGTTTTTAACATCTGGGCCTAGCGCTGATTTAGTTATTGGGCTTTTGCATTAAAATTTCCTTTGGTCCAGCAACAATACTTTAGAGAAAGGTTTATTGGACTTTAATAAAATGTTAGTTGGGCTTAAGCCTTTCTAAAAAATGATCCAATCAGATTCTCTTCTAGACAACAATTCTTACTAAATGATTAATAATACTTAATGATTATAACGTGTTTTTTTCTTAACAAAGATATATATATATATATATATATATATATATATATATATATATATATATATATATATATATATATATATATATATATATATATATATATATATATATATATATATATATATATATATATATATATATATATATATATATATATATATATATATATATATATATATATATATATATATATATATATATATATATATATATATATATATATATATATATATATATATATATATATATATATATATATATATATATATTTAACAAAATAATAATAGCAAGGAGTTTAAATTTTTTTCCTAAAATAGTAATAAAACATCACAATTGGCTAAAAATATTAATGGGCTTATAGATTGATAATATACCCCCTCTCTCCTTGCTATTTGATCCAAAGTGAAATAGGCCCAATTATTTCTAATGGATTTTTTAATTTGAAGTCGCACCCCCTTTTTACTAACAATAACGATCCCTAAATGGGATTTATAATTAAGCTTATTTGAAATAATTTTCCATTTTCGAATCGCATGGCCCATTGGCCAACATGCTTCGTGAATGGGCCTACAGATATATGAGTCTTTCTGATTTAGAAAGCCCCACTCTCCTGAATTAAAATACACCCCTAGTCTTGGATAAAGATTGTCTATCAGATACTGTTGTACCATCTTTAATTAAATATTTCTTCTATTTTAATCTCGAAAAATAAAATCATCGAGGTAGCACAAATTTGGGGTACGACAATTAGGTCAAGATGTTGCATTTTAGTTCTTTGAATCACTCTTCAAGCCATTAGGTCATGCACTGAGCCAAACATCAATGATCCACTCCCTTCAATCAAAACCCTAATTTATCAAGACTTGTATTGATGAAGACCTCTTGATTCAAAAACCTGCTTGACACAAGGAGCAAACATACAACTATTTTGTATTTTGTTAGAGATGCAATGATGCATATAAAGTGGGATCTTAGGTCAAAAATTAGGGTACAACACTTATGGTATTTAATCTTCTTTTACCTGGAATGCTCTAAAGGCTAGCGCCAACCTCACCTTCAGGTTTAAGATGATTAAGTAGAGGTTGTTGTTGCACCCAAAAATTTTCCCTCCTAATTTATTGTTACTTGGATTAGGCTTCGCATTAATTTGCACACTTTCATTAGGACATTTGTATATCATACATTTCATCGAATAAAAGACACTAGAGGTTCAAAAGATCAATGGTGGTGCAAGCTAGGGTTTCCTAGTGTTTTGAGGAGTACATATCCAATAAAGGCTGATTTCTTATGATTCTTATGGTTTTTCCTTAAGCAATGAAGTCTGCAATTAAGGTTGTGATCCATGGTTGTCAGGATTTTCTTCTTCTTTTTTGTACCTCTCAATCTCTCAATTCATTTATTACTCATTGAGAATCAAAGGCAAGAATTAAGGTTTCTTATTCATGGTACTTGAGATTGTTAATATTGCATTCAATTGAAGTTTATGGTATTTCATATAATTGTGTTATTCTATGCTTCAAGCTCTATTATTCATTCGCTCTATTATTCATTCTCAAGGATTCCTAAAAGGCGTTATGGGACAATACTAGGACTTTGATTGATTGAAATATAAGAATGAATCATGATACAATGGATAAAATTGTGAGAAAAGCATTATTGTATCCTTCATGCTTAGTGATTGGGGTTTGGATTTGAAAATTGAATTGAATTTAGATTAATTGGTGGAAGTATTCGTGCAAGTTCCTAATGTGTTCAAGTTAACCATTGTTCCGTAAAGTGAAAGTAATCCATTTTTTTATCTAGAATTCAAAGATCAAGTGGTCATGGAAAAATAAGACTTAAAATAATTCATATTACATTCAAATCTACTAAAGGTTTTCAAATGATTTGATGCAAGTTCAAAGATCATTACAACTTCTAATTCCAAAACCAAAGTGTATGCTTAAAGTTTCAAACATTCATCCATAATTCTTCTCATTGCTCACCATCCAAAATTCAAATGAGGCAAGATTTTCATGTCAAGTCTATAAGATTTTATTCAAAGGTTTAAAAATACATTAATGTTCATCCAAGTTGATTCCATTCAAAGTTAAAAACCTTTTCATACAAAAATACACCAAAATTCCTAAATTCTAAACCTAAATTCTATCTTCATCTTCCAACCATTCCTCATGCTTCTTTGCCAAAACCCTACATTCAGCTAATTCACCCTTAATCCATAAGCCTTGCATCAAATAGAAAGAAAAATAGAAAGACATCCAGTCTGTATAACTTGTATGAGACCCACTACAGATCATGCATCATGTACCAATTGAACCTACCATAGCTTGCAATTAATACAAGATGTTGTCCAAAAGATGAATCGTGCCCTACCTTGTTCCCTAAAACAGTTCAGAAGATAAGGGAAAAAGAATAAAAATAAAGTAAAAAAAGAAAACCAGATCACTAAAGCATAGAAAATATCAGGGGAGATAAACCGTGAAAACCAATAATAGGGTAATTATGGAAAATACCAGAAGAAATTGTATCAAAAAAACCATGGGGGATTATATCAGAAAAATAAAATCAGTTTCAGAATTAACTTTTATAACAGAATTTTAGATCAATCCTAACCATTGGATAGTGTAACTATCTTTCAAAAACCCACAACTCAGATTCATTTGGATCTAACTAACTTTCACAACAATAACAACATATATAACCTGATCACACACCTCGAATAATTCATTATTCAATCTGGAGAATCACCACCAAAATCTAAAAAAAAACTCTCTAAATTCTCTCTGCTTCATCTTCTTTGATCATCGCCATCATTCCCTCATCTTATGTATGAACATCGTAACTCTGAATCTTCTTCATCACCACAATCAACAACAACATCACAGTTTCTTCATTTCAGAATGCATCATCTACATCGTTACTTCGTTCATCACACACCTTCAATCTTCAACAGTTGTTTCTATGTTTCAACATCATCAATATCTCTACACGATGAAAATAACGATCTTCATCGATTTCAAAATGCAACGCAACAATTAACATACCAAACACATAGAAATTCAGAAGAGGAAAAAAAGCGGTAGAAGAAACGTGAATCGGAGAAGCAGAAAAAGTAAGATAGAGATGAGAAAGTATACTTGAGTGTTGTACCCTAATTTTTGAACCGGGATTCCACATTATTTTGTATATTTACATAACACCATAAGATCATCTCATTCATGTTTGCATCACTAATGTCACACCCTATTTTCCACATCGGTAATTTAACAAAAATCGGAGTAAATTAATTCTTAAATCAAACACCAGGAATAGGATGCCACATTTTTCAATATATCAAAAACCTGATCAAGTATAAATAAACAGATATATAACACACTTTCGAATTAACCGGCAACATATTCAACATAGTTCTCAAACTTTAAATTTATTAATGCAGCGGAAAAAGAATTCGTGTTCATTATTCAACATCCTCAATTAATCATAACCAATGTTTAATCAAATAAAAGAGAGTTTACAATACTCCAACAAATCATTAAAACAAAACAACAATTAAGCAAAACAAGCAAGCGTTCATCCCCCCGGTGTTACGTGTCAGAGCACGATGCTGACTCAAAATAAATGACGGTTAACTTCGTCTATTGTGGATCACATGCACGTTACCCACGTAGAGGCAACATTCAAACAGAAGGGGTGCGATGTCACAATAATATAATAAGTCATATAATAATAAGTATATAGAATAATATCATGCATAGTTATTATATCCACACATCACACCTTCACACCTTAAGCAACATTTATCAACAATAAACAACCATACACAACACTTTTATGCCAACAAACAAGGCATGCAATAAGACACAACACTGACTCTATGCATGTGGTACCAATATCACTCTCGAATCCACGTCATCTAGGATTGGAGTCACCAACATCGTGAATAATTTGGTTCACTTCATTCATGATCAACGCCATCTAGGATTAGAGCCAACAACAACAACGTGAATATTTATATTCACCTCGCTCCCTATCCACACCATCTAGGATTAGAGCCAACAACAACAACATGACTAAATTCCTCAAGATGAAATGAATGTGACATGACCATGCAACATAACGCCGCACCGATATCACCATCCATCAATGAAAATTACCATTATAGGCCACCTGTTGTTCTTTACATGTAACAGTACAGCACATCACAGACAACAAATCTGCATAATTGCATTAACACATATAATGAGAAATTCACACAAAAAGACATATCCTAAACAAATAATTACCCACCGTCTTTGAAATTATTTTTATAGGAAATAAAATTCATATTCCCTTAGGTTCAAACAGCGCGTGAAATGGACACTCGAGTCAAAATATATAAATTTTCAAAGCTTACAATAAGTTGTTCAGCAGTGTGCAATCGATTGCACCAGTATTGCAATCGATTGCACCTTGTACAAAAGTAGTTGTTCAGAAATTTTGCACTGAGAAATCAATTGCACCATCACATCAATTGATTTCTCACTGAACCAGAGGAAAATTTTTCATAAATTTTAATAGTGCAATCGATTACTCCATATCTCCAATCGATTGCTTACTGTGTAAAACAGTTTTACGAATTCAGAAAAATAGAAGTACGAAAATCCCTTTGTTCCAATTTAAAAAATATAATTTTTAAAATTCTTTGTGAAATCAAACCCCAGCTTTTCATTACCATCAACACATACCAACATCACACCAATCCAAGCATATATTGCATCAATTTTATCACAACAACAATCAACCATCCAAAACACAAGATATACAATCATGAACAAGATCATACAAGAAAACCATGGCAATCTAAAATCCCACATACCCATCATTATATCATCCCTTTAGAAAGTTGGAACCCTGCCCTTACCTTAATTCAAAGGTTCCTCTAGCTTCACGATGGTTCTCTCTTGCCTTAGATTCTTTTCCCCAAATGCGATCTTTTTCTCTTTTCTCTCGTTCTACGATCGATGAAAGCCACATAACTCTTCTCTTCCTTTGGTTTTTACTTATCTAACCCTTAGACCCCTAATGTTTTTATTCCCATTATTCCCTTCCTTCCTCTTACTACTAAATTAATTATTTAATTATATAAACAAAAATATTAAATCTAATATTTTGATTTAAATAATACTAATAAAATAAACATCTCCTTACACCCTTATATTTCTACACTTTTGGTAATACACCTCAATACATTAACTTCTATAATTTTTAAGGAAACTACCTCACATCAAAGGCATAACAACACCAGAACATATTCATCAAATCATACGAAAGCACCACATCATATAATTAATTTATTTAAAAATAATTAAATAAAATCGGGGTGTCACAATTGGTAGTGGGAATGGATTAAACATGTACTTAAACCCCGAGGTACAGGGTTCAATGTAACAGCCCGAGCCCCTCGCAAGGCGCTCCCGTCACTGCTACCTCACGATCTTCTCTACCCCCTCACTAGTAGAGTTTTTTCCTTCCGCGGGAATCGAACCTTGTACCCTTGGGTTCAAGTACATGTTCATTACATTCCCACTATCAATTAAACTACGTAGCTCAATTGGTAGTGGAAATGGATTGAACATGTACTTGAACCCCATGGTACAGGGTTCAATTCCCATAGAAGGCCAAAACTCTACTAGTGAGGGGGGTAGAGAAGATCGTGAGGTAGAAGTGTCGGGAGAGCCTTGCGAGGGGCCCGGACTATTACAACTAACCTTGTAGAAATACAAGATATGCTATACGTGTTTGTTGTTTAATAAAAATAGGAGTTCAAGCGATTGATAAATCAATGATCTTAAGGGATTCAAGCTCCTCATGCATCCATGATGATCAAGTAATCATCATCTCCATCACCTAAGAAAATAAAATATAAAAAACGCTTCAAAGTATCTTGAGGACTCATGTTTACTAGAGAACTCTTCTTCACAAGAAGACAAAAGGTTGAAGACCCATGTTTACTAGAGGACTATTCTTCACAAGAAGACAAATAAATAATATCATCATACATCATCATGACATCAACATGACATCAACATGACATCATCACCATGACATCATCATGACATCATCGACCAAGAAAATGTAACTAGAGGACTTGTCCACACTAAGGAGTCTAGAGGACTCGTTTCGCTAAAAGACAAATTTCACTATTTGCAAGTACAAATTTTTAAGGAATGAAATAATATTAATATGTTACACAAAGGCGAGGACTCTTCATCATTACTTTTGTCTATAAATACAAGCTTCCTTTTCAAAGAAAAGGGGGAAATTTTCACTTGGGAGAAGGAAAAAATAGAGAAAAAGAGAGAAAAAATGATAGGAATTACTAACAAGATTCTTTGTCATTGATGAGTAAAAACATTCATTTCCTTCACCATTTCCTCCACCACCTCCATCAAAACACCTTCATTTTCTTCAACACAATAAACTCAACTTTTGCTAGCTTTGGAGTTTGTAAGTATCATTCATCCTTATTTTTGTTCATACCATATGTAGCTAATTGTTTTGTTTGTATTGTTTCATTTTAATTTTACTATTTTACTAATTGTTTTGTTTATATTGTTTCATGTTATTATTTTACTAATTGTTTCGCTTATATTGTTTCATTTTATTTTACTATTTTACTAATTATTAATCAAATTTGTTAATTGTTTTTATCAATTTGTTTCCAACACTTTTTTTTCTTCAACTTTCCAATAGACTTTATATGAGAAAATCAACTTCTTTTGGCTTGATTTTTTGCAAACTTCTTTATTTGTTTATATTTTGTCAATCCATGAAAAAACTCCAAAAATATTTTTATTTTTGACTATTTTTATATAGTGGAAATCCATGTCTTTTGTTGTTCTTTTAACATATTAAAACACCAAAAACATTTTATTTTTATTATTCAAACTTTGATTTTATTTTATATCTTTGTTTAAGATATTAATTATTTAAAATACCAAAAAATAGCTTCTTTTGTTTTAGTTTGATTAAAGTCTTAGTGTTTTCTTTAAAACCTTTGGGAATATTTTTCTCAAATGACTCTTTTAAAAGCCATGATAATTTGTGACATTATTCTCTCATTTGTGATGTTTATTTACCCTTTTTTTTAGTGATTAATGTCTATACTTTGTTGTGTTAATGTTTGTAAATAAAAAAAAGGATAGTTTTTGTTAACTTTATAGTCATATACATATGCATTATTTTTTTTAGGTTTATCCTTATGTGTTATCCTTGTAATTGTTGATGTTTACCTATGTGTTCTTAGGTACTCTAAATACCTTTTTCACTTAACCCTCAAAATCAATTTTAAACTTTCACCACTTTCATATAAGATTTGACTTTGTGTCATTGCATTTTCAAACTTTCTTTCTTTAATAAATGCTTCAATATACTTAGACATATCAAAACAAATTTCAAAATACTAAAAGTGATTCAATCTCACTCAAATATTTTTTCCATTTGACTTTTAATTTAAAAATATTTTCTCAAAGAGATTAGATATAAATTCTCTTTATAGTTGAAATATGATTCTCCTATCCTCATAGTAATTGTTGAAGTAAGTGTGATTCTTTCCACATGAAGATGTTAAATGAAAACTTGTTGATCTTTATATCCAAGTTAGTAGCCTTTCCTTCATAGTGATGCAAGATCTATCTTATCATACTTGTGATGTTATTAATTAAGCTTTCTCTCTAAAATATAATGAAATATCTTTTTCTCCTAAAATCAACCACAACAAATCATTTTTGTTATTTTTATCCTGAACTACGAGGTTTTGATCCTTTATTGGTACATAGCATAAGACTTTCATGTCTTTCTAAATCAAAATTAATAATAAATCATTTCTCTTCCCATCTCCACACTTTTTTGAAATAAAATAATTTTAACCAAAAAAACATATATTACAAAAGGTTTATATAGAATACTATAGATACATAGGGTGTTAATACCTTCTCTTTGTATAACCTACCCCCTGTACCTTAAATCTCTTCTTTGTGCTTTGATTTTTAGTTTTTTCTTCTTGCATTGCACATTTATTTATAGGGTTTTGATTTTTTTCCCTTTCCTTGGAAACAATAAAGTTTAGTGGTGACCTTTTATAAATCACATGAGTCAAAGTTAATCAATATCTTGATCTCCGATTTTCACCTCGACACTGAGCTTATACGGATTTTTCAGTTTTCCGGGATGTAAGTTGTGATACTTTCACTTTCTTCACCTCGACACTGAGCTTATACGGATTTTTCAGTTTTCCGGGATGTAAGTTGTGATACTTTCACTTTCTTCTTCGAATACGTTGTTTTTCGCCTGTGTTGATTGAATCGAAATTGAACTGAGACAGAAACTGAGTTGTTCGCGTAAGAAATCATGTCAAAGAGGATCCACGAAGTTGAAATTGGAAACAGAAGCGGTGGATATTGAGTGAATGAGATAACGAGTGTATGGACGAAGGTTCAAGCAATCAGAGACCAGAAGAAAGAAAGATAGTGGCGATGCAATAGACGAACAACAATGAGGAAGAAAACACATTGTTGCACCATTGAGAGAAGGGAGAAGACTCGTTTTAAAGAATACAAGAGTCACGAGCTGAAACCCTAAGTTCCCAAGTCTCTCACGTTCAACACTGTATTCTCTTTTAATTTTTCTTTTTGGTTATTAACAATAATAAAAAACCTGAAGCCATTTATGTTTGTTTGGGCTCAGAGAACACTTAGCCCACTGAATCCGTGTGTTGTACCCCCTTCAGGTCCATTCCACCATGTTTTTTTGGTTTCTTTTTGGCTTGTAATTACACTTTGGACTCAGAACATGGGCTACACACCTGACAACAATACACCACTGTTTCAGTCTATACACCCCTTCTGTTTAGGATTTGAGATTTTCCTTTAATTTTCTTGTTCATATTTTTTTGATAAAATTAATGATATAAGATAATAAATATATAAAAACTTTAGAAATAGTAGAAGTCTTCTAGGTTTTTTTAATAGAATTTTATTAGGATTTCTCTTTTTATTTTCTTAATCATTTGTAATTTGTACATATTTTTTGGCTATTATTTTGGCTTGCAATTTATTATACAAATAATGCTTCATAGTGATACTTGGTGTTCACTTGTTTTTACCTTTAATTTTGTGTTGATATTCTATGACCCCTTAGGAAACTCCATGAGACGATTAATCTCTTTTTGGTCATTTTTATGTCGAGTTAGACATTAGTTTCTCAACCTTGGCATGATAATTTTATGATAGAATTTTTTCCCTTAATCTTAACTTTAGGGCCACCATTGTACATGACAACATTAGGACCCAGTTTCCCATAGATTTTTGTTTCTTTTTGCATGGTATGAGACTAATACCTTTTCTTGTTAGAAAACTCAAAACACTTAACAATAATGAGGCGAACCATGTGTCACGAGCATTAAGTATTGGGAGGAGTATGAGGGGGTGCATTACCTAACCTTGTGCTTTCTTTCAACCATATTATTTAATGTGGTTTAAATCACCAAATCCTTTTTCAAGGTTAAAAAGACTAAACCAATTCAAACCTTTTACCTTCGGGCCTTTCTTTTAAGAAAACCTTTCAAGGTAAGAACATGCCAATTCCTTTCTACGACAACTGCACAAGTTTCCAAAGGTCGAGCTGTAGTAAAATGAGAAATTAGCACCGTTCATTAATAATACAAACAAAAAAAAACTTTTGAGCCAAACTACGATGCTCTGATTCCTTAAAAAGGATACATAGACATTAGGTTGCATAGCCAAACTACGACGCTCTGATGCCTTATTTTTCTTTTACATTCATGCATTTCATTATCTTGTAAGTTTAGATAGACACCCTTTGATTAGAACAACAAGAGTGGATCCCGTGGGATACCACGGATGTGAGGGGTGCTAATACATTTCCCTTGCATATTCGACTCCCATACCTTTCTCTTGGTCGCAAGACATTGTTTTCTCTCAGTTTTACTCGATGTTTTCCTTTCCCTTCTGTGGGATAAATAACATTCGATGGAAATTTCATTATTTATTTTCCTAGTTGCCTCACAACATTGCAAATCCTAATTAGGGTGAGAGAGGTTATTTGTTATTCTGTAACACTTGTAATATCGTTTCAAAGAGAAAGTAAAGAATAATAGCTTATAACCAATTCATTGTGTTCTTCTTGCTTTCCTTATTCCTACCTTGAGGGTTTCTTGTCGTCAAGGAAACCTTTTATACTTTGTTCTTGGTATCATTTTTCACAATAAATTGGTATGGTGAGCATGGAGAAGATGCCTTCAACAAAGCATGGGATTGAAATGTTCACCGGAGTGAATAATTTTGGGTTGTAGCGCTTGAAGATGAAAGCCCTATTTGTTCAGTAGGGTTGTTTAGAAGCATTAAAGGGAGCGGAAACCATGGATGATGCGTTAACCAAAAACTAAAAGACGACCATGACACAAAAATCCCACAGTGCAATCTTATTGAGCTTTGGTAATAAGTTTCCTTGACAGGCATCAAAGGAGACGATGATGTTGGGGTTATGGGTGAAACTTTAAAGTTTGTACATGAACAAATTGTTGGTAAATCGACTCTACCTATAGCAAGCACTGTATTCATTCAAGATGATTAAAGTTAAAGTATTGGCTGAGTAGTTGGATATGTTTAACAAGATGATTCTTGATCTTGAAACTATCGATGTCAAGATCGAAGATGAAAATCAAGCAATGTTGTTGTTGTTGTGTGTTTTGCCCATATCACATGCTTACTTCAAAGAAACTCTCTTGTATGGAAGAGAGTCTCTGGCCTTTGAAAAAGTTCAATCACCCCTGTATTCTAAGGACTTAAACAAATGAAAGGAGCATAAACCTTCGACGGTTGGTGAAGGTTTGTCTGTTAAGGGAAAATTCTTAAAAAAAGGATGGCATGTTTGACAAGAAGAAGGCTAAAAGTCAGCAGAATTATTATCGTGGTGATGTATATGGTATTCGATTTTATCACCGTAAGAAGGAGGGTTATACAAGAAAAGTATGCTCTGAACGCTTGAAAGATCGTGGAGGTAAGGATAATGGCAACACAACCATTGTTCAAGATGATTTTGACTCTTATGTTCATTTGGTTTCAAGAAGTGACTCAAGAAAAGAGCGGATTATTGATTCAGGTTGTACTTAGCATATGAATCCAAATAAATGCTTGTTTGAGGAACTATGTGATCAAGATGGTAGATTTGTATTGCTAGGGAAAAAACTAAGCTTGCAAGATTGTAGGTGTTGGATTGGTGAGATTCAAGCTCCCTGATGAGTCATAAGGTTATTGACTGAAGTCAAGTACGTACCTGGTTTTAAGATAAATTTGATTTCTCTTCGTGAATTCGACAAGAAAGCATATATTTTCCAATGAGAGAAAAGTATCCTAAGAGTCATCAAGGGGTCGAAGGAACTCTTGAGAGGTGTGAAGAAACAAGGCTTGCATACCCTTGAGGCTAAAGTTGTAAGTGGATCTGCAGACGTTGCATCCACAAAATCTTTGTCGAACCTAGACCTCTGAGATACATGTTCATGGGATACCCTAAAGGAGTAAAAGCCTATAGGCTATGGTGCCTAGAATCGGGTCACATGAGATGTATCACCAGTCAAGATGTAGTTTTCAATGAAGTTGTGATGGCTTTCAAGAAAACGGATGATGTTGGTCAAAGTGTAGAAATATCTAAAGAAGAGCTAGAATAGGAAGAGAATCATGTTGAGGTGGAGCATGTCGATGTTGAATTGTGTACCCTAGATGAAGTCGAAGAAGAAACAAAAGATGATGTTGATATTGAGGAAGTTAAGGAAATTGTCGATGACCACATGTAACACGGTGGGAGAACTAACTTGGGTGTTTTATGTTTTATCACAATTGTTACGGATAGCAAGAGTCGCCACCGACTTTTCTTTTATCCAATAAAGGAAAGGGTGAAAAGAACAGGAAAGACCTTTTTGAGATTTTTCTTGAGTTAGGGGGGTAGGTTATGAAAAGGGAAGGTGTTAGAACCCTTTTCATCTGTAGTTATCTACGGGCTCTTAGTTGCTAGCTCACTTTGAAAATGCTTTATTTGAAATGTGTTTGTGTTTGTTTGAAAGTATTTTTGAAAGCGCCTTTGTTTGGGCGAACTTTGTAATGATTCTCGTCTCTATAAGAATGTATATAAAGTGTTGACTTTTGAAAATATTTCGTTTTTGAAAGTGTTGGTGTGTTTGAAAGATGTTGTTTTGAAAATGTTGTGAGAAAGCAACTATGAACGTTCTACCTACTCAAAAAGTCTTTGTTCATTTCCTTCTCATTTTGATATTTCTATCTTACCATTGATTGATAAGAAGCCCTATCATTGGATGTGAAGTGACGGGCATGGGTCGTCGTATAGTCATAGAAGGCAACTTATGAGACGCTTTAGCAATTGTCATAAGGGACTAAGATCGTTTTACCAAAGGCAACTTCGAAGGGTCATCGAGGGACTACGATCTTTTTTATCGAGGGTCTTTGCTAAAGCGTCCCATATTCGAGGGACATGACTATTTTTTCATAGGCAACAAGCGAGATTATCCTAGAGGTGCGCGTGTGAAAAGTGTTTGATTGCATGCATTTTTGTCTTTGAGATTAGGGTTTTCTAATGGTTGATTTTATCTTGCCATACACACTCTAATTACTAACAATTATATTAAAGCGATAAATTGCGAAAATTAAAATCCTATGCTATTACATCACTTGGGGGATGGGGGTACAATTTATAAATGGGGATGAAGTACAAGCCTAATTAAATTATTACAACCATATTGAATAAATGAATAGCAATAAAAATATAAAAAGGAAAGAAGTGTACAAAGAAAGAAAGACAAATTTTATGTATTGACACATATCTTTATGCATCGATACATGCCACTGCTTGTTTCTGAAAAAACAAAATCAACTCAGTATGAGTCGATACGTAATGGTATGTGTTGACTCATTTCTTATTAGTGTCGACACATTCGTGTTTTGTGTTAACTCATACCCTGTTCTGCAACTAATATGAGTCGACTCATGTGAGTATGCATCGACTCATGTTGTAGTTTTTTACCTCTAGCATTATTCTATTGCGTGTACAGGCCAGTTCTCAACATATAATTGATAAAAATGAAAAGCAAACATATGGTTTGCTTTAAGGGCAATGATTTACTACATTCTATCTTTATAAGTGAACCAATAATGATGCGTGTATGAAAAATTCAAGGTCGAGAAGACTTACCTTGAGACTGCAATTTATTTTTCGAGTCTGAACACCTTTCAAGATGTTGTGATGATCTGAATGGCTTCAGTGAACCTCCAGGAAGTTGCTCCAATCCTTTCTTTGTATTGAAAGCTGTTGAGTCACTCCAACCCAAACAAGTTGTACAATATTGCCTTTTGTTTGTGTTTGGAAGGTGGTGATAATGGCACTACAGAAACTATTCTTGTGTTTGAACAATCTCTATATAATGTGAAGTGTTTGGATCATTGGTTTATGGGAAAGCTAGCAAGGTGGAACAGTGGGTTGAGGTTTTGTTTTTATGAATGAAGATAGAGCTGAAGAGGAGCAGAGGTTACAAAAATTTTTGTTAGATTGTTCAAAACTCTCCCTTCTCTCTTTCTAAAAAAACCTCTTTTTTCTCTCTCAACCCCCACCCCCTTTTATGTGTTGTGAAACAACTTATTTATAGATGAAATTGGCTGAAATTTGGGAGGGAAATAGGCAAGTTTTTGAACTGTTTGGGCACACTGTTTCATTGCTTTTTAGATGCAGCTCTTATGTGCTAATTTTATGCAAATATGGGACTGATATAGTGCAGGTTTGGATAGGGTTAGGAGCAGCATAACAAGGCTGTTTTGGAGCATGTTTTGACAGTTCTCTTGGCATTACTATGCAGGTTTTTGGACAGCAGGACATGTAGGGTGATACAGGGCTGTTTTGTAGCAGTTTTGGAGTGGAGTGGCAGCTTGGTGCAGGTCTGATTTTATAGACAGATTTATGCAGTTTGTAACAAAGACATGGCATATTTGTGGACAACATAGTGGCAATGATTGAAGATTGAGTCAAAGGTAAAAGTTCAAACAAGACAAAGCTTAGGATTTTCAACTTGCAATTTTTAACTTAAAAATGCAGCCTTGTTGTTTACCTGAAAGCTTGTAACATCTTGAATTATCTTGAATTGTGGTGAAAAGATGTCATGAAATTAACATGTATAAAAAAACTTTAGGGAAATCTTTAAATCTTGCAAAGTTTGACTTTTCAAAATGGCTTTTGACTTTCTTGATTTCTTGATGATCAAATTTCATATTTTTGAATGTCTTGATAAAATGTGATCTTTGAAACTCAAATTTGATCAAAAAGTCAAAGTTTGACTTTTCAGTGTACAATTGACTTTTTCATCAGTTGACCAAATTTTAACTATCAATCTACTGATCTTGAGAAATTATTTAAGCCATGGAATTTGGTCAACATGTTATGTTTGAGTGTTTGAGATTATGCTTCAATCCATTAGGTTTTGTATTAGGCCACAAAGTCAATGATCAGTCATTCTTAGTCAAAACCCTAATTTGGAGTCTCAATGCTTCGGAGATGATTTTGTCTGATCAATTCCTTGAGAATCCTTGAGCATTAGAGATCCTTTGTGAGGAATGTCTTGAAAAAGAGAGCGCAAATTTTGGGGTACAACATCTTCCACTGTTCAATCTTCTTAAACCCGAAGAGTTAGATTGGCGCGTCCGCCATTCGTGACTTGAAGGTGGAAGATGATTGAACACTAGAGTGCCCAGAAATTTGCACTTGACTATGTATTAGTTGATTGTGTCGGGAATGGGCTTAAAGATTCCCTTTGGAGAATTGATGATGATTTTATCGGAGATGGGCTTACAGATGCCATCCAGAGTGATTGTTGATAGAAATTAGACTAAGTCTAAGCTTGACTATAACTGGGAGAAGTATCAGAATAAATATTTGGCCGATTTAATCTGAATCATAAGATGTAGTGGAATGAGTATCAGAATAATATCCATAACTGGATCATATCTGACTCGTATCTGAAAGATGTACTAAATGAGTGTCAGAATGACATCCGTATCTGGATCTTATTTGAATTATATTTGAGAAATGTACTGAATGAGTGTCAGAATGACATCCGTATCTGGATCATATTTGAACTATATTTGAGAAATGTACTGAATGAGTGTCAGAATGACATTTGTACATGGATTGTATCTGAACTGCGTTTGAGAAATGTACTGAATGAGTGTCAGAATGACATCCGTATCTGGATCGTATCTGAACTGTATTTGAGAAATATATTGAATGAGTGTCAGAATAACATTCATATATGGATCGTATCTGACTCATATCTAAAGGATGTATTGAATGAGTTTCAGAATGACATCCGCATTTGGATCGTATCTGAACTGTATTTGAGAAATGTACTGAATGAGTTTCAGAATGATATCCGCATCTAGATCGTATCTGAACTGTATTTGAGAATTTTACTGAATGAATGTCAAAATGACATCCACATCTGGATCATATCTGAATTGTGTTTGAAAGATTTGGAATAAGTATCATAATGTCATCTGTCTGTGGATCGTATTTGGACTGCATCAAGGAGAAAATCTGGAATAAGTATCAGAATGTCATCCGTCTTTGGATCGTATCTGAATTGTATTTGAAAGATTTGGAATAAGTATCAGAATGTCATCCGTCTATGGATAGCACCTGGACTGTATCGAGGAGAAAATCCGTAATAAGTATTAGAATGTCATCCATCTTTGGTTCGTATTTGAACTATATAAAGGAGAAAATCTGGAATAAGTATCAGAATGTCATCCGTCTTTGGATCGTATCTGAAACGTTTCTAGAAGAAAATCTGGAATAAATATTAGAATGTCATTTGTCTTTGGATCATATCTGAACCATTTCTAGAAGAGAATCTGGAATAAGTATTAGAATGTCATCCATCTTTGAATCGTATCTGAATTGTTTCTACAAGAGAATCTGGAATAAGTATCAGAATGTTATCCATCTCTGGATCGTATCTGAACCGTTTCTATAAGAGAATCTGGAATAAGTATCAGAATGTTATTCGTCTCTGGATCATATCTGAACCATTTCTAGAAGAGAATCTGGAATAAGTATAAGAATGTCATTCGTCTCTAGATCGTATCTGAACCGTTTCTAGAAGATAATCTGGAATAAGTATCAGAATGTTATTTGTCTCTGGATCGTATCTAAACTCTATCTAGGAGAAAATCTGGAATAAGTGTCAGAATGACATCCGTTTTTGGATCATATCTGAATTGTATCGAGGAGAAAATCTGGAATAAGTATTAGAATGGCATCCGTCTCTAGATCGTATATGAACTATATCTAGAGTGAATCTGGAATAAGTATCAGAATGTCATCCGTATTTGGATCGTATCTGAACCGTTTCTAGAGTGAATCTAGAATAAGTATCAGAATGTCATCCGTATCTAGATCGTATTTGAACCGTTTCTAGAGTGAATCTGGAATAAGTATTAAAATGTCATTCATATCTAGATCGCATCTAAACCATTTCTAGAAGAGAATATTTGGCTGATTGTATGTGACAGATGATAGACTATTGACGAGATCTACCTGTTCAGGAACTGTCCTAAAAAGATAAAGTTAGTTTCATGCAAGGGCATGATATATGTAATGTATTACGTCATGATGCGCTCAGAATGAATGAGAATTCTATATGCATTTCATATGCATATGCTATGACGTATGAAATGTGAAATGTGGTTGAAGTTTATCTTTGTCTGGGAGAAATAAATTCCTGACTACTGCTGAGGAGTTTTGCTTATTTGTTTGAAGAAACTTCACCGGGGATATGCTGATTTCTGTCTGAAGGATAGAGTTCATGAACCTTGGTTGTCCATTACTCTACTGGGGAATCATGACTTGACTGGGGATAAAAGAGATGGTTAAACCTTCGTCTTGGAGAGGATAATTGACTGGTATCCGGTCGAAATCCAGGCTTTGCATCAACTTTCTGGGAGGATGAAGCTAACTGTTATCTGGTCGAATTCCAGGCTTTGCAGGAACTTACTGGGGAGGATGAAGTTAACTGTTATCTGGTTGGATTCTAGGTTTCGCAACAACTTACTGAGGGTAGTATCAACTCGGCTGGGAACAAAGGGTTTTGTTTGTTGATTTGTAATAGTCTGAGAAAAGACTCATGATGGGGAATTTGTAGTTTGTTGGGGAAATAAACCCTATTGAGGAGAAAGTTTTGAATACCTTATTGGGGAGATGAATTCTATTAGGGAGAACTCCGCAAGGTTTCTTTTTTTAGTTAAGACCAACTCAACTGGGGAATGTCAGAATAAATCCAAGCCTTGATTGTATCTGAGGAGATATTGAATGAGTATCAGAATGATATCCATATCTGGATCATATCTGAACTGTACCTGTAGGAGAGTCTGGAATAAATGTCAGAATAAATATGTATTTAGAATGTATCTGCATTGTATCTAGAGGATGATAAACTGCCAGTAATTTCCATCCGTTTGGGGACCGACATGATGTGTGTGTTGATTAGGAGAAGATCTAACTCCTCTATTCGTTGGTGAGTTTGACTATTTCATCGGCTGGAGGATACCCCACTTTTGTTTGAAGATGCTTTTGCACTTGTCAGTGATAGCCTTGTAGGGGATTTTACCCTTATCCGTGAAGATTAATCTGTGGGGATAAACTTATAGAGGTGGCTCTGGTGACTTCACTGGAGATCACCTTATGAAAGGGACTTTGTGGGGATTTGTCACTGTCCATAGTACTCAGTAGTATTGCCATAACATGTTTGCTTGGTCGTACGTAATGTAACGCCCGTAATTTAATTAATTATTTAATTAAATTATTTTTGGAATATTTGTGAAGTTGTGTTATGATGATATTTGATGTGTTGTTGTTATTGGATTTATTTATTCTATTAAGTTGTGGAATAATATTATAATGATAATATTATTTGATGTGGGCTTGTTTTAAAGGATAGAAGTAGTAAAAGGGGGTGTAGTAGTTTTAACCCCATTAAGGCATAATAAGAATTATAGGTTATTGTATTAGTTTTTAGAAATAATAAGAAAAGAAGAAGCAGTAAGAAAAGAAGGAAATAAAGGTTGGAAGAAGAGAAAAAGAGAACGTGAAAGTTGCAGAAAAGAAGGAAAAGAGGCAGAACAAAATTCAATCGGAAAAGTTGTAGAGCAACCTTCAATCCAAGGTAAGGGTGGGGTTCTGGCTCTATAATAGGGTTTATGATGAGTAGTATGTGGGATTAGATGTGAAAATGTTGTCTTGTTCATGATTTAAATGTATATGTTGTTGCATGATGAAGATCAGTTATTTAAGGATGAATAATGATTCCCTAATAATGTGTAATTGATGTAGAAATATAGGATAATTATGATTGATGATTACCTGTGATTAGAGGATGTTTTTAGGGCCTAAAGCATGGAAACCGCAGTGAAAACGTAGTGAAATCGCAGAAAATATCCATGATAGAACAGTATGTGTCGACCCCAAAAGCCATGCGTCGATGCATGAAGGCTTTTAGACTCAGGATGAGTCGATACGAAGAAGCCATGCATCGATACATGCAGGCTTTTAGACTCAGGATGAGTCGATACATAGGACCATGCATCGATACATGCAGTGTTGCAGACTCAGTAGGAGTCAATACGAAGGGAGTACGCGTTGATACATGCAGTATGTTAATCCCAGTACGCGTCGACTCAAGACGCTATGCGTCGACTCATGTAGTTTGATTTTTGACAGATTCGTTTCCGAAGGCTATAACTTGAGTTTCCAGACTCTGTTTGAGGTTCCGTTCGAAGCGTTGAATAGATGACGCGATGAACTTATTTCTTAAGGATTAAAATGAATAATAGGATGTATAATCCTAGTAATCCAATTTAGGACTAGAGTTAGATTCCCGCCTTAATCGCTATGATGATTTTATGAAGTATGATGGGGATAAGATGATTATAGATTATTGTTTGGTTCATAACAGTAAGGTTAATGATGATAATGATGTAGTATTACAGAATAGTAATATGTAGAGGTTGGTAATTTAGAGGTAAGCCTTAGATGATTAATTAATTATAGGAAATATCATGTTGTGGGCCTATGGCCAACATTGCGAGATTGACGATCTACCGTTGTATTGTTGTTGTGGCTGAGTTGCTGCGTATTATGATGATGAATGATGTTTGATGAATTATGATGATGAATGATTTTTGATGAATTATGATGATGAATTATGTTGATGAATTATAATGATAAATGATGTTGATGAATTATGTTGATAAATAATGTTGATGAATGATGTCGAGATGCCTCTAATAATTGGCAGCTATTAAGATGTAGGCTTCTGGCCAGCGATGATGTTGCATTGAGTTGTTATTAATTATGGTTGTTGTCATTATATTCATGATTGTGTCGCATACATTGCATTTAAAGATGGAGCTGATGCTCGTTAAAATGGTTTGTATTGGCAAATATTAAGATGAAGGCTTATGCCTTATTGATGCCTCTATTTATTGGCAATTATTTTGAGATGGGAGTTCTGCTCCAATGGTACCACATGCATTCGCATAGTATTGAGTCGCATTATATGATTGCATAAAGAAGTTGTGTATTGATGCGACAAATGTGTATATTATTGGTATCCTGTTGCGATTATTGATGTTTACACGATGCGAAGTGGTGATGTTATGTGATCTAATTTAATATATTATTTATCATACGTCTTATTATATTGTTAGATATCGCACCCCTTCTATTTTAATGTTACCCTTACGTTGGTAACGTGCAGGTAATCCAGAGTGAAGGTTGTATACCTTCAGTAGTTCGAGTCGGTGTCATTGCTCTGATACGTAACACTCGGGGGGATGAACGCTTGTTGCTTTTAATTATTTATTATTTCAGTTGTTGAACTTTAATTTGATTGTTTCTAAGTATGTGTTGTTTTGAAGTTGTTGTAACGATGGACAAAGATGTTATTAAGAATTCCGCTGCAACGATGTTTAAGTTGTTGAATTAAGAGATTAAATTATTATGCTGATAGTTCATCTGAAGTTTTAAAGTGTTATGTATCTACGTTGAATGCAATGTGTTTTTAAAGTTGAATTTATGGCATCCCGATTCAATTGTATGAATTTTATAACTCTGATTTACATTTATAATTGCCGGGTAGAATTAGGGTGTTACAAAGTTGGTATCAGAGCTATACCTCTCCAAGTACGATGTGGTTCGAGGATGAACCATTCGGAAGCTGGTGGGCATGTAACACTCGAGGCCGAAAAGCGTGAGGAGTGGTTGCACCGCATGTAACACCCGATACCCAAGAGGGCACAGGTGGTCACCACATCGGAATGAGAGGGATCCTGAAGCTATGCAGGTATGGGACTGCATGGTTAAAGGAAGGCTTATAAGGATTAATTAGTACAACCTATACCAACAAGATGCATCTTCTTTTCAGTAGCTCATTGATAAGAACTCCATAGTTAAGCATGCTTGACTTGGAGAAATTCTAAGATGGGCGACCTTCTGGGAAGTTTCTCGGAAAGCGTGTGAGTGAGGCCAAATCATGCTGAAAAGACATGTGTTGGTTTGTGGGGTTAGTCGGTAATCCTGAAGGTAGTCATGGGCTGTTACAAAGTTGGTATCAAAGCAAAGGTTGGTCCGTCTGACCTTGTTGTCGAGTCGTAGTTATCTAACAATCGAGTATTATTAATTTGAGTTCTAACCGTTGTTTGTGTTGTAGTGATAAGTTGAGATGGCTGGAAGGAATGATGTTGCACTTGCTGCTGCTTTAGAAGCAATGGCGCATGCGATGGAGAATCAACCAAATGTTGACGGTAATGCTGGATCTCGTAGTTCGGAGACTTTCCAGAGAGAGAATCCTCATACGTTCAAGGGAAAGTATGATCCTGACAGAGCATTGGATTGGTTGAAAGATATGGAGAGAATCTTCCGTGTGATGGACTGCACTCCAGCGTAGAAGATTTGATATGGTACTCATATGCTAGCAGTTGAGGCTGATGACTGGTGGCTAAAGACTTGTTAGAGATTGGAAGCTGCAGGTGAAAATGTCACTTGGGCTGTGTTTCGTAGAGAATTTCTAAGGAAGTACTTTCCTGAAGATGTTTGTGGTAAGAAGGAGATTGAATTCCTTGAGCTAAAGCAAGGGAATATGTCGGTTGTTGAGTATGATGCAAAATTTGCTGAGTTGGCTAAGTTTTATCCGCACTACACTGAGGCAGATGCTGTGTTTTCGAAGTGTATCATGTTTGAGAATAGGTTGCGCCCAGAGATCAAGAAGGAAGTTGGATACCAAAAGATCTATGTCTTTGCTGATTTGATTGATAGTTGCGGGATTTATGAAGAGGATAATAATGCTCATTACAAGATTATCAGCGATAAGAGGGGTAAGTACCAACAGAATCGTGGTAAGCCTTATGATACCCCA
This sequence comes from Vicia faba, assembly GCA_948472305.1. NCBI lineage: Eukaryota > Viridiplantae > Streptophyta > Magnoliopsida > Fabales > Fabaceae > Vicia > Vicia faba. The sequence goes on from OX451738.1 coordinate 973,252,273, forward strand.
ACTGGTAAGGGTAAACAGAAAGTTGCTCAGGGTCAGAGGACTAGTGGGGGAGATGCTCCTGCAGGTGTGGTTTGTTTTAAATGTGGAAAACCTGGGCATAAGAGTAATGTGTGTACTACTGAAGTAAAGAGGTGTTTCCGTTGTGGTAAGAACAGACATGTTGTATCTGAGTGCAAGCATAAGGATGTGATTTGTTTCAATTGTAGTGATGAAGGGCACATTGTTAGTCAGTGTCAGAAACCAAAGAGGGCGCAGACAAGTGGTAAAGTGTTCGCTTTGGTTGAGGATCAGACAGTTGCTGAGGATAGACTTATCAGAGGTACATGTTTCATTAATAGTACTCCTTTAATTACTATTATTGATACCGGTGCTACTCATTGTTTTATTGTTGTTGATTGTGTTAAAATATTGGGTCTTATGTTGTCTTCTATGAATGGAGAAATGGTCGTCGATACTCCAGCCAAGGGGTCGGTGACTACTTCTTTCGTGTGTTTAAAGTGTCCCTTGTCGATCTTCGACAGAGACTTTTCTGTTGATTTGGTTTGTTTACCGTTAAGAGGTTTGGATGTGATTTTGGGTATGAACTGGTTAGAGCATAACTATGTTCATATTAACTGTTATGACAAGTCTATGAGGTTTTCTACTCCTGAGGAAGAGGAAGATAGTCTATTGTCTTCTAGACAGTTGAGGAAGTTGATGCAAGAAGAAGTACAGATGTTCTTGTTGATGGTGTCGCTATCTGTAGAGACTTAAGCTATAATTGAGGAATTGCAGGTGGTGTGTGAATTTCCTGAAGTTTTCTCTGATGAAATTCCTGATGTACCGCCGGAGAGGGAAGTTGAATTTGTTATTGATCTTGTACCTGGTACCAGACTTGTGTCTATGGAACCATACAGGATGTCTGCATCTGAATTGTTTGAGTTAAAGAAGAAATTGGAAGAGTTACTTGAAAAGAAGTTTGTAAGACCAAGTGTATCTCCATGGGGAGCTCCAGTGTTGTTAGTAAAGAAGAAAGATGGAAGTATGGGGCTTTGTGTTGATTATAGGCAACTAAATAAAGTGACGATTAAGAACAAGTATTTGCTCCCAAGAATAGATGACTTGATGGATCAATTGGTGGACGCTCGTGTGTTTAGTAAGATTGATTTGAGGTCGGGTTACCATCAGATTAAAGGGAAGGATGAAGATATCCAGAAGACGACTTTCAGAATGTGTTATGGACATTATGAGTATTCGGTGATGCCTTTCGGTGTTACTAACGCGCCGGGAGTATTCATGGAGTATATGAATCGTATCTTTCATAATTTTTTGGATCGATTCATAGTGGTGTTCATTGATGATATTTTGATTTACTCTAAGTCAGAAGAAGAGCATGCAGAACACTTAAGAGTAGTATTGCAAGTTTTGAAAGAGAAGAAGTTGTATGGAAAGCTGTCCAAGTGTGAATTCTGGTTAAAGGAGGTTAGTTTTCTTGGTCATGTGATCTCAGGTAGTGGCATTGTTGTAGATCCATTGAAGGTTGATGCTATGTTGCAATGGGAAACTCCGAGGTCAGCTACTAAGATTAGAAGCTTTTTGCGATTAGCTAGTTACTATAGAAGATTTATCGAAGGTTTTTCTAAGTTGGCACTTCCATTGACTAAGTTGACTTGTAAAGGTAGAGCTTTTGTATGGGATGTTCAGTGCGAAGAAAGTTTTACAGAATTAAAGAAGAGATTGACGTTGGCTCCAATTTTGACGTTACCTAATCCAGGAGAACCTTTTGTGGTATACTGTGATGCTTCTAAGATGGGTTTGGGAGGTGTGCTTATGCAGAGTGATAAGGTAGTTTCTTATGCGTCAAGGAAGTTGAGGAGTCATGAGAAGAACTATCCTACGCATGATTTAGAGCTTGCTGCAATTGTCTTTTTGTTGAAGATTTGGAGGCATTATCTTTATGGTTCTAGATTTGAAGTGTTTAGTGACCATAAGAGCTTAAAGTATTTATTTGATCAGAAGGAGTTGAATATGAGGCAACAAAGATGGTTGGAATTGTTAAAGAATTATGATTTCGGTTTAAATTATCATCTAGGAAAAGCGAATGTGGTAGTTGATGCGTTGAGTCGAAAGACTTTACATATGTCAGCAATGATGGTTAAAGAGTTGGAATTAATTGAGCAGTTCAGAGATACGAGCTTAGTTTGCGAGGTCACGCTGCTGAGTGTTATGTTGGGTATGTTGAAGATTAATAATGAATTTCTAGACAGTATCAGAGAAGCTCAGAAGTTGGACGTGAAACTGGTAGATTCGATGGTTGGAATCAATTAGTCTGAGAATAGTGATTTTAAGTTAGATGCGCAAGGTGTGTTGAGATTTTGTAACCGAATTTGTATTCCTGATGATGCTGAGATGAAGAAAGTGATACTTGAAGAGAGTCATAGAAGTAAGTTGAGTATTCATCCAGGAGCTACAAAGATGTATCAAGATTTGAAAGGTTTGTTTTGGTGGCCTGGAATAAAGAGTGATGTGGCTCGGTTTGTGTATGCATGTCTGACTTGTCAGAAGTCGAAAGTTGAACATCAGAAGCCAGCAGGGTTGATGCAACCGTTAGAAGTTCTAGAATGGAAATGGGATAGCATTTCGATGGACCTTGTGACGGGGTTACCTAATACTATAAGAGGACATGATTAGATTTGGGTGATTGTTGATAGGCTTACAAAGTCGGCTCATTTTATTCCTATTAACATTAGTTTTCTAGTGTCGAAGTTGGTTGAGATTTACACTAGTGTGATTGTGAAGCTACATGGTGTTCCATTTTGCATTGTGTCAGATAGGGATCCAAGATTTACTTCTGATTTTTGGAAGAGTTTGCAAGAAGCGTTGGGTTCTAAGTTGAGGTTGAGTTTGGCGTATCATCCTCAGGCAGATGGTCAGACTGAACAAACTATTTAATCATTGGAAGACTTGTTGAGGGCATGTGTTCTTAAGCAGGGAGGTTCATAGGATACTTATCTTCCGTTGATAGAGTTCACTTATAATAACAATTACCATTCCAGTATTAGGATGGCACCTTTTGAAGCGTTGTATGGTCGAAGATGTAGAACTCCTTTATGCTGGCATGAATCTGGTGAAAGTGTAGTACTTGGACCTGAACTTGTTCGTGAGACTACTGAGAAGGTAAAGTTGATTCGAGAAAATATGAATGCTTCCCAAAGTAGACAGAAGAGTTATCATGACAAGCGAAGGAAAGTTTTAGAATTTCAAGCGGGTGACCATGTGTTTTTGAGAGTTACACCTGTGACTGGTGTTGGGCGAGCATTGAAGTCTAAGAAGCTCACTTATCGTTTTATTGGACCATATCAGATTTCAGAGGGAGTGGGGAACGTTGCTTATAGAGTGGCTTTACCGCCTAATCTTTCGAACTTTCATGATGTGTTTCATGTGTCGCAACTCCGGAAGTATATTTCAGATCCATCTCATGTGATTCATATGGATGATGTGCAAGTATGGGATGACCTTACAGTGGAGATGATACCTGTACGGATCGCGGATCGTGAAATAAAGATTATGAGGGGAAAAGAGATTTATTTGGTTAAAGTGGTTTGGCTAGGAGCTGCCGGAGAAAGCATGACTTGGGAGTTGGAGAGCAAGATGTGGGACTCCTATCCTGAGTTGTTTGATTAAGGTAAATTTTCGAGGACGAAAATATTCTAAGTGGAGGAGAGTTGTAATGCCTGTAATTTAATTAATTATTTAATTAAATTATTTTTGGAATATTTGTGAAGTTGTGCTATGATGATATTTGATGTGTTGTTGTTATTGGATTTATTTATTCTATTAAGTTGTGGAATAATATTAGAATGATAATATTATTTGATGTGGGCTTGTTTTGAAGGATAGAAGTATTAAAAGGGGGTGTAGTAGTGTTGTACCTCAAAATTTTCCCTCCCATATTTCTCAATACATGTCAAGTGAGGTCCTCAAATTGCTCAAGGAAGTCCAAGCGTTGACCAGACAAACCTTCTCCTAAGGCAGTCTACCCCAAATTAGGGTTTTAGTTTGCATCAAGATTTTTGAGTCCAAAGGGTCCCAAATTCTCACCATTGTCCTAATATGTTCTCAAGATCAGCCATGTCAAGTTTCAAGCCTTGCAGAGGAAGTTTTCTCAGTCAATTGCTCAAAGGCCTGAAAATCGACTGTGTTAGGGAAAAAGTCAACTGTGGCCTACATACAGTCAAACCTCAAGATTTTTGGTCAACATCCTCATTTTGAATTTTTATTCATAATTTTATCAGGGGTTGATCATGATTCCTCAAGGATTGCTCACAATTCATCAAAACCCAAAAGTTGTTAAATTAGGGTTTTGTAGGAAAAGTCAACTCAACTTTGACCAAGCATAACATTCTCATACTTTATCAAAAATGACTCATACAAAGCTCATTTTGAAGAGGATGTATTCCCTACAATTCTTCTTCACCTCACAAGTTCAAAATATGCACTCACAAGAAGATATGAATTTGGACATTATAGGTCATTTTGGAAAGTCAACAAAAACACCTTTTGGGTCAAAGCTTCATACATGAACGTGGAAGACTCAATTGAGATGAGACCAAACGGGTTGCTTAGAGAACATCTTAAGCTTTCTAAAAAGTCCAAGAACACATGTCTAGGATCCAAATTGAGGAAGTTATGTATTGGTGAAGTTGACTCTTTTTGCAAAATTGCCAAAAGTCAAATGTGGCCAAAATTGCATTTTTTGTCAAATGGGCCCAACTTATTATGCTTGCATTGAGTTTGTAATGTGACCCACGACCCATGAGCCCTTCAACTTGTCATTATTTTATTTTTTTTATTTATTTTGATTTTATTTCAATTAAATCAAATAAAATCAAAATAAAATCATGAAAAATATCAAAAACTAATCAAAGCTTGAGATTTTGTGCATGTTTAGGTCTATTATACAGCTGGAGATGGAATCAAATCGTTTAAGGTTCATTTGGACACAGAGATTGCATTTTTCTTGATTTGGAAATATTTTGTACAATGATCAAATCATGATTCAATGATCATAATTGGAGAAGATTTGAAACAAGTTTGCAACCCTAATTCAATCTAGGGTATATAAGGAACATGTGCAGATCAAAAACGAGGGAAGGAGAGGCGTGCAATACAGGAAAAAAAACTTGCAAAAATTCAACAAAAGTGGTGAATCAATTTCCAGGTTTTAGACCATCTCAAGCCTTTCTAAGCATCCCAATCGCTTGCTGGATATCCCTGGATCACATTGCAATCACTAGCAAGCTTCCTAACATCCAGAAACGCACTGTAAGTGTCGCACGACTTCCATACTTTCTTGAATTCGAATATCATAATTCTGGCACATTTAGCATGATTCATTGATATATTCTTAAACCTTATGAAGTTTTCAAGCTAATGGTTGTACTCAATTGTGTTTTTACTGACTATACACCAAGATGCCATAGTTACTGTTCTTGCTTGTTTTTTAGGGTTTTTCTGTACAGGGACAATTGGCCATGGATAATGGTACCATGATGCTCGTAAGGTTGCAACGAGTTGATTGGTACCATTGTTTGGGATTTATCATGTTTGCATAGAATTTTGGAGAAGCACATGGCTATACCTACGCCCATTTGTCCGTAGGTAAAAGTTCTTGATCTAAAACGACAGAAGCCATGAGGACGATGATAGCGTGGCAGGCGGTGAATGGTCCATTCAAATTGCGCGCGTTTTAAGAATTCACTTTTTGTTTTTACCATATAATAAGAGTTTGTCATTCCTTGTACAACTAAGCAAGCCAGTGCAGGTGGTAAAGCCATTAGCCTTTGATGCACACGTCCTGGGTTCGATCCCAGGCGTGTGCATTTTATTTTCTCTTAATATTTTAAGGATGATCTAATGCACCACATGGCAAAGGACTCACCATACATCATCCACACCCAGCCAGCAGATCTTCAATCAGCCAGATCTAAGGCTTCCCACGTGAAAGTCCACCATAGGCAGGAGTCAAGCACCTGCATGGGATTGGAAAAGTCAACATGGGGACAGGAGTTATTGGGCCCAGAATTGCAATTGGCACCCCCTCCTTTGCTATTCAACTACCAGGCCCATTCTTATTTCTTTATTTCTTTCTTTTATTTAATTTAATTAATTTAATTGTTTTTTAACCAAAATTATTTTCTTGTTTTTTTCACAAAAAATCATAAAATCAATTTCACAAATTTAGAATTAGAATTTATTTTATTTTACCAAATTTATTTTAGTGATTAGTTTAATTTAATTTAGGATTAATTCTAACTTTTTCATATATTTAAAATCAATTAGAAAAAAATTAGGTTTAACATGTGATTTAATTTTTATTTCTTTTCACAAAATAAAAAATACAAAAATAGGTTAATTCTAATTATTTTTCTTAATTTTAAATTAATTAGAAACTAGTTTTTTTTTGTTTTTTTTTATTCAATTAAACTTTATTTTCTCAAAATAATCAAAAACAACACAAAAAAGTGATTTTCCTTTTAAAGTTACAATTAGGTAGTTGGGGTCAAAACCCTAATTATTCTCGTTCTCGATTCATCGCGCGCGTTTTATTATTTTTTGCAATATTAATGTAAATTCTTACAGTATGTAATAGTTTAATTAGGATTTTCTTTTATTTATCGTTTTACGGGTTTTTTGGCTATGTAATCCCTACCCCGAAGCCTTGTAATAGTGTAGTTCTTATTTCTCGCATTTTAATTCTCGCAAATATTAACTGTTAGATGTATGATAATAGGTTTGTATGACAAGACTGCATGTTAATTTAAAATGGCTAGCAAACCCTAATATGCAAATATAATAACTGAAATCAAATCACTCGCACATGTGCACTCTTAGGGTATACTCCCACTTCGGCTGCCTTCGGTAAACGATCATTAAGTATAGGGTGTCTTAGTGGTTGCCCTCCTGTCTAAACAAAGATCAAAAGTCCCATTCGAAAATGTTGCCTCAGAAAGGTTGCCTCGGAAATGTTGCCTCGAATATGATCTTAAGACATTAGGGTTATTACTAAGACGTCCTAACATTGCTTTAGTGATTGTACGTCCCTTTCGAATTGACCCTTAAAACTCCAACGATGATGCTACCTATTTCTCAATAGTAGGATAGCACTGTCTAAAGGAAACAAGAATAGAAATAATCTTTTTTTGAGTAGGTAGATGCTAGTAGGTACTTGCTCAAACAAACAGATTTTTTTTCACACCAAACACTTTCCAAACAAGTTTTCAAAAAAACTTCGTAACACTCTTGAAGACAGAAGCAAGGGTTAAAACGAAGTAAAACAAAACTTTTTCAAAACAAACACACACAAGCAATTTTAAAAAAGGATGAGCTAGTACCTAAGAGACCATGGAAAACCATGGATAGAAAGGGTGCTAATACCTTCCCTTTCTATAATCTACCCCCCGTACTCAAAATCTTGAAAAAGGAATTTTTCTGTGCTTTTTTCCTTTCCAGTTGGATAAAATAAAAGTCGGTGGCGACTCTTGCTTACCGCGACATTTTGCAAACACAAATGCAAAACGCAAACCAACATTTTTCAAAATAGTCGGTTCTGCCACCGTATCACAGAACTGGCGACTCTGTTGGGGATTAATAAGTGTGGTATACCTTAGGATTAGTTCATCATAAAATTGCTTCTCTTGTTTGTTTTGGTTGCTTTACTTTTAAGGGTTTTGTATTGGGAGTTACTATAGATCCTAACCCGGATCTGGGGACACCTTTTTAGGTAAGTAGCAATAAACTGCGAGGGAACTGTATGGCATAGACCAATACGGTTGAAGCAGTAGCTACGTTGATGTGGCACATTGGTTGGTACCGGTATCCCTTATGGAGAAACGAGGAGAATATGGGGCCGCTATGTGTGTCGTTAAGCATCAACTAACCTTAGAACCCTTAATCGACCAACTTGGCCAATAGAAAGTAGTGAGATAGCCAGCCTCGGTGTAAAGCTGGGAATTGGTTGATACTCGATGCTACACTCATTGAGACCATACTCTCGAGATAGTTTCGGCCGCAAGAAAATATTGCGTGAGCTGAAACCATGACCGATGGAGGATGGTCAGTAATATTGAGAACCTCTAGAACCCGGTTACTTTTTCTAGGACAGGTTGAAACCAACTAAACTTCAAGAGGGTAATACCTTTGACCCCATGCAAGCCTTAAACTTAAGGGCTTTTGTGTGACTTGTTTTCCTTTGCCATGCCTGTTATCTGCTATACCTGTTGTTTGTTGTTATCATGACCTCATGCATCATAACATAGCATGCATACTTCATTATACTAACCATTTCAAAGACCAAGGGGATTTATCTTTGTTCTGTTTTGCAGATTATGGCTTCAGTACGCAGAAATATCATTCGAGTTAACTTTGTGCAAATACCTTCTCAACTCAAAGAGTTAGCCTCAAGAGTTTCCGAGACTTCAATGTTCATTAAGAGACATGGTCAACTTCTTAGCCTAGTCACCTCAAAGTTTGATGAGTAGATGATGAGTGTGCTTTTCCAGTTCTTCGATCATGTGCATCATTGTTTCACTTTCCCAGATTATCAGTTGGTTCCCACTTTGGAAGAGTTTTCTCACTTATTGGGCATATCCATCCTTGAGCATATGCCCTTCACAGGTATGGAAGAGACTCATAGACTAGAGGACATTTCTTCAGCTCTGCATCTAAAAAGGGCTGATGTAGTATCCAATTGGTAAACACGAAGCAGGGTTGAAGGTTTCTTAGCCAAGTTTCTGATAGATCAAGCTCAGCTATTCTAGGATAGTTTGGACTTTCAGGCTTTTGAAGTGAATGCGGTTAAGATCTTCCTGTATCGCAATCCAGTGCCTACTCTTCTGGGTGATATCTTGCATGCCCTCTACACTCGTACTGTGCGAAGAAGAGGGACTCTTATGTGTTGCATGTCGCTGCTGTCGAGGTAGTTTATTTCGCACCTCCCTAAGTCTGTGTTGAAGAATGAAGAAGGTTTGGGATGGTCTTACAGAATAATGTCACTTGCCCATACAGACATTCTTTGGAGCTCCTGAGCTATGGAAGACACTACTGTCATTGATCGTTGTGGGGGATACCCTAATGTCCCATTGCTTGGAACCAGAGGGGGTATAACCTACAATCCCTGTCTAGCTTTGCGACAATTTAGTCGTGCTCGGAGAGACGGTCCTCATGAGCTACTTCTTAAGAATATTGCATTTGACTACAAGGAGGACGTTGAGGAGCATCGCCGAAGGTTTATACGAGCTTGGGGCATGGTGAACAGATCTGACCCCCAAGAACTAGGACCAAGGACTTCCCTTCCTATGCAGCCTTACTTACAATGGGTCCGAGCTCGTTCCCAGAAGCTTGGGATACCTTATGAATCCGTGTTACCAGTGACTGTGGAGCCCACCAATGAAGAAGGAATTCTTTACACAGTTCTTTATCCATACATGCCCACTGATCTTGGGGCACTGCAGAGGTCTTGGATTCAGCTGAAAGAGGAGAGGGATACTTACCGGGAAAAGTACCATGAGCAAGAACGGAAGATCTTGAAGCTCACCAGGAAGCTCGAGGAAGAAAGAACGATCAATGATTAAATCATCACAAAGAGGAAGCATCCATGAGATTTTTTATTTTGCTTTTCTAGTTTAGATTTGTTTTCCATTTATTTCTTTGTAACGCCTTCAAGGCATTGTTGAACTTTTTACAAATTAATCTAATAAAGTTTGTTTATTTTTGGTTTGCAAATTTAAATCTCCCAAAGTCTTTGAAATCATTACATACGCATCCCATTATCATGCAAACCATTACAGGTACCATTACAGGTTTCTCATCTTCTTCGCTGTTTATTTCAGCAGGAAAAGTCTTTGGATCAAGCCATCAAAGATCTTTAGGCACAGAACGCCCAATTCCAGCAAATGTTCTTAAGTCTGGCCAAAGGGCAAGAGGATCTAAAAACTCTCATTCTGAAAGAGAAAGAGAAGAAGAAGAAGAAGAAGGAGGAGGTCGTTCTTCTGAATATAGGCAAAAGGTTTGGAGATAGGTTGAAACAGCAAGTTGATCTGACCTCTTCATCCAAGGAAGGGGAGAACCAAGAAGAAAAAAAGGGCCCCAGTCCTGCAATCTCTGATGATGATACAAATTATGATGAGGAGCAATGTCCTCCTGCCGAGGATAGGTACAAGCAGTTAGAAGACCGTCTGAGTGCAATGGAGATTCAGAAGATCCCTGGTTTGGATTTTGGGGAGTTGGGACTAGTATCGGGAGTGGTGATCCCTCATAAGTTCAAAGCTCCAGTTTTTGCCAAGTACGATGGAGTATCCTGTCCAAAACTTCATCTCCGCTCGTACGTCAGGAAAATCCAACCACACACTGCTGATAGAAATTTCTGGGTGCATTTCTTTCAAGATAGACTGTCAGGGACTCAGCTTGAATGGTTTTATCAGTTGGAAGGAGCCAATGTCTGAAACTGGGAAGACCTTGTTGCTACTTTTTACAGGCAATATCAGTATAACGCTGACCTTGCTCCCACTCGTACTCAGCTTCAGGGTATGTCCATGGGTGCAAGTGAAGGTTGTAAGGACTATGCTCAAAAGTGGAGAGACTTAGCTGGAAGAGTCCAACCCCCTTTGTCTGACAGGGAGTTGGTTGACATGTTTCTAGAGACGCTATCTGGTCCATTTTTCAATCATGTGATCGGCAGTTCATCATTGGGGTTTACTGAGTTGATCTTGACTGGAGAGAGAGTAGAAGCTAGTATCCGAAGTGATAAGATACATAAGGATACTTCATCAAGTGCAGTAAAGAAGCCTTTCACCGGTAAGAAGGAAGATAGTGCAGTCTACGGCCCGAGAGGCCAAAGCAAACCTGAACACCGTCAAGCAGTCAATGCGGTAGTGATATCAAGACCCACAGTTGCTCCACAATGCAACAATCAACAAAGGGTGGAAAGACCACAGAGGAAGTACACGCGGCTCAATATGACCTTGTCTCAAATTCTACCACAATTAGTAAAGACCAATATGGTGACTCTGAGGGAGGCCCCGAAGAACCCCAACACCACCTCTCCTCAATATAACCTGAATGCCCGCTGCGCTTATCACTCCAAAAGTCCAGGTCATGATACAAACAACTGTTGGGCCTTGAAAAATAAGCTGCAAGACTTGATCGAAGCCAAAGAGATTGAGTTTGACGCTTCGGAGAAGCCCAGCATCATAACTGCTCCCATGCCCAAACATGGTCATGGAGTAAATGCTGTAGACGATGATTTATTTGTGACCTCTGTGGAAGAAATTGATACTCCTTTGATGATAGTTAAGAGGAATCTATTGTTGGCCAGTTTATTTCCGGGCTATGGTGAAGGTTGCCACATGTATTCAATTATGCCTGTTGGTTGCCACTTATTGAAATCAGGTGTTCAGCGCCTGATGGATAACAAAGAGATCCTGTTCGAAAAGACTATGATTCCGTTAGTTCCAATTGAAGATGTTGCCATCATAACCATTTCCGCCAATCCTTCCAAGGTTTCCTCGAGAAAGCCTGTTAGGATTACACCCGTCCCAAGAATTGCTCCATTAATAATTAATGTCCCTGGTCCTATCCCATACACTTCGGATAAGGCTGTCCCTTGGCACTATGATGCTGATGTGTATTACCATGGAGTTCAACAAGACTTAAAAAGTGAAGAAGTTGATGTTGATATCAGCAATATTGTCGGGGCTAGAAAGTTCACCAGAAGCGGAAGACTCTTTTCTCCCGATATTTCTCCTCCGACTGTTCACAAACCCGTTGTCATTCCATCTGCTAGTACATCAGCTACTATCCAAGTTCAAATTCCAATTATCACCCATGTCACTAAGCCATCTGGGACTCGGGGCAAAGAAATCACAGGTGAGCCTGCCCGGATGGAGGCACCTAAGAAGATCATTGTAGAAACCTCAAAGCAGGAGATAGAAGAAATTTTGAAGATTATCAAGAAGAGCGACTACAACGTAGTCGAACAGCTAGGGAAGACCCCGTCAAAAATCTCCATGTTGTCCTTGTTATTGTGTTCTAAAGCCCATGCAAAGGCTTTAATTGCTTTCCTCAAGACTGTGCATGTGCCGCAGGAAACTTCAGTCGATCAATTCAAAGACTGCGTGGCTAGTTTGACTACCAATAATGGGTTGGGTTTCTCAGACGCAGATCTGACTGCTAAATGAAGAAATCATAATGATACTCTGTACGTCTCGATCGAGTGCATGGGGCACTACTATGGCCCATGTACTGGTGGATACTGGGTCCTCATTGAATGTTTTGCCAAAGAAAGCATTAGACCGTTTAGATTATGAAGGTTTGGTTCTAAAGCCGAGCAATATTGTGGTCAGGGCTTTCGACGGGTCAAAAAGGATGGTGCACGGGGAGGTGGACGTCCCTGTTAAAGTTGGCTCTCAGACTTTTGCATCCACCTTTTATGTGATGGATATCATACCATCATATTCTTGCTTACTGGGTCGCCCTTGGATTCATAAGGCTGGGGCAGTGACTTCTACGCTTCATCAAATGTTGAAATATCCGGTAAAGGAGAAGATTGTCACTGTACGGGGTGAAGAAGAGTACATGGTGAGTCATCTTAATTCCTTTCGCTAAGTGGAGATGGATGGGGAGTTCATCGAAACCCCTTGTCAGAAATTTGAAGAGGTCCCCCAGACTTTGGCGTCAACTGAAGTTGCTACTGACAAACCTCTATTGAAGATGGCTTCCCTCAAGGATGCCAGGGCTGTAATTGAAAAAGGTGGGTGTGCAATCTGGGGCTAGCTTCCTGATTTCACACACAAAACTGACAAATTTGGTTTGGGCTTTACTACAGGGGCTCAAAAGGATGTTAGGCGCGCGCGGATTGGAAGACCTCCTCTGCGTATCAGCAATCATGGAGTTAATGCGGTTAAAGATGGAGAAGAAGATTCAGATATCGACAGCTGGATCTACCCTACAACCAATGGCGGACTAAGCAACTGGACAGCGAAAGACTTCATACTTGTTTCTTTTATTACACAGTAATTGACTTTTGTTTTGAGATTTGTAATAGATAGTTTAAAACTTTACGGCCCGGTGCCTCGCCCGGGGCACTTTGGCTTTGCTTGTGAGGGCTTATTATTTGTCATTTTCCTATATCATCAATAAAGCATTGGACGTTTTTTGCATTACAAATTTTGCGCTCTTTGTTTTTCTTTTTCTGTCTCTCGCTTTATCAAAAACATCTATTCTCTTACATACACTCACGTATCATAATGCATATCCATATCCACTCTGGATCCCATTGATAACAGCTCTGCTACTGCCAATTATGACTTCAAAAATCTGATCAACCAAGTCGAGGACGAAGGTGAGGATGATTGTGAGGTACCTAGAGAACTTGCTAGACTGTTACTGCAGGAAGAGAGGGCCATACAGCCTCACGAATAGCCAGTCGAATCAATAAATTTAGGTACAGAGGAAGACAGGAAAGAGGTCAAGATAGGTGCGAACCTGGAGCCTAGTATCAAAAAATGGTTGATACAGATGCTACGCGACTATGGTGAGATCTTCTCCTGGTCTTATAAAGATATGCCTGGTCTGGACACTGACATTATGGTACACCACCTGCCAACCAAAGAAGACTTTCCTTCGGTAAAGCAGAAGGTTCGCCGTATGCGCCCTGAGATGTTAGAGAAAATCAAAGCTGAGGTCATGAAACAGTTTTACGCTGGATTTTTAGTTGTCACTTCTTACCCGCAGTGTGTTGCCAACGTTGTTCTGGGGCCTAAGAAAGATGGTAAGGTACAGATGTGTGTGTACTATAGAGATCTGAATAGGGCAAGCCCCAAGGATGATTTCCCACTTCCTCACATCGATGTTCTGGTCGATAACACCGCGCAGCATAAGATATTCTCCTTTATGGATGGTTTTTCTGGTTAAAATCAGATTAAGATGGCTCCTAAAGACATGGAGAAGACTACCTTCATTACGCAGTGGGGTACCTTCTGTTACAAGGTCATGCCTTTCGGATTGAAGAATACGGGGGCCACTTATCAGCACGCCATGGTCGCTTTGTTCCATGACATGATTCACCATGAGATTTAGGTTTACGTTGATGACGTGATTTCAAGGTCCCAGCCTAAGGAAGAACACCTTGACCATCTCCAGAAACTGTTCGATAGGTTGAAGACGTACAAGCTGAGGGTGAACCCGAAAAAGTGCACCTTCGGGGTAAGGTCTGGTAAGCTGCTGGGATTTGTCGTCAGTGATAAGGGTATTCAGGTGGACCCTGCCAAGGTGAAGGATATACAAGAGATGCCAGCTCCCCACACATAAAAGGAAGTTATAGGCTTTTTGGGACATCTGAACTACATCGCCCGATTCATTTCACATCTGAATGCTACTTGTGAGCCAATCTTCAAGTTGCTGAAGAAAGATCAAGTGGTAAAATGGAATGATGAATGTCAGACCGCCTTCGAAAGGATAAAATAATACCTCCAAGAGCCACCAATTATGATGCCTCCAATTGAAGGAAGACCTTTGATCTTATACTTGACAGTACTGGAAAATTCAATAGGGTGCGTGCTGGGGCAGCATGACGAGTCTGGCGGAAAAGAGCACGCTATTTACTACCATAGCAAAAAGTTTACCGACTGTGAGACCCGATACTCACTGCTCGAGAAAACTTGATGTGCTTTGGCATGAGCTTCTCACTGGCTGAGACAGTATATGCTAACTCACATTACCCTATTGATATCAAAGATGGATCCAATCAAGTATATCTTCGAGAAGCCTACCCTGTCTGGAAGAATAACAAGATGGAAGATGATCCTCACTGAGTATGACATCCAATACACAACCCAAAAAGCAATCAAGGGGAGCGTGTTGGCGGATCATTTAGCGCATCAGGCCGTGGATGACTACCAATCGATGAATTTCGAGTTCCCGGATGAGAACATCATGTTGGTGACCGACTGTGAGAAACCTGGACCGGATGAAGGACCTGAGGAAGGATCCCGATGGTCTATGTACTTTGATGGAGCCTCTAACGCGTTGGGTAATGGCATTGGCGCTGTGATCATATCTCATGAGGGATGTCATACTCCGTTCACCGCCCGACTATGTTTCAACTGCACCAATAATATGGCGGAGTATGAAGCGTGTATCCTGGGTCTTCGAGCTGCTATTGACCTAAGGAGTAAGTTCTTGAGTGTATTCGGAGATTCTGCTCTGGTGATCAGTCAGATCAAAGGCGAGTGGGATACGAAACACCCAAATATTATTCCTTATAAGGAATATGTATTGACATTGCTTCTGCACTTTGAGGAGATAACCTTTGAACATTTCCCGAGAGAGGAGAACCAGATAGCGGACGCGCTAGCTACCATGTCTTCTATGTTCAAATTCAGGTGGGAAAATGAAGCTCCCCAGATTACCATCGAGAGATTGAGCGAACCTGCACATTGCTGTAACATCGAGACTGAAGAGGTAGCAGATAAACCCTGGTTTCACGAGGTAAAGAGGTATCTTGAGACGCAAGAATAACCCGAGGGTGCATCTGTCAATGATAAAAAGTTTTTGAGAAGGTTCGCTGCGAATTTCTTCATTAGCAATGGGATTCTCTATAAACGTAACCATGACTCGACCTTACTGCGGTGCATGGACAAAAGCGAGGCAGAAAGGATCATGGCAGAGTAACATGAAGGTTCCTTCGGAACTCATTCCAGTGTACATACCATGGCGAAGAAAATCCTACGGGCAGGATATTACTGGTCTACTATGGAAGCCAATTGTTATCAGCACTCTCGGACATGTCATAAGTGCCAAGTCTATGCTGATAAGGTGCATGTACCTCCAGTTCCTCTGAATGTTTTGACAGCTCCTTGGCCTTTCGCAATGTGGGGCATCGATATGATAGGTGATATCATACCTACTGCATCTAACGGGCATCGTTTCATTCTGGTAGCAATTGATTACTTTACGAAGTGGGTTAAGGCAGCTTCCTTTGCTACAGTAACCAAGAATGTTGTGGCGCAGTTTATCCGACAAAATTTTATCTGTCGACATGGTGTACCAAAGATGATCATTACGGACAATGGTACAAATCTCAACAATACGATGATCACCGAGCTCTGCAAACAGTTCAAGATACAGCATCACAACTCTTCTCCCTACCGGCCGAAGATGAATGGGGTTGTTTAAGCGACTAACAAGAACATCAAGAAGATTGTTCAGAAGATGACGGTGACATACAAAGACTGACATGAGATATTACCATTCACTCTTAATGGGTACCATACCTCAACACTGACTTCAACAGGGGCAACACCCTACTCTTTGGTGTATGGCATGGAGGCAGTCTTACCCCATGAAGTCCAGATACCCTCTCTCCGAATTATGAAGGATGCATGTTTGAGCGAAGACGATTGGATCCAGACTCAACTTGACCAGCTGAACTTAATCGATGAGAAGAGACTTACTGCTATCTTTCATGGTCAGACGTATCAAAAGCGAATGATCAAGGCTTTTAACAAGAAAGTCAGACATCAAGAATATCAGGTCGGGGATCTGGTGATCAAATGCATTATACTACCGCAAGGTGATCCCAAGGGCAATTGAACCCCCATATACGAAGGGCCATTTGTGGTTAAGAACATTTTCTCAGGAGGAGCTATGATTCTAACCACCATGGATGGTGACCACCTTCCTCACCCCGTCAATGCAGACATAGTGAAAAAATACTACACCTAATCAAAGACCCGCTAGGTCGACTGGCCTAGGCAAAAGTAAGGGCTTCCCGGTGAACCAAAAGGGTTCGGGAAAAAGTAAGGGATGAAAATGAAAAAAATTGTACACCCGGCAAGTCGAAAACCTGAAAAGGCGGCTTGGGCAAAAAAGGGTATCCTGGTGGACTGAAAACCCGAAAGGGCGGTCCAGGAAAAAATTTGGGATCAAAGCGTAACACTATGTCTCGTTGGATCATCTTGTAACCAGACTTCGGTATCGACTATCAAGCTCGGACGGTGCCAATCAATCTGATCCACCTTCAACCAAGTAGCAAAGTGATGAGACACTCGAAGATATAAAGGCAAGAGCGGAGTTGGAACCCAGTGGGATTGTTTCACATAGCTGTTTTTCTTTCTTTTACACAAATTGTATAATTTCTATCTTTCGGTGGCGTTCTCTTACTAGGACGTCAGCCTCTTGTAAAAAACGCCTATTACAGGCCAACTTCAAAATCAATACAATTCATTTTCACAATAAATTTCAAAATTGTTTTGATTTTTTCTATTTTGTTTTGCAAGAACGTCCAATGATTCATTTTTTATATATGCATTTGAGAATAATTGTTGCTCATAAATATTTACATGTGAGACAAAAGACAATTACTCGTAATTCCAGGAACAGAGGCAAACAAGAAGTGTCCAAACCTTACAGTTTCTCTACCCACCAGGTACAGGGATAGAGCCAGCTTGAGAATATTACTAAATATTCATACATTCCCCGCAGAGTAGGAAGTATCCAAAGACAGTGGTTTTAACTCT
This sequence comes from Vicia faba, assembly GCA_948472305.1. NCBI lineage: Eukaryota > Viridiplantae > Streptophyta > Magnoliopsida > Fabales > Fabaceae > Vicia > Vicia faba. The sequence goes on from OX451738.1 coordinate 973,269,828, forward strand.
CCCCAGCTGAGGTTCACAATCGCGAGTTGAGTCGGCAAAATTCTCCCCAAGCAGAGTTTACCTATCACTAACAATAGAGTTCACCATCAGCTGAGTTTATTTCCTCCACAGGCAGAAATTCAATCCCCGACAGGGTTTATTATCACCAGCAACGGTAATTCATCCCCAGCGGAGTTGTTTCTCCAAATTAGCAGATTGTCCAACAGAGTGTTTCTCTTCCCCACAGAGTTATCCTCCCACAGGACTATTCTCAAACAGAGTCTCTCCCGACAGAATATCCTCGAGCATAATGGACGCAAGTCTCCATCTAATCATCTTCTGTCACTATCCCTAGCGAGAACGAAGAACTCAACTCCTTGTACTCTCCAACAGCAGTCTAGGATTTATTCTCCCCAGCCGGAGAATATCACAAGAACATTGCATATCCATACATCGTGGCATGCACATAAGCATCATACAGCATAATCTCATTTATTTTGAGAACATCATTACTTAATACATTTCATACATCATGACATTACATACGATAAACTCTTTACCTTTCAGGGAAAGATACAAACAAGTTCTCACAAGTTTCCTCTGGTTCAGTCAAATCAATACTAAGATTTCTATTCCAGTTCAAGCTATAAAGCCCGGAAATCGACTGGATAATATCTTGATTTCTCCAAATACTACGAAGCCTGGAATCGACCAGATAGTGGTATATCTTAAATTCAAGCTATGAATCCCGGATTCGACCGGATAATATCTTGATTTCTCCAAATACTACGAAGCCTGGAATCGACCAGATAGTGGTATATCTTAAATTCAAGCTATGAAGCTCGGATTCGACCGAATAATATCTTGATTTCTCCAAAAATACTATGAAGCCTAGAATCGACCAGATAGTGGTATATTTTAATACAAGCTACGGAGCCCGGAAACCGACCAGAAAATAGCTTAACCCTCCGCAAGTTATTGTGAAGCCTGGAAATCGACCAGATAGCAATACAAGATACCATGAAGCCTGGAATCGACCAGATAATGGTATAAGACACCGTGAAGCCTTGATTACGACCAGATAGCAACAAAGGATATTGAAGCCTGGAAATCGACCAGATAACAGTATAAGGTACTGCGAAGCTTGGAATTCGACCAAATAGCAGTTTACCCAGTCAATTACTATGAAGCCAAGAAATCGACCAGATAATAGTATGCCTTAAATTCAAGTTGAAGCCCGGATGCAACCGGATAACAACTTAATTCCTTCTGAAGCCTGGAGCACGACTAAATAAGAATTGAGAAATTGCAAAGCCTGGAAAACGACCAGATAGCAAGCCTAATCTCATTTCCCCAGTAAGTCACTGTAAAGCCTGGAGCACGACCAGATAGCAGTCGATCTTATTTTCCTTAGCAAATCACTGTGAAGCCTGGATCACGACCAGATAACAGTTCATTTTCACCTCCTCGACTAAGAGATGATTCACCAGTAGAGTAACGGACAACTGAAGTTCCTAAAATTCTATTTCTCTCAAGACAGAGACCAACATTCCCCAGCGAAGTCCTCCTCAACAACAGGTATACGGGCTCTCCCAAAGGAATCTCTTATGCGATCGACACTTCTTATGATGGAATCTTTAAGCCCATCTTCCGTCATCAACTTCCAAATGGAATCTATAAGCCCATTCCCGACATCATAAGACAAGTACCACTTCATGCGAGTGCAAATTTCTAGGCACTCTAGTGTTTAATCATCTTCTACCTTCGGATAACGAAAGGCAGACAAGCTAATCGACATCCTCAGGTTTAAGAAGATTGAACAGGGGCAGTTGTTGTACCCCAAAATTTTCCCTCCCATATTTCTCAATACATGTCAAGTGAGGTCCTCAAATTGCTCAAGGAAGTCCAAGGGTTAACCAGACAAACCTTCTCCTAAGGCAGTCTACCCCAAATTAGGGTTTCAGTTTGCATCAAGATGTTTGAGTCCAAAGGGTCCCAAATGCTCACCATTGTCCTAATATGTTCTCAAGATCATCCATGTCAAGTTTCAATCCTTGCAGAGGAAGTTTGCTCAGTCAATTGCTCAAAGGCCTGAAAATCGACTGTGCTAGGGCAAAAGTCAACTGTGGCCTACATACAGTCAAACCTCAAGATTTTTGGTCTACATCCTCATTTTGAAGTTTTATTCATAAGTTCATCAGGTTTTGATCATGATTCCTCAAGGATTGCTCATAATTCATCAAAACCCAAAAGTTGCTAAATTAGGGTTTTGTAGGAAAAGTCAACTCAAATTTGACCAAGCATAACTTTCTCATACTTTATCAAAAATGATCCATCCAAAGCTCATTTTGAAGAGGATGTAATTCCCTACAATTCATCTTCATCTCACAAGTTCAAAATATGCACTCATAAGAAGATATGAATTTGGACATTATAGGTCATTTTGGAAAGTCAACAAAAACACCTTTTGGGTCAAAGCTTCATACATGAACGTGGAAGACTCAATTGAGATGAGACCAAACGGGTTTCTTAGAGGACATCTTAAGATTTCTAAAAAGTCAAAGAACACATGTCTAGGATCAAAATTGAGGAAGTTATGTATTGGTGAAGTTGACCCTTTTTGCAAAATTGCCAAAAGTCAAATGTGGCCAAAATTGCATTTTTTTGTCAAATAGGCCCAACTTATTATGCTTGCATTGAGTTTGTAATGTGACCCACGACACATGAGCCCTTCCACTTGTCATTATTTTATTTTTGTTATTTATTTTGATTTTATTTCAATTAAATCAAATAAAATCAGAATAAAATCATGAAAATATCAAAAACTAATCAAAGCTTGAGATTTTATGCATGTTTAGGTCTATTATACAGTTGGAGATGGAATCAAATCGTGCAAGGTTCATTTGGACACAAAGAGATTGCATTTTTCTTGATTTGGAAAGATTTTGTACAGTGATCAAATCATTATTCAATGATCATAATTGGAGAAGATTTGAAACAAGTTTGCAACCCTAATTCAATCTATGGTACATAAGGAACATGTGCAAATCAAAAACGAGGGGAGGAGAGGCGTGCAATACAAAAAAAAAAACTTGCAAAAATTAAACAAAAGTGGTGAATCAATTTCCAGGTTTCAGACCATCTCAAGCCTTTCTAAGCATCCCAATCGCTTGTTGGATATCCTTGGATCACATTGCAATCACTAGCAAGCTTCCTAACATCCAGAAACGCACTGTAAGTGTCGCACGACTTCCATACTTTCTTGAATTCGAATATCATAATTCTGGCACATTTAGCATGATTCATTGATATATTCTTAAACCTTATGAAGTTTGCAAGCTAATGGTTGTACTCAATTGTATTTTTACTAACTATACACCAAGATGCAATAGTTAGGGTTCTTGCTTCTTTTTTAGGGTTTTTCTGTACAGGGACAATTGCCCATGGATAATGGTACCATGATGCTCGTGAGGTTGCAACGAGTTGATTGGTACCATTGTTTGGGATTTATCATGCTTGCATAGAATTTTGGAGAAGCACAGGGCTATACCTACGCCTATTTGTCCGTAGGTAAAAGTTCTTGATCTAAAACGACAGAAGCCATGAGGACGATGATAGCGTGGTAGGCGGTGAATGGTCCATTCAAATTGCGCGCGTTTTAAGAATTCACTTTTTGTTTTTACCATATAATAATAGTTTGTTATTCCTTGTACAACTAAGCAAGCCAATGTAGGTGGTAAAGTCATTAGCCTTTGATGCACACGTCCTGGGTTAGATCCCAGGCGTGTGCATTTTATTTTCTCTCAATATTTTCAGGATGATCTAATGCACCACATGGCAAAGGACTTACCATACATCATCAGCACCCAGCCAGCAGATCTTCAACCAGCCAGATCTAAGGCTTCCCACATGAAAGTCCACCATAGGCAAGAGTCAAGCACCTGCATGGGATTGGAAAAGTCAACATGGGGCCAAGAGTTATTGGGCCCAGAATTGCAATTGGCACCCCCTCCTTTGTTATTCAACTACCAGGCCCATTCTTATTTCTTTATTTCTTTCTTTTATTTAATTTAATTAATTTAATTGTTTTTTAACCAAAATATGTTTCTTGTTTTTTTCACAAAAAATCATAAAATCAATTTCACAAATTTAGAATTAGATTTTATTTTATTTTACCAAATTTAATTTAGTGATTAGTTTAATTTAATTTAGGATTAATTCTAACTTTTTCATATATTTAAAATCATTAGAAAAAAATTAGGGTTAGCATGTGATTTAATTTTTATTTCTTTTCACAAAATAAAAAATACAAAAATAGGTTAATCCTAATTATTTTTCTTAATTTTAAATTAATTAGAAACTAGGTTTTTTAATTTTATTTATTCAATTAAACTTTATTTTCTTAAAATAATCAAAAACAACACAAAAAAGTGATTTTCCTTTTAAAGTTACAATTAGGTAGTTGGGGTCAAAACCCTAATTATTCTCGTTCTCGATTCATCGCGCGCGTTTTATTATTTTTGCAATATTAATGTAACTGCTTACAGTATGTAATAGTTTAATTAGGATTTTCTTTTATTTATCGTTTTACGGGTTTTTTTGGCTATGTAATCCCTACCCTGAAGCCTTGTAATAGCATAGTTTTTATTTCTCGCATTTTAATTCTCGCAAATATTAACTGTTAGATGTATGATAATAGGTTTGTATGCCAAGACTGCATGTTAATTTAAAATGGCTAGCAAACCCTAATGTGCAAAGATAATAACTAAAATCAAATCACTCGCACATGTGCACTCTTAGGGTATACTCCCACTTCGGTTTCCTTCGGTAAACGATCATTAAGTATAGGGTGTCTTAGTGGTTGCCCTCCTGTCTAAACAAAGATCAAAAATCCCGTTCGGAAATGTTGCCTCGGAAAGGTTGCCTCGGAAATGTTGCCTCGAATATGATCTTAAGACATTAGGGTTATTACTAAGACGTCCTAACATTGCTTTAGTGATCGTACGTGCCTTTTGAATTGACCCTTACAACTCCAATGACGATGCTACCTATTTCTCAATAGTAGGATAGCACTGTCTAAAGGAAACAAGAATAGAAATAATCTTTTTTCGAGTAGGTAGATACTAGTAGGTACTTGCTCAAACAAACAGATTTTTTTTCACACCAAACACTTCCCAAACAAGTTTTCAAAAACACTTTGTAACACTCTTGAAGACAGAAGCAATGGTTAAAATGAAGTAAAACAAAACTTTTTCAAAACAAACACACACAAGAAATTTTAAAAAAGGATGAGCTAGTACCTAAGAGCCCATGGAAAACCAAGGATAGAAAGGGTGCTAATACCTTCCCTTTCTATAATCTACCCCCCGTACACAAAATCTCGAAAAAGGAATTTTTTTGTGCTTTTTTCCTTTCCAGTTGGATAAAATAAAATTCGGTGGAGACTCTTGCTTACCGCGACATTTTGCAAACACAAACGCAAAACGCAAACCAGCATTTCCAAAACAGTCGGTTGTGCCACCGTATCACAAGTAGTTTTAAGCCCATTAAGGCATAAAAAGAATTATAGGTTATTGTATTAGTTTTTAGAAATAATAAGAAAAGAAGAAGAAGTAAGAAGAGAAGTAAATAAGGGTTGGAAGAAGATAAAAAGAGAACGTGAAAGTTGTAGAAAAGAAGGAAAAGAGGCAGAACGGAATTCACTCGGAAAAGTTGTATAGTAACCTTCAATCCAAGGTAAGGCTGGGGTTATGACTCTATAATAGGGTTTATGATGAGTAGTATGTGGGATTAGATGTGAAAATGTTGTCTTGTTCATGATTTGAATGTATATGTTGTTGTATGATGAAGATCAATGATTTAAGGATGAATAATGATGCCCTAATACTATGTAATTGATGTAGAAATATAGGATAATTGCAATTGATGATTACCTATGATAAGAGGATGTTTTTAGGGCCTAAAGCATGGAAACCGCAGTGAAAACATAGTGAAATCATAGAAAATATCCATGACAGAACAATATGTGTCGACCCCAAAAGCCATGCGTCGATGCATGAAGGCTTTTAGACTCAGGATGAGTCGATACGAAGAAGCCATGCGTCTATACATGCAGGCTTTTAGACTCAGGATGAGTCGATACATAGGACCATGCATCGATACATGCAGTGTTGCATACTCAATAGGAGTCGATACAAAGAGAGTACGCGTTGATACATGCATCGTGTTAAGCCCAGTACGTGTCGACTTAAGACGTTATGCATCGACTCATGTAGCCTGATTTTTGACAAATTTGTTTCTGAAGGCTGTAACTTTAGTTTCGGACTCCGTTTGAGGTGTCGTTTGAAGCATTGAATAGATGATGCGATGAACTTCATTCTTAAGGATTAAAATGAAGAATATGAAGGATAATCCTAGTAACCCAATTTAGGACTAGATTTAGCTTCCCGCATTAACCGCTATGATGATTTTGTGAAGTATGATGGGGATAAGATGATTATAGATTATTGTTTGGTTCATAACAGTAAGGTTAATGATGATAATGATGTAGTATTACAGAATAGTAATATGTAGATGTTGGTAATTTAGCGGTAAGCCTTAGATGATTAATTAATTATAGGCAATATCATGTTGTGGGCCTATGGCCAACGTTGCGAGATTGACGATCTACCGTTGTATTGTTGTTGTGGCTGAGTTGTTGCGTATTATGATGACGAATGATATTTGATGAATTATGATGATGAATGATGTTTAATGAATTATGATGATGAATGATGTTGATGAATTATGATGATAAATGATGTTGATGAATTATGTTGATAAATAAAGTTGATGAATTATGTCGAGATGCCTCTAATAATTGGCAGCTATTAAGATGTAGGCTTCTGGCTAACGATGATGTTGTGTTGAGATGTTGTTAATTATGGTTGTTGTCATTACATTCATGATTGTGTTGCATACATTGCATTTCAAGATGGAGCTGATGCTCGTTAAGATGGCCTGTATTGGCGAATATTAATATGAAGGCTTATGCCTTGTTGATGCCTTTATTTATTGGAAATTATTTTGATATGGGAGTTCTGCTCCAATGGTACAACATGCATTCACATTGTATTGAGTCGCATTATATGATTTCATAAAGAAGTTGTGTATTGCTGTGGAAAATGTGTATATTGTTGGTATCCTGTTGCGATTATTATTGTTTATACGATGAAAAGCGGTGATGTTATGTGATCTAATTTAATATATTATTTATCATACGTCTTATTATATTGTTAGATATCTCACCCCTTCTGTTTGAATGTTACCCTTACGTTGGTAACGTGCAGGTAATCCAGAGTGAAGGTTGTATACCTTCAGTATTTCGAGTCAGTGTCATTGCTTTGATACGTAACACTCGGGGGGATGAACGCTTGTTGCTTTTAATTATTGATTATTTCAGTTGTTGAACTTTAATTTGATTGTTTCTATGTATGTGTTGTTTTGAAGTTTCTGTAATGATGGACAAAGATATTATTAAGGCTGCGACGATGTTTAAGTTGTTAAATTAAGAGATTAAATTTTTATGCTGATAGTTCATCCGAAGTTTGAAAGTGTTATGTATCTACGTTGAACGAAATGTGTTTTTAAAGTTGAATTTGTGGCATCCCGATTCAGTTGTATGAATTTTATAAATATGATTTACATTTATAATTGTCGGGTAGAATTGGAGTGTTACACGTGACCCTTTACTGGAATTCATGTTGAATGCCCTAAGTGATTCCGAAAGAGACCTTCCCCTAGCTATTCAGGACTTTATGAGAGATTTCTTGGAATCTTGACTTGACTGCCACTGATGAGTTGGACAATAACATGCCATGCCCCCTTGATTATGGTAGATTTTTCATTGGAAGTGTCTTCCCATTTAAAGTGATTTTTTTTCTTGAGAGAATTTTCCGTTCATTGGATATTCATCGTACGAATTTCTCTGTTTTCGATCAATTGGCCATATGTAAATAACTGTATTCAAACAATGCAAAGTTTATGTTTGTCTTGAAGTTTTTGAAAATGCATTTTTGGCAAATCAAAGAATTTTGTAAGAATATGAATTCGACTCAGGATTTACAGTAAGCCTTACAGGAGTCAGGATAGCTTTTGTAACAGTATGTTTTCGAACTAACCCATGCTTCAATTAGTACTTTTAAAATGTTGTAACATGGTCTAGTTCACAGTTTAAGAAACAAAGGATAAGGCTCAAAGTTTATTTGTACCCGACTCGTTCTTCATGATGTTCTTCAGTCCTAAACTTAGTTAATTGTGCGTTTGAATTCCCATTGAATATGGAATGATTTTTTGGTGATGGTTCGGATAAGTTAAGTTTATTTGAGAAGACAGTCTTTTTTTTTACGACATTTTTCCATTGTCGAGGATTTGTAGCGACCTCTTTTTTTATTTATTATCCCTAATTTTTTCCTTACTGTTTTTGTTTTGAGACTACAGTCAGCGGGATGCCCCAGTTTTTCTTAAGTCTCCTTTGTAGGTTTTGACTCGGTGGGGCTTTTTATTTTGAGAGATAACGACTACCTATTTTACAGAGAATCATCGCCGTCTTTTGATTCAGAAGGATGTTTTTTTATGTCATTCGTTGTGTAAGAAGTGAAAGCTTGTGACTGAATGTGCATTTGAATTAACTAAGAAACTACCCTTCCCCCAGGTTATGATTAAAGGTTTTAATTTGTGTGAAAAAGAAAACTCCTACTTCTTTGGCTCAAAGGGGTTGACTAGGGATTATCTTCCTTATAACTCCATTGTTTAGGATTTGAAAGAACGCTTGTACATCGTCAACAAGGTCTGTCCAAAAGCATATTCTATGAGATTATGGTATTTGTTGTACCCTAAAATTTTCCCTCCCATATTTCTCAAAACATTTCAAGCATGACACTCAAGTTGCTCAAAGTAGTCCAAGGGTTGGCCAAACAAGCTCTCTCCTAAAGCAGTCTACCTCAAATTAGGGTTTTATGTTGCATCAATATACTTGAGTCCAAGTGATCCCAAGTTCTCACCAATTCCCTAATATGTTCTCAATATCATCCATGTCAAGTTTCAAGCCTTGCAGAGGAAGTTTGCTCAGTCAATTCCTTAATGTGTGAGATCGAATTGATAGTTAGAGGAATCCTCAAGGCTTGTTATCTATCCCAGTCGCTTCCTGGCACTCTCAGCACTCTAAAGCAATCAAGAACTAAGTCGTTCCAGTCCCAAATCGCGTTGTAAGTCCATCACGACATACCCTTGTTCTTGAATTCGCATCTTGTAATTTAAGCATTGTTAACATGAATTAATGGCATATTGTTGATCTATGAGGCATTTGCAAACTTTCTGCATTATTTGATTTCATTTATATGGCCTGTAGCGTTAATCACCATTGTTAGGTTTTCGAGCTTGGTTTTAGAGTTTTTTATTTCAAGAACAATTGGCCTTTATAAGTGTTACGGTTGTAATCAGGAAGACAAAACGGACACAACCATGGCATTGGATGTTATTTCCATGGCCTGTGGAGGATTTTGAGAGAGCACAATCTGTAACAACGGATATTAGTCTGTAGGTATAGGTGAACGAACATTTACCCACGGAGAGAGGAAGGAGATGATGAAGTGTCGCTCCCCTAGTGGCCCATTCAAATGATCAACGCGTCTTTTCTTTTGTTCTCCCCTAACGCATGTTTTATATGTTATTTCTATTATTCATTAACTGTACAATAAAAACAAAGTGCCCCAGTGTTTGCCAGGTAGATGCTTAAGGCGTTAGGAGGCTGGAGGTCAGGGGTTCGATCCCTGCTTCCAGCATTTGCTATTTTCACATTTTATTTCAGTAGATCCAATGCGCGCATGAGCCAGAGATCTACCGTGGGTCTTCATCATCAACGCGCCAGATAGCCAGGTGGCCAAATCTGGTGGCCACCATTGAGAGTGAACCATAAGCCAAGTCAACGCATACGCACAGGATCACAGAAGTCAGCATGGACCTCCACTAATGGACCCAGAAAATTGCTATTGACACCCTTAAATCAGGCCCATCTCTCATCTTTTATATTTTTATTTTATTTCATTTAATTTTATTTATTTAATTACTAACCAATAGTTAATTTTCTTTTTATAAAAAAAAATCACAAAAAATATTTGTATGCCCAATTAAAATTATAATTTTATTTTTCATCAATAAATTAATTAGGTGTATTAATGTTAGATAATTCTAACTTATTTTTGCAAACAATTAAAATTAATTAGAATCAATAGGTTTTACAACTAACTTAATTATTTTATTTTCTTTCCTAAAATAACAAAAACCCAAAAATATGTCGTTTAATTATTTTTCATTAATTAACTTAATTAACTAATTAATTTTTTTTATTTAGAAAACTTATTTCTCTTTAATAAAAACAACAAAAAAACATTTTTCTTTTAAATTAGGATAGAAGGGTCAAAACCCTAGTTTCGCATTCGATCTAATTTTTATCGCGTGCATTATTATTTTTATCCTAATTATTGTATCTGCTCCCGGTTTGTAATAATTTAATTAGGACATTTATTTATTTTTACCGCTTTTAATTTCAAAGAGTTTGTTTTTGGCTATGTAAATACCTGAAGCCTTGTAATAGCGTAGTTTAAATTCCGCACTTTAAATTCCGCAAATTATTAACTGTTAGATGTATGATATAGGGATGCATGATAAGAATATGTGATTAATTTTAAAACAGTTAGATCACCCTAAATGTGCAAAGATAAAAATAATCTGAAATTGACACAGTCGCACATGCGCACTCCTAGGGTACACTTCCATTTGGTTACCTTCGGTAAACGATCATTGAGTATAGGATGCTTTAGTGGTCGTCCTTTTGTCCAAAGATCATAGTTGCCTCGGAAAGGTTGCCTCGGATATTGTCGCCTTGGATAAATGATCTAAGACATTAGGGTTATTACTAAGACGTCCTAACATTGCTTTAGTGACCGTATGTCCCTTTCGAATTGACCCTCAAAACTCCAACGACGGTGCTACATACTCACTAATAGTGGGATAGCATTGTCTAAAGGAAACGAACATAGAACGATTCTTTTTTCGAGTAGGTAGATTAGTTCTTAAGTACTTGCCCATTCCAAACAAAATTTTCACACTTACACTCTTTTACAAACAAAGTTTTCAAAAAACACTTCATTACACTCTTGAAGACAGAAGCAAGAGTTAAATCGAAGTTAAAACAAAAACTTTTCAAAGCCCATAAACACAAAGAAAACAATTTTGAAAATGATGAGCAAGTACCTAAGAGCCCGTAGATAACTACGGATAGAAAGGGTGCTAATACCTTCCCTTTCTATAATCTACCCCCCATACTCAGAAATATCTCGAAAAAGGAATTTTTCTGTGCTTTTTTCCTTTCCTTGTTGGATAAAATAAAAGTCTGTAGCGACTCTTGCTTACCAAGACATTTTGCAAAAACAAACGCAAAACGCAAACTAGCAAATTCCTTAATGAAATAGGGAAAACACGAGCCTGGTTCTGGCAACCGTATCACAGTATTGTTTTCATCATCCTCCCTCTAAAGGCTTACAACTTTTAACGAGAGTTGAATATCATAAAAAGGGAATAAAAGCACAGTTTAAATATAGTGATAACGAATGGATTAATTCAAGACAAACATATGCAATGCATTAATGAAACAAATTTTAACATTAATAGATAAGTGTTTGAACAAACAAAAGAAATTACAATTGAAAATTCAAAATGAAATGGACGCTCTCAATGATTTGGCATGGGAGAAGTGATCAAGTTGGGAGTATCAGGAGGGTCAAACTCAATCTCCTTAGCATCAATCATATCTTGAATTTTGTTCTTCAGAGCCCAGCAGCCACTCGTATCATGTCAAGGACTATCGGAATGGTATGCACACCTTTCATTGGGATGGTAACTAAGAGAAGAAGTATTGGGATTCCGAAGAGGAGCCTTTAATGTAATCAGCTTTGCCTTCAACATGTGTTGTAACTCTTAAGCCAGTGACATGTTGATTTTGGTGAACTGTCTCTTAGGTGAAACCTCCTTACGTTGATTCCCTTGTTGATGTTGTCGCACCGATGTAGGATTAGAGATCAGGACTTCCCCCACAGATTGTCGTGGTTACTCTTGTTACGACCCTTCTGGCCGTACACAGCATTGGACTCTTTCTTCCCATTTTATGTCTTCTTTTCATTACTTGAAGATGCATCCATCTGGATTTTTCCGCTTCTAATTCCGCCTTCAACTTGTTCCCCAGTTAGAATCAGCTCGGTGAATCCAGTTGAAGAGCTTCCGATTAGGTGACTGAAGAAAGGTCTTGTCAAAGTTCCCATAAAGATATCAACCAACTCCTATTTAGTTAAGGGTGGCTGCACCCTGCCAGCCAGGTCTCTCCATTTTGTGCATATTCTTTGAAGCCTTCATTGGAACCCATGGTCATTCCTTGTAATTGCACTCTAGTTGGCGCCAGATCAGTATTGTACTGATATTGACGATAGAAGGAGGTGGCCAAATCTTCCCAAGTATGGATGTTGGAACCCTCTAACTGGTAAAACCACTCCAATTGAGTCCCAGACATACTCTCTTGAAAGAAGTGCACCCACAACTTCTTACCAGTGGTATGTGGTTGAATTTTGCGGATGTAAGATCTCAAGTGAAGCTTAGGACACGAGACACCATCGTACTTGGCAAAGATTAAAATCTTGAATTTGTGGGAATAACTACCCCAGGCACCAAACCCAAGTCTTTAAAGTCCAAGCCAGGAACAACTTGGATCTCCACAGCTTTCAGTCTATTTTCTAGTTGCTTATATCTATCGTCGGCCGGTGGATATTGCTCATCAGAATAATCCTCGTCTTTAGAGATTTGATTGTTTCCACCACTAGCGCGGGTGCGCCTAGCATCTTCATCTTGATTTTCAATCTCTTTGGAGGAATCTTCTTCAACTTGGGCTTGTTTTGCGGGCCCTTTAAACCTCTTCCCCATGTTTAGGATGTCAGCTCATTTCTTTTCCTTCTTCTTTCTCCCTTTGATGAAGAGTGCTTTAAGATCTTCCTGTCCTTTGGCTAAGTTCAGGAACATTTGTTGGAACTGGGCATTCTGAGCTTGGAGATCTTTAACTGTTTGCTCTAGAGTCATTTTCTTACTGAAATAAACAGTGAGAAACTGAGAAACCTGTCTTGAGAATACCTGTTATGTAATGACATGCATGATATGTAAAATGCAATGTTTTCAAGGATCTCGCAGGGTAAACACAAGAAAATGTCATAAGTTTAAACTTTGATCACAACTTTGGTTGAAGAACTTCGTATTATTGAATGTCCTTCTATGAGAATAAAGCTCACCATGTCAAGTGGGTCATAGCCCTTGACTCAAGATAACGTGCTTTGGCCTTTGATGGCACCTGGTTAAAGAAAAATAAATCATCTTGCCCCTTGATTGACGTATGGTTCAATATAACCATGCATCACAAACCCTTGAGATCCTTGAAATGGTTATTGAAAATGCTATGGTATGATGATGTTATGTGCAAATAACATATACAAGCAAAGCAAACAAATCCTTAGGTTTAGGCTTGCATGGAGTTCATAGTTAAGTACCCTCTTTAAGTTTAGTTGGTTCAACCTATCCTAGAAAGTAATCGGGTTCTAGGGAATCTCAATATCACTGATCTTTCTTCATCGGGCATTGTTTCAGTGCAAGCCTCCTTATTGGCAACCGAAATATCCCAAAAGTCTGATATCAATGAGCGTATTATCGAGTATCAACCAACTTTGTATTGCACCAACGCCGGCTACCTCACTACTTCCTAATGGCCAAGTTGTTCAATTAAAGGTTCTACGGTCAGTTAGTGCTTTATGACACTGCACAGCGGCCCCGTATTCTCCTTGACTGGACTCAAGGGATATCGGTACCAACAATTATGTCACACTAACGTAGATACCGCTTTAACCATGTCGGTATACCCTGCACAATCTCCCCGATTTATTTCTACTTACCTAATAATGTTCCCCGATTCGGGTGGAGGATCAATAAAAACCCAAACAGGGACCCATAAATGTAAAGCAAACAAATAAAACAATGAAATCATTTAAAGGTGATCTAGATCTAAGGTAACCCCACTTTTAAGTATTATCCCCAGCAGAGTGGCCATTTCTATAATACGGTGGGAGAACTGACTTGGGTGTTTTGCATTTTATCGCAATTGTTGCGGATATTAAGATTTGCCACCGACTTTTTCTTTTATCCAATAAAGGAAAGGATGAAAAGAACAGAAAATACCTTTTTGAGAATTTTCTTGAATTCGGGGGGTAGGTTATGAAAAGGGAAGGTGTTAGCACCCTTTTCATCCGTAGTTATCTACGAGCTCTTAGTTGCTATCTCACTTTGAAAATTATTTGTTTGAAATATGTTTGTGTTTGTTTGAAAGTATTTTTCAAAGCGCCTTTGTTTGGGCGAACTTTTTAATGATTCTCTCCTCTCTAAGAATGTATACAAAGTGTTGACTTTTGAAAATATTTCATTTTTGAAAGTGTTGGTGTGTTTGAAAGATGTTGTTTTGAAAATGTTGTGAGCAAGCAACTATGAACTTTCTAACTACTCAAAAAGTATTTGTTCATTTCCTCCTCCTTTTGATATTGTTATCTTACCATTGATTGATAAGAAGCCTTATCATTGGACTTGAAGGGACGGGTATGGGTCGTCGTATAGTCATAGAAGGCAACTTATGAGATGCTTTAGCAATTGTCGTAAGGGTCTAAGATCGTTTTACCGAAGGTGGCATCAAAGGGTTATCGAGGGACTACGATCTTTTTTATCGAGGGTCTTTGCTAAAGCGTTCCATATTCGAGGGACATGACTATTTATTCGTAGGCAACAAGCGACATTACCCTAGAGGTGCGCCTGTGAAAAGTGTTTGATTGCATGCATTTTTGTCTTTGAGATTAGGGTTTTCTAACGATTGATTTTATCTTGCCATACACACCCTAATTACTAACAATTATATTAAATCGATAAATTGCGAAAATTAAAATCCTACGCTATTACATCACTTGAGGGATGGGGGTATAATTTACAAATGGGGATGAAGTACAAGCCTAATTAAATCATTACAACCATATTGAATAAATGAATAGCAATAAAAAATATAAAAAGGAAAATAATGTACAAAGAAAGAAAGACAAATTTTATGTATTGACACATATCTTTATGCATCGATACATGCCACTGCTTATTTCTGAAAAAACAAAGTCAACTCAGTATGAGTCGATATATAATGGTATGTGTCGACTCATTTCTTGTTTGTGTCGACACATTCGTGTTTTGTGTCGAATCATACACCTTTTGTCTCTCTGTATTATGAATGGATAACAGTATGCATCGATGCATAAGGCCTCGTATCAAGTCATACCTTGTTCTGCAACTAATATGAGTCGACTTATGTGAGTATACATCGATTCATGCTGCAGTTTTTTGCCTCTAGCATTATTCTATTGTGTGTACAGGTCAGTTCTCAATATATAAGTGATAAAAATGAAAAGAAAACATATGGTTTTCTTCAAGGGCAGTGATTTATTACATTCTATCTTTACAAGTGAACCAATAATGATGTGTGTATGAAAAATTCAAGGTCGAGAAGACTTACCTTGAGACTGCAATTTGTGTTTTGAGTATGAACACCTTTTAAGATGATGTGATGATCATAATGGGTTCAGTGAAGCTCCAAGAAGTTGCTCCAATCCTTGCTTTGTATTGAAAGCTACTGGATCACTCTAACCCATTCAAGTTGTACAATATTATCTTTTGTTTGTGTTTGGAAGGTGATGATAACGGCACTACAGAAACTATTCTTGTGTTTGAACAATCTTTATATGATGTGAAGTGTTTGGATAGTTGGTTTATGGGAAAGCTTGCAAGGTGGAATAGTGGATTGATGTTTTTTTTGTGAATGAAGATAGAGTTGAAGATGAGCAGAGGTTACAAAAAGTTATGTTAGATTTTTCAAAACTCTCCCTTCTCTTTTTCTAAAAAACCTCTTTTTCTCTCTCAACCCCCCCCCCCCCCCCCCTTTGTGTGTTGTGAAACAACTTATTTAGAGATGAATTTGGCTGAAATTTGGGAGGGAAATAGATAATTTTTTGAACTATTTGGGTATACTGTTTCCTTGCTTTTTAGATGCAGCTCTTATGTTCTAATTTTGTGCAAATATGGGACTGATATAGTGCAGGTTTGGACAGGGTTAGGAGCAACATAGCAAGGTTGTTTTGGAGCATGCTTTGATAGTTTTCTTGGCTTTACTATGCAGGTTTTTAGACAGCAGGATATGTAGCATGATGCAGGGCTGTTTTGTAGCAGTTTTGGAGTGGAGTGGCAGCTTGGTGCAGGTCTGATTTTATAGAGAGATTTATGTAGTTTGTAACAAAGACAAGGCATATTTGTGGGCATCATAGTGGCAAAGTTTGAAGATTGAGTCAAAGGGAAAAGTTCAAACAAGACAAAGCTTAGGATTTGTAACTTGTAATTTTTAACTTAAAATTGCAGCCTTGTTGTTTACTTGAAAGCTTGTAACATCTTGAATTATCTTGAATTGTGGTGAAAAGATGTCATGAAATTAACATGTATAAAAAACACTTTAGGAAAATGTCTAAATCTCGCAAAGTTTGACTTTTCAAAATTACTTTTGACTTTCTTGATGATCAAATTTCATATTTTTGAATATCTTGATGAAATGTAATTTTTGAAACTAAAATTTGATCGAAAAGTTAAAGTTTGAATTTTCAGTGTACAGTTGACTTTTTCATCAGTTAACCAAATTTCAACTATCAATCTGCTGATCTTGAGAAATTATTTAAGCCATGGAATTGGGTCAACATGTTATCTTTGAGTCTTTGAGATTATGCTTCAAGCCATTAGGTTATGTATTAGGTCAAAAAGTCAATGATCAGTCGTTCTTAGTTAAAACCCTAATTTGGAGTCTCAGTGCTTCGGAGATGATTTTGTCTGATCAATTCTTTGAGAATCCTTGAGCATTGGAGATCCTTTATGAGGAATGTCTTGAAAAAGAGAGGGAAAATTTCGGGGTACAACACCACCTATTAGCAAGAGATAGGCCGAGAAGAGTCATAAATCTACCTCAAATATTTGGGTAAGCAGATCTTATAGCTTATACCTTAATCTTTGCAAGTTAGGTTCTAGATGAAGAACCTAAAGACTATAAGGAAGTTATGAGGAGTCAAAATAAGACTGAATGGTTGAAGGCCATGGATAATGAGATGAAATATCTTCATGATAACCATACTTGGGAACTGATCAAGAAACCTGCTGGAGCCAGGTTAGTCAGTTGTAAGTGGATTTTCAAAGCTAAGGAAGGAATATAAGGAGTTGCGTCAAAGTGATACAAGGCAAGATTGGTCGCAAGGGGTTTCACTCAGAAAGAAAGTGTTGACTTTAATGATGTGTTTTATCATGTTGTGAAGCACATGTCCATTTGAATGTTACTTGCCATGGTGGCACAGTTCGACCTTGAATTGGAACAAATGGATGTGAAGACTACTTTCTTGTATAGAGATATAGATGAAATAATTCTGATGAAGCAACCTGAAGGGTATGCAGAAAAGGGAAATGAAGATTATGTGTGAAAGGTGAACAAATCTTTATATGGACTAAAACAATATCCTCGATAATTGAATAGTACATTCGACAAGTTCATGGCACATATAGGTTTCATTAGAAGTTAGTATGACCACTGTGTTTACTTTAGATTTCAATCTAGAAATCCATTTGTTATTTTGTTGCTTATTGTGGATGATATTCTCATAGCAAGCAACAATGTCGAAGATGTAATAAAGGTGAAGGTTGAACTCAATAAGGAGTTCGACATGAAGGATCTGGAAGTTGTATCCAGGATTCTTGGGATTGACATCCAAAGAGATAGAAAGTAGTCTAAATTATGCTTATCTCAAGAGGCATGCCTACAAAAGATTCTCGACAAGTTTGGTATTTTAAATTCAAAGCATGTTGTGACTCCGACAAACCCTCAATTCAAGTTGAGTATATATCAGTTTCTCAGTACTGAAATCGAAAGATATTATATGAATAACATCCTATATTCTAACATAGTAGGTTCTTTAATGTATGTTATGGTATATACTAGACCCGGTATAGCCTATGCAGTAAGTCTTGTAAGTGGGTAGATGGTGAATCCTGGAAAGGCTCACTGGAAAGCATTGAAGTGGATTCTAAGGTACATCAATAGGTCTCTGAACAGAGTCTTAATTTATGTTAGAGCCTTGTGTGAATATAGTAAAGTTGTAATTGAAGGATATGTCGACTCTGATTATGCAAGTTGTATGGATTCCAGAAAATCTATTTCTGGATATGTGTTTACTATGTTTTGTACAATAATCAGTTGGAAAACGACACTTCAGAAGGTTGTTTCCTTATCAACCATTGAAGAAAAATATATTGCCCTCACTGAAGTTGTGAAATAAGCATTGTGACTTGAAGGTTTTTCTAAGGAGCTAAAACTTCAAGGTCGAGTTATCAATATTAAATGTGATAGTCAAAGTGAAATACACCTGTCGAAGACTTTAGACTATCATGAGCGAACCAAGCACATTGATGTGAGGTTGCATTTTGTTAGATGGGTAACCAAGCGTGGAAAAGTCCAAGTGCTGAAGGTTTCGACAGATCACAATGCTGCTGATATAATCACCAAGACATTTCCAAGTTGCAAGTTTTTCCACTGTATGCAGTTGATAAAGTTGCATGAAGAAAACTAGTGTGTTCTCTTGATGTTTTAGATTTTAATCCAAGGTGGATATTTGTGCAAACTATTGGATCAAAACTCTAGTGTCGAGATGTCGGTAAGAAAATTTTATTGGTTTGACAAGGTTTAAACATGCCGTTAAAGTCTATTCATATGTTGTAGTCGAAGTCTATTCAAGTATGCAGTAGTTGAAATGCTAGGTTTATTAGCATGTCGAATTGGGCCTATTTGTTAATCCCAGTTGTTTAAGTTAGCCTGTTCCCTAAGTTAGCATGTAATGTGTCTGTGTATAAAATTCCATTAGTTTAGTGTGTTAGTTTTCTTATAAATATCATACTAGTCTCTCATCATTGCAACACTGTAAATCCTAATTAGGGTGAGAGCGGTTATTTGTTATTCTGTAACATTTGTAATCTTATTTCAAAGAGAAAGTAAAGAATAGAAGTTTATCACCAATTCATTGTGTTCTTCTTGCTTTTCTTATTCATACCTTGAGGGATTTTTGTCGTCAAGCAAACCTTTTATACTTTGTTCTTGGTATCTTTTTTCATAACAATCACTATGCCCTTGAGATTTGAGTTCCTTAACTACTTCAAAGAGAACTAAGTACAATGTGTGATGATGTTGAACTGCTAACTTAAAAAGTACATAAAAAAGAAGTAAAGTATATAGATAAATGTGTAAAATAGCTTGTTGATATATTGATTGGATATTCTAAATAATTTACATTATAATATTTATAGAAGAAATTATCTTAATGTTCATAGAATCGAAGTTGCGTAATCCTCTATTTTATAACTTCCCTCAGATCGTGGTTCCTCGATCTTCATCTTCGATTAGTAGCGCCATTTGCACTAACATGTTAGACCATAATATATTAATTGGTCCTATGTTCCTGATAACAAAAGAACAACGAGATCAATAAATTAATTGTGGAAATAAACTTAAAAGGTTTGCCTCCAGCCATTGTTCCAGTGTTGTGAGTGCACTTCCTTTGATTCTTCCAAGCTCTTGCTCTCTCAATATAGATGGTGTATTTCTGAAAGTGTTGAGAGAAAGCCTCAGGGACCAAAGACTATTTATAGGCTTGATTCTACCATCAAAAATTTAAAGCCATTAAAATCCATTACCACCAAAATTAATTATCGTATCAATTTTCATTAAGACCAAAATAAATCATACTCTTTTCAGAACCGAAATCCCACAAGCTATGGACCACACTACAGTTGGGTTTAATTATTAATTATTATTATTATTAAAATTAAAAAAACTTTACATTCTCCCACTTTGTCCATATATCTGATTATTGGCATAAATGAGTCATGAAAACCTCCTCAAGAAATAAATATGTGAATCATAGAGATAGTTCCTCTTAAGGTGAGTAATATCATCTATATATTACAACATGTCTATTTTCAAGTATATATATGTAACGTGGTAACTAACCTTGATGAATAAACCAATGTTTACTCTTGGTCCAGATGTAACATTTTTTTCTCAAACTGATGTGTGCATGAAAATGAGAAAACATCCCAATATAAGAGTTTTATTAATAAACTACATGTATACAATCATAAGGTGGAACCAAGTCCCATGTTCTCTTCATGATCCTTGAATTTTATTGGTGGCATGCCCTTAGTCAAAGGATCAGCAATCATTAAATCAATACTTACTTGATTAATAACTACTATTTTATCTTTAGCCTCAAAACAGGAGAAAAACTCAGCTTCCATAGTAGAAGTAGCAACCAAAGTTTTCTTAGTACTTCTCCATGAAACAGCTCCATCGACCATCATAAAAATGTATCCCGATGTTGATTTGCAAATATCAACACAACCAGCAAAGTCAGAATCTGAATAGCCAATCACATCTAGATTGCCCATCTTCCTGTACATAAGCATGTAATATTTTGTTCCTTTAAGGTATCTAAACACCTTCTTTGCATCTTTCCAGTGGTCCATACCTGGATTACTCTGATATCTTCCTAAGATTCCCCCAACAAATGCAATGTCGAGCCTTGTGCATACTTGAGCATACATAAGACTTCCAACAATAGAAGCATATGGGATGTTCTTCATTTATTACCTCTTAAAATCATTCTTATGGCATTAGTTTAAGTTGAACTTGTCGCCCTTGAAATTGGGAGAAACACTTGGTGAACAATCTTTCATTTGAAATCTCTCTAAAACTTTATTGATGTAGGTTTCTTGTGATAGACCCAAAATTCCCCGAAGTCTATCTCTGTGTATCTTAATGTCAATGACATAAGATGCCTCACCCATATCCTTCATATTAAATTTTTTAGAGAGGAATTGTTTCACCTCATGTAGCAAGTCATTATCATTGGTTGTAAGTAGTATGTCATCCACATACAAAATGTGAAAACAAATTTTACTCCCACTGACCTTCTGGTATATGCATTGATCTATGGGATTTTCAATAAACCCAAATAAGATATTGTTCCATGGAATTTAAGATACCATTGACGAGAGGCTTGTTTTAAACCATATATGGATTTCTTAAGCTTGCAAACCAAATGCTCACCATTATTAGAGGATAAACCTTCAAGTTGTTTCCTATAAACCTTCTCCTCTAAATCACCATTAAGAAAGGTTGTTTTCACATCCATTTGGTGCAACTCAAGGTCAAAATGTGCAACTAATTCTAAGATAACATGAAGAGTATCTTTCTTAGATACAAGAGAAAAAGTATCAGTGTAATCAATTCCCTCCTTTTGAGTAAATCCCTTAGCAACGAGCATGGCCTTGTATCTCTTAATGTTACCTAATGATTCTTTATTGGTTTTAAAGACCCATTTACAATCAATGGCCTTTGTCCCATTAGGTAACTCTACAAGATCCCATACGTCATTGTTTTTCATGGAATTCATTTTGTCATTCATGGCATATAACCACAAATTTGACTCTTTACAACTCATGGCTTGTCTAAAGCTCTCTGTATAATTCCGGCTCCAACGTTATAGTCAGATTCTTGTAGATACAAAATGTAATCATTGGAGATAGCTGATTTTCTTGTCCTAGTATACCTCCTTAATGTTTGCTCAACATTTTCTTGTGGATCTTGTTATTCATCTAATTGTTCATCATTTTGATGACCAACTTGATCTACTAGATTATCAGCAGCTTGTGGAGTCTCGATGATTGGTTGGTCAACATCCATTTGAACTTGAGGGATGTTGTGAATAGTAATTGTGATACGGTGGCAGAACCGACTGTTATACTGGTTTTACGTTTTGTATTCACAAATGTTGCGGTAAGCAAGAGTCCCCATCGAATTTTCTTTTATCCAACAAAGGAAAGGGTGAAAAGAACAGAAAAGACCTTTCGGGATTATTTCTGAGTAAGGGGGTAGGTTATGGAAATGGAAGGTGTTAGCACCCTTTCCATCTGTAGTTATCTACAGGCTCTTAGATGCTTAGCTCATTTTGAAATACCTTGTGCTTTGTGTGTTTTGAAAAGTATTTTTGAAAGCGCCTTAGTGCGGAAGTTTTCTTTATGACAACTCTTGTATCAGTCCTCAAGAGTGTTGATAAATCATTTTTGAAAAGGTTTTTGAAATTTGTTTTGTGTAAGTGTAAAAAAAAAATTTGAGCAAGCATCTAGGAACTATCTACTTTACTCGAAAGGTCCGTTCTTTTCCTCCCTTCCTTTAGACAATTCTAGCCTACTATTAGTGAGTAGGTAACCCTAGTCGTTAGATGTATGAGGGACATTCGAAAGGGCGTTTTTATAGTCACCAAGGCAACTGATCAAGAATTTTTAGTAACTACCCTAGGGTTCTAAGATCATATTTTTACCGAGGCAATATTGAGAGGGTCATCAACGGACTTATGATCTTTTGAACCGGAGGGTAGCCACTAAAATCTCTCACGTTTCGAGAGTTCTGACTATTTCTGAAGGCAACCGAAGTGGAAATACCCTAGAGGTGTATATGTGCAAGTGTGCTTATTTCAGTTATTTGTCTTTTGTGTTAAGTTTTCTAGCGTTTTATTTGTTATGCTCTTGTCATGCAATCCTATTAAGCATACATCTAAGCAGTTAATATGTACAAGAATTTAAAGTGCGTGAATTTAAATCTAGGCTATTACAATGCTTCGAGGAGGGGATATTTACATGTCCAAACTGTGGGGAAAAAGCAATAAAGAAAAAATCCTAAATTAAGCTATTATAGGTTGTGATCAGTTACAATAATTTGGAAAAAAATGCAAAGAGTAATAACGCGCGCGAATAGTAAGTATGTCTAAAAATCCTAAGGTATGAAAAAGTACGTCTAATGGGAATTCATTCTAATGTTTTTGTATTTTATTATGAAAAGAAAATGAATTGAAATCCTAAGTTCTAATTAATTTTAATTAAGAAAGGAGGTTAAAATAATTAATAATTAATTTATAAAATTAATTCAAATAAAAACCTAAAACTACATTTTTTGTGATTTTAATTATTATATTAAAAATGATTAAAAGAAATAAACAATAAAACAAATAAAATAAAATAAAAAAGCAAATTGGGCCTGACACAATCAGTAATGGGGGGTGATAGTTGAAATTCGTTGGGCCCAAATAGACCAACCCAGTAATTACGTTGGATTCTCTATGGTGAACTTCAAGAAGTGCATCGTGGGCTGCAGGTTGAGGCACTTGAATTTGGTTCAGTTGAGATTGGATGGCGTGGATCTAATGACATATGGTATGCGCCCAGGATCATATCACACTAGATATGTAAGAAACAAGTTAGAAAAGGTAAAATGCATGACCTGGGTATCGAACCCAGGTCCTTCCCTTTACAAATGCTTGTCTCACCACCCAGCCATCCTATCATTCATTGATACGAGATTGACCAATAATATTATATGCATAAATTAGCCAGAAACATATTCAAAATAAATACGCGCGCTGAGTGGGACCTAGGTATGTTTGAATTGACCAAGTAGAAGATGTTACTGAGCCACGCCAGTTTTGACCTAAGTCCGATCAGTCCAACCACCGGAGCCGGTGGTTTCCACCGTCTTCTCCGGTGGGATCCCCTGCAAAACATGATAAAACGAAAAACAAAACAAGCAGATCGATATAAAAACATCTCTTGGTCATGAATATGGCCTCCAAATTTACTAAAGCTTCATGTATCTCTGGGTTCAAACATGAAACTTTAACGACGATCAACCATGGTAACATACAATCTAAGGCTATAGCTCTTCATGTAACACGTTAGAACGAAAGCAGACATCATCAATAATATGAATATAGGCTTAGTAAGGATTTATATTGCATGATTTGAAATTTTGAGATCAAAGAGAAATTACTAAATCGGAGAGATATCGTGCAAGTGTTTTGGGATGCGTTGGGCTTGTCTACCAAAATGGGATGGTTCTTGGGACCTTCAGGAGGAAGATAGGACGTTGGTTTTGGATCGAAGTTGCCTGCACAAGGTGTTTTGATTTTGATAACTTTGCTGAATTTTTGAGAATTTTTGGTATGCTTCTCTTAGGTTGTGTATGCATGTTCTTTTGATAGGCAATCCCCTGTGTCTGTGGCCTGGCTTTGTTGTGTATATATAGTGGAGTGTGAGGATCAGCAAACATGGCAAGAATAAATTCTATAAACCATATCTTCATATCAAAATCAAACAAATTAAAATATTTCCAAAACTTGAAAAACTTGTCATTTCCATGCTTGCATGCACCTGGACACTTTGCATTGGTGCCTTGTACTCATTTGAATTGTTCAGAGTTTTCCTCATCAGAGCTTATTCGATTACGTCACCATTTTCTTCGATTGACTGATCTGGAAGGATAAACTTAGTCGAATCATCTCTTGTCCCTTTTCAATGACTTTAAGTTTTGATTCGAATTGCATAAGGCCACATAATAATGGCTCGTTCAATCATCCCCCAAGCTTTCTCTCTTCGATTGCTTTGAGTCTTGATTCGAATTACACAGGGCCTTAACATCCTAGCTTCTTTGATCATCCCCCAAGTTCGCTCTCTTCGATTGCTCTTACACTACCCAACTAGCCCAATCGAAAGACTTCATTCTGGCCAGTCGAAACTTCCTTTAGCATGAATATGCTTGTGTAGGAGGCTTGAGCTTGGCCGTATGTTGGATTTTGGGCCAGCAAGCATCTTTGAATATTTCTCTTTCGTTTTAACCAACTAGATCCATCCTTCGACCAGACCCCTCTTTAGACAACAATATGTGTCCTTCGAATGGGCCCTTTGTGTATTGGAAGTTTTCAAGGGTGGAATCGAAGTAATCATGAAAGGAGTTCCTGCCTTGTGAATTTGAAAGTAAACCAAGCAGGAGGCCAATGCCTTCTGAATCGAAGGAAAACTGTAGGGGGCTATCACCTTGTGCTTGCTAGCATAACATTCAATCGAAGCTTATGTGCAGATGGGCCACTACTTAGTGAATCAAGGTAAACCAGTAGGAGGCCATTGACTTCTGAATCAAAGGAGAGATGCACGAGGACATTGCCTTGTGCCTGCTGGCATGAAGGAAGTCATGGTTTTATGAATCAAAGGCAAACATGTAAATGGTGCAATCGAAGCTTTGTGAGAAGGTAATCCTTGTCCAATCGAAACTTACCTGCAGGAGGTCATTATTTTGTGACTCCAACCAAGCATACAAGAGGCCATTTCCCAAATGAAGGTTTGCATAAAAAGCCAATGTCCAATCTAAACTTGCCTGCAACAGATCACATGGCCAAACGAAGGATGTAACCAAAAGCTTGCATAAAAGGGGGCCACATGCCCAAACGAAGGATGCATGCAGGGGGTCCCTGCTTTGTGAATCGAAAGAAATCTTTCAGAAGGCCATTGCCTTCTGAATCGAAGGACGCTCTCAGAAGGTCGTTGTCTTTTGAATCAAAATAAGCCAGCTTGAAGCCACTACTTTCTAAATCAAAGGAAACAAAAAGGAGGCCCCTGCCTTCTGAATCGAAGAAAGCTGTTTCAAAGGGAAACAAAGCCCAGTCGAAGTTGGCATGCAGGAGAGAACTCAATCAAAGCTAAGAATGAATCGAAACAAACTTGTTTTTCTTCAATTTTATCAAAAAATCAAATTTATTTGTTTTTCTCTTTCAATACTTTCCTCTTTGACCTGGTGCTTGAAAAATCCAATATGATCTAATTGTACTTGTGAAGTCTTGACCCAGTAGGAATTTTGTGAGAAAAATATTGAGAAATGAGAGGGAATATTTTGGGGTACAACAGCTGCCCCTATTCAATCTTCTTAAACCTGAAGAGTTAGATTGGCGGGTCCCCCATTCGTGATCTGAAGGTGGAAGATGATTGGACACTAGAGTGCCCAGAAATTTGCACTCGCTTGAAGTAACACTGATGGTTGGTGATGTCGGGAATGGGCTTACAGATGCCATTTGGAAAAGATGACTGAGAGTTGTCGGAGATGGGCTTAAAGATGCCATCCAAAGTGGGTGATGACTTCATAAGAGGTCCTTTTGTGGGGAATTCCAGTTCCTACTGTTTGTGGAGGAGTCCACTAGGGAAGGTTGATTTCTGTTGTTCTCCTGCTTGAGGAAAACTCTGTGGGGAATAGAGTCTAGGAACTTCAGTTGTCCGTGGCTCTACTGAGGAATTATCTCTAGAAAAGTTTGTTGTTTTCTGGTTGAACTCCAGGCTTCATAATAACTTACTTGGGAGAATGAAATTAAATGTTATCTGGAAATGTATTAGAAAGAGCCTGTGTAGGGCTGTTTCAGGATGAGTCCGTGTTAGACTGCATATGGAGATCATGAGAAGAAACCTGTGTAAGATTGCTTCAGGATGAGTCCGTAGATAGTCTCCCCGTCTGGTTTCGGGAATTGATCTACAATCAAATTGTTCACAGATAGTTGTCTTGTCTTGTTTCAGGTATTAATTCAGAACCTGCTTTTGTTGGTCGTTGAGATAGTTTCTCCGTCTGGTTTCGGGTATTAATCTCTGAATTTAGAAAGAAAGATAGATTTCCTGGCTTGTTACAGGTATTAATCTTCAATCTGCTCATGTAGATAGTTTTCCTGGCTTGTTACAGGTGTTAATCTATAATCAGTCGTCCACAGATAGTTTTCCTAGCTTGTTTCAGGTATTAATCTGGAACTTGTTTTTCTCGGTCGTTGAGATAGTTGTCATGTCTGGTTTCAGGTATTAATCTCTGACCTGAGAAAGAAAGATAGTTTTCCCGTCTGGTTTCGGGTATTAATCTTCAATCTTCTCATGTAGATAGTTTTCCTGTCTGGTTTCAGGTATTAATCTACAATCATTCGTCCACTGATAGTTTTCCTGGCTTGTTACAGGTATTAATATGGAACTTAGAAACATTGGTCACATAGATAGTTTCCCCGTCTGGTTTCGGGCATTAATATGTGGCCTGTTGCATTTGTTGGTAAACTCATCTCGTTCCGAGAGTTCATACCACTTGTTCGTGCAAATAGTTTCCCCGTCTGGTTTTGGGCATTAATCTTTGACCTACTGTGCATAAGTTGATAGTATCCGTCTGTCTGTGAATTCAACCTGAAAAGGTAAAGTCAGTTTCATGCGATGTCATGATGTATAAATTGCATGATGCTCTCAAAATAAATGAGATTGTGATATATGCATTTGTGTTGCATATGCTATGATGTTTGTAAAATGATGTATGAGTGTAATGTATGAATGTGTCGGTTGTTCTATTGCATTATTGTTGAATTAGGGAAAATAAATCACTGATTGCAGCTGGGGATGAAGAGTGTAGGTCTTCAGATTTTGTTTGAAGTTGAAGTGTTGGGAGACGGATTTCCATTATTAGAGAAATAAACTCTCTTGGGGAAGGGAAACTTCGTGCACTGTTTGGGGATTTTGTGAAATAGTGCTGCGGAATCCTGAGAAGCTTGGCGACTTCACTGGGGAATTTTTTTTATGGGAGCAGTAATTTGGAGATTCTAGCTCCGCCGGGGATATGAGGACACCTGACACCATTAGGCTGCATAATGAGAATATGGAAGTGACCTTGTAGTAGGATGTCTCTGACTCTGTACCTGCTGGAGAAGGTATCTGTTGGAGGAAATATCTGCGGGGATTTTGTGGATGGCCCTTAGATATTATCCTTTTTCTTAAAGCCATTAGTAACTGTCTTTCTGTTTTTTATGCGTATATTTGTAAGCAGTAATCACATTCAAATGTATATTTTCAAAAATAATCACTGGACGTTTTCGCAAACAAAATAGAAAAATAAAAACAAATAGCTTTGCACTTTCAAAGAAATTGTTTTTGTATTGATTTGAGGAATTTGTGCCTATAACAGGCGTTTTTGTACAAGGAGACGGACATCCCGGTAAGAGAATATCATCGTAAGAATGAAACTAATACAAAATAGTGTACAAATAAAAATAGTTATGTGAAATAATCCCATCGGGTTCCTATTCCGCTATTGCCTTTATGTCTTCGAGTGTCTCATCACTTTGCTGCTTATCTGAAGCTGACTGGATTGATTAGTACCACTTGGGCTTGACAATTGATACTGAAGACTGGCTGTAAGGTGATCCTACGGGACATAGTTATATGCTTTAAATCCCTAACTTTTTCCTAGACCTCCCTTTCGGGTTTACAGTCCACTGGGATACCCTTTTTTGCCCCAGCTGCCTTTTCAGGTTTTCAACTTGCCACGTGTACAAATGTTTTTCATATGTATATCCATAATTTTTTTTCATGCGTAGTATCTTTTAACTATGTTTGCGTTTACCGGGTGCGTAAGGTCGTCACCGTCCATAGTGGTTAAGATCATGGCTCCACCAGAAAATATGTTCTTGATCATAAATGGCCCTTCGTATGTGGGAGTCCATTTTCCCCTGGGATCACCTTGTAGAAGTATGATGCGCTTGATTACTAGGTCACCAGCCTGATATACTTGTTGTCTGACCTTCTTGTTAAAAGCTTTGATCATACGCTTTTGGTACATCTAACCACGACAGACAGCCATGAGCCTCTTCTCATCAATCAGGTTTAATTGGTCAAGTCGAGTCTAAACCCATCCGTCTTTTCTCAGCTCTACATCTTTCATGATTCTCAAGGAATGGATCTGGACTTCAATGGGTAGTGTTGTACCCCAAAATTTGCCCTTCCTTTTTCACAAAAAATCACAACCCTAGGGTTTTCTCAGATTTTCAAGATTGGCTCAGGAATCGATCAAACTGACTTTTCTTTGGCAGTAGATCAAGAATTAGGGTTTCTCTTGCATTTCTCAGAAGAAACTGAATTCTCATAAATTCAAATTAAATGTCATATGTTTTCACACTTTTTCAAGTTTGCTGAAAGGTTACTGGTCGTTCTCAAGGCCTGATTATCTGGGATAAGAGATAGGAGCTGAGACTGTTATTTGGAATATTCAGTTTTTGTCTGATCCAGGTTAACCGGATAATGTGCGTCTGTTAAGATGTTTGCTTGTTAATGGAATGAAACGCTTGCTTGTTTATTGGAATACACAATGCGTATTTTGATTGGAATGATGTTGCAAGGTTACGAGATTGCAAAGTTATTGGATTACTTAAAGTTTAAGTTATCTGTATTAGAATTGTCGGAATGCAATTTCAATTATTTTGATCTGAGAATCTTAAAGGATTAAGTGAAGATGCAGAGAGAGAATTGCAAAATATTGACAGTAGAAGGTTCTATTCAGATTGCCTCACAAAGATTTTTCATTCATTTCAAATGTTGTTACAAAGATAAATTATTATTCATATGCTTTAGGTTTTTACAACTTATAGCTATTGAAAAGTAAATTATTACAATTAATGGAAAATCTATGTAAGAAAAAGTCTAAAGCCTAAGCTGCCATTGCTCCCCTGCTCAAAGTCTTCTGCTTCCTCTGCTTTGTCATCACCCAATTTGTGCTCACATGAAAAATACAAAGGAAAAGGGATTCGTACAGTCAGTTGAATATGAAAAGAATTTTCAAACAGAAAAAGAAAGAAATTATTCATCATTAAAGTTTGCCGTCTGGAATCAGAAGTGATATTGTTCATCACATTTTTATTTTCTTCTTTGCAAATCACAAGAAGATTGCTCTTCTTGGTTCACAAAGAGAAAAATAAAAAATGCAAAAAGAAGAATGCAAACAAAGCAATATATTCAAATGCAACAAGGCGCCCACTGTACTAAGCATAGCAGCTAAACCAAACTGTACAAAGCAACCAAATAGTCAGCAAACTAAACATAACAACATTACAAAGCAAGGCAAACTGGAACCTGCTGTAACAAACAGCACAAGCAAGGTGCCAAATTGAGCTACAAAGCACAAGGCGCCAAACTGCATTTACAAAACATAAGCAAACTGAACAAAACAAATTGGATGCAAACTGTACAAATACAGCAAGTACAATGCAGTAGGATAGCAGTAAAATGCAGGAGGTAAACCAAAATCACAAGTCAAAGACTTGTCACAGCTTTTCATCATTTTCCAGTTAAAGGGAAAACTTTTCAGAAAATAAGAAAAAGAAAATTTGCTTTGTCATTGAGAGAGAAAGAGAGAAAAGGGATCACCTTTTTAGTATTGTACAGTTAGCTAAGAAAATGGATCACAAGATATAATATCATAAAAACAGCAAGAAGAAAAGGCCCAACGGTTTCAAGCAAAAACTATAAGTCTCAGCCTGCTAACCAAAGGTAGAGGGATCTGTTATAAAACAGAAGTCAAAAACTTGTGAGCAGTACAAAAAAATAACTCTCCAACCTGCTATCAAACAACTCTCCCAAAAACCATAACAAGCTGCGACTGTAACAAGCCAAGCCTGAAAACACAAAAACTCTTCAACCTGCATAGCAACACAACCTGCATAGCCTACCAAACTGCAACAAAACTCCCAAACCATGTGAACCAATATAGGACAACAACCATAACTGCATAACAATTGCAGAACATAGTCAAAACTAGCATACCAAAAACTCAACAAATCACCAAAAAAATGCAGTTCTTAAACAGAAACAAGTATCTAAACAGAAAACCTGTTACCAATCAACCAAAAAAATCCCAAATGGCCTAACAGTTTCAAACTCCCAAACCCTGTGAACCATAACCAGCCTTCCAAACTGTAAACAAAAATCATGCCAAACTACACAATCAATCAAAACCTTCAGAAACAAGCAATAGCCAAACAAAAGCTACCAACAATAACCACTTTCAGAACAATCAATATCCAACAAAAGCTACAAAATATCAACAAGGTTTCAGAACTATCATCATTAACAAAACCACCAACACATCCAAGTTCCAAAAATCATCATCACAGCCAAGAACCAAAGTTCCCAAGTTTCCAAAACTTACAACTCAAAATCAAAAAAATATTCACCATTAACCAACTTTCAAACAAGTTTCAGAACAACAAAATCTAAACATATCAACAACAGAGTTTCAGTTTAAAAGAGAGAGGAAAAAGGCAACAAGTTTCAGACCAATAAATCATCATCAACATTCAAATTCAAGAGAGAGGAAAAGAGTTTCAAAGCATACATCTCATCAACATTGAAATTCAAGAGGGAGGAAGAAGTTTCAGAATAGCATCATCAACATTCAAGAGAGAAGAAGGAGTTTCAGAAGCAACAACAATCAAGTTTCAGAAACGATTTTCATCATCAACTACCAACAATCATAAGTTTCAGAAACATTACCAAAAAAGCGCGTAAACCATCATCTCCCCTCCGCCTCTAGCCTACAAGGAACGCCGTCACCTCCCTCAAGCCTCACCACTCTCTTTTGTCACAGAGAAAACCCCAAGGCACGTCTCTTCTCAAGCCCTTTTCTGCACCTCAATAGGCCATGCAATACAATAGATTAGCCAAACTGTAAAAATCAAACAAACATAAACAAACTGTAAAACTCATAGACGAATCTTACTGTTACAATAAAGCCATGGATCATTGTGAGGAGATGAGAGAATGAAGGACAATGTTCCGGTGGCTAGGGATTAGGGGAAGGTCAGAGCGTTTTTGAGTGAGAAAGACAAAGAGGGAGAATGAGAACGGCGTCGCTGTAAAGGGGTTCACAAACCCTAATCAGAGAACCCTAACAAAATGATTGCAAACATTGTCTTGGGCCTATCTGGCCACCAAACCAAAGCCCATTTAATTGGCCAGCGCACCCCCCCTCCCTCCATTCTGACTTTTCTTTGTTCTTCTTCATTTTTTTGTTTTGGGCCTCAAACACATTTCAGCATCCTAAGCCCATCCTTCATTTATTTTCTTTTCCTAACAAATACTCATGTTTTGTTAATTAATTCATTTTATTTTAATTTAATTTATTTTCTTTTTTTAGTTGATAATAACATTAATAATATTTAAAACTTTGATTTTCTTAAATTAGTTTTATTTTCTTAATTAATCTTATTTCACATAATGAAAATACCAAAAATAAAAAGCATTTTTAATTAATTTAATTAATTTTGTTTTCTTTAAACCTTTTTTTTATTAATAAAAAATACAAAATAATAGAAATTTTATTTAATTAAATTTTCTTACTTTAAACTTTTTATCCACATAATTAATAAAAAACAAATACAAAAAGAAAAATAATAATAATATTTAATCTTTTTTTTAGAATAGATTTCATTTTCAAGTAAATACATGCATTTCATAATTGATTGATTTTTCTTATTTTATAATTTGTTATGGCTTTACATTGAATTGCGACAATTCGATTTGGTTGTAACACTTGATATTTGGACATTGTTATTCTTATGAGACTCATCCCCATTTGTAAATAATTGTACCCCCATTCCCGGATACTTTTGTAATAGCTTAGACTTTTTATTCTCCCACTTTATGCTTTCAAATATGCCATGATTAGATATTAGGGTTTGTATACGAAAATCCAAAATCAATCGCTAGATGACCTAATCAAAGACAAAATGCATGAAAATGATGACACAATGCACACTTGCACACCTAGGGTTTCATCCACTTGTTGCCTTGAAAAATGGCCATGTTACGCATGTTGAGTACTTTGGCAAAACAAAAACAAAACAAAAGATCACAGTCCCTCGATGACGCTATCTTGGTTGCCTAAACAAAATGATCTAGTCCCTCGGAGAATTTGCTAAAGATACTTAACACAATTGCTATCATGGTCGATACGATGACTCGCGCCTGTCCCGTTTAACATCCAAATGCAAGGTTGTTTACCAAATGCAATGGTAAAACAACACTGTCAAAAAGGGTTAAAAACATATAGGAAAGATATTTGAGTAAAATAGGGTAGACAACTCTTAGTTACTTGATCAAAACTTGCAAAATATCCTTGCTATTTTCAAAACACGCCTCACAACACAATTTCAAAATATTTCCCAAATCAAACTTTCAAAACATTGAAATATCTTTTCAAAAGACAAACACCTTTGTATATATTCAAACAAGAATCATTACAAAGGTTGCCACAACGATGGCCTCTTCTTCAAAAGCATTTTCAAAAACCACACACAAAGCACCATTTCAAACAATTGAAAAGCAAAAGCAAGTGATCTGAACAAGTAACTAAGAGCCCATGGATAACCATGGATGAAAAGGGTGCTTGCACCTTCCCTTTTCATAATCTACACCCCGAACCCAAGAAAACATCTCAAAGGTCTTTCCTGTGCTTTTTGACCTTTCCTTTGGATAAAATAAAAAGTCGGTGGCGACTCTTGCTAAACCGAAACAATTGCGAACACAAACGCAAAACCTCAAGTCAGTTCTCCCACCGTATCATAGAACTGGAGACTCTGCTGGGGAATATTCTAAAAGTGGGGTTACCTTAGGGTTTATATCACCTTTACATGCTTACTTTGTTTGCTTTGATTGCTTTACATTTGGTTCTATTGTTTGGGTTTGAATCCTCTACCCGGATTTGGGAAACATTCATAGGTAAATAGCAATACGTTGTGGAAACTGTGCGGGGTATACCGACATGGTTGAAGCAATAGCTATGTTAGTGCGACATATTTGTGGGTACCAGTAGCCTTTGAGTCAATCAAAGAGAATACGGGGCCGCTGAGTAATGTCATGAAGCACTAATGGACTCTTAGAACTTTTACTTGACCATCTTGGCCTTTTTAGGAGTAGTGAGATGACCGGCTTTGGTGTAGTCCGAAGTTGGTAGATACTCGATACTACACTCATTGAGGGTTGTTTTCTTGGAATATTTCGGTCGCCAGTAAAGTGGCTAAACCGAAACAATGAACACAGAAAATAATCCGGTGATATTGAGCTCCTTAGAACCCGGTTACTATTTATAGGACAGGTTGAGCCAACTAAACTTCAAGAGGGTACTTACCTATGAAACCCCATGCAAGCCTGAAACTAGGATCTTATGTGATTTGCTTGTACATATACTTGTGCATACATCATAAAGCATCATATGCATCTACTAACCATTTCAAGGGTTTGGATCTTCATCTTTGCTCTTGTTTTGTAGGTTATGGAATCACTCCGCAGAAAAACTATTCAGGTCAACCTTGTGAGAATCCCTCCTCTACTCAAGGAGCTTACTTCCAAGATTCCAGAGAATTCTCCCTTCAGTGAAAGACATGGTAGACTTCTCAACTTGGTCAAATCCAACATTGAAGAAGACATGGTGAAAGTTCTCTTCCAGTTCTTTGACCCCCTACACCATTGCTTTACATTTCCTGATTACCAACTAGTACCTACTTTGGAGGAATTTTCTCAACTTCTGAGGATTCATATTCTCCATCAACTACCCTACAACGGTACGGAAAGAGAGCCAAAGCCTGAAGATGTTGCTCAAGCCTTACACTTGCAACCATCTGATATCAAAGGTCATTGGGAAACCAGAAGTGGTGTCAAGGATTTCTTGGCAAAGTTTCTGTTTGAGAAGGCACAAGAATGCTGGAATTCTCTAGATCTGCAAGCTTTTCAGGAGATTGTAGAACTTCTCATCTATGGGTTGGTCTTGTTCCCAAACCCTGATCAGCTTATAGATGTGAATGCTGTCAAGATTTTCATATCTCGGAATCCTGTGCCTACATTGCTTGGGGACATCCTACACTCATTTTACACACGAACAATGAGGAAAAGAGGTGTTCTCATGTGATGTACTCCTCTTCTAGAAAGGTGGTTTATTTCTCACCTTCCCCAGTCAGTCTTGAAGAATGAACAAGGCTTGAGGTGGTCGCAACGATTGATGACTCTTACACATTCTGATGTTCATTGGTGTTCTCGGTCCAGAGAAAATGTCATCATCATTGATCGTTGTGGGGAATTCCCTAATGTCCCATTACTTGGCATTAGGGGAGGCATTACCTACAACCCCTGTTTGGCTCTGAGACAATTTGGGTATGCCCGAAGGGATGGCCCACATGACATGCTGATTCCGGACATGGTTTTTGACTTCGACAACGACGCTCAAGAACTTCGACAAAGGTTTATCCGAGCTTGGAGGATGCCCAACAAAGTGGACAGTAAGACACTGGGGCACAAGAATTCCATCCCCCTTGAGCCTTACCTCAAGTGGGTACGAACCCGCGCCCAAAGTCTTATGATGCCTTACCCCTACATTCTCCCTGTGATCAAAGAGCCTGTTATGAAAGGAGAGGTTCCATACACCCTCCTACACCCTGACATGCCAACATCATTGGAAGATTTGCAAAAGAGTTAGATACAGCTCAAGGAAGAACGTAACACTTTTGAATCCAGCTTCTACGCCAGTGATAAGAAGGTTTTGGAACTTACCCGTCGACTCCACGAAGAGCGGACTCTCAACACCTACATCGCACCAAAGAGGATGTGCAACGTCTTTTTACCTTAGAATTTTGTATTTATTTTGCCCATGGGGCATTTATGTACTAACAGAGTTCTTCTTATTAATATGACGTGTGTTCTTTTTGTTTGCAACAACTTTGAATTTCGGAATCCTTGAATGCATTACATGAATACATATCATTCATCATATGCATAAATAGGTCTTCACACCAGGTTTCCTTATCTTTCTGTTGTTTATTTCAGCAAGATGGATATAGAGCAGACGGTCAAAGACCTACAAGCACAGAATTCACAGTTCCAACAACTCCTCATGACCTTGGCAAAGGGTCAAGAGGACCTTAAAGCATTGTTAGAAAAAGAAAAAGAAAAAGAAAAGGAAAAAGGAAAAAAGAAAAAGAAAAGAGTCGGGGTGGCTACTCTGGGAAGAAGATTTGAGAACCAAGCTAGAAGAGTCATGGATTTCCCCTCAACATCTGATGAAGGGGTTGGCAAAGGAAAAGGAGCTGTAGTACCTTCCGAGTCTGAGGCTGAAGAGGAAGAAGTTGAAGAGGATGAAGATTACTCTGAGCAGCAGTACCCTCCTGCGGACGACAGGTATAAAAATCTGGAAGAGCGGCTGGCAGCCATGGAGGTACAAAGGGTACCTGGGCTGGATTTCGAAGAACTAGGGTTGGTTGATGGGATCGTCATTCCCCCTAAATTCAAAGTGCCTACATTTGCTAAATACGACGGTTTGTCTTGTCCAAAGATGCATATGCGGTCTTATGTCAGAAAGATCCAACCTCACTCTTTTGATAAGGATCTGTGGGTCCACTTTTTTCAAGATAGTTTGTCGGGTACACAATTGGATTGGTTCTACCAGCTTGAGAGGGCTGATGTACATAAATGGGAGGACTTGGCTGCTGCCTTCTACCGACAATATCAATATAACGTAGATTTAGCACCTACTCGTACTCAACTATAGAGTATGAGTATGGTTTCTAATGAGGGCTTTAAGGAGTATGCCCAGAAGTGGAGGGACCTGGCTGGAAGGGTGCAGCCACCATTGTCTGAAAGAGAGCTTGTCGATTTGTTTTTGGGGACGCTGTCTGGTCCATTCTTTAATCACCTGATAGGGAGCTCATATGCAGGGTTCACTGAACTAATTCTGACAAGGGAAAGGGTCGAAGATGGTATTAAGAGCGGTAAAATTCAGAAGGATGCATCTTCTTCCTCCGCTATCAAGAAGACCTTCCCAGCCAAGAAGGAAATTTATGCTGTTTACACCCAGAGAAATCGAGAAAGAGAGGAACACCGGCCAGCAGTGGGGGCCATATTAATTCAGAAGTTCGCATCGGATCAGCCTAGAAATAGTCAACCAAGGAATGATCAACCCAGAACCTATCAGCAAAGGGTAGAAAGGCCACAACAGCAATATACCCAAATAAACATGACACCCGCTCAGGTCCTTCCCCATCTCCTGAAATTAAACCTTGCTAATTTGAGAGAGGCACCGAAGAATACAAATACCACTTCTCCATATTATCATCCCAACGCAAAATGTGCTTATCATTCAGATAGCATAGGGCACGACACCAACAACTGTTGGGCCCTCAAAAACAAGATCCAAGATTTAATAGATGCCAAGGAGGTAGAATTCGATGCGTCCGAAAAGCCTAATGTGATTTCTTCCCCAATGCTGAAGCATGGTCACAGTGCCCATGCTATTGAAGAGGATCTGTATGTTGCTGTTGTTGATCACTTAATGACCCCTTTGACAATAATCAAGATGAATCTGTTGAAAGACGGGATCTTCCCAGGCTGTGAAAAAGATTGTTACTTTTGTTCGTCTCTATAATCCGACTGTCCGTTATTGAATTTAGGCGTCCAACGCCTAATGGATAATCAAGAGATCCTCTTTCAGAAAACTATTGTTACTCCTGTTACTCATGTTACTCCTGTTACTCCAATCAACGATATTGCTATAATTACCATTTCCGACAATCTTTCCAAGGTCTCCAAAAGACCTGTTAAGATTACACCCGATTCAAAGATTGTACCTATGAAGATTACTATGTCGGGGCCTATCCCATATAAGTCCAATAAGATGATACCGTGGAATTATGGAGGAGAGATTTTCTACCACAGTGTTAAGCAGATTAAACCAGTGGAAGAGAATTCCGATGAAGAAACTCCAGACATAGGAAATATTGTGGGGACAAGTAAGATCACTCGTAGCGGAAGAATCTTCTCTTCGGAGATTTCTCCTCCAAGGGCAATCTTAGGACCCTCAAGTGCTTTTGTGCTAGTCAAGATATCTATGCGAAGTCCAGTGATTGAAGAAATTGTTACTCCCGAAGTTGTACCCTCTGTTGTTACTACTGATAAAGGTAAGGGGATCCAAGAAGCGCCCGTCAGGACGAGGGCTCAGCCTTTGGTTATCCCTGAGACCACCCAAAAGGAAATGGAGGAAATTTTAAAGATAATCAAGAGCGACTATGATGTCGTAGAACAACTGGGGCAAACCCCTTCAAAAATCTCCATGTTGGCTTTATTGCTCTGTTCCAAGGCTCATGCCAGAGCCTTGATCAAGTTCCTGAAGACGGTGCACGTGCCTCAAGAAACTTTTGCGGATCAGTTTCAAGAGTGTGTAGCCAGCCTAATCGTCGACAATGGTCTTGGCTTCTCTGATGCCAACCTAACATCTAAGGGAAGAAATCATAATGATGCGCTGCATGTTTCGGTAGAGTGCAGAGGGACCACACTTGCTCATGTTCTGGTTGATACTGGGTCATCTTTAAATGTCCTACCAAAGAAAGCATTGGACAGACTAGACTGTGAAGGTTTGACCTTAAAGCCCAGTAATATCATTGTTAGAGCCTTCGACGGTTCTAAGCGGATGGTCCGCGGAGAGGTGGACATCCCAATTAAGGTGGAACAGAAATTTTCAACTCTACATTTTATGTGATAGACATTCATCCTTCATATTCATGCTTGTTGGGAAGACCATAGATCCACAACGCTGGGGCAGTCACTTCTTCTCTACACCAAATGCTCAAATACCCAGTTCAGGGTAAAATCATAACGGTTCATGGTGAGGAGGAGTATATTATAAGCCACCTTAACTCTTTCCGCTATGTGGAGTTAGACGGCGAATTCATAGAAACCCTTTTCCAACACTTTGAAGAGGTTTCTCCTGAAGTTGCGGTAGCAAAGACAATGACTTCTGTACCCATTATTATCAAGCCTGTGTCCCGGATGTCATCCCTTAAAGATGCGAAGGCTGTGATCGAGGAAGGAGGAAGTACAGTGTGGGGTCAACTACCAGATTTTCCTTTCAAGACAGATAAGTTCGGTTTGGGTTTCACTGATGCTGGTTAGAAGGTTGTGTGTCGCTCCCGGGCTGGAGGACCACCATTAAAGATCACTCCTCACGGAGTTCATGCTTTGGAAGATGAAGAAGATGAGAGCAATTTTGAAGATTGGATTTTTCTGACTATTGAAGGAGGACTGAATAACTGGGAGGCGAAAGACTTCGTTCCCATTACTTTCATCAATCAGTAATTTATCTTTCGAACATTTCCGTTGGTCTGTAATAATTATTAAACAATTCGTACACTCTTTTTGCCTTGTGCCTTACCCGGGGCATATAGGTCCATTTGTAAGGGTTTGATTTCTTCATTTTCATATACCATTTTTAATGAATCATGGACGTTTTCATCTATAAACTTTTGTGTTCATTTTCTTTCTTTTTACCTTTTATTTTGTTTAAAGGTGGCTATCCCTTACACACACCCACACTCTCAAAATGCAGGTATCCATCCACTCCGGATTCCATGGGTAACAATTCTGCTATGACCTTCAGTGACTCTGAAGATCTGGTCAATCATGCCGAATACGAAGGTGTGATACGGTGGGAGAACTGACTTGGGATTTTGCGTTTGTGTTCGCAAATGTTTCGGTTTAGCAAGAGTCGCCACCGACTTTTTATTTTATCCTAAGGAAAGTCCAAAAAGCACAGGAAAGACCTTTGAGACGTGTCTTGGGTTTGGGGAGTAGATTATAGAAAGGGAAGGTATTAGCACACTTTCTATCCATGGTTATCCATGGGCTCTTAGTTACTTGCTTAGATCACTTGCTTTGCATTTTCAATTGTTTGAAATGGTGCTTTGTGTGTGATTTTGAAAGATATTTTGAAAAGAGGCCATCATTGTGGCAACCTTTGTAATGATTCTTGTTTGAATGTATACAAAGGTGTTTTTGTCTTTTGAAAAGTTTTCAATGTTTTGAAAGTAGGGTTTTGAAATTGTGTTGTGAAGTGTGTTTTGAAAGTAGCAAGGATGTTTTTGCAAGCTTTTGATCAAGTAACTAGGAGCTATCTACCCTATTTTACTCAAAGATCTTTCTTATGTTTTTAACCCTTTTAACAGTGTTGTTTTCACCATTGTATTTGGTGAGCAACCTTGTGTTAGGATATTAATGGGACAGGCGCGGGTCATCGTATAGACCATGATAGCAATAGTGTCAAGTATCTTTGGCAATTTTCTTGAGGGACTTGATCATTTTGTTTAGGCAACTTTGGATAGCGTCATCGAGGGACTATGATCTTTGTTTTGTTTTTTTTTTTTGCCGAAGTACTTGACATGCAACCATGGCCCATTTTTGAAGGCAACGAGTGGATTGTAACC
Source organism: Vicia faba (assembly GCA_948472305.1). NCBI lineage: Eukaryota > Viridiplantae > Streptophyta > Magnoliopsida > Fabales > Fabaceae > Vicia > Vicia faba. Next base: position 973,309,994 of record OX451738.1, read on the forward strand.
CTAGGGGTACAAGTGTGCATTGTGTTTGTTTTTCATGCACATTTATCTTAGATTAGGTCAAACTAATTGTTGATTTTAATTACATACAAACCCTAGGTCTAAACATGGCATAATTGAAAGCTTTTAAATGTGCGAGAATTTAAATGCTACACTATTACAACATGATATAGGGAGGGGGTACAAATTTGAATTGGGAGTATTTGACAAGAAAATAAATTCTAAGTTATTACAACCATATCGAATGTATAGGCAATATTTAAATGTACAACAATTGAATACAATACAATAAATAAATGTCAAATAAAAGGTATTATGCACAAAATGATTTTTATGTATACAAAAAAGTATTTTTTTTTTCAATGTGAAATGTAAATAAAATAAAAAAAGGATCAATTTTAATTATTTTTCTATTTTAGGACAAGAAACCCTAATTCTTAATAAATAATATTATTTATTAGTTATATACAATAATATACCAATTTATACAAAAAATAAAAGTATATTATAAAAAATGATATTTTTAATACACAAAATTAATAAAAATGAAAATGTGGTATTTTTGTATTTTTTACCTAATTATATATATATATATATATATATATATATATATATATATATATATATATATATATATATATTAAACATATTAAACATAAAAAATAAAAATTAATTATTTACAAAAAAAGAATATTTTCAAGAAAATGTTTTCAAATATAAATAAAAATAATAAATGAAAATAAGTATATTTTTTGTAATATTTTTGAGTTTTGTTTAAAAAAAGAAAATAGTTTATTTACATATGTATACTTAATAAAATAAAATAAATATCAAATAAATATGAAAAAATATAGAAAATTATTTTTGGCATTTTTTATATTTAGAAAAAATATAATAAAGTCAGAATAAAAAATAAAAATGATAAATGATAAATATTTAAATAAATGGGCCAGGGGGGTGTAAACAGAAAATAGGGGTGTTAGAAGTGAAAACAAACAGGCCCAGCCCATCCAGACTTCTTCTTCTTCCTCTTGTTCACAAAACACCCGCTTCTGTGCATCAATGGCTAACTCCTAATTCTTTGATTTTTTGACAAAACTCATAACATGAACATTGTAGAGAATTAAACAACGAATTCAACCATATAAAAAACTTGGATTAACTCTCAAAGACCAGAGAGAATTTCTCTGGCCCTAATTTCTAACCTAGTTTTTCCAGAAAGTTCATGAGTGAAATTCTCTCAACACGATTAATGTAAATGAAAACCAAGCATATGTATGGCTTCAGGGCTATGAGTACAACATATTTCATTCACAAACCTAAGCCTAACCATTCCTAAATAGGGAGATAGAAGTCCATGAAATACCTGTTTCAGTTGACTTCGAGCTGGACAATGCAGCAACCTTCAATGGTGTTTGAGCTTCTCTTGAGCTTGCCTGAGGTCCAAGGAAGTTTCTCCAATGCTTGGCTTGCTTTGAAATAACTTGAATCGTGTTGTAGAACTCAACCTGCAGAGCTTTGAAATGAAAATGGAAAAGTGTGTTAGAGGTGTTACAGCTTGCAATGGGGGCCTGGGATAGTTCAGGTGAGTTGATTGGAAGGTGTTTGAACTATCTTTGGACAAAACGCACGATGGAATTTTGTTGTGGCTTGCAAAATGCAGAACCTGCCCTATTTTGCAGGAAAAACAGCGATTCTGAGTATGAGGAGGTTTGAGTGATGAAAGGGTCGTGTTTTAGGCTTGTTGGGAGGTATGGAAGTTGTCTACAATGTTTGTTTAAGCTTGTGTTAACAGATATATGAGATGTCTTATGTTTGGCAACTTTTCTTCTTTTTCAAGCAAGAGTGTGTCCTCTCTCAATGCAGGCATGTACAAGCCCTAAATCATGATGCACCTTTTGCTCTTGGTTACTGGAATTAGTGGACTTGATCTTGCCTGAAAGATCTGGCCCCATGCCTCAAGGATTTGGTTTTGACATAAAGTGAAGTTTAGGCAAAAATGGCATTATTGCTTTTACCTTTTAAGGCTTAAACTAGTGTATAATGCCCTAATGAACAAGGCAATACCTTAACTCAATGGATATGCATTAAATTAAGGAGTACAAATTGGTTTTGAGTCCTGTAATGGTGAACCAAGCTAGCTAGATCAGAATTGCTAATTGGTATGAACATGTATTGGCCATGGACAAAAGTGAGTTTTTGCCAACTTCAAGCATTAGATTCTCTCTAACCACAAGGGTGTTTGAGGAGTTCTTGGAAAATTTGGAAAGCTTGGAACATGTACTACAATCCATCCTTGAAATGCAACTTGAAATCCCAAGTGGAACTATGTGAAAAATGGCCAAGAACATGGGTCAAAATCCTGCCTAGATTAGGGCAAATTTTCTCTAAGTTAAAAGTTTTAGGTACCCTTGTTCCAAAAATCATAACTTGAGATACAAGCTTCTTTTGAGAAAACTTTGTGAATCAAAGTTGTAGACTTTGTGATGGACTACAACTTTCATGTTTCAAGTTTTGTTTGAATCCATTTTCATCTTGGTGAAAAAGTGGGACAAAGTTAGGAAAAAATAAGAAAATTTCATAACTTAGAAAATTTCTAAGTTATGAAATTTTTCAATTTTAAACCCTAATTTGTATTTTTGGGTTTCTTGATGAACAAGTTTCATAATTTTACATGTCTTGATGAAAAATAACTCTTGGCACTTGATTTTGACCAAAAAGTCAAAGTTTGACTTTTCAGTGTACAGTCAAATTTTGATTAGTTGACTGAAAAATTCATCTGTCAACCCTATGCAATTGAGATCTTCTGAACTTGTTGAATGGGCCAAGACAATGTAATTGAGTCCTTGAGTCCATGGTTTATCTTGATTTGCCATTGGCTAGGTTAAACAGTCAAAAATTGCCTTTGCACAATCAAAACCCTAAAAATGACCATTTTGCCCTTTTGGTGATCTGATCAAATTTCTTGTGGAATTGTGATCCAAACTTGATCAAATGGTTAACATGAGTTCATAATGTTGATGTGGGTCAAAATTCATGAGGTTTGACTATCAATTGGCCATAGTTGACTTTTTCCCCAATACAGCTGATTTTAGGTCAACTGTCCAATTGACTGGGCAAAAATTTGAATCAAGGCTTGAAACTTGGTATGGACAAACTTGTGAGTCCAACATGAAGTATGAAAGTCACTTTGGGCATTGTAGGTCAAAACATCCCTGTGCAAATTCAAACCCTAATTTAGGTCAACAGTGCAAGGAGGTGTCTTGAGCTGAGCAAACCCTAGCTTGATCTTGAGTTCCAAGGGCCTTGTGATGAGAAATGTTGATAAAAAGGAGAGGGAAAATTTTAGGGTACAACAGTTTCCCCTGTTCAATCTTCTTGAACCTGAAGAGTTAGATTGGCAAGTTTTGCCTTTCGCGACTCGAAGGTAAAGGAAGATTGGACACTAGAGTGCCCGTAAATTTGCACTCGCCAAAATATTATTGAGGGAATGGGCTTAAAGATGCCATTTGGAGATGGTAGAATCTTGCTGGAGATGGGCTTAAAAATGACATCCAATAGTGTTTGTTGAACTGTAATGTTGTAGGTCAGGAGAAGGAGCATCAAAATGGTATCCGCGCCTGGAATGCATTTGAACTGTATCTGGAGACTGGGTTTGTATGAGCAAAGGAATGGCATCCGTGTCTGGAGCGTATCTGAGTTGTAACTGTATTTGAACTTTGAATGAACATCAGAATGACTGCCGTGTCTGGAGTGTATATGTATTGTATCTGGGTAACAGGAAAACATTTGTGTATGGAGCAACTGTGTGCTGGGGTTAAACTTTGAATGAGTGACAGAATGGCAACCGTGTTTGGAGCGTATCTGGACTGTGTCTGAAGTTGAGACCTGTATGAGTAGTAGAATGACCGTCGTGTCTGGGGTGTATCCGTACTGTAACTGGGATCTGATTAAGTGACAAAATGATTTCCGTGTGGACTACATTGGGGAGAGTCAAACTGCTGATGTAAGAGCCAGAATGGCATCCGTGTCTGGAGCGTATCTGAACCTGTAGTTGATAGTTGAATCTGAATGAAAGATAGAATGGCTGCCGTGTCTGGAGCGTATCTAGTCTGTATCTGATTAATGAAATCTGAATGAGTAGTAGAATGACCGCCGCGTCTGGGGTGTATCCATACTGTATTTTGAATTGAAGTTCTGAATTAGTAATAGAATGATCTCCGTGTCTGGGGTGTATCCATACTGTATCTGAATAATTTTTAACAATAGCCTTTTAATCTTATCCTGAAAAGGGTAAAGTGTTAGCTAAAACACGAAGTTATATTGCATGATATGTATGATGCAATGAATTGTAATCCATGTTTATGATATATGGATGTAATGGTTATGCATGTAAGCTGAATAGTTGTCTTGCTGAGGAAGATAAATCCTGGATAGCTGGAGATAATGACATCTTTGACTGCTGTCGGGGAAGATAAATCTTCGACCGAAGCTAGGGATTCCAAAAAATTTGATTGTTGAAGATGAGAAATCCTTGTTGACTTTCCTGGGATATTGGGGAAACTCTGAAAATCTCTTCTGGGGAATTGAAGCCTTGGAGAAATGGGACCAAGAATCTTCGATCTTGCTGGGAGATAAATCTGAGGGGGAAATACTCACCATTCTGGCTCCACTGGGGAATAAGATTTAGATTAAACTGGCTCCACTGGGGATCTTTGAAGTTTAACTCCGCTGGGGAAATACTCCAAGGTTTCAGCTTTGTTAAGGATCTGAATGATGTATCGTATGGGATTCCTTCTGGAATGGCACAAAGATATCTTCCTACACCTTCAACCTATCAGTAATTACCCTTTTTAAATTTCGTTTTATTTGTAAGCAGTGATTATATTCGAATGCATATGCCTATTTAACAAAGCATTGGACGTTTTCAAATAAAACATAAGTGTAAAAGAAAAGAAAGGCAAGCAAATTTCTGCACTTTGAAGTATCTTTGTATTTAACTTTCGTGAGTATCTTTGTACAAAGGAGACAGACATCCTAGTAAGAGAATGTTGTCGTAAAAATTGAAAAGAAATTATACAAAAGAAAGATGGCTATGTGTAACAATTCCATGGGATTCCCATTCTGCTATAGCCTTCACAACTCTGAATATCTTGTCCATTTGTTGCTTCATCCGAAGATGATTGAATTGATCAGAAACTCCGAGTTTGTCAGTGGAGGGATTGTCCTTAAAGTGATCCGACGAGACATAGTCATACGCTTTAATTCCCTAACTTTTGCCTGGACCGCCCTTTCGGGTTTTCGATCCACCGGGAAACCCTTTTTTGCCCAAGTTGCCCTTTCGGGTTTTCAACTTGCCGGGTGTACAAATTTTTTTGTTTTATCCCTAATTTTTGCCTGAACCGCCCTTTCGGGTTTTCGGTCCACCGGGATGCCCATTTTTGCCCAAGTCGCCCTTTCGGGTTTTCAACTTGTCGGGTCGTTTCATGCGTAGTATCTTTTGATTATGTCTACGTTCGCAGGGTGCGGCAAGTCATCGCCGTCCATGGTGGTCAGAATCATTGCCCCACCAGAAAAGATGCTCTTGATTACAAATGGTCCTTCGTAAGTAGGAGTCCACTTGCCCCTGGGATCACTTTGCGGTAATATGATCCGCTTGATTACAAGATCTCCGACCTGGTATACCTGACGCTTAACCTTTTTGTTGAAAGCCTTGATCATTCGTTTTTTATACGTCTGACCATGACAAATAGCGGTAAGTCGCTTCTCGTCGATCAAGTTAAGTTGATCAAGCCAGGTCTGAATCCAATCGTCTTCACTCAAACCGGCATCCTTCATAATCCTCAAGGAAGGAATCTGAACTTCCATAGGAAGAACAGCTTTCATGCCATATACCAAAGAAAATGGAGTTGCCCCTGTCGAAGTATGTGCTGTGGTACGATATCCATGCAGAGCAAACGGTAACATCTCATGCCAGTCCTTGTAGGTGACTGTCATTTTTTGAATGATCTTCTTAATATTTTTGTTCGCGGCTTCAACAGCATCGTTCATCTTTGGCCGGTAGGGAGATGAATTGTGATGATAAATTTTGAACTGCTCGCATAGAGCGGTGATCATAGTATTGTTCAAATTTGTACCGTTGTCTGTGATGATCCTGTCGGGAATACCATACCGGCATATGAGGTTCTGCTTGATGAAGCGGGCAACCACATTCTTTGTAACTGAGGCATAGGAAGTTGCCTCGACCTATTTAGTGAAGTAATCAATAGCCACCAAGATGAAGCGATGTCCATTGGATGTCGTGGGCTTGATCTCTCCAATCATGTCAATGCCCCACATTGCGAATGGCCAAGGAGTTGTCAGAATGTTGAGAGGAACAGGAGGAATATGTACTTTGTTGGCGTAGACTTGGCATTTGTGGCAGGTACGGGAATGTTAATGACAATAAGCTTCCATGGTAGACCAGAAGTATCCTGCCCTTAGAATCTTCTTAGCCATCGTATGTCCGCTCAAGTGGGTGCCAAATGTGCCACTGTGTATCTCAGTCATGATTAACTCTGCTTCAGCTTTGTCCACGCATCGGAGTAAAACACAATCATGGCTGCGTTTATAAAGGATGTCATTTCTTAGGAAGAACTTGGCAGCAAATCTCCTTAAGAACTTTTTGTCATTGACGGAAGCTCCTTCGGGGTATTCTCTAGTCTGGAGATACCTTTTGATTTCATGAAACCAGGGTTGTTCCACTACTTCTCTGGTATTAATCTCATGACAGTGCGCAGGTTCGTCCATTCGCTCGATGGTAATTTGGGGAGCCTTGTTATCCCAGTTGAGTTTAAAGATGGAAGACATTGTAGCCAGAGCATCTGCTAGCTGATTCTCTTCTCGCGGGAAATGTTTGAAAGTAATCTGCTCGAAATGAGGCAATAATGTCAGGACATGTTCTTTGTATGGGATAAGATTAGGATGTTTGGTGTCCCACTCTCCTTTGACTTGACTGATAACCAAAGCCGAGTCCCCAAATACGACCAGAGATTTGATCCCCAGGTCTATAGCAGCCTTGAGACCAAAGATGCAAGCTTCATATTCGGCCATGTTGTTGGTACAGGTGAAACAAAGTCGGGCAGTGAAGGGTGTATGGCAACCTTCCGGAGAAATGAGTAACGCACCGATACCGTTGCCAAGTGCATTTGAAGCACCATCAAAGTACAGGGTCCATCGGGATCCTTGTTCAGGTCCGTCATATGGTCTGTTACCTTCGATGTTGTCCAAAGTCATGATGTCCTTGTCAGGGAAGTCGAATCTCATAGACTGATAATCTTAGACGGCTTGATGAGCTAGATGGTCAGCTAGTACACTCCCCTTTATAGCTTTTTGGGTAGTATACTGGATGTCATACTCAGTCAGGATCATCTGCCATCTAGCAATTCTTCCAGATAAAGTCGGCTTCTCGAAGATATACTTGATCGGATCCATCTTGGAAATCAGCAAAGTGGTATGAGTCAACATATACTGCCTTAGCCGGCGAGCAGCCCATACCAAAGCGCAGCAAGTTTTCTCGAGCAGTGAGTAGCGAGTCTCACAGTCGGTAAAATTTTTGCTAAGGTAATAAATGGCATGCTCTTTTCGGCCAGACTCGTCATGTTGGCCCAGTACGCACCCCATTGAGTTGTCCAAAATGGTCAGATACATGATCAACGACCTTCCTTCGACGGGTGGCATAAGAATAGGAGGTTCTAGTAAGTACTCCTTGATCTTATCAAAAGCAACTTGACAATCATCGTTCTATTCAACTACCTGATCTTTCTTCAACAGTTTGAAAATTGGCTCGCAGGTAGATGTCAGGTGAGAGATGAACCTCGCAATATAGTTCAAGCGTCCCAAGAATCCTCTAACCTCATTTTCAGTACGAGGGGCAGGCATTTCTTGTATAGCTTTTACTTTAGCTGGATCAACCTCAATGCCCTTGTTGCTGACAATAAATCTCAGAAGTTTACCAGATCTAACTCCAAAAGTGCACTTGCTTGGATTCAGTCTGAGCTTATACTCCTTCAACCTGGCAAACAGCTTTTGCAAATGATTAAGGTGTTCTTCTTCTGTCTGTGATCGAGCTATCATGTCGTCCATGTAAACTTCGATCTCATGATGTATCATATCATGAAACAAAGCTACCATGGCGTGTTGGTAAGTTGCCTCTGCATTCTTCAGTCCGAACGACATCACCTTGTAGCAGAAAGTACCCCATTGCGTGACAAAGGTAGTTTTCTCCATGTCCTCGGGGGCCATTTTAATCTGGTTGTAGCCCGAGAATCCGTCCATGAAGGAAAAAACCTTGTGTTGAGTTGTGTTGTCAACCAAGATGTCGATATGCGGTAGTGGAAAATTGTCTTTAGGACTGGCCCTTTTCAAATCCCGATAGTCCACACACATTCTGACCTTGCCATCCTTTTTGGGTACGGGCACAATGTTAGCAACCCATTATGGATAGGTTGTAACAGCCAGAAAGCCAGCATTGAATTGCTTCATTACTTCAGTCTTAATCTTTTCAGACATGTCAGGCCTCATTCGGCGAACCTTTTGCTTGATCGGTGGACAGTCTTCTCTTGTTGGGAGATGGTGAACCACGATATCTGTGTCTAACCCCGGCATGTCTTCATAAGACTAGGTGAAGATTTCAACATACTCGTTCAACAGCTGCACTAAGCACTCCTTGACACTCGGTTCCAGGTTGGCACCCACTTTTACTTCCTTCATGTCTTCCTCTCTCCCTAAGTTGATGGTTTCTAGCAACTCTTCATGAGGCAGAATGGCCCTCTCTTCTTGTTGTAGAAGTCTGGCTAACTCTCCCGGCACTTCACAATCTTCGTCAACTTCGTACTCAGCATGATTGACCAAATCTTCAGAGTTATCGAAGGCTAAAACAGAATAGTCACCCATGGAATCCGGAGTGGATGGGTACCTGCATTTGTGAGTGTGGGTGTGTGTAAGGGATAGCCATCCTTAAACAAACAGAAATGCAAAAGGAAAGAAAATGAACACAAAGTTTATAGATGAAAAACGTCCAATGATTCATTAAAACATGGCATATGATTATGAAGAAAATCAAGCCCTTACAAATGGACCTACATGCCCCTGGGCAAGGCATGAGGTGAAAATAGTGTGCAAATTGTTTTAGTTATTACAGACCATAAAAAATGGGAAATTGTTCAAAGATAAAATTACTGGTTGATAAAGGTGATAGGAACAAAATCCTTTGCTTCCCAATTGCTCAAACCCCCTTCGATAGTCGGAAAGATCCAATCTTCAAAGTGGCTCTCCTCATCTTCATCTTCTACAGCATTGATTCCATGGTGTGAGATCTTGACGGGTGGCCCTCCAGCCTTGGAGCGACACATAGCCCTCTGTCCTGCAGCAGTAAACCTTAAACCAAACTTGTCCGTCTTATGGGGAAAGTCAGGCAACTATCCCTATACTGTGCTCTTCCCCTCCTTAATCACAGCCTCTGCGTCTTTGAGAGATGCCATCATAGATACATGCTTGGGAATGATAGGCACCTCAACCGTTGTCTTCGCAGCTGCTACCTTGGGAGAAACTTCCTCAAAATGTTGGAAAGGCGTTTCATTGAACTCGCCATCCACCTCCACATATCGAAAGGAATTGAGATGACTGATCATGTACTCTTCCTCGCCGTGCACAGTTATCATTTTACCCTTAACAGGGTATTTCAGCATCTGATGCAAAGAGGAGGTAACCGCCCCGGCATAATGGATCCACGGTCTTCCTAGCAAACACGAGTATGACGGACAGATGTCCATTATGTAGAAGGTGGAGTTGAACACTTCGGTGCCTACCTTGATAGGAATATCAACCTCTCCATGAACCATTCTTTTGGAACCATCGAAAGCCCTAACGACGATGTTACTAGGTTTGAGGGTCAAACCTTCGCAATCCAAACGGTCTAAGGCTTTCTTTGGCAGCACATTTAGGGAAGAACCAGTATCAACCAAGACATGGGCGAGAGTAGTTCCCCGGCATTCAACTAAAACATGTAACGCATCATTGTGCTTCCTTCCTTTAGGAGTTAAGTCAGCGTCGGAAAAGCCCAGACCATTGTCAGCAGTAAGATTGGCCACACATTCCTGAAATTGGTCAGCCGAAGTCTCTTGGGGTACATGTGCCGCCTTCAATAATTTGATTAGGGTCTTGGCATGGGCCTCAAAACAAAGCAGAAGAGCCAACATTGAAATTTTAGAAGGGGTCTGCCCCAGTTGTTCTACAATGTCATAGTCACTTTTTCTGATTATTTTTAGGATTTCATCCATTTCCTTCTGAGTGGTTTCGGGGATAACCACGGCATGAGCCTTCGTTCTGACAGGCCCTTCCAGTATCCCCTTACCCTTGTCGGTAAAATCAGCAGATGGTCTTACTCCAGGAGTATCTAATTCTTCAATCACTGGGCCTTGCACAGAGGGCCCAACAGGTGTAGAAGCTTTTAAGGGTTCGAAAACTTCTCGAGGGGGAGCAATCTCCGGAGAAAAGATTTGGCCACTACGGGTTATCTGGCTTGTACCCGCGATGTTCCCTATATCAGGGTCTTCTTCAGAAATCTCTTGGACTGTTTCGATTTGTTTGATACCGTGGTAGAAGATTTCTCCCCCATAGTTCCACGGTATCATTTTGCTTGATATGTATGGGACAGGTCCCGGCATGGTGATCTTTAAAGGTACACATTCAGAGTTGGGTGTAATCCTGACAGGCCTTTTGCAAGCCTTGGGAGGATTGTCGGAAATGGTTATGATAGCAATATCGTTGGTTGAAGTAACACAAGTATCATGAGTAATAGGATTGAAAGTGTCAACAAGGGTTTTCTGGAAAAGTATCTCTTGAGTATCCATCAGGCGTTGGACACCTGACTTCAACATTGGACAATCACCTTGAATGTTCAAACAGAAATAACAGTCTTTGCCACAACCAGGAAAGATCCCGGCTCGCAACAAATTTTCTTTAATCACTAACAATGGAGTCAACAGATCGGCAACATCAGTAACATGAAGATTTTCCAAAACATCATGCACATTGTGGCCGTGCTTGGGCATCGGAGCGGATATAACATTGGGCTTCTCAGGAGCGTCAAATTCAACCTCTTTGGCGTCAATTAAATCCTGAATTTTGTTCTTAAGTGCCCAGCAATTATTGGTATCGTGCCCAGCATTGTCGAAATGGTAAGCACACTTAGCGTTGGAGTGATAGTATGGAGATGAGGTGTTAGGGTTTTTTGGCGCCTCCTACAAACTGGTCAGATTCAGCTTCAACAAATGGGGAAGGACCTGAGTGGGCGTCATGTTGATGCGGGTGAACTATCGTTGTGGCCGTTCTACCCGTTGTTGATTAGGTCTCGACTGATTGTTACGAGGTTGATCATTTGACGAATTTTGAATCATCACGGCCCCTACAGTCGGACGGCGCTCAGTTCTTCCCAATCCCTTATGAGAATACACAGCAGATGCTTCTTTCTTGGCTGGGAAAGGTTTTTTAATAGCTGTGGATGTGGAAGCATCCTTTTGAATCTTTCCGCTTTTAATACCGGCCTCCACCCTTTCGCCGGTCAAAATCAGTTCAGTAAATCCCGCAGAAGAGCTCCCGATTAGATGGTTGAAAAAGGGGCCAGACAGGGTCCCCAGAAACATGTCAACTAATTCCCTATCTGATAGCGGTGGCTGCACCCTTCCAGCCAGATCACGCCACTTCTGGGCGTACTCCTTAAACCCTTCATTTGAAGCTATCCCCATACTTTGTAACTGAGTATGAGTGGGCGCCAAATCAGCATTGTACTGATACTGACAATAAAAAGCAGCTTCCAAGTCTTCCCAATTGTGAACCTCTGATCTCTCGAGCTGATAAAACCAATCTAACTGAGTGCCAGACAAGTTGTCTTGGAAAAAGTGTACCCAGAGATCTTTATCGGATGAATGAGGTTGGATCTTTCTAACATACGACCTCAAGTGCATCTTAGGGCAAGATAGACTGTCGTACTTGGCAAATGTTGGCACCTTGAACTTGGGAGGGATAACAATCTCAGCTACCAACCCTAGTTCTTCAAAGTCCAATCCGGGCACTCTCTGCAACTCCATAGCTGCCAGTCTATCTTCAAGGTTCTTATATTTGTCATCCATTGGTGGATACTGTTGTTCAGAGTAGTCTTCGTCTTCTTCCTCTTCCTCCTCTTCTACCTCAGACTCAGAAGGTACAGTAACTCCTTTCCCCTTGCCAGCCCCTTCGTCAGACGTCGAAGGGAACTCAAGAGTCCTTCTAGCATCACTCTCAAACCTTCTTCTGAAAGTGGCTACCCCCGGTCTCTTTTTTTTTTTCTTCTCTTTATTCTTCTCTAATAGAGCTTTGAGATCCTCTTGACCCTTTGCCAAGGTCATGAGGAGTTGCTGAAATTGTGAATTTTATGCCTGTAGATCCTTTACTGTTTACTCCAAATCCATCTTGCTGAAATAAATAGCAGAAAGATAAGGGAACCGATGCTTGAAGACCTGTTTATGCATATGATGAATGGTATGTTATTCATGTAATGCATTCAAGGGTTCAAAATTTCAAATTTGTTGCAAACAAAAAGAACGCACGTCATATTAAGAAGAAATTTGTTAGTACATAAATGCCCTATGGGAGAAATATTACAAAATTCTTAATGTAAAAAGACATTGCGCATCCTCTTTGGTGCGATGTAGGTGTTGAGAGTTTCCTCCTCGTGAAGTCGGCGGGTGAGCTCCAAAACCTTCTTCTCACTGGCATAGAAGCTGACTTCAAAAGTATCCCGTTGTTCTTTGAGTTGGATCCAACCCTTTTGCATTTCCTCCCATGATGTTGGCATGTCAGGATGTAGGATGGTGTATGGAACCTCTCCTTCCATAACAGGCTCTTTGATCAAGGGGAGAATGTGAGGATATGGCATCATAAGATTCTGGGATTGGGTTCGTACCCACTTGAGGTAAGGCTCAAGGGGGATGGAATTCTTGTGCCCCAGTGTCTTGATATCCACCTTGTTAGGCATCCTCCAAGCTCTGATGAACCTTTGTCAAAGTCCTTCCGCATCGTTGTCGAAGTCAAAAACTAGGTCAGGAATCAGCATGTCATGAGGGCCATCCCTCCGAGCATATCCAAATTGTCTCAAAGCCAGACAGGGGTTGTAGGTAATGCCTCCCCTAATGCCAAGTAATGGTACATTAGGGAACTCACCACAACGATCAATGATGATGACATTTTCTCTGGACCGAGAACACCAATGTACATCAGAATGTGTGAGGGTCATCAACCGTTGTGACCACCTTAAACCCTGCTCATTCTTCAAAACTGATTGTGGAAGGTGAGAAATAAACCACCTTGCTAGGAGAGGAGTACAGCACATGAGAACACATCTTTTCCTCATTGTTCGTGTGTAAAATGAGTGTAGGATGTCCCCAAGCAATGTAGGTACAGGATTCCTGGATATGAAAATCTTGACAGCATTCATATCTATAAGTTGGTCAAGGTTTGGGAACAAGACCAACCCATAGATAAGGAGTGCCACAATCTCTTCAAAGGCTTGTAGATAAAGAGAATTCCAGCAGACTTGGGCCTTCTCAAACAGAAACTTTGCCAAGAAACCCTTGACACCACTTCTAGTTTCCCAATGTCCTTTGATGTCAGATGGTTGCAAGTGTAATGCTTGAGCAACATCTTCAGGCTTTGGTTCTTTTTCCGTACCGTTGTAGGGTAGTTGATTAAGAATAGGAATTCTCAGGAGTTGAGAAAATTCCTCCAAAGTAGGTACCAATTGGTAGTCAGGGAATGTGAAACAGTGGTGTAGGGGGTCAAAGAACTGGAAGAGAACTTTAACCATGTCTTCTTCAATGTTGGTGTTGACTAAGATGAGGAGTCTACCATGTCTTTCACTGAAGAGAGAATTCTCTGGAATCTTGGAAGTAAGCTCCTTGAGTTGAGGAGGGATCCTCACAAGGTTGATTTGGATAGTTTTCCTGCGAAGAGATTCCATGACCTACAAAAGAAGAACAAAGATGAAGATCCAAACCCTTGAAATGGTTAGTGGATGCATATGATGCTTTATGATATTCATGATGTATGCACAAGCACATGTACAGGCAAGTCACACAAAACCCTAGTTTCAGGCTTGCATGAGGTTTCATAGGTAAATACCCTCTTGAGTTTAGTTGGCTCAAAACCTGTCCTATAAATAGTAACCGGGTTCTAAGGAGCTCAATATCATTGGACTGTTTTCTATGTTCATTATTTTGATTTAGCCACTTAACTAGCAACCAAAATATTCCAAGAAAACAACCCTCAATGAGTGTAGTATCGAGTATCTACCAACTTCGGACTGTACCAAAGCCGGTCATCTCACTACCCCTAATAAAAGGCCAAGATGGTCAATTAAGGTTCTAGTTCATTAGTGTTTAATGACATCACTCAGCGGCCCCGTATTCTCTTTGATTGACTCAAAGGCTACCGGTGCTCACAAATATGTCGCACTAATATAGCTATTGCTTCAACCATGTCGGTATACCCCGCACAGTTTCCACAACGGATTGCTATTTACCTATGAATGTTTCCCAAATCCGGGTAGAGGATTTCAAGCCCAAAATAGAGAACCGAATGTAAAGCAAACAAAGCAAACCATAATCATGTAAAGGGTGATCTAAGCCCTAAGGTTACTCCACTTTTAAATATCTCCCCAGCAGAGTCGCCAGTTCTGTGATACGGTGGGAGACCTGACTTGGGATTTTGCGTTTGTGTTTGCAAATGTTTCGGTTTAGCAAGAGTCGCCACCGACTTTTTATTTTATCCTAAGGAAAGGCCAAAAAGCACAGGAAAGACCTTTGAGATGTTTTCTTGGGTTCGGGGAATAGATTATAGAAAGGGAAGGTATTAGCATCCTTTCTATCCATGGTTATCCATGGGCTCTTAGTTACTTGCTTAGATCACTTGCTTTGCATTTTCAATTGTTTGAAATGGTGCTTTGTGTGTAATTTTGAAAGATATTTTGAAAAGAGGCCATCGTTGTGGCAACCTTTGTAATGATTCTTGTTTGAATGTATACAAAGGTGTTTTTGTCTTTTGAAAAGTTTTCAATGTTTTGAAAGTAGGGTTTTGAAGTTGTGTTGTGAAGTGTGTTTTGAAAGTAGCAAGGATGTTTTTGCAAGCTTTTGATCAAGTAACTAGAAGCTATCTACCCTATTTTACTCAAAGATCTTTCTTATGTTTTTAACCCTTTTAACAGTGTTGTTTTCACCATTGTATTTGGTGAGCAACCTTGTGTTAGGATGTTAACGGGACAGGCGCGGGTCATCGTATAGACCATGATAGCAATAGTGTCAAGTATCTTTGGCAATTTTCTTGAGGGACTTGATAATTTTGTTTAGGCAACTTTGGATAGCGTCATCGAGGGACTATGATCTTTTGTTTTGTTTTTGTTTTGCCAAAGTACTTGACATGCAACCATGGCCCATTTTTGAAGGCAACAAGTGGATTGTAACCCTAGGGGTGGAAGTGTGCATTGTGTTTGTTTTTCATGCATATTTATCTTGGATTAGGTCAAACTAATTATTGATTTTAATTGCATACAAACCCTAGGTCTACACATGGCATAATTGAAAGCTTTTAAATGTGCGACAATTTAAATGCTACACTATTACAATATGATATAGGGAGGGGGTACAAATTTGAATTGGGAGTATTTGACAAGAAAATAAATTCTAAGTTATTACAACCATATCGAATGTATAGGCAATATTTAAATGTACAACAATTGAATACAATACAATAAATAAATGTCAAATAAAAGGTATTATGCACAAAATGATTTGTATGTATACAAAAAAGTATTTTTTCAATGTGAAATGTAAATAAAATAAAAAAAGGATCAATTTTAATTATTTTTCTATTTTAGGACAAGAAACCCTAATTCTTAATAAATAATATTATTTATTAGTTATATACAATAATATACCAATTTATACAAAAAATAAAAGTATATTATAAAAAATGATATTTTTAATACACAATATTAATAAAAATGAAAATGTGGTATTTTTGTATTTTTTTACCTAATTATCTAATAAAATAAAACATATATATATATATATATATATATATATATATATATATATATATATATATATATATATATATATATATATATATATATATATATATATATATATATATATATATATATATATATATATATATATATATATATATATATATATATATATATATATATATATATATATATATATATATATATATATATATATATATATATATATATATATATATATATATATATATATATATATATATATATATATATATATATATATATATATATATATATATATATATATATATATATATATATATATATATATATATATATATATATATATATATATATATATAACATATTAAACATAAAAAATAAAAATTAATTATTTACAAAAAAAAGAATATTTTCAAGAAAATGTTTTCAAATATAAATAAAAATAATAAATGAAAATAAGTATATTTTTTGTATTATTTTTGAGTTTTGTTTAAAAAAAGAAAATAGTTTATTTACATATGTATACTTAATAAAATAAAATAAATATCAAATAAATATGAAAAAATATAGAAAATTATTTTTGGCATTTTTTATATTTAGACAAAAGATAATAAAGTCAGAATAAAAAATAAAAATGTCAAAATGATAAATATTTAAATAAATGGGCCAGGGGGGGTGTAAACAGAAAATAGGGGTGTTAGAAGTGAAAACAAACCGGCCCACCCCATCCAGACTTCTTCTTCTTCTTCCTCTTGTTCACAAAACACGCGCTTTTGTGCATCAATGGCTAACTCTTGATTCTTTGATTTTTTGACAAAACTCATATCATGAATATTGTAGATAATTAAACAACGAATTCAACCATATAAAAAACTTAGATTAACTCTCAAAGACCAGAGAGAATTTCTCTGGCCCTAATTTCTAACCTAGTTTTTTCAGAAAGTTCATGAGTGAAATTCTCTCAGCACGATTAATGTAAATGAAAACCAAGCATATGTATAGCTTCAGGGCTATGAGTACAACATATTTCATTCACAAACCTAAGCCTAACCATTCCTAAATAGGGAGATAGAAGTCCATGAAATACCTATTTCAGTTGACTTCGAGCTGGACAATGCAGCAACCTTCAATGGTGTTTGAGCTTCTCTTGAGCTTGCCTGAGGTCCAAGGAAGCTTCTCCAATGCTTGGCTTGCTTTGAAACAACTTGAATCGTGCTGTAGAACTCAACCTGCAGAGCTTTGAAATGAAAATGGAAAAGTGTGTTAGAGGTGTTACAACTTGCAATGGGGGCCTGGGATAGTTCAGGTGAGTTGATTGGAATGTGTTTGAACTATCTTTGGACAAAACGCACGATGGAATTTTGTTGTGGCTTGCAAAATGCAGAACCTGCCCTGTTTTGCAGAAAAATAGTGATTCTGAGTATGAGGAGGTTTGACTGATGAAAGGGTCGTCTTTTAGGCTTGTTTGGAGGTATGGAACTTGTCTATAATGTTTGTCTAAACTTTTGTTAACAGATATATGAGATTGCTTATGTTTGGCAACTTTTCTTCTTTTTCAAGCAAGAGTGTGTCCTATCCCAATGCAGGCTTGTACAAGCCCTAAATCATGTTGCACCTTTTGATCTTGGTTACTAGAATTAGTGGAATTGATCTTTCCTGAAAGATCTGGCCCCATGCCTCAAGGATTTGGTTTTGACATAAAGTGAAGTTTAGGCAAAAATGGCATTATTGCTTTTTCCTTTTAAGGCTTAAACTAGTGTATAACGCCCTAATGACCAAGGCAATACCTTAACTCAATGGATATGCATTAAATTAAGGAGTACAAATTGGTTTTGAGGCCTGTAATGGTGAACCAAGCTAGCTAGATCAGAATTGCAAATTGGTATGAACATGTATTGGCCATGGACAAAAGTGAGTTTTTGCCAACTTCAAGCATTAGATTCTCTCTAACCACAAGGGTGTTTGAGGGTTTCTTGGACAATTTGGAAAGCTTGGAACATGTACTACAATCCATCTTTGAAATGCAACTTGAAATCCCAAGTGGAACTATGTGAAAAATGGCCAAGAACATGTGTCAAAATCCTGCCTAGATTAGAGCAAATTTTCTCTAAGTTAAAAGTTTTAGGTACCCTTGTTCCAAAAATCATAACTTGAGATACAAGCTTCTTTTGAGAAAACTTTGTGAATCAAAGTTGTAGACTTTGTGATGGACTACAACTTTCATGTTTCAAGTTTTATTTGAATCCATTTTCATCTTGGTGAAAAAGTGGGACAAAGTTAGGAAAAAATAAGAAAATTTCATAACTTAGAAAATTTCATAACTTAGAAAATTTCTAAGTTATGAAAATTTTCCATTTTAAACCCTAATTTGCATTTTTGGGTTTCTTGATGAACAAGTTTCATAATTTGACATGTCTTGATGAAAAATAACTCTTGGCACTTGATTTTGACCAAAAAGTCAAAGTTTGACTTTTCAGTGTACAATCAAATTTTGATCAGTTGACTGAAAAATTCATCTGTCAACCCTATGCAATTGAGATCTTATGAACTTGTTGAATGGGCCAAGACAATGTCATTGAGTCCTTGAGTCCATGGTTGAGCTTGATTTGCCATTGGCTAGGTCAAACAGTCAAAAATTGCCTTTACACAGTCAAAACCCTAAAAATGACCATTTTGCCCTTTTGGTGATCAGATCAAATTTCTTGTGGAATTATGATCCAAACTTGATCAAATGGTTCACATGAGTTAATAATGTTGATGTGGGTCAAAATTCATGAGGTTTGACTATCAATTGGCCATAGTTGACTTTTTCCCCAATACAACTGATTTTAGGCCAACTGTCCAATTGATTGGGCAAAAATTTGAATCAAGGCTTGAAACTTGGTATGGACAAACTTGTGAGTCCAACATGAAGTATGAAAGTCACTTTGGGCATTGTAGGTCAAAACATCCCTGTGCAAATTCAAACCCTAATTTAGGTCAACAGTGCAAGGAGGTGTCTTGAGCTGAGCAAACCCTAGCTTGATCTTGAGTTCCAAGGGCCTTGTGATGAGAAATGTTGATAAAAAGGAGAGGGCAAATTTTTGGGTACAACAGAAGGTGATGAAGACTGTGAAGTGCCTGGAGAGTGGGCTAGACTTCTACAACTGGAAGAGAGAGTTATTCTTCCCCATGAAGAGCTGTTAGAGACTATCAACTTGGGTACCGCCGAAGACAGAAAAGAGGTTAAAATGGGTGCCAACCTGAAGCCAAATGTCAAAGAGCGCTTAGTTCAGCTGTTGAATGAATATGTTGAGATCTTCGCCTAGTCCTATGAAGACATGTCGGGATTCTATACAGATATTGTGGTTCACCGTCTCCCTACAAGAGAAGACTGTCCACCAATTAAACAGAAAGTCCACTGAATGAGGCCCGATATGTCTGAAAAGATCAAAGCCGAAGTGATGAAGCAGTTCAATGTCGGGTTTCTTGCTGTTACTTCCTATACACAATGGGTCGCTAACATTGTGTTCGTGCCTAAGAAAGATGGCAAAGTGAGAATGTGCGTGGATTACCGAGACTTAAACAGGGATAGCCCTAAAAATGACTTTCCACTACCGCGCATTAACATTTTGGTCGACAACACAGCTCAGCATAAGGTATTTTCTTTCATGGATGGATTTTCAGGGTACAACCAGATCAAAATGGCCCCCGAAGACATGGAGAAGACTACTTTTGTTACGCAGTGGGGTACCTTCTACTATAAAGTGATGCCATTCGGACTAAAGAACGCTGGGGAAACCTATCAGCGCGCCATGGTAGCTTTGTTTCATGACATGATACATCATGAGATCGAAATCCACGTGGACGACATGATAGCCCGTTCACAAATAGAAGAAGAACACCTCGACCATCTGCAAAAGTTGTTTGTCAGATTGAAGGAGTATAAGCTCAGACTGAACCCTAGCAAGTGCACTTTCAGAGTCAGGTCTGGTAAACTCTTGGGATTCATCGTCAGCAACAAAGGCATTGAGGTTGATCCTGTTAAAGTCGAAGCTATATGAGAAATGCCTGCCCCTTGCACTGAAAAGGAGGTTAGAGGTTTCTTAGGACGCCTAAACTAAATTGCAAGGTTCATTTCTCACCTAACATCTACCTGTGAACCAATCTTCAAGCTATTGAAGAAAGATCAGGTGGTTGAATGGAATGATGACTATCAAGCTGCTTTTGATAAAATCAAGGATTATTTGCTAGAACCTCCTATCTTGATGCCACCCGTCGAAGGAAGGCCGTTAATCATGTATCTGACTATTTTGGATAATTCAATGGGGGTGTGTACTGGGCCAACATGACGAGTATGGTCGAAAAGAGCATGCCATTTATTACCTTAGCAAAAAGTTTACCGACTGTGAGACTCGTTATTCACTGCTCGAGAAAACTTGTTATGCTTTGGTATGGGTTGCTCGCCGACTAAGGCAGTATATGTTGACACATACCACTCTGCTGATTTCTAAAATGGATCTGATCAAGTACATCTTCGAAAAGCCCGCTTTATTTGGAAGAATCGCTAGATGGAAAATGATCCTGACTGAGTATGATATCCAGTACACAACCCAAAAAGCTATAAAGGGGAGTGTACTAGCTGACCATCTAGCTCATCAAGCTGTTGAAGATTACCAATCCATGAAATTCGACTTTCCCGACGAGGACATTATGACATTGGACAACATTGAAGGTAACGGACCGTATGACGGACCTGAACAAGGATCCCGATGGACCCTGTACTTTGATGGTGCTTCAAATGCACTTGGCAACGGTATCGGTGCGGTACTTATCTCTCCAGAAGGTTTCCATACACCTTTCACCGCTAGACTTTGCTTCAGCTGCACCAACAATATGGCTGAGTATGAAGCTTGTATCTTTGGTCTCAAGGCTGCTATTGACTTGGGAATCAAATCTTTGGTTGTGTTTGGAGACTCAGCTTTGGTTATCAGTCAAATCAAAGGAGAGTGGGACACTAAACATCCTAACCTCATCCCATACAAAGAACATGTACTGACATTGCTATCTCATTTCGAGCAGATTACCTTCGAGCACTTCCCGTGAGAAGAAAATCAGCTACCAGATGCTCTTGCGACAATGTCTTCCATGTTTAAACTTAACTGGGATAATGAGGCTCCCCAAATTACCATCGAGCGGATGGATGAACCTGCACATTGTCACGAGATTAATACCGAAGAAGTAGTGGACCAACCCTGGTTTCACGAAATCAAAAGGTATCTCAAGACTCGAGAATACCCTGAAGGAGCTTCAGTCAACGATAAAAAGTTCTTAAGGAGATTTGCTGTCAAGTTCTTCCTGAGCAACGATATCCTATACAAGCACAACCATGATTGCGTTCTGCTTCATTGTGTGGACAAGGTTGAAGCTGAGAAGATCATGACTGAACTACATAGTGGCACATTTGGCACTCACTTGAGCGGATATACGATGGCTAAGAAGATTCTATGGGCAGGCTACTATTGGTCCACCATGGAAGCAGACTGCCATCAATATTCCCGTACTTGTCACAAATGCCAAATTTACGCGGACAAAGTACATATTACTCCAGTTCCTCTCAATGTCCTAACAGCTCCTTGGCCATTCGTAATGTGGGGTATCGACATGATTGGAGAAATCAAGCCTACAGCATCCAATGGACACCGCTTCATCCTGGTGGCCATTGATTACTTTACTAAGTGGGTCGAAGCCGCTTCCTTCGCCTCCGTTACAAAGAATGTGGTTGCCCGCTTCATCAAGCAGAACCTCATTTTCCGGTACGGTATCCCTGACTGAATCATTACGGACAACGGTACAAACCTGAAAAACACTATGATCACCGCTCTGTGCGAACAGTTCAAGATTCAACATCACAATTCATCTCCCTATAGGCCAAAGATGAACGGTGATGTCGAAGCTGCAAACAAAAATATCAAGAAGATCATTCAAAAGATGACAATTACCTACAAGGACTGGCATGAGATGTTACTGTTTGCTCTGCACGGGTACCATACCACGGCGCGAACATCAACTGGGGCAACACCCTTTTCTTTGGTATACGGCATGGAAGTTGTTTTACCTATGGAAGTTCAGATTCCTTCCCTGAGAATCATGAAGGGCGCTGGTTTGAGTGAAGACGATTAGATTCAGACCCGGCTTGATCAACTTAACTTGATTGACGAGAAGCGACCTACTGCTGTTTGCCATGGTCAGACGTATCAAAAACGGATGATCAAGGCTTTCAACAAGAAAGTCAGACGTCAGGTATATTAAGTCTGAGATCTTGTAATCAAGCGGATCATCTTGCCGCAAAGTGATCCCAGGGGCAAGTGGACTCCTACTTACGAAGGACCATTTGTGATCAAAAACATCTTTTCTGATAGGGCTATGATTCTAACCACCATGGACGGCGACGACCTGCCACACCCTGTGAATATAGACATAGTCAAAAGATACTACGCATAGATGACCCGACAAGTTGAAAACCCGAAAGGGAAACTTGGGCAAAAATGGGCATCCCGGTGAATCAAAAACCCGAAAGGGCGGTTCAGGGAAAAATTAGGGATAAACAAAAAAAAATCGTACACCCGGCAAGTTGAAAACTCAAAAGGGCGACTTGGGCAAAAAAGGGTTTCCCGGTGGATCGAAAAACTGAAAGGGCGATCCAGGCAAAAGTTAGGGAATTAAAGCGTATGACTATGTCTCGTCGGATCACTTTAAGGACAATCTCTTCACGGACAAGCTCCAGGCTTCTGATCAATCCAATCATCTACAGACCAAGCGACGAATGGACAAGATGCTCAGAGTTGTGAAGGCTATAGCAGAATGGGAACCCCATGGAATTGTTACACATAGCCATCTTTGTTTGTATAGATTTTCCTCAATTTTATGGCAACATTCTCTTACTAGGATGTCTGTCTCCTTTGTACAGAATACTTACACAAAGTTAATACAAAGTTACTTCAAAGTGCAGAAAATTGTTTGCCTTTTCTTTCTCTTTTTCACTTGTGTTTTATTTGAAAACGTCCAATGATTTATTAAATGAGCATATGCATTTGAATATAACCACTGCTTACAAATAAATCGAAATGAGAAAGAATAATCACTGATAGGATGGAAGTGTAGGAATGTGTCTTTAGGCTATTCCAGGAGAAATCCCCTGCAATACATCATCCAGATCCTAGGCGGAACTAAAGCTTTGAAATGCATATCCCCAGCGGAGTTAAGTTTCAAGGATCCCCATCAGAGCTGAGTTTTCAAGTTCCCAATCCACAGTGGAGCAAGATGTTGAACTACAAACCCTCAGTAAGAATGAAGCTTTCTTCCCCAACGGAGTCAAACCTTAGACCTTTGAACACCAGTGGAGACCATCCAATTTCCTCCCTTTTCCCTGGAGAGTCGCTTTTAAACCAGATAATTCCTCAGAAAGTTATTCTTAAACTTTTTTCCCTAGTGAAGTCGCCAATCAAATCAGCACATCACTAAGACCCCCAGCGGAGAGAAAACTTTGAGCTACCAATCCCCAGCGGAAACCATTCAGTTTTCCCCTGATATCCTCAATAGAATGGAGTTTCTCATATTTGAAATCCCCAGTAGATTGGCATACTCCCAACCACCTGACCCAAACGCCTGAATGAAGATTCTCATTCTTGCTCCCCCGGAAGATTGGCATATAACCCGAGTTCCTGATATTCCCGACAGAATGAAGATTCTCATTCTCAAAGTGGAATATAACCTAAACTTTTGAATTTCTTCCAAACAGGAATAAGCTTTTCCCAGAGTCCTAAGCTTACTCTCCAGCAGGATAGCTACTCCCCAACAGTATAGCTATTCCTCATAGAGTTTTTACTCCCCAACAAAATCAAGATTCTCATCTTTGATTCTCCAGTGAAGTTGCCAGAGCTTTCTTTACTCTCAGCATAAATTTGTCAGAGTTTTTAATCCCCTGCAGATCGAAGATTCTCGTTCTTGACTCCTCAGCACAAATTCCCCTGGTAGAATGAAGATTCTCATTCTCAATTCTCCACAGAGTTTTCAAATATTCCCCAGCGGAGTTCTCCTCAAACAACAAAACAGGAATCCCCAGTAGATTGGCATACAACCCAAACTCCTTATTTCCCCAGCAGTATAGCTTCTCCCCACAGAGGTTGTCAAAAAACTTAAAGATACACATACTCTTCAACAGTGGTCCAGGATTTATTTTCCCCGGCAGCAGTCAAAGATTTTATTATCTCCAGCTATCCAGGATTTATCTTCCTCAGCAAGATGGCTAATCATCTTACATGCGCATACATTACATTCATAAATCATGAGCATTGACAAAACACATATATTGCATCATACATTTCATGCAACATAACGTTGTGTTTCGGCTAATATTTTACCCTTTTTAGGATAAGATTAACAAACTACCAACTCAAGGATCATGAAAACAGTTTACGGATGCTTCTAGACACGGATGTTAGTTTATTGCTTATTCAACTTCAAGTATCATGAAAACAGTTTACAGATGCCTCCAAAAACGGATGTTAATCTATCGCTTGTTCAGATTCAGCTCATGAGAATAGTTTATGGATGCTCCAAACACGGATGCTAATCTATTGCTTATTCAACTTCAAGGATCATGAAAACAGTTTACGGATGCCTCCAAACATGGATGTTAATCTATCGCTTGTTCAGATTCAGCTCATGAAAACAGTTTACGGATGCTCCAAACACGGATGCTAATCTATTTCTTATTCAACTTCAAGGATCATGAAAACAGTTTACGGATGCCTCCAAACACGGATGTTAAACTATCGCTTGTTCAGATTCAGCTCATGAAAATAGTTTACGGATGCTCCAAACACGGATGCTAATCTATTGCTTATTCAACTTCAAGGATCATGAAAACAGTTCACGGATGCCTCCAAACACGGATGTTAATCTATCGCTTGTTCAGATTCAGCTCACGAAAATAGTTTATGGATGCTCCAAACACGGATGCTAATCTATTGCTTATTCAAATCCCCAGCTCAGAGACGTTCCAGACATGGATACCTTCCTGATACCCATTCTTTCACCTACAACATACAATTCAATAAACATTCTTGGATGGCATCTTTAAGCCCATCTCTGACAAGATTCTGTCACATCTCCAAATGGCATCTGTAAGCCCATTCCCTCAACTATGCTTTGACGAGTGCATATTTATGGGCACTCAAGTGTCCAATCATCTTTTACCTTCGAGTCGCGAACAGCAAACTCGTCGATCTAACTCTTCAGGTTCAAGAAGATTGAACAGGGGCAGCTGTTGTACCCCAAATTTTGCCCTCCCTTTTTCACAAAAAATCACAACCCTAGGGTTTTCTCAAATTTTCAAGATTGGCTCAGGAATCGATCAAACAGACTTTTCTTTGGCAGTAGATCAAGAATTAGGGTTTCTCTTGCATTTCTCAGAAGAAACTGAATTCTCAGAAATTCAAATTAACTGTCACATGTTTTCACACTTTTTCAAGTTTGCTGAAAGGTTACTGGTCGTCCTCAAGGCCTGTTATCTGGGATAAGAGATAGGAGCTGAGACTGTTATTTGGAATATTCAGTTTTTGTCTGATCCAGGTTAACCGGATAATGTGCGTCTGTTAAGATGTTTGCTTGTTAATGGAATGAAACGTTTGCTCGTTTATTGGAATACACAATGCGTATTTTGATTGGAATGTTGTTGCAAGGTTACGAGATTGCAAAGTTATTGGATTACTTAAAGTTTAAGTTATCTGTATTAGAATTGTTGGAATGCAATTTCAATTATTTTGATCTGAGAATCTTAAAGGATTAAATGAAGATGCAGAGAGAGAATTGCAAAATATTGACAGTAGAAGGTTCTATTCAGATTTCCTCACAAAGATTTTTCATTCATTTCAAATGTTGTTACAAAGATAAATTATTATTCATATGCTTTAGGTTTTTACAACTTATAGCTATTGAAAAGTAAATTGTTACAATTAATGGAAAATCTATGTAAGAAAAAGTCTAAAGCATAAGCTGTCATTGCTCCCATGCTCAAAGTCTTTTGCTTCCTCTGCTTTGTCATCACCCAATTTGTGCTCACATGAAAAAGACAAAGGAAAAGGGATTAGTACAGTCAGTTGAATATGAAAAGAATTTTTAAACAGAAAAAGAAAGAAATTATTCATCATTAAAGTTTGCCGTCTGGAATTAGAAGTGCTATTGTTCATCACGTTTTTATTTTCCTCTTTGCAAATCACAAGAAGATTGCTCTTCTTGGTTCACAAAGAGAAAAATAAAAAATGCAAAAATAAGAATGTAAACAAAGCAATATATTCAAATGCAACAACTAAATGCAATAAGGTGCCCACTGTACTAAGCATAGCAACTAAACCAAACTGTACAAAGCAACGAAACAGTCAGCAAACTAAACATAACAACATTACAAATCAAGGCAAACTGGAACCTGCTGTAACAAACAGCACAAGCAAGGTGCCAAATTGAGCTACAAAGCACAAGGCGCCAAACTGCATTTACAAATCATAAGCAAACTGAACAAAACAAATTGGATGCAAAATGTACAAATGCAGCAAGTACAATGCAGCAGGATAGCAGTAAAATGCAGGAGGTAAACCAAAATCACAAGTCAAAGACTTGTCACAGCTTTTCATCATTTTCCAGTTAAAGGGCAAACTTTTCAGAAAATAAGAAAAAGCAAATTTGCTTTGTCATTGAGAGAGAAAGAGAGAAAAGGGATCACCTTTTTAGTATTGTACAGTTGGCTAAGAAAATGGATCACAAGATATAATATCATAAAAACAGCAAGAAGAAAAGGCCCAACAGTTTCAAGCAAAAACTATAAGTCTCAGCCTGCTAACCAAAGGTAGAGGGATCTGTTATAAAACAGAAGTCAAAAACCTGTGAGCAGTACAAAAAAATAACTCTCCAACCTGCTATCAAACAACTTTCCCAAAAACCATAACAAGCTGCAACTGTAACAAGCCAAGCCTAAAAACACAAAAAATCTCCAACCTGCATAGCAACACAACCTGCATAGCCTACCAAACTGCAACAAAACTCCCAAACCTTGTGAACCAATATAGAACAACAACCATAACTGCATAACAATTGCAGAACACAGTCAAAACTAGCATACCAAAAACTCAACAAATCACCAAAAAACTGTAGTTCTTAAACAGAAACATGTATCTAAACAGAAAACCTATTACCAATCAACCAAAAAAATCCCAAATGGCCTAACAGTTTCAAACTCTCAAACCCTGTGAACCATAACCAGCCTTCCAAACAGTAAACAAAAATCATACCAAACTACACAATCAATCAAAACCTTCAGAAACAAGCAATAGCCAAACAAAAGATACCAACAATAACCACTTTCAGAACAATCAGTATCCAGCAAAAGCTATAAAATATCAACAAGGTTTCAAAACTATCATCATTAACAAAACCACCAACACATCCAAGTTCCAGAAATCATCATCACAGCCAAGAACCAAAGTTCCCAAGTTTCCAAAACTTCCAACTCAATATCAAACAAATCTTCACCATCAACCAACTTTCAAACAAGTTTCAAAACAACAAAATCTAAACATATCAACAACAGAGTTTCAGTTTCAAAGAGAGAGGAAAAAGACAACAAGTTTCAGACCAATAAATCATCATTAACATTCAAATTCAATAGAGAGGAAAAGAGTTTAAAAGCATACATCTCATCAACATTCAAATTCAAGAGGGAGGAAGAAGTTTCAGAATAGCATCATCAACATTAAAGAGAGAAGAAGGAGTTTCAGAAGCAACAACAATCAAGTTTCAGAAACGATTTTCATCATCAACTACCAACAATCACAAGTTTCAGAAACATTACCAAAAAAGCGCGTAAACCATCATCTCCCCTCCGCCTCTAGCCACCAAGGAACGCCGTCACCTCCCTCAAGTCTCACCACTCTCTTTTGTCACAGAGAAAACCCCAAGGTACATCTCTTCTCAAGCCCTTTTTTGCACTTCAATAGGCCATGCAATACAATAGATTAGCCAAACTGTAAAAATCAAACAAACATAAACAAACTGTAAAACTCAGAGACGAATCTTACCGTTACAATAAAGCCATGGATCATTGTGAGGAGATGAGAGAATGAAGGACAATGTTCTGACGACTAGGGCTTAGGGGAAGGTCAGAGCATTTTTGAGTGAGAAAGACGAAGAGGGAGAACAAGAACGGTGCCGCTGTAAAGGGGTTCACAAACCCTAATCAGAGAACCCTAACAAAACGATTGCAAACTGCATCTTGGGCCTATGTGGCCACCAAACCAAAGCCCATTTAATTGGACAGCGCACCCCCTCCCTCCATTCTGACTTTTCTTTGTTCTTCTTCATTTTTTTGTTTTGGGCCTCAAACACATTTCAGCATCCTAAGCCCATCCTTCATTTATTTTATTTTCCTAACAAATACTCATGTTTTGTTAATTAATTCATTTTATTTTAATTTATTTTCTTTTTTTAGTTGATAATAACATTAATAATATTTAAAACTTTGATTTTCTTAAATTAGTTTTATTTTCTTAATTAATCTTATTTCACATAATGAAAATACCAAAAAAAAAGCATTTTAAATTGATTTAATTAATTTTGTTTTCTTTAAACCTTTATTTTTATTAATAAAAAATACAAAATAATAGAAATTTTATTTAATTAAATTTTCTTACTTTAAACTTTTTATCCACATAATTAATAAAAAAAACAAATACAAAAAGAAAAATAATAATAATATTTAATCTTTTTTTTTAGAATAGATTTCATTTTCAAGTAAATACATGCATTTCATAATTGATTGATTTTTCTTATTTTATAATTTGTTATGGCTTTACATTGAATTGCGACAATTCGATTTGGTTGTAACACTTGATATTTGGACATTGTTATTCTTATGAGACTCATCTCCATTTGTAAATAATTGTACCCCCATTCCCGGATACTTTTGTAATAGCTTAGACTTTTTATTCTCGCATTTTATGCTTTCAAATATGCCATGATTAGAGATTAGGGTTTGTATGCGAAAATCCAAAATCAATCGCTAGATGACCTTATCAAAGACAAAATGCATGAAAATGATGACACAATGCACACTTGCACCACTAGGGTTTCATCTACTTGTTGCCTTGAAAAATGGCCATGTTACGCATGTTGAGTACTTTGGCAAAACAAAAACAAAACAAAATATCACAGTCCCTCGATGATGCTATCTTGGTTGCCTAAAAAAATGATCTAGTCCCTCGGAAAATTTGCTAAAGATACTTAACACAATTGCTATCATGGTCGATATGATGACCCGCGCCTGTCCCGTTTAACATCCAAATGCAAGGTTGTTTACCAAATGCAATGATAAAACAACACTGTTAAAAAGGGTTAAAAAACATATAGGAAAGATCTTTG
Source organism: Vicia faba (assembly GCA_948472305.1). Taxonomy (NCBI): domain Eukaryota; kingdom Viridiplantae; phylum Streptophyta; class Magnoliopsida; order Fabales; family Fabaceae; genus Vicia; species Vicia faba. Next base: position 973,339,545 of record OX451738.1, read on the forward strand.
AGTAAAATAGGGTAGACAACTCTTAGTTACTTGATCAAAACTTGCAAAATATCCTTGCTATTTTCAAAACACGCCTTACAACACAATTTCAAAACATTGAAACATCTTTTCAAAAGACAAACACCTTTGTATATATTCAAACAAGAATCATTACAAAGGTTGCCACAACGATGGCCTCTTCTTCAAAAGCATTTTCAAAAACCACACACAAAGCACCATTTCAAACAATTGAAAAGCAAAAGCAAGTGATCTAAACAACTAACTAAGAGCCCATGGATAACCATGGATGAAAAGGGTGCTTGCACCTTCCCTTTTCATAATCTACCCCCCGAACCCAAGAAAACATCTCAAAGGTCTTTCCTGTGCTTTTTGACCTTTCCTTTGGATAAAATAAAAAGTCGGTGGTGACTCTTGCTAAACCAAAACAATTGCGAACACAAACGCAAAACCTCAAGTCAGTTCTCCCACCGTATCACAGGTAGGATAGCTTCTATCTCGTATACCAAAGAGAAAGGAGTTTTCCATGTTGATGTGTGCACCGTGGTACGGTAACCATGAAGAGCAAATGATAGCATCTTGTGCCAGTCTTTATATGTCACCGTCATCTTCTGTATGATTTTCTTGATGATTTTATTAGCAGCTTCTACAGCGCCATTCATCTTCGGTTGGTAAGGAGAAGAGTTATGATGCTGGATCTTGAATTTCACTTAGAGCTCAGTGATCATAGTGTTATTGAGATTGGTACCATTATCTGTAATGATTCTCTCTGGAATACCATACCGACAGATGAGGTTATGTCTAATGAATCGAGCCACAAAGTTCTTGGTAATAGAAGCAAATGAGGCCGCCTCGACCCACTTTGTGAATTAATCAATGGCGACCAGGATGTAGCGGTGCCCATTAGAGGCTGTAGGTCTAATCTCCCCAATTATATCGATGCCCCACATTGCGAATGGCCAGGGAGAAGTCAAGACATTTAGAGGAACCGGAGGCACGTGTACTTTATCAGCATAGATCTAGAATTTGTGACAAGTCCGCGAATACTGATAACAGTCTGCTTCTATATTGGACCAGTAGTATCCTGCCCGTAGGATCTTTTTAGCCATTGTGTGCCCACTAGAATGGATGCCAAAGGTACCTTCGTGCAAGTCAGCCATAATCTTTTTTGCTTCACTCTTGTCTACACACTGAAGCAAGGTAGAATCATATTGCACTTGTAGAGGATTTTGTTACTGAGGAAGAACTTGGCAGAGAACCTTCTTAGGAACTTCTTATCATTGACTGAAGCTCCTTCAAGATACTCTTGGGCTTTGAGATATCTTTTGACTTCATGGAACCAAGTCTTGTCCACTACTTCTTCAGTATCAATATAATGACAATATGTTGGTTTATCCATCCTCTCAATAGTGATCTGAGAAGCCTCATTATCCCACCTAACTTGAACATGGATGACGTCGTAGCTAGCGCATCCGCTAGTTGATTTTCCTCTCGTGGAAAATGCTCAAAGGTAACTTCTTCAAAGTATGGGATTAGCGTCAACACATGCTCTTTGTAAGGGATGAGATTAGGATGCTTTGTGTCCCATTCTCCTTTGATTTGACTGATTACTAATACCGAGTCTCCAAATACACTCAAGAATTTAATTCTCAAGTCAATAGCAGCCTTGAGACCCATAATACATGGTTCATACTCGGCCATATTGTTGGTGCAATTGAAACATAATCTGGCAGTGAAAGGAGTATGACAGCCTTTAGGAGATATGATCACAGCATCGATGCCATTTCTAAGAGCGTTGGAAGCTCTGTCAAAAACCATAGTCCATCGGGATCCTCTTTCAGGTCCTTCATCTGGTCCAGGTTCTTCCCAATCAGTTACCAACATGATATTCTCATCCGGGAACTCAAAATTCATGGATTGATAGTCGTCCACAGCCTGATGAGCCAAATGATCAGCTAATACACTACCCTTAATTGCTTTCGGGGTTGTATACTGAATGTCATATTCGGTCAGGATCATTTTCCATCTAGCTATTCTTCCGGAGAGAGCAGGTTTCTCAAAGATGTATTTGATAGGGTCCATTTTAGATATCAGCAAGGTAGTGTGAGTCAACATATATTGTCTTAGTCGACGAGCAGCCCATGCCAAAGTGCAGCAAGTTTTCTCGAGCAGTGAGTATCTTATTTCATAGTCGGTAAACTTTTGCTAAGGTAGTATATTGCATGCTCTTTTCGACCAGACTCGTCATGTTGCCCCAACACACACCCCATTGAGTTCTTTAATACTGTTAAGTATATGATCAGAGTTCTTCCTTCAACTGGAGGCATCAAGATTGGAGGATATTGAAGATATTCCTTGATTTTGTCAAAGGCATTCTGGAAATCATCGTTCCACTTCACTGCTTGATCTTTCTTCAGTAACTTGAAGATTGGCTCACAAGTAGTGGTCAGATGGGAAATGAACCTGGAAATGTAGTTTAGACATCCCAAGAATCCCCTAACCTCCTTCTCAATGCAAGGAGTTGGCATTTCTTTTATATCTTTAACCTTTGCAGGGTCCACTTCAATGCCTTTACCGCTGACAACGAAGCCTAAGAGCTTACCGAATCTTACTCCAAAGGTGCACTTATTCGGGTTCAGCCTCATTTTGTACTTTTTCAGTCTTTCAAACAGCTTCTGCAGGTGATCGAGGTGCTCCTCTTTAGTCTGGGACCTGGCTATCATATCATTAACATAGACTTCTATCTCGTGATGGATCATATCGTGAAACAAATCTACCATGGCGCGCTGATAGGTTTCCCCGACATTCTTCAACCCAAATGGCATAACTTTGTAACAGAAAGTTCCCTACTGTGTGACGAAGTTCGTTTTCTCCATATCCTCAGGTGCAATTTTGATCTTATTATACCCAAAGAAACCATCCATGAAGTAGAATACCTTATGATGTGCGGTGTTGTCAACCAGAACATCGATATGGGGAAGTGGAAAGTCATCCTTGGGGCTTTCCCTATTCAGGTCTCTGTAATTCACACACATACGTACCTTACCATCCTTCTTAGGTACTGGAACAACATTGGCAACCCATTGTGGATAAGAGGCGACAACTAAGAACCCGGTATTGAATTGTTTCATGATTTCGGCTTTGATATTTTCTGACATCTCTGGCTGCATACGACAAACCTTTTGTTTCACTGGAGGGCAATCCTCTTTTATTGATAGGCGATGGACCTCAATATCAGTGTCAAGTTTCGACATGTCTTCGTATGACCAGGAAAAGACCTCAACATAGTCGTGTAACATCTAAATTAACTTCTCTTTGACACTATGCTCCAGATTGGCACCTATCTTGACTTCTTTCTTATCCTCTTCAGTGCCCAAGTTCATTGTCTCAACTGGCTCTTCATGAGGTTGTATTGCCCTTTTTCCTGTTGTAACAGTCTGGCAAGTTCTCCCAGTACTTCACAATCTTCCTCACCTTCGTCCTCGGCTTGGTAGATCAGATTTTCAAAGTCATAACTGGCAATAGCAGAATTGTTATCAATGGGATCCAGAGTGGATGTGGATCTGCAGTTTTGATATGTGGGTGTGTGTAAGAGCATAGCTATTTTTGATAAAGTAAAAAGGTAGAAAAGAAAAACAGAGAGCGTAAAATTTGTATGCAAAACTTCCAATGATTTATTAATGAAATATGAATATGAAGCAACACCCTCACAAAATAGACCATTGTGCCTCGGGTAAGACACAAGGCTTTAAAGTTTCAATTGTTCAAATATTACATATCCCAAAAAAACGAAAAGACAATTACTCTTGAATAAAAGTAATAGGAACAAAGTCTTTGGCCTCCCAATTGTTGAGTCCACCTCTGGTAGTTAGGAAGATCCACTTGTCCATGTCATATTCGCTGTCAGCATCCTCTGTAGCGGAGACAACACCAATAGCACTGATTCCCGGTTCATGCTTGGGCATTATGCAGTTATGACATTGGGGGTCTTGGGATGATCAAAATCAATCTCCTTCGCCTCAATGAGATCTTTCACTTTGTTCTTCAGAGCCCAACAATCATTTGTATCATGTCCGTGACTTTCAGAGTGGTAGGCACATCGGGAATTTGGGTTGTAGAGGGGAGATGCAGTATTAGGATTCTTAGGAGCCTCCTTTAGGGTCACCATATTGGACTTCAGAAGGTGTGGCAAAACCTGGGATAAGGTCATGTTGATCCGGGTGAACTGTCTTCTGGGTGCATCCGACCTACGCTGATTGTTTCGTTATTGGTTTGATGCGGGATTGTAAATCATAACAGCCCCTACTTTCGGATGACGTTCAGTTTTATTATAATTTCTTTGGACATAAGCAGCACTGACCTCCTTCTTTCTAGTGAAGGGTTTTTTGGTTGTACTGGAGGATGCATCTCTCTGGATTTTACCACTTTTGATGCCAGCTTCTACCCGTTCGCTGATCAGTATTAGTTCAATGAACCCAACATAATAACTTTCAATCAGATGGTTAAAGAATGGACCAGACAATATTCCCAAGAACATGTCCACCAGCTCTCTATCATACAAAGGAGGTTGGACTCTTCCCGCAAGGTCTCTCCACTTTTGGGCATAATCTTTAAAACCTTCGCTGGAACCCATATACATACTTTGCAATTATGTAGACATTGGGGAAATTATATATACATCCACAATGATCTTGAGGATGTGAACTTTATTCCTTCTTTTATATGCAAAGTGAGAAAATGGATGGAAGATGCCCTAAGCATACAAAAGATTATAGGTCATTTCATGATTTTTTGACAACTTCAACAATTCATAACTCTCTCAATTTTTGGATATTTTTAATGGTTCAAGTTTCAAAATGTCATTCAAGAGGTCTATTTCATGCTATATTTTTTGGTCAAGAGAAAATTCTAAGAGGAAGGCCATGTTTGGTTGCAAAACATTATAGGTCACTTTTAAAGAAAAACTTGAAATATTTCTAAGTATGGAAAGTCAACCCTTTTCTTCCAACTTTGACTCAACACAACTTCTTTCTCAAAGATCCATTGATCTCACTCCTTGCACATTGTAAAGCTTGTGACTTCATATTTCAAATGCTTCAAAAATCACATCATATGGTGCCCTACATTGTTGGCACCATGGTTATGAAAGTAGCATCATGAAATGGAAATTCCAAGTTCAATCAGTTTGAAAATTGGTTTAAATCCAATTACAAGCCTGTTTAAAGATCAATTTCGTGTCTAATCATGTTTAGGAACTTGCCATAACAAGAAACGACCCTTAAACCATTCATTTTACTGTGTTTTGAGCCATGTGAAGTCACACTTTTCACACTTAGCAGGTCCACACGATTTCATTGATTTTGCCTCCAATTCACACGCTTGAGCCTTGCATCATGATCAGCTATAAATAAGGATCATCCCTCACTCATTTTGGCAAGCTTTTGATAGCCAATTGACCCTTGTTTAGATCCCACACGAACTCTGAATTTGAAATTTTGATTTCTTACATTCTCACCTTAAAACACCAAAAGCTCCATTCAGTTAGCTTCATTGAACTTCTCTGAAGCTAACTGTGATCGGTGGATCTGGAACTGACTGTTTTAAAGCTGGTTCGCGAAATGTCGCGGAAGCAAGAGTCGCCACCGTCTTTTATTTTCTCCAAACATGGACAGGACAAAAGCACAGCAAAATTCCTTATGAGATTGTTTCTCGGTTCGGGAGGTAGATTTATAGAAAGGGAAGGTGTTAGCACCCTTTCTATCCATGGTTATCCATGGGCTCTTAGAAACTTGCTCATTGTGTTTTCAAAATTGTTTGTTTGCTTTTCAATCATGAGTGGGTTTGAAAAAGTTTCTTTGAAAGTTTCAGATCGACTCTTGTATCGGTCCTCAAGAGTGTTTGAAAAATTGTTTTTTGAAAGCTTTTTGAAAAGTGTCGGTGTGAAAAGAAATTTTGATTTGTTTTGAATTAGAGCAAGTATCTACGAGTCATCTACCTACCCTAAGGAATTAAGCTGTGTAGAAGTCCTTAAAGTAGTGCCATCCCACCATTGAGAGGTAGGTAGCATCACCGTTGGAGGTGTTCGGGTCAATTCGAGTTTGTAGGGACAGTGTGGTCACCGAGCAATAGTAAGATACCTTAGAAGCTACCCTTATGCCATTGATCTTTTTATTCCGAGGCAACCATTTAGAGGCAACTTGTTTCGAGGCAACCGTTTCGAGGCAACTAGATCAATGGAACATAAGGACTCACTAAGACGTCCTATACTCGACGACCACGTTTCGAGGGGCAAGGCAACAGTGTGATCACCAGAGCAACAGTAGGACACCTTAGAAGCTACCCTTATGCCATGTTCACGGACATAAGGACTTACTAAGACGTCCTGTACTCGACGACCACGTCTCGAGGGGCAAGGCAACAGTGAGGCGTACCCTAAGAGTGGTGTGTGAATTGTGTGTCATTTTCAGTTATTATTTGTCTTGTCATGCATTGGGTGAGCTACGCTTTGATTTTATTTGGGCATTCATTCTTTCATGTGATTAGCAGTTAAAAGGGTGCGGAGAATAAAAATGCGGAAAATAAAGGTCCTACGCTATTACAAGGCGCGGGTCTACATCGCCAAATTAAACAAAAACCCGATTTGAATAAATAAAATGCGGAAAGTAAATGTCCTAATTATCTATTACAAGGCCTTGGGGCAATTACATAAGATTACAAAAAGAAAAATAGAAGCAAACGCGCGAAAAGGAATTATAATCGAAGGTGCGAGGGCGTTGGACCCTTTAAAGAAATTAAATAGAAATTATAAATTAATTAATGATTTAATAAGAAAAGAGATTATTTTTATGTTTTTGGTATTTTATGAAATAAAGAAAGTTAATTGAAATTAGAAATTAAAATAAAAGCCTAGTTCTAAATTTGTTTTTAATTAAAAAAATGTTTAAGTTTTAACCTAATTTATCCTAATTAATTAAATGCCATATTTATTTACAAAATTAATTAATAATAATAATAAGGAGAAAAAGTTATTTATTGAGAAAAGAATAAAGATACTAATAACCTAATTTTTATGTTTTTTTTATAATTATTTTAGAAAAAGACATTAAAGTTAAAAACCTAAATTTAAACTAATTGTTTTATTGGAATTTATTTACAAAAACTATTTAAAGAATTAAAAAAAATTAAATAAAACATATTTTTATTTTTTAATGATTTCTGATTTTTTGGTTTTTGTGTTATTATTAAGATTAATTTTGGTGAATTAAATAAAACAAAAGAAAAACAATTAAAATAAAAAGAAGAAAAGAAAAATGGAAAAATGAAAGGTGATGCAAACCATGGGGGTGTTGACCCAATTTAGGAGGGAGCACGAAGTCGCGGCAGAAGCGGATCTGGAAGCGGCGGTTGAATCCGCGGTTGCGCGGCGGAACTGCGATTTGGACGCTTCTCGTTCTTCTGTTTCTGATTCAGAGAGCCAAATTTCAGTCCTGATCTTCACAAAGAATTTTATGGATAAAGTTCAAACAATCAAAAAGAAAATTAAATAGAATAAATGAAATTGAAAATGTTAGAATTTTGTGTTGCTTTATCATGACTCAACGATGTTGTTGTGGTGCTGTCAAGAGGATGATGATTTGTGGTTGCATCAGTTTTGAGCTTGTGTCAACGGTATGAACATGAGCTTGTGTAAGGTTTCTGTTTTGGTTGATGAGATTTTTGTTAAAGTTGGTTCATGGGAAATTGCACGTGAAAAGTGAATTTACAGTGCAACAAGAAGAAAAGTGGGGGTTTCCATCGAGTGGCCTCCGTACAGGATTTTATATAAGAGAATATGAGGTTTTTTTTGTGGAATTTTTTGTTTTTTCGTTTTAGAGAGTTCTCTAGGTTGTGTTTTCTTTTTTTTTGATCACTTGCATATGTATTATGTAATGTATTTCAATTGGAATTAAGGGCCTTGAAGCCTTGCATTCATACTTAGGATTTTGCCATAAACCTCTATTAACAAACTTTCCATCTTTGTACCAATTTTGAATTCTTGCTTGATTAGGCCTTGAAACGAATTTGGGATGTTGTATAATGATGATTCAAATCTAATCAAGACCAAATATCCCCCTTAATTAACCTTCTTGATTTTTATTTGATTTTAAAGGATTTAAAATGAATTAAATCCAATAAAATCAAATAAAAATGAAAAAATTAATTTTAAAATTTGAAATAAAATGTGGGACACGTGGGAAAAGTGGGCCCCTTTTGTCAAAAATGAAATTTCAAGGATACATGATTTTGGCCATTTCACAAAAATTTCCCAACTTCTCCAATGCATATCTTGCTCAATTTTGAAGTTATGAACATGTTCTTGGACATTTTGGAAAGGTCTTGAAGTCCTCTAACCAATGTCTTTGGTCCCATGTAATTTTGATTTACCAATATCAAGTTATGGTCTTTGACTTAAAGTGCCTTTTTGTTGACTTTTGAAAATGACCTATAATGTTGAAATTGATAACTTTTTGTGAGAGCATTTCTTGGACTTGGAATGTGAAGATGAGTTGTAGGAAATGTATTCCCCTTCAAAATGAGCATTGGATGGGATTTTTCTGATGAACCATGAAAAAGTTATGCCTTGGTCAAGGTACAGTTGACTTTTCAGCTGTCCAAAAATAGAAACTTTTGACACCTTGATGATTTTTGAGCCATGCTTGAGGAATCATGATCAAGATTTGACCAAATGATGATTGTGGCTTCAAAATAAGATGTTGACCAAAAATTTTGACTTTTGACTGCCAAATGACCATTTTGCCCCTACAGTTGACTGTTGAGCAATTAGGTTTTTTGACTGTGCAACTTGACCTTGTGAGCCTTGAAACTTGACATGTAGGTGCTTGACAATGTGTATGAGCATGGGACTTGATTGAGCCCTTGAAAACCTCAACTTCCTTGCGGGAACCAAAAACCCTAGTTTGACTGGCTTAGGAGGATGGTTGATTGGGTAGCCCTTGAGTAGACTTTGAACCATTTGAGGTGATGCTTGTCAAAACTTTGAAGATTATGGGAGGGAAAATTTTGGGGTACAACAGTTGCCCCTGTTCAATCTTCTTAGACCTGAGGATGTAGATTGGCGTGTGTGCCTTTCGTGATCTGAGGGTGGAAGATGATTGAACACTAGAGTGCCCAGAAATTTGCACTCACATAGTAGAGTATCAGCAGTGTGATAGCGGGAATGGGCTTAAAGATGCCATTTGGAGAGATGATGGATAGGAGGATGGGCTTATAGATGCCATATGGAAGAGTGACAGAACCTTGTCGGGAATGGGCTTATAGATGCCATTTGGAGACTGTCGGATAACTGAATTTGAATAAGAAATAGAATAGCTTCCGTGCCTGGAGCATATCTAGCCTATATCTAGTTGTTGACGTCTGAATAAACAGTAGAATGACCGATGTGTCTGGGGTATATCCATATTGTATCTGTATGAGTGACAGAATGTCATCCGAATCTGGATCGTATCTGGACTGAACAATAGAAGAGCATCCGGGATGGAGCATCTCTAAGTTGTTTTTTAGAAGTTTGAATCTGAATAAGAAATAGAACGGCATCCGGATCTGGAGCATCTCTAGGCTATATCTGAAAGGAAATCTGGAATGAGTGTCAGAACGTCGCCATGCCTGGGTCACATCTGAACCATATCTAGAAGGAGTCTTGAATAAGCAAAAGAACAGCATCTATATCTGGAGCATTTCCAAGCTATCTCTGAGAGGAAATATGGAATAAGTATCAGAATGTCGCCATGCCTGGGTCACATCTGAACCATATCTAGAAGGAGTCTTGAATAAGCAAAAGAACAGCATCCATATCTGGAGCATTTCCAAGCTATCTCTGAGAGGAAATCTGGAATAAGTATCAGAACGTCGCCATGCCTGGGTCACATCTGAACCATCTCTAGAAGGAGTCTTGAATAAGCAAAAGAACAGCATCCATATCTGGAGCATTTCCAAGCTATCTCTGAGAGGAAATCTGGAATAAGTATCAGAACGTCGCCATGCCTGGGTCACATCTGAACCGTATCTAGAAAGGTGATATCTGAATAAACAACAGAATAGCCTCCGTGCCCGGAGCATCTCTAAGTTATATCTGAGAAGAAATCTGGAATAAGTATCAGAACGTCGCCATGCCTGGGTCACATCTGAACCAAATCTAGAAAGGTGATCTCTGAATAAACAACAGAACAGCCTCCGTGCCCGGAGCATCTCTAAGTTATATCTGAGAAGAAATCTGGAATAAGTATCAGAACGTCGCCATGCCTGGGTCACATCTGAACCATATCTAGAAAGGTGATCTCTGAATAAACAACAGAACAGCCTCCGTGCCCGGAGCATCTCTAAGTTATATCTGAGAAGAAATCTGGAATAAGTATCAGAACTTCGCCATGCATGGGTCACATCTGAACCATATCTAGAAAGGTGGTCTCTGAATAAACAACAGAACAGCCTCCGTGCCCGGAGCATCTCTAAGTTATATCTGAGAAGAAATCTGGAATAAGTATCAGAACGTCGCCATGCGTGGGTCACATCTGAACCATATCTAGAAAGGTGATCTCTGAATAAACAACAGAATAGCCTCCGTGCCCGGAGCATCTCTAAGTTATATCTGAGAAGAAATCTGGAATAAGTATCAGAACGTCGCCATGCCTGGGTCACATCTGAACCATATCTAGAAGGAGTCTTGAATAAGCAAAAGAACAGCATCCATATCTGGAGCATTTCTAGGCTATCTCTGAGAGGAAATCTGGAATAAGTATCAGAACGTCGCCATGCCTGGGTCACATTTGAACCATGTCTAGAAAGGGTCTTGAATAAGCAAAAGAACAGCATCCATATCTGGAGCATTTCCAAGCTATCTCTGAAAGGAAATCTGGAATGAGTATCAGAAAGTCGCCATGCCTGGGTCACATCTGAACCATATCTAGAAGGAGTCTTGAATAAGCAAAAGAACAGCATCCATATCTGGAGCATTTCCAAGCTATCTCTGAGAGGAAATCTGGAATAAGTATCAGAACGTCGCCATGCCTGGGTCACATCTGAACCATATCTAGAAAGGTGATCTCTGAATAAACAACAGAACAGCCTCCGTGCCCGGAGCATCTTTAAGTTATATCTGATAAGAAATCTGGAATAAGTATCAGAATGTCGCCATGCCTGGGTCACATCTGAACCATATCTAGAAAGGAGTCTTGAATAAGCAAAAGAACAGCATCCATATCTGGAGCATTTCCAGGCTATCTCTGAGAGGAAATCTGGAATAAGTATCAGAACGTCGCCATGTCTGGGTCACATCTGAACCATATCTAGAAAGGGATTTTGAATAAGCAAAAGAACAACATCCATATCTGGAGCATTTCCAAGCTATATCTTTAATCTTTTTAACGTAGACCTGCCCTGGCCAGATACAGGTATCAAATCCACAATCAATCGCTCACAGACATGCCCTGGTTAGATACAGGAATCGAATCTGGGATTGCGATAGTTGATAGTAATCATCTTTGTATTGACCTTTCCTGAAAAAGGCAAAACATTAGTTATATGCAATGTCATGGTGCATGGAATGCGCGGTGTCATGACATTTATAACCAATGGGATTGTAGAATGTGATGATTATATCATGTATGAAAATGTGATGTTTGCGAATGTATTTTTGTCTAGGAAAATAAATCCTTGACGAATGCCGGGAGCTTATCCTGGGCTGATGTTGCAAGAATACCGGTAGGAGAAGATAACTCCGCTGGGGAATAAACTTGGCGAACAGATTACTCTGCGGGGAAAATTACTCTAGCGATCTTGCTGGGGAAAATACTCTGTGGGAAGAGAGGTACTTCGCTGAGATTTTGTATGAGAACTCCGCTGGGGATACCATTGTTGAGTTACATTTGGGAGGTTTGAGGAACTCCGCTGGGGATAGGAATACTTCGCCGAGGATGATCTTTCCGTGGCAATTAGCTGAGGATAACCCAGTTATAAGCTCTGGCGAGGAATAACCTTCTGAATAAAGACAGGGAGAGATATGCTCTGCAAAGGATAAGCTTCCAGAATATACTGGGGATAAGCTTCCTACTGGGGAGATGATTTAACTCTCCTGGGGAGACTTTGGAATGTACTGGGAAGGGCTCTGCGGGATGTCTAGATTCCGCCGAGGAACAATCTTAGATCAAGACTGCCGGGAATGCTTGTTAAGAATGTTTGTATACTCCTTGGGGGAATGTTGAGATCTGCTGGGGATAATCCAACTTCCATAAGGCTGATAGTATTACTTTGCTTGGGGAAAGTATGTTGACTTGCTGGCTCATTCTCTGGGGAGTTAAGATATATTAGTTATGTTCTTCAGCTGAACTTACCTTGGTACCTTGGTGGACAGAGCAATTAGATCGCTTAGACGACTCATTATTGCCCCAGTTTCAGTGGGAGAAGGCACCTGTGGGGGTAATTGACAAATCTTCTGGTAGACAGGTGACGAGATGCCAGGACATAGTCGTATGCTTTGATCCCTAATTTTTTCCTGGACCGCCCTTTCGGGTTTTCAGTCCACCGGGATACCCATTTTTGCCCAAGCCGCCTTTTCAAGTTTTCGACTTGCCGGGTGTACAGATTTTTTCATTTCATCCCTTATTTTGCCCGAACCCTTTTGGTTCGCCGGGAAGCCCTTATTTTTGCCTAGGTGTGTCAACCTAGCGGGTCTTTGATTAGGCGTAGTATTTTTTGACTATATCCACGCTCTCAGAGTGTAGGGAGTTTCCCCTGTCAGTAGTATTGCGTTACCGTACCACTAGAAGATGTCTGATCAGGCAAGATTCGTTGTCGGAATGCCCCAGGTGATGGAGATTTGCCCCAAGCTGGTTGGCCTTTTGAGAGATTCTCCGAATCTTGACTTAACTGCCCCAGATGATGGCCACTGATCATGCCATGCCCCCTGATTGGAGAGTGTTTCTTCCACTGGAGGTGACTCTTTTGTTGAGGGGACTTTCGTTCATCGAATATTCGTTGCGCAAAGTTCTCTGCTGTTCAAACAAATAATCATATGCAAACAATGTTATCTTAAGAATGCAAAGCTTATGTCTGTCTTGAAATTTTTGAAAATGCATTTTTCAGTAAACCAGTTAATTTTGTAAAATGTGACGTCAACTCGTTATTTTACCGTAAGCTTTAAGGAGTCAGGATACCTTTCGTACAGTATGCTTTCGAACTAACCCATGCTTCAGCTAGGACTTTTAAGGGTTGTAACGTGGCCTGGTTCACGGTTTAAGAAACAAAGGATAAAGGCTCAAATTATTTGTACCCACCTGTTCTTCGTGACGTTCTTCAAACCTAAGCTCAGTTGATCGTGCGTTAGACCTTGTTTGAGTCTTTGATTTGATATACCAGTGATGGTTCGGATATTGAAAATTTATTTTGGATAGGCAGTCATTTCCTTTTTTGGTTGAGGGTTTGTAGGACCTCTTTCTTTTTTGATTTCGTTATCCCTGTTTTTTTCCTGAACTGTTTCTTTTGTGATTACAATCAGCGGGATGCCCCAGTTTTGTAAGTCTCCTTCATAGGCTTTGACTTAATGGGCGTTTATTTTGAGGGATAATGACTGTCTGTCTTTATGATTATTCAGAACCATCACTGTCTTTTGTTTTGTGAGGACCTCTTTGGTGCTATTCGTTGTGCACTTGGATCAACTGAGAGAACTACCCTGCCCTAGGTTATGATTAAGGGTTTTAATTTTCGAAAAGAAAAACTCCTACTTCTTTGGCTCAAAGGGGTTAACGAGGGATTATCTGCCTTATAACTCCAGTGTTTAGGAATTGAAACAATGCATGTACCTCATCAGTGGGGTCTGTTCAAAAGCATACTGTAGATCGTGGTATCGTTTTCGTCATCCTCCCTCAAGAGGCTTAGAATTATTAATTGAGCGTTGATCATCAGAAAAATATGAAAATAATTTGCTTATAGTGAATACGAATATATTGCTTCAAAACAGACATATGCGATGCATTAATGAAATAACAACGTTTAACATGAGTAAATGTTTGAACAAAAGAAAATTACAACTTGAAAATCCTAATGAACAAAAGTCTTTTAATCTCAGGGCTTGTTACTTCAACTGGTGCATCTTGTAGGGATGGCAGGAGCATTCAGCCTGGCCCATCTGGGTGAAATCCACAGCTCTTTCATTAATCAGGTCTTGGATCTTATTCTTCAGAGCCCAGCAGTCGTCGGTGTCATGTCCTGGACTGTCAGAGTGGTATGCACATCTTTCCTCAGGATTGTACTTTGGGGAGGCTGTGTTGAGATTCTTAGGAGGGTCCCTTAATGTCACCAGATTCAACCTCAACAACTGTTGTAAAGTTTGAGACGGTGACACGTTGAGCTTGGTGAACTGCCTTTTAGGCTTGTCTGGCTTGCTCTGATCAGCTCGTTGTTCTTGGCGAGGTCGTTGTTGGACCTGTGAAGTGGTAGCAGCTTGGAGAGGTCTATTCATTGGACCAGACCTTTTCCCTCTTGGAAGCTGTTCCATGACCTGGTCCCTGACTTGGGTTGGTTGCTTCATGTCTTGATGAAGCTGACTGATCATGGCCCTCAGCTCTCCTTGCTCCCGAGCTAAACCTTGAATGAGAGCCCTTTTCCCCAGTATCTAGGTTTTCAATGTGTCTACCTCAGCTTGTAGACGTTTCAGTCGTTCGTCCTTGTCATCTTCAGGGTTTTGCTTGGCCAAATTCCCCATGAGGAGTGTTCGTAACTCTTCTTGCCCCTTGGATAGGCTTAGGAAGATCTCCCTGAACTGAGTCTCTTGAGCCTAAAGATCCTGGTTATTTTGTTGGGAAGCCATTGTTGAAATAAACAGCGGAGATGGTAAGTGACCTGTCAAAAGGGTACCTGTTATGCAATGATATGTATGTATGTATGTATATGCAATGTTTTTCAAGGATCTCGCGGGGTAAACAAGAAACAATTGTCAGAATTTGAATCCGGTAGCTTGATTGAAGGAGCTTCATGTTGTTGAGAGTCCTTCTTCAAGGGTCAAAGGCTCACCATATCCAGTGGGTCATAGCCCCTGACAACTTTGGCTAGAGGAAAATAAATCCCCTTTGCCCCTTGCTATACAGTTTGATTCATCATGACATGCATCACAAGCCCTTGAGATCCTTGAAACGGATTAGTCCTTATGCGGGATGTATGCAATAGTATGATGTTATGCTATGCATGGGGTAACGTAGGTAAACCCTGTTATGAGTCCCAATTAAGGACTATAAACAAAACCTGCAAGAAACTCAGTAAACCCTGTTATGAGTCCCAATTAAGGACTATAAACAAAACCTACAAGAAACTCAGTAAACCCTGTTATGAGTCCCAATTAAGGACTATAAACAAAACCTGCAAGAAACTCAGTAAACCCTGTTATGAGTCCCAATTAAGGACTATAAACAAAACCTGCAAGAAACTCAAGTGTCAGTTAACAAGCATGCAAATAGTCAAGTTGGAAGGCACACAAGTTACATAAGAGAAGCCCTTAGAGTTTAGGCCTGCATGGGGTCTGGGTATTACCCTCTTGAAGTTGGTGGGCTCAACCTGTCCTATTAGAAGTAACCGGGTTCTAGGGGTCCCAATATCACTAGTTGCTTTCATTGTTCATCGTTTCGATTTAGCCACTGAACTGGCGACCGAAATATTCCAGGAAAGCAACCCTCAATTGAGTGTAGTATCGAGTATCAACCAACCTCGGACTGCACCAAAGTCAGTTATCTCACTACCCTAAAGAGGCCAAGATAGTTCAATTAAGGTTCCTAAGGTCAGTTGATGCTTCACGACACCACGTGGCGGCCCCGTACTCTCCTTGACTGAACTCCAGGGTTACCGGTACACACCAAAGTGCCACATCAACGTAGCAGACTGTTTCAACCATGTCGGTATACCCCGCACAGTTCCCTCACAGCCTTGTTGCTACTTTCTAAGAAGGTATCCCCAGATCCGGGTTAGGATCTATAGAACTCCCAAGACAGTCCCACAATTTAAAGCAAACAAGTCAAAGCAATTGAAAACACAGTGATCTTAGTCCTAAGGTACACCTCACTTTAACAATATCCCCAACAGAGTCGCCAGTTCTGTGATCGGTGGATCTGGAACTGACTGTTTTAAAGCTGGTTCACGAAATGTCGCGGAAGCAAGAGTCGCCACCGTCTTTTATTTTCTCCAAACATGGACAGGACAAAAGCACAGCAAAATTCCTTATGAGATTGTTTCTCGGTTCGGGAGGTAGATTTATAGAAAGGGGAGGTGTTAGCACCCTTTCTATCCATGGTTATCCATGGGTTCTTAGATACTTGCTCATTGTGTTTTCAAAATTGTTTGTTTGCTTTTCAATCATGAGTGGGTTTGAAAAAGTTTCTTTGAAAGTTTCATATCGACTCTTGTATCGGTCCTCAAGAGTGTTTGAAAAATTGTTTTTTGAAAGCTTTTTGAAAAGTGTCGGTGTGAAAAGAAATTTTGATTTGTTTTGAATTAGAGCAAGTATCTACGAGTCATCTACCTACCCTAAGGAATTAAGCTGTGTAGAAGTCCTTAAAGTAGTGCCATCCCACCATTGAGAGGTAGGTAGCATCACCGTTGGAGGTGTTCGGGTCAATTCGAGTTTGTAGGGACAGTGTGGTCACCGAGCAATAGTAAGATACCTTAGAAGCTACCCTTATGCCATTGATCTTTTTATTCCGAGGCAACCGTTTAGAGGCAACTTGTTTCGAGGCAACCGTTTCGAGGCAACTAGATCAACGGAACATAAGGACTCACTAAGACGTCCTATACTCGACGACCACGTTTCGAGGGGCAAGGCAACAGTGTGATCACCAGAGCAACAGTAGGACACCTTAGAAGCTACCCTTATGCCATGTTCACGGACATAAGGACTTACTAAGACGTCCTGTACTCGACGACCACGTCTCGAGGGGCAAGGCAACAGTGAGGCGTACCCTAAGAGTGGTGTGTGAATTGTGTGTCATTTTCAGTTATTATTTGTCTTGTCATGCATTGGGTGAGCTACGCTTTGATTTTATTTGGGCATTCATTCTTTCATGTGATTAGAAGTTAAAAGGGTGCGAAGAATAAAAATACGGAAAATAAAGGTCCTACGCTATTACAAGGCGCGGGTCTACATCGCCAAATTAAACAAAAACCCGATTTGAATAAATAAAATGCGGAAAGTAAATGTCCTAATTATCTATTACAAGGCCTTGGGGCAATTACATAAGATTACAAAAAGAAAAATAGAAGCAAACGCGCGAAAAGGAATTATAATCGAAGGTGCGAGGGCGTTGGGCCCTTTAAAGAAATTAAATAGAAATTATAAATTAATTAATGATTTAATAAGAAAAGAGATTATTTTTATGTTTTTGGTATTTTATGAAATAAAGAAAGTTAATTGAAATTAGAAATTAAAATAAAAGCCTAGTTCTAAATTTGTTTTTAATTAAAAAAATGTTTAAGTTTTAACCTAATTTATCCTAATTAATTAAATGCCATATTTATTTACAAAATTAATTAATAATAATAATAAGGAGAAAAAGTTATTTATTGAGAAAATAATAAAGATACTAATAACCTAATTTTTATGTTTTTTTTATAATTATTTTAGAAAAAGACATTAAAGTTAAAAACCTAAATTTAAACTAATTGTTTTATTGGAATTTATTTACAAAAACTATTTAAAGAATTAAAAAAATTAAATAAAACATATTTTTATTTTTTAATGATTTCTGATTTTTTGGTTTTTGTGTTATTATTAAGATTAATTTTGGTGAATTAAATAAAACAAAAGAAAAACAATTAAAATAAAAAGAAGAAAAGAAAAATGGAAAAATGAAAGGTGATGCAAACCATGGGGGTGTTGACCCAATTTAGGAGGGAGCACGAAGTCGCGGCAGAAGCGGATCTGGAAGCGGCGGTTGAATCCGCGGTTGCGCGGCGGAACTGCGATTTGGACGCTTCTCGTTCTTCTGTTTCTGATTCAGAGAGCCAAATTCCAGTCCTGATCTTCACAAAGAATTTTATGGATAAAGTTCAAACAATCAAAAAGAAAATTAAATAGAATAAATGAAATTGAAAATGTTAGAATTTTGTGTTGCTTTATCATGACTCAATGATGTTGTTGTGGTGCTGTCAAGAGGATGATGATTTGTGGTTGCATCAGTTTTGAGCTTGTGTCAACGGTATGAACATGAGCTTGTGTAAGGTTTCTGTTTTGGTTGATGAGATTTTTGTTAAAGTTGGTTCATGGGAAATTGCACGGGAAAAGTGAATTTACAGTGCAACAAGAAGAAAAGTGGGGGTTTCCATCGAGTGGCCTCCGTACAGGATTTTGTATAAGAGAATATGAGGTTTTTTTTGTGGAATTTTTTGTTTTTTCGTTTTAGAGAGTTCTCTAGGTTGTGTTTTCTTTTTTTTTGATCACTTGCATATGCATTATGTAATGTATTTCGATTGGAAGTAAGGGCCTTGAAGCCTTGCATTCATACTTAGGATTTTGCCATAAACCTCTATTAACAAACTTTCCATCTTTGTACCAATTTTGAATTCTTGCTTGATTAGTCCTTGAAACGAATTTGGGATGTTGTATAATGATGATTCAAAGCTAATCAAGACCAAATATCCCCCTTAATTAACCTTCTTGATTTTTATTTGATTTTAAAGGATTTAAAATGAATTAAATCCAATAAAATCAAATAAAAATGAAAAAATTAATTTTAAAATTTGAAATAAAATGTGGGACACGTGGGAAGCATGGTCAAGCTGATTCAAATGGAAAAAGTGGGCCCCTTTTGTCAAAAATGAAATTTCAAGGATAAATGATTTTGGCCATTTCACAAAAATTTCCCAACTTCTCTAATGCATATCTTGCTCAATTTTGAAGTTATGAACATGTTCTTAGACATTTTTGAAAGGTCTTGAAGTCCTCTAACCAATGTCTTTGGTCCCATGTCATTTTGATTTACCAATATCAAGTTATGGTCTTTGACTTAAAGTGCCTTTTTGTTGACTTTTGAAAATGACCTATAATGTTGAAATTGATAACTTTTTGTGAGAGCATTTCTTGGACTTGGAATGTGAAGATGAGTTGTAGGAAATGTCTTCCCCTTCAAAATGAGCATTGGATGGGATTTTTATGATGAACCATGAAAAAGTTATGCCTTGGTCAAGGTACAGTTGACTTTTCAGCTGTCCAAAAATAGAAACTTTTGACACCTTGATGATTTTTGAGCCATGCTTGAGGAATCATGATCAAGATTTGACCAAATGATGATTGTGGCTTCAAAATAAGATGTTGACCAAAAAATTTGACTTTTGACTGCCAAATGACCATTTTGCCCCTACAGTTGACTGTTGAGCAATTAGGTTTTTTGACTGTGCAACTTGACCTTGTGAGCCTTGAAACTTGACATGTAGGTGCTTGACAATGTGTATGAGCATGGGACTTGATTGAGCCCTTGAAAACCTCAACTTCCTTGCGGGAACCAAAAACCCTAGTTTGACTGGCTTAGGAGGATGGTTGACTGGGTAGCCCTTGAGTAGACTTTGAACCATTTGAGGTGATGCTTATCAAAACTTTGAAGATTATGGGAGGGCAAATTTTAGGGTACAACACTAACCATACAGTTACTTTCAAGAATTGTGACCTATATTGATTTGTAGAAATCCAATTTCAGAGCAACTTTTCACTACTTCGTTCAGGTAGATTTCTTGGCCAAATTGATTCAAATAAAAGACTAATCCACTCGTATTCTTATGATCCTCGTGCTTTTTATAGCTTGTAATTTCATTGAGAATTGAGTGAGATATTCCAGATTTTCGTTCTCGCTATTTTTTCTGGTTTTCTTCAAACACAACCTTGCACAATTTATAAAAGTTTGACGCGATGGTACCATTAGAATCGTCTTGAAGAGACGAATCTAATGGTACCGATCTGATTTGCTAATTTTACAGTTTGAAGGATTCAATTTGGGAATGGTTGGAGGTTGAAGACGATGACATGTCCATCTTCAACCAATGACATGAGGCCACGTTATTTCTTGAAATGGATACAATATGCTTACCTTACCATGCGCGTGCCTCAGGAGCCCTTGGATCTTATTACTTTTGTGAGTCAGACTCCATCCAACGCGCCACACTTTAAGTTGTTTTATTTTAAAAATATTGGATCCCGTGTGATATTTAGTAATGACCATGTATGCACTGCGCGCCAGATCCCTTGGATTTGATTACTAACGCATTTGGACTCTCATCCACTTGATCCACATCTTTTTGGTTTTTATTTTCTTTTCTAATTTTTATATTTAATTGTTTTAAATTTCAAAAAAATCATAGAAAATTCATTTTAAGTCCAAAAAAACTGAAAAAATTATAAAAAATATTTTTTATTTTTCTCTTTCTTATTTTTATTTTTTCACAATTTTATTTTGTGTTTTGATATTTTTTATAAATTTTCACTTTATTTGAATTGTTTTAAATATTTAAAAATACTTTTATGCATTTTTAAATTCTGAAAAAAAATATGGAATGATTCAATGATATTGTGACAAATATTGGTGACCTCATTTATTTTTTATTTCTGACTTTGGTATTTTTTATCATTTTTGGTTATTTTACTCATTTCTTTTAATTTCAAAAATAGTTTCTGACTTTAAAAAATTATCAAAAAGTTTATAAAAATATTTGAGTCCTTTTCTGATTTTTCTATGGTCTTACTTTTTATTTCTTGATTAATTTGAATATAGTTGATATTTTTTCTCTTTTATTTCTATTTTAAAACATTTTTAAAAACCTTTTTTAATGTATATATTAAATGCAGTATCATTTTGTGATTATTTTCTGGCTGAACTTTGGTTGAATTTTGATCATGAACTTTATTAACATCATTGGATCCATGGTGTTGAGTCTAACTCCATGAAAATGGATGAATGACTTTAATAATAGTTTGATTAAACTTTAATTCAAATGTGGTTTGTATATTCTTTCCCACCCCTCTTCATCTTGTCTATTTCTTATTGCACTAAGTGTTATTGGAGCATGATCTCTATATCATGTCTCAAAACAAATGGTGCATAGATTGCTATTGACCGACCTCAAAATAGGTGCGACTTCTATATAAGTTCATTTACGATTGCTTAACATAGCGCTAAATTTTGTCCCGATTCGAATAAATGATCATTCATGGCCCAAACCTATGTTTGCAAGCCCAAGTATGTTAATATGATCTCTTTGATCCAATAACCTTGAGATTCATTGTGTGGAGGCTTTGGTTCTACCAATCCTCTAATGGATCTTCATCAATTTTGGTCAACATGGATCACTTAAACATCGTTGATCATTACATGTTACTTTTGAGGATTTCAAATGGATGATACACTTCACAAAAAGCAAATGCAACTTGTTGTGTGGAGGCTTTGGTTCTACCAATCCTCTAATGAGTTTCAAATGCAAGTTTCAAGATGGTCATCCAACTAACCACTAATTATTAAATTGTTTTACTTTATGCTTTTATTTTTTATGCTTTATGTACCATTTACTTTAAGCATTATATTCCATGCCATTTTTATTTTGCTCACTTGAGCATTTACTTTCTTGTCATTTTCATTTTTGCTCACTTGAGCTTTTCTTTTCTCTTCTAAGACACATAATAATCAACATGAACTATAAAAAGCTTTAATGATACTTGGACTATTTGGTTACTATTCTTGGCATTATAGAGTATTGGACTTCTTGGACTTGGGATTAGAGGCCTTGCCTATGTTGGAGACCTTGTGACTTTAATTGATATTTTATCTGGAGTTCTTGAGGTTTACCTCAATACATTGGGTTGTTTGTTTTTTTGTGTGCAGGTTATTGTGATTACGTACTTTGTTTGTAATCTGGAATTTACCCATATACAGCCGTTACTCTGCCCAATTTTTGTGAAGACTTAATACACTTGAAGTTTGATTCTCTCAAGAGGTCTAATATCTTTGCTTGCTTGGTTTCAATCCAAAGAATGGGAATTCTATCTTGGCTCATAATGTTAAGTATTGGCTTCTTGCTGGTTAGATGGTTCTTATCCCTAGCTTTTACCTTATGCTTTAGGATAGTCCCTTCTTCTCCTCCCATCTTCTTTAATTTAAAAAATCTTCCTCCTCCTTTTGAAAACTCTTCTTGTTTCTAAACTTGAACCACTTTCATAATAAACTTGGACTTAGGTCCATGTATTTTCAAAAAAATCATTTTCATAAATAAACCTCAATCAATTTAATAATACCTTGACATTTTTTGTGAGAAGACTAAAAGTCGACCAATCTCATTTCAAACCATTTTGCCATTTTGGCTTAAAACCTTTCTCAAAAGATTAGACTCTTGTCAATCCTTGTAGTGATGCAAACAACTATACTTCTACAATATATAGTAGAGAAAGATATTTTCCACTTGGGTGTTGAGTGAGGCATTGTTGATTTTAAAATCCAAGCCATATCCTCCACTTTGAGATGATGCAAATTCTCCTTTCTCATAATTGTGGGTAGTAAGTATGTTTTCCACACGGACAATGACGATGATGTCTTATCTCATAAAATTAACCAACACACTTGTGTTATTTTAAAATTTTTAAAAGAGGAACTACGTGTACCCTGATCCCCTATTGCACTAAAGGTGGTACGTAGGCACTAAAGGTTCACAACTGCGGAGGGTGCAAAAATCATAAAAACTACTTTTTTTCTCACCTCCACCATCTATTTTATATACAACATTTTATAGCCAAAATATATAGATTTTTCAAAGAGGTTCCTACGGAGTACCGTAGATGTTTAGGGTGTTAATACCTTCCCTTTTCATAACCAATCCCCTTACCTTGAATCTTCCCCCCTCTTTTGGGTTATTCGCTCTTTTCCAATTCCTTTGGAAACAATAAAGCGCGGTGGCGATTTTTAATTTGATTTGTATAAGTCTAGTCAATCCAATGGCTTAGTCTTAAACATTTCTACCGCTACACTCGTACCCATTTAAGATAAGGCTCCAAGGGGATGGAGTTCTTATGCCCCAATGTCTTTCTATCCACCTTGTTCACCATGCCCCAAAATCGGATGAACCTCTGACGGTACCCTTGGATGTCATTCTCATAGTCAAATGTGATTCCCTGAATCAACGCATCATGAGGACCATCTCTCCTAGCATACCCAAACTGTCGCAACTCCAAACAAGGGTTATAAGTGATTCCTCCCCTAATTCCTATGAGAGGGACATTAGGTAATTCCCCATATTGAAAAATGATGGTAACATCTTCCATAGATCAAGGACACCAGTGAATATCTGAATGCGTGAGAGACATAAACCTATTAGACCACCGCATGCCTTACTCATTCTTCAACATAGATCGGGGTAGGTGCAAAATAAACCACCTAGCCAACATAGCAGTGCAACAAAAAAAGGTCCCTCTTCTCTTTATAGTGAGAGTGTGAAAAGAGTGCAAAATGTCTCCAAGTAAGGTAGGCACCGGATTACGAGACATGAAAATTTTGACCGTATTCACATCTATGAGTTGGTCTGGATTAGGGAACATGACCATCCCATAAATGAGAAGGGCCAACACCTCTTAAAAGGCTTGTAAGTCCAAAGTATCCCAGAAATATTGAGGTTTTTCAAATAAGAACTTGGCTAGAAAACCTTTGACACCGCTTCTTGTTTCCCAGTTGGTCACAACGTCGGACCATTATAAATATAAGGCTTGAGCGATCTCCTCAGGTTATGGGTCTCTTTCCATGCCATTGAAGGGTAACTGATTGAGGATAGGCACACCCAATAACTGAGAAAATTCTTCCATGGTAGGTACCAATTGGTAGTCGGGAAATGTAAAGCAGTGATGTAAAGGGTCAAAGAACTGGAAGAGGACTTTCACCATGTATTCATCAGAGTTTGAGGTGACCAAACTGAGGAGTCGACCATATCTTTTAGCGAACAGGGAATTCTCAGGAACTCTTGATGCCAATTCCTTGAGTTAAGGAGGCAGCCTTACGAGGTTAACTTGGATAGTATTTCTGTGAATGGGAGACGTGTCATACAAAATAGACACAAAGATAAATCCTAAAAGTCCTTAAAATGGTTAGTGTGATATGCCATGTTATGATGTTATGTACAAACATATATATACAATCACACAAACAGATCCTTAGGTTTAGGCTTACATGGATTCCATAGGTAAGTACCCTCTTGAAGTTTAGTTGGTTCAACCTGTCCTACTAATAGTAATCGGGTTCTAGGGAATCTCAATATCATTGATCTTTCTTCACCGGGAATTGTTTCAGCGCAAGCCTCTTTATTGGCGACCGAAATATCCCGGAAGTCAGATCTCAATGAGTGTAGTATCGAGTATCAACCAACTTCGGACTGCACCAAAGCCGGCTATCTCACTACTTCCTAATGGCCAAGTTGGTTCTATTAAAAGTTCTAAGGCTAGTTGATGCTTCATGACACCACACAGCGGCCCCGTATTCTCCTTGACTTC
This sequence comes from Vicia faba, assembly GCA_948472305.1. Classification (NCBI taxonomy): domain Eukaryota; kingdom Viridiplantae; phylum Streptophyta; class Magnoliopsida; order Fabales; family Fabaceae; genus Vicia; species Vicia faba. Next base: position 973,364,083 of record OX451738.1, read on the forward strand.
TCAAGGGCTACCGATACCAACAAATGTGTCACGTCAACATAGTTACACTATGCCAAGCAAGACCTTAGTCAACGCTTTTTTTTGGCTTTTAACAGCGCTTTAAAGTGTTGCCTAAAGCAGCGCTTCTAAAAGTAAAGACAATGCTTTTTTTCAATATAAAAGCGCTTTCTTATGCCCACTTTAGACAGCGCTTTTTTATATACCCCTTTAGCAGCGCTTTTTCTTTAGACAGCGCTTTGTTATTTTTTAAGTTAGGCTTTAGACAGCGCTTTCCTTTAAAAGCGTTGTCTATTCCCCCACTTTAGACAGCGCTTTTTTTTAGTTTTTACAGCGCTTTTCTCTTAAAGCGCTGTCTATTGGTCACGATTTTTTTTTAATAAAATACCTATTTTGACTTACAAAAGCACTGTCCAATATATATAATGCATTTTAATCAGAATTTTAATCATATTTGAACCAGGTTTTCACCATATTATGCACCATATTTGGTAGCTTCATTCCAATAAAATATGTATATATAAAAATTACACATGTATATAAATTGAAGATATATACAACAACAACTACAAAATTTATGATACAAGTTAAAATTCTACAAGTTAAAAATCCTAAAATTCAAAATTGATGTTACATCTGCATCTTACTATCTTCAGGAATTCCCATGAAACAACAACAACATGAATATCTTAGCTCTATCTTCTACACATGCACCTATAAACCTGGAAAAAAAACCAAATGATCGAAATTCATAACATGATAATATTAACGTTGCACTTTATTCGAATTTAACTTATACTCAAAACTCGAAAGTTCTCATCAAAGAAAATAAGACAATATACCTTAGCTTATAAATTTCTCAACCCGATAATGAATTGACACCATTCCTCCATAAGTTCATGCAATTGATCTTTTAAGTAATGTGCATAATTGAATTCCTCAAAGTACTACATATATAATAATATAACATAGTATGTGACTTAGTTAAAACAATATGTCATTTGATGAGAAACACAAAATATGAAAATAGTATATAATTCCTAAGTTAGAAATGCATACCGTGGATGGAATCTCTAATCGATCCAAAAGAATAGTTTCTTTCATAAACCTCAACATGAAATAGCCGCAATCTATACCGTTACACTGGCGAGGATACTACACATGGAAAGAAAATACAAATATATATCAGGATATACCCCTTAAATTGTTTTATCAAGTATCATCACTAATGTAATCAAAATTGAATATCTCTTTGTGAAAATATACCTCCACTCTGATCCATGTAACGTTGTTGGCTCTACTTTTTGGCACTTGAACATCTCTTTGGGAGCAAAAAGCTAGTAGAACACTATAATAAAATATAAACGACTGTTTAGAATAATCTCACGTAGAAACATAAACATAAACACAAATCCAGATATGTTGACCATAAACATAAACTTTAATATCTCTTTGGGAGCGAAAAACTTACGTGTCAATCATCTGCTTCAAATTTGGATATGTTGACCAATCATTGTATAACAAATCCAGATAATACACAGTTTCTCTCATAGGATTAATTGCAACCAATAACCAGTGTCCACTGTACGATTAAACAAAGACTAAACAATGGCCAAAAACAGACAATTATAATAGATCAAGTTAGGATGAAAATCTAACATGTTGCCAGTATTATATGGAAAAAAGAACAACGTATCAGTATCTTTGTTGGCCACGAATAAACCGAGTACATATGATATGACATCATCTGGTCTTGTTACGATTAACCCTGAATTGACAGTGTTGGGAGCTAAGAAGCCAAATCTTGCTTCTAATCCACACGGGCGCACAATATTATCATACATAAACCTTAAATTAAAACATCATTAACATTATACTATATTCATTGAAATGAGGAAATAAATTGTTCATCTAATTAAACAAAGTTGATCGGAGTATACCTGATGTATGTACCGATAACACCGAGGCCTAATTCCAAATGTCTAAAAACTTGCTCCATATCCTCTCTACCAATTGCTTCCAGGTATTCAAAACCAAAGATGTTTGCACTCATAGGTATAAGGAGGGTACCACCATCCGGAATATCTGTTATTCCTAAATATGTCCGAAGGCACGACCTGAACTGAGCAGTAGTTTTTTTGCTAGCCACGGTCTTCTTAGCAACATTCTTTTTTTGTGTGGAAATATTGCTAATTTCAGGTGCCTTACCCCTACTGAGTTGTGCAATCTCTTTAGCATGAATCTAGTTATCATATAATTAGTTAGGGAAAGTATAAAATCACAAATTAGCATTTCTCATAGCATAAATGTCATATAATTGTGTTGTACCTCAATTGATGCAATTAACTCGGTTTCCCGCCTAATCCCCTTATCTTTTGGAATGGATTTTGTTGGAGTCTAACATTACCATGTAAACAAAATGTAAGTAAAATTGCCTTAAAAAATTTGAATAGTAAACGATTTTAAGCTTACCTCATTATCTACCAAACGAGGCTTGACGGCCATGCAACAAACGATCCTATTGCATCTGCCACCAATGTTGCATTCGCCACATTGTCACATATTGGTAACAACGCACCCCCTCTAAAACAACATCAACCGATACTTTCAAAAATCCATTTGGGAGCGGTTTATGGTGAAGCATTTCTCCCGAAGTATTATACACTTTTCCCTTGCCAACCATCCGATAAGTCGATGACGACAAATAAAGTTGACACCGGGAAATGCCCTATAACCATTAATAAATATGGTTATATAATTAATAAATATGGTTATATAATTTAAAAATATGGTATATAATTACCTCGGGAATATTCGGTCCAAAGTTACCATTGATACTACCTTTGTCATTAGTATCTTTAAAACATGTAGCTTGATCTATTTCTTTTTTCCTTTCTCAGCTCATAAACTTCTTGTTGTAACTTTTCCAACTTTTCCTAAAGTTCTTTATTGCTAGGAGCTTTTGTCTTTGATTTTTTCTTCAAGGATGTTGGAGTGATCCCAAATCCCTCACCCCTCACCCGACCAGAATACTCACGAATATCTAATGCTCATGAGAGTATTCTCCTGCAATCATTATCTTCATTTGGAGGTATAGACTGAGAAAGAGTCTCCTGAAATTCATATAAATATTGTAATTAAAGAATGATATGTTAATAAAAGAATGATGTAATTAAATAAATAATGTTATACTTACACATCTCTCGAAAATTTGTTGAACTTTTTCTTCAACAGCTTCATCCTTACACACACGGGCTTCCTTCCACAAAATGTGTTCCGGAAGAGATGTTTCAGAACTATTCTCCTTTGTTAACTACACATTAATCCAAATAACATGATCAAATATAAGCGTGCATATATTATACATACTTTGCAATTTATAGATACTTACAATAGATTGTTGTAAGTGTGCATATCCCATACGCCCTTTTATGTATGGATATGCTGGATTTGATGCTCGTTGTCGATTTACGACACTTAAACTCTCAAATTTCTGGGTATTTCTTTTGGATTTAAAATTTTCCCATTCTTCAGGTGTAATCAAATTTTCATATTTATTTGGAAGCTCTGCATCAACAAAAATTTTATCCGTATCCCTAAGAAACTCGTTTGATAAAAAAGCTCTAAACCCTCTATGTAATTTTCCAACCAATTTGAGTATATAATCTCTCCTGGTATCCTCAATGTTGAACGACCTCTACGAAAATCATACACAAAGTGCGTTAGTATAAGTAATTTAAAGACATATTCGTAATTAAAAACAAATAACATCACATATGGTACCTGTATCTCACTCCATATTTTATCTTTAGTGTCGTCCAACATTACTGCTCTCCAATCTTCACATGTAACTAGAATTTCTCTCCTTACCACCGAACCGAGATAACTTGTCAACGTTGAACCGTTAGGCTCAATTAGTTGGCCTTCTTGACTCCAATGCACATCATACTTTATGCCTCGATCTCTATCTCGAATGATTCTCTTCATTATTGTTATTCCTCATCTATATTCCATTTTCTTTTTATTAACGAGCTTATCTCCATCATGCCCAGAATCATCATGTGGGTGATCCTCGTTAGTAGCCATATAACCTGTAATAAACATAAACATAAACCCAATATAAATTTCCATAGTCATTTAAATATATATAAAATGACAATGCCAACAATTAACATAAACATAAACTTAAACGTAAACACAAACATAAACATAAACATTTTAATATGCTACCTCTTTCACTAACACCTCTTTCTTTTCTTGGTTGGAACATTAATTACTTCTTTCTTAACAATGCGGATGGATGGATTTATCCAAATTCCCTCATTATGATCATTTCTGATATATGATTCATCCGCTATAATATTCTCATCTTGATCATTTATAATATATGACTCATTCCGTCTAATACATGACTCATTCACATCATCAATATCACCTTGGTCTACACCATTATCATCAACCACTTTGTTAGATAAAATCACTATAGACCATTTTGTACTCGTCGGGTCAGATCATAGAACACTTGTTTAGCTTGAGAGGCTGGAATAAAAGGTTCATCTTTGTACCCCTCCCTATTAAGATCCACTTACAAAAATCCTGACTTATCCATTCGTATGCCACTACTACTTACCCACTTGCAATCAAAGATAGGAATCTGAAACTTCTCGTAATCAAACACCCAAATATGCTCGATAACCCTAAAATATGACAGATTTGCATATTTGGGGTTTAGGTCCTTCATACTTGAAATGTGCATTGCTTCAGCAAGCACGGTGACACCACTATTTTTCATATTACTTTTATCATCTTGTTCTTTGGTATAAAATGTGTATCCATTAATTGCATATGCTCTATAAGAAAACACATGCAAACTTGGACCATATTCCAAACATCTCAACCTTTATGTTATTGAAGCGGGATCTGAGTGAAGCTTTGAAAAAATATGATCCTTAAACCATGGTATAAAACTTTGATTGTGCTCCCGTACTATCCAATTTCCATTTCTATTCTGATTTAACCCTCGGAGTACATCCTTATGCATTTCAACATATGGCTCAACCTCACTGTCATTGTGCAGAACATACAGATGCAATTGATCCCGTTCATCTTTTGATACTGTCACAATTTTATTTCCAATTAATCTTTTACCTTCCTTTTTTTCAAAAATATGACTTTTGGGGAGTCCAATGGAATGAACTTTGGACAAATATTCAGTACAAAACTCAACCGCTTCTTCAACAATGTATCGCTCAACAATACAACCCTCTGGGCGACTTTGGTTTTTCACGTACCCTTTTAATACTTTCATATAACGTTCAGCAGGGTACATCCATCTCATATAAGCTGGTCCGCACAACTGTGTCTCTTTCACAAGATGAACAACTAGATGTACCATTATGTCAAAAAGTGAGGGAGGAAAATACATTTCCAGTTCACACAAAGTAATAACAAATTCTTTTTGAAATGTTGGTAAGATCTCAGGATCAATCACCTTACTACAAATTGACCTAAAGAAAAAACATAACTTAGTTATCGCACTCCTTACTTTATCTGGAAAAATAGAACGTATACCTATTGGTAGAAAATGCTCCATTATAACATGGCAATGATGTGTCTTTAAACTCTTTAACTTGAGGTCTTTCATAGACACAAGTCTTCTAATATCTGAAGAGTATCCTTCTGGAACTTTAACTTCACTTAGAAACTTACACAATATATTTTTCTCCTTTCTAGATAGAGTAAAAGCAGCATGTGGTAGATATGTTCGACTTCCTTTCTTCACGAGTCCTAGTTCAGTTCGTATTCCCATCTTTAACATGTCCTCCCTTGCTTTAAGGCCATCCTTAGACTTTCCTTTAATATTGAGTAACGTACCAATAACACTTTCAAATACATTTTTTTTAATATGCATAACATCGAGAAAATGTCTCACATACAGAGACTTCCAATATGGCAATTCAAAAAAAATTGATCTCTTATTCCACCCACCTTTGACAACTGTATGCACAAAAGGCTTACAAAACTGAGTACACACATCTTTCACCTTTTCAAAAATTTGGTCACCTGACAATGCAGGTGGAGCTTTATGTTGTTCGGTGTCTCCATTGAATGCTTTTCTCCATGCACGGTAGTGATGTTTAGAATGTAAGAATCTACGATGACTGAGAAACACATTCTTCTGATAAAGTTCCAAACGCGTCATATCGGTTCCATCTTTACAAACAGGACACGCACGTTGACCTTTAATACTATACCCAGATAGATTCTCGTATGCTGGAAAATCATTAATTTTGCCAAACAACATCGCCCTCAAATTGAAACTTTGTTTCCTATATCCATCATAAACCTCTACCCCGTTCTCCCACAAAATCTTTAAATCTTTGATCAAAGGTGTCAAGTATATGTCTATGTCATTCCCTGGTTGTTTAGGCCCAAAAATTAACATAGATAACATCATGTACTTACGCTTCATACATAGCCATGGAGGTAGGTTATAAATCATAAGAATCATAGGCCATGTGGTATGTGAGATGCTTTGAAGACCATGCGGGTTCATTCCATTAGTAGATAAAGCCAAGCGAAGGTTTCTTGCTTCTTCTCCAAAATCAGGATAATCATTATCAGTTTTCGACCACTGTGGTGAATCTGCCGGATGTCGATACTTTCCATCAATAATTCTTTCATATGCATGCCAAGTCAGGTGTCTTGCATCGGTTTCACTATGAAACATGCGCCTAAATCTTGGAATTATAGGAAAATACCATAAGACTTTTATTGGAGACAATTTTTTCTTATATCGAGACAAACTGCATTTAAGGCACTCATTTAACGATGCATATTTATTTCGAAACAAAACGTAATCGTTTGGACAAGAATGTATCTTATCATAGCTCATGCCAATAGAGAACAACATTTTTTTGGCCTCATAGGTTCGATTAGGAAGAACATTATCCTCCGGAAGCATATCTCTCATAAGGGCTAATAACTTTGTGAAACTTTTATCTGACCATCCATTTCCCGCCTTTAAGTTGTACAACTTTAATACCGCGGACAGTCTTGTGAATATAGTGCAACCTTTATACAACAGTTTCTCTGTATCGCTTACCAATATCTCAAACATTTTGGGACAATCCTGAAGATCTTCTTCAAGTGCATCTGCAATCTCTTCGACTCGATCAAAATCGTATGTATCTGTGTCCTTGTCGCCTGAAGCATAGGCCGTACTAATTTTCTCCCCCGTTTCAAGGTTGTCATTACTTTTTTCACCGTGAAATATCCAACACGTATAACTTCTATCAATTCCATGTGTTAGTAAATGCGATTTCAATCCATCTGCGTCAACCCGACCCACATAACCACAACCCAAGCAAGGACACTTCATTCGACTGGGGTCTTTGGCGTGTTCAACAGCAAACTTAACTAATTCCAATACCACATTCTCGTATTCTTTTGACAATCGATCGATAGACATCCATTTTTTATCCATTTTTCTACTAATTCAAGTAAACAAAAACACTATAAACGGATATTAAACGAATTGTTTCTAGAAATTTATTTCTAGAGTTATTAACATGGACTAAAAATAAATATATCTATATAAAAATAATTGTGTTTTTTAATTGATCGATACAGATAGAATTTGAACTTGACTTACCAAAGAAAGAAAAGGGGTTATTGGTGTCGAAGGTGGATGATGCGGCTTTGATGTTCTTCGAATCGGTGATGGTCTTCGACTAACTACACCAATACAAAGGGATCATCAAAAACAAGTTGTATATATATAGGGCTATAATAGCTTAAATCCACAAACCTTTAGAATTTGTTCTTATACAAGTTTTTTATGAAAAATTGTATGAAAAACAAATCACTTATGAATCTTTTCTATCATATTATATTTCTTTCCAACAGAAACACAGTTTTTAGGAGTAATAATGCTTAAACAATTCTAAAATTTATATCAGTAAAATAGTATTAAAAGTAAAGAAACCAAGCAATCAACAAGTAAAAAAATACTAGTTTATGGAGAATATAAACATGATAAACAATTCAGAAACCAATTAAAATAACAAAAAAAAACCCATCATCATCTTTTTTATTCCAAAACAAAGAACCAAAAGAAAAACATTCAGAAAGTTCTTACTTAATAATCATATACGCATACATAGAGAGAGTGATAGATAAATTATAATATATAACATTGCTTCCTCTTCTGACTTCTCATCACATTTGATCACAAACTAACAAAGTTGATACAAAATGCAATAATGCATGACAATAATACAAAATGCAATAATGAAACATACAGAAACAGAATCCAAACTTCCAAAACAATAATATCTTAGAAGTGTTGCTGAAAGTGCAATAATGCTAAAATACAGAAAATGCAATAATGCTAAAAGTGTTGTTGTTATCAAGCCCTACCAAGAACCGAAAAATCAAAATGCATACTTATAACTCAGTTATGCATACCTATAACTGAGCTTGGACATCAATAGGAGGATAATGTCTTAGAAGTTAGCATAGTACATTATCAATAGGAGGATAACTCAGTTTGGAAATCAATGGAGATAAAGACATTTTCAAGAAAGAACCTACCTTGAGAACCGGCCGGTGTGGTTGGAGGACAACCGAGAGAGACGGTGGAGGATGGAGGGAAAGGGCTGGTTGGACAGCGGCGATTTGTGAGACGGAAAGGGTTTATGTTCGTGAGAATGAGAGGGAAAGGGTTTTCGTGTTCGTGAGTCTGTGAAAAGAGAAACATTACATTGATTCTATTTTTTAATTTTAATTTATATGGCTTTAGACAACGATTTTTAGAAGTGCTGGATAATATGGGCCTTTAGCAACGCTTTTGAAAAGCGCTAGCTAATGTGATCCTTTAGCAGCGCTTTTGAGATTTTTTTTAAATTTTATATGACTTTAGACAGCGCTTTTTAAAAGCGCTGTCTAAAGTGGTCTTTTACCAGCATTTTTGATAAAGCGCTTTCTAAAGTAACACTTTTAGCAGCGCTTTTTAAAAGCGTTGTCTAAGGTCATATTTTTAGCGGCATTTTTATTTATTATTGTATACAGTTTCCGTGTTTTTTTTTTAAATTCACTTATAGCAGCGCTTTTGTATAAATGCGTTGTCTAATGTGCGCTGTTAAAAGCCATTTTAGCATAGTGTTATCGTTTCAACCGTGTCGGTATACCCCGCATAGTCCCCACGATCTATTTCTACTTACCTAAAAGGTGCCCTAAATTCGGGTGTAGGATCTTTACAAGTAAATCCAAGCAAAACCCTGAAAGATAAAGCAAGCAAAGCATACAAGGAAAGCAATTTAAAATGATGAACTAAACTCTAAGGTAATCCCACTTTTTATTTCATCCCCAGCAGAGTCTCCAGTTCTGTGATGCAGTGGCAGAGCCGACTGTTATACTGATTTTGCATTTTGTATTCACAAATGTTGCGGTAAGCAAGAGTCGCCACCTACTTTTCTTTTATCCAACAAAGGAAAGGGTGAAAAGAACAGAAAAAGACATTTCGAGATTATTTCTGAGTAAGGGGGGTAGGTTATGGAAAGGGAAGGTGTTAGCACCCTTTCCATCCATAGTTATCTACGGGCTCTTAGATGCTTAGCTCATTTTAAAATACCTTGTGCTTTGTGTGTTTTGAAAAGTATTTTTGAAAGCGCCTTAGTGCGGCAGTTTGCTTTATGACAACTCTTGTATTAGTCCTCAAGAGTGTTGATAAAGAATTTTTGAAAAGGTTTTTGAAATTTGTTTTGTGTAAGTGTAAAAAAGTTTGTTTTGAGCAAGCATCTAGGAACTATCTACTTTACTCGAAAGGGTCGTTCTTTTCCTCCTTTCCTTTAGAGAGTGCTAGCCTACTTTTAGTGAGTAGGTATCCCTAGTCGTTGGATGTATGAGGGACATTCGAAGGGACGTTTTTATAGTCACCAAGGCAACTAGGCAAGAAGTTTTAGTAACTACCCTAGGGTTCTAATATCATATTTTTATCGAGGCAACGTCGAGAGGGTCATCGAGGGACTTATGATCTTTTGAACCGGAGGGTAGCCACTAAAATCTCTCACATTTAGAGAGTTGTGACTATTTCCGAAGGCAACCGGAGTGGGAATACCCTAGAGGTGTATATGTGCAAGTGTGCTTATTTCAGTTATTTGTCTTTTGTGTTAAGTTTGCTAGCATTTTATTTGTTATGCTCTTGTCATGCAATCCTATTAGGCATACATCTAAGCAGTTAACATGTACATGAATTTAAAGTGCGGGAATTTAAATCTACGGTATTACAATGCTTCGGGGAGGGGGGTATTTACATGTCCAAACTGTGGGGAAAAAGAAATAAAGAAAAACAATCCTAAATTAAGCTATTACAAGCTGTGAGCAGTTACAATAATTTGGAAAAAAATGCGAAAAGTAATAACGCGCGCGAATAGTAAGTGCGTCTAAAAATCCTAAGGTATGAAAAAGTACGTCTAATGGGAATTAATTCTAATGTTTTTGTATTTTATTATGAAAAGAAAATGAATTGAAATCCTAAGTTCTAATTAATTTTAATTAAGAAAGGAGGTTAAAATAATTAATAATTAATTTATAAAATTAATTCAAATAAAAACCTAAAACTACATTTTTTGTGATTTTAATTATTATAGAAAAAATGATTAAAAGAAATAAAAAATAAAACAAATAAAATAAAATAAAATAAAAAAGAAAATTGGGCCTGACACAATCAGTAATGGGGGGTGATAGTTGAAATTCGTTGGGCCCAAATAGACTTGCCCAACAATTGCGCTAGATTCCCTATGGTGAACTTCAGGAAGTGCATCGTGGGCTGCAGGTTGAGGCGCTTGGATTTGATTCAGTTGAGATTGGATGGCATGGATCTGATGACATATGGTATGCCCCCAAGATCGTATCACACTGGATCTATAAGAAACAAGTTAGAAAAGGTAAAATGCATGACCTGGGTATCGAACTGAGGTCCTTCCCTTTACAAATGCTTGTCTCACCACCCAGCCATCCTGTCATTCATTGATACGAGATAGACCAATAATATTATATACATAAATTATCAAGAAACATATTCAAAATAAATACACCCGCTGAGTGGGCCTTGGGTATGTTTGAATGGACCAATCAGAAGATGCTATTGAGCCACGCCAGTTTTGACCTAAGTCCGGTCAGTCCAACCACCAGAGCCGGTGGTTTCCACCGTCTTCTCCGGTGGGATCCCTTGCAAAACATGATAAAACAAAAAACAAAACAAGCAGATCGATATAAAAACGTCTCCTAATCACGAATATGGCCTCCAAATTTACTAAAGCTTTGTGTATCTCTGGGTTCGAACACGAAACCCTAACAACGGTCAACCATGGCAACACGGGATCTAAGGCTATAGCTCTTCATGTAACACGTTAGAACGGATGCAAAAATCATCAATAATATGAATATAGGCTTAGTAAGGATTTATATTGCATGATTTTAAAGTTTGAGATCAGAGAGAAATTACCAAATCGGAGAGATATCGTGCAGGCATTTTGGGATGTGTTGGGCTTACATAACGAAAGGGGATACTTCCTGGGACCTTTAGGAGGAAGATAGGATGTTGGTTTTGGATTGAAGGTGCCTGCACAAGGTGTTTTGATTTTGACAACTTTGCTGAATTTTTGAGAATTTTTGGTATACTTCTCTTAGGCTGTGTATGCGGTTCTTTCGATAGGCAATCTTCTGTGTCTGTGGCCTGGCTTTGTTGTGTATATATAGTGGAGTGTGGGGATCAGTAAACATGGAAAGAATCAATGCCATAAACATATCTTCATATCAAAATCAAACAAATTAAAATATTTCCAAAACCTGAAAAACTTGCCATTTCCATGCTTGCATGCACCTGGACACTTTGCATTGGCACCTTGTACTCATTTGAATTGTTCAGAGTTTTCCTCATCAGAGCTTATTCGATTACGTCACCATTTGCTTCGATTTCCTGATCTGGAAGGATAAACTTAGTCGAATCAGCTCTTGTCCCTTTTCAATGATTTAAGTTCTGATTCGAATTACACAAGGCCACATCATCATGGATCGCTCGATCAACCCCCAAGCTTGCTCTCTTAGATTGCTCTAAGTCTTGATTCGAATTGCACTGGGCCTCAACATCCTAGCTTCTTTGATCAGCCCCCAAGTTCGCTCTCTTCGATTGCTCTGACACTACCCAACTAGCCCAATCTAAAGACTTCATTTTGGCCAGTCGAAGCTTCCTTTGGCATGAATATGCTTGTGCAGGAGGATTGAGCCTGGCAGTATGTTGGATTTTGGGCCAGCAAGCATCTTTGAATATTTATCTTTCGTTTTGACCAACTAGATCCATCCTTCGACCAGACCCCTCTTTAGACAACAATATGTGTCCTTTGAATGGGCCCTTTGTGTATTGGAAGTTTTCAAGGGTGGAATCGATGCAATCATGAAGGGAGTTCCTGCCTTGTGAATTTTAAAGTAAACCAAGTAAGAGTCTAATGCCTTCTGAATCGAAGGAAAACTGCAGGGGGCTATCACCTTGTGCTTGCTAGCATGAAGCAGCTAACATTCAATCGAAGCTTGCATACAGATGGGCCACTACTTAGTGAATCAAGATAAACCAGCAGGAGGCCATTGGCTTCTGAATTGAAGGAGAGTTGCACGAGGCCATTTCCTTATACCTGCTGGCATGAAGGAAGTCCTAGTTTTGTGAATCAAAGGAAAACATGTAAATGGTGCAATCGAAGCTTTGTGAGAAGGAAATCCTTGTCCAATCGAAACTTCCCTGCGGGAGGTCACTATTTTGTGACTCCAAGCAAGCATACAAGAGGCCATTGCCCAAACGAAGGTTTGCATAAAAAGCCAATGTCCAATCTAAACTTGCCTGCAAGAGATCAAATGGCTAAACGAAGGATGTAACCCAAAGCTTGCATAAAAGGGGGCCACATGCCCAAACGAAGGATGCATGCAGGAGGTCCCTACTTTGTGATTCGAAAGAAATCTTTCAGAAGGTCATTACCCTCTGAATTGAAGGACGCTTTCAGAAGGTCGTTGTCTTCTAAATCGAAAGAAGCTAGCATGAAGCCACTACTTTCAAAATCGAAGGAAACAAAAAGGAGGCCCCTGCCTTCTAAATCGAAGGAAGTTGTTTCAAATGGAAACAAAGCCCAGTCGAAGTTGGCATGCATGAGAGAATTTAATCGAAGCTACGCATGAATCGAAACAAACTTGTTTTTCTTCAATTTTATCAAAAAATAAAATTTATTTGTTTTGCTCTTTGGCTTGGTGCTTGAAAAATCCAATATGATCCAATTGTACTTGTGCAGTCTTGACCCAGTAGGAGTTTTGTGAGAAAAATCTTAAGAAATGAGAGGGAAAATTTTGGGGTACAACAATAATCAATCTATCACTTGAAGTAGAATTTTCATGCTCTATATGATCATGCATAGAAATTAAGTTTTTGATTTGATCGCTCCCACTAGTCAAATGATTTTCAAGAAACTTTGCATTTCTTGACTCCATAATCCTAGTTATGTGAGATGGACAATAAAATCTATAACCTTTAGACCTTTTGGAATATCCAATGAAATACCCACTAATGGTCCTCAGATCTAGTTTCTTTTCTTGTGTGTTATAAATCCTTACCTTAGACGGACATCCCCAAACGCGTATATGTCATAAACTCGGCTTCCATCCTTTAAATAACTCAAATGGTGTCTCTGTGACAGCCTTGGATAGAACCCTGGTTTAGAATTTACACAGTCGTCTTTAGTGCTTCATTCCACAATGATTTAGGAAGATTAGAGTTGTTAAGCATGCTTCACACCATGTCCAATAATGTTCGATTTCTTCTTTCTGCAACACCATTTTGGTTCGGAGAACCAGGCTTAGTGTATTGGGCAACAATCCCATGTTCTTGATGAAATTTAGCAAATGGACCAGGTGCTTCTCCACTTTCAGTGTATCTACCATAATATTCACCACCCCGATCAAATATCACTACTTTTATTTGCTTTCCACATTGGTTCTAAACTTCAGCCTTAAAGACTTTGAAGGCATCCAATGCTTCATATTTATTATTAAGCAAATAAATATTCTTATATCGTGAGTAATCATCTATGAAAGTGATGAAATATTTCTAACCATGTGCATCCATATCAGGACAACATATGTCTGTATAAATTATTTCTAATATACTTGAACTCTTATTGGCACCTTTCTTAGACATGTTGGTCTGCTTTCCCTTAATGCAGTCAACACAAGTTTCAAAGTCAACAAAATATAGGGTATTAAGTACCCCATCTTTTAATAACCTTTTAATTCTTTCTATTGAGATATGTCCTAATCTCTGATGCCATAACATAGAAGAATTATCATTAATATTACACCGTTTAGTGTCAGTTTGAACATACATTGAACTATAAATGGATTTGATTTATAAATTAATACAATAAAGACCATCAGACAAAATACCATTTCCAACACATTTTAAATTATAAAATAATTCAAACAGGGAGTCTTTAAAATTAAAGGAATATCCAAAAGGTACAAGTCTAGAAACTGAAATCAAGTTTCGTGAGAAACTTAGTACATAAAAAGGTCCTTTCAAATTTCAAAACAAAACCATCATTCAAAATTAAATTGCAAGTTAAAATAGCTTCCACGTGGGAGCCCATCATGCTTCCTGATAGGACAGTCCGCTCACTTACCACTGGCTTCCTTAGGTTTTGCATACCCTGTAAGGAATTTGATGTATGGATTGTTGATCCAGAATCAATCCACCAGGTGTTAATATTAACATCAGTCATATTAGATTCATAACAAACAAATAAGAATAAATTACCTTTCTTGTCAAGCCATTCTTTGAATCCAGGGCATTCCTTCTTCATGTGTCCTCCCTTTTTACAGAAGTAACACTTTGCTTCTTTCTTGATATCACCTTGCGGTGGTATTTTAAATTTACCTTTCTGATTGGCTTGAGACATGTCAGTTTTGAAAGCTTTTTTCTTCCCGCGAGTGCTTGTCAGTAATACACTTTCACTCTGTTCCATTACAAGCCTTTCTTCTTCCTGAACACACATGGTCATCAATTCATTGATTGACCATTGTCTTTATGTGTATTGTAGAAAAACTTAAAAGGCCTATACTCAGACGAAAGAGAGTTCAAAATATAGTGCACTAGGAAGGACTCAGACATATCAACCTTAAGTTTCTTAAGTTGGGCTGAAATGTCACGCATTTTCATTATGTGCTCATGCACACCTTTCACTCTAGTGAGTCGGTAGGAAGAAAATTTCATAATTAATGTGATTGCCAAAGTCTTTTCAGAAGTGATGAACTGGTCGTCAATGGATTTCAGCAAATCACATACATTCTCATGTTGATCGACAGAACCACGTACTCCACCTGTGACCTTAGTCTTAATGAACATCACACTGAGCCAGTTGGATCTCTCCCATCACTCATATAGCGCAATTGCAGCTGGAGTACTTTCATCTGTAATTACAGGTGGTTCGTCTTTCCTAATAGCATAATCTATGTCCATCCATCCTAGATGGATGAGAATTCTTTCCTTCTACACCATATAATTATCTCATCTGAGCTCGTGAATATCACATCGGATATCAGAAAAATTAGTTGGTTGAGAAATAAACAAAACAATTATGTCAACATTTGAGGCATAAATATTATCTAAATTATACTTATTATCAATATAAGCATACCATAAAGTAAATCTTGCAACATAAAAATTATTTGTGGACTAAATTTTAATGTAATAAGATTTATTTAATTTTACGATAGATTTTTCAAACTACATACACAACCTCATACATTACATACATGAAGTAATTTTAGTTTTTCTATCCAAAATTGTACTTTATAATAAAACTATCAAATTATATACCAATTCATAATTCCTGTGGGCAAGTTATGAAAAATAATTTAACATGTTATCCTAATTAATTATACAAATATGATGAAGATTCTTGTAGGATAAAATTCATTATACCATATATAATAATTGCAATTTTATGTCTAATTATTTATGTGATCTCAAAGCTTTATAAATAATCTCAATTAATTTAAGAATGTTGTGGCTAATCCAAATTAATCAAAATTATAATGATCGCTAAACATAACAACTCAATTATATGAGATAACAAAAATAAATAAATAACTAAGATCTTACATACAATTGCTTAACAAAATAATTGTAATAACGTTATAAATCAATTTCAATTTATGCACAAATTTAATAAAAAATTAAATGAATAAATAAAGCATAATAATCAATAAAATAACATCATATGTAAATTAGAACAAAACTAGTATATATGATTGAACAAGCAACCCAACGGTAGCAATTGTAAGTGGTATGGATTAAGACATAGGTTTAACCCTCATGTGTAGCAAAATATGAAAATTTCAATTAGTTTTATTTTGGGTTACTGTTCATGCCATAAATTTCCTGAAATCGAACCTGTTTATAACAACTTGAACCCGCTTAAGATATGATTCTACCATCAAGAATTTAAAACCATTAAAATCCATTACCATCCAAATTAATTGTCGTATCAATTTTCATTAAGACTAAAATAAATCATACTCTTTTTAGAACCAAAATCCCACAAGCGGACCACATTAAAATTGGTTTTTATTATTAATATTTATTATTAGAATCGTAGTTATGCAATCCTCTATTGTATAACTTCCCTCAGGTCGTGGTTCCTCGATCTTCATCTTCGATTAGTAGCGTTATTAGCACTAACATGGTCATAAAGTCCAATCATTCCCTTCTACTATGTTTTAATTGAGTATAAAGTCCTGGTGGCCGTGCTAAATTCTCATATATTTGAAAAAGATTCGATTGACTCAGATTCAACAATATTTATATTTGTCTGCCTAACAATCTAACTATCAGCTAATGAACATTCGATTAACCTTAAAATTGTCTATTTTCTAATTTGGGTTAACACTTCAATTAGTTTTAGGTGAAATAAGAAAGAATGTTTTTGAAAAATAATAACAAATATATAGAAAGAGAGGTTAATATATATACTGTTGAAAGTAATTCTTTGTGTCGAAGCAGTTTGCTCGACAGAGACAAGAGAATATCAAAAAGATTTGATTTGAATTAGAAGTGTGGAAATAATTTGTTACACATATATTTGTTTTAATTTAGATAGATTTGATTTAGATCTAAAATATAATAGATTTGATTTAGTTCCAAAATATGTATTTTGGGCTTTTACAATTTTGGGTTTTTGGCTTAGGGAGCAAGTTAACATAAAATTATAAATAAAGGGAGTAACCCCTATTTTTTGTAATCAAGTCAATCAAGTTGTATTCAAAGAATTTGCAGTTGCAAGTGAATAACAAAGTTTTCTACAGTTTGTGGGCAGAGAGATACTCTGCTGAAAAGTCATTGTCTTCTTTCTTTCTTTCTTTTATTCTTTCATATAATTCATTGTTATTGTGTGGTGATAACAATCTTGTTCATCAAGATTGTGAGAAATTCATCATAGGTTTTGGTGGATTTCCAATATCTGGTATCAATAACTCTGGTTGAGTGATTCAAGGGAAGAACGATCAAGAACGATCGAGGAGGAAGAAGAAGAAATTCACAATGGCGATGAATTACACTAATAGAAATTTTCCAGCAAGTCTCCCAATTCTTAAAGGTGATAACTATGAGAATTGGTGCAAATAAATGAAGGTTATATTTTGTTTTCAATGTCTTTGGGATCTTGTGAAACATGGATTAGAACCACTTGATGAATATGCTTCAGAGGAAGAAGAAGTTGCATATAGAAAATCAAAGAAGAAGAATTATAAAGTTCTCTTTATAATTCACCAATGTGTCAGCCCATACAATTTCGAAAAGGTTAGTGATGTTGAATCTACAAAAGAAGCATGTGAGATTCTGAAGAAATCATTTGGAGGCGCTGAGAAGGTGAAAGAGGTGAGGTTACAAACTCACAAAAGAACCTATGAATTGCTTCAGATGGAAGATAATGAAAGCATATCTGATTTCTTCACTAGGGTTACAAAACTAGTGAATCAAATCAAGACTTGTGGAGAGACATTAACAACAAGAGTTGTTGTTTTGAAGATCTTAAGATCTTTGGATTCGAAGTTCGACCATGTGGTAGTTTCCATAGAAGAGTCGAAGGACATGTCATCTTTTTTGAAGGAAGAACTTCAAGGGACACTTGAATCTTACGAACAAAGAATGGCTGAAAGAGTTGCAGACAAGTATATGGCTTTGCATGCTTAATCAACAAGAGACAAGAAAGGCAAAGGAAAGTGGTTCGACAATAAAGGTAAAGGTGTCTAAAACAATTCGACTAGTAGAGGAAATCAGCATGAAGAAAACGTGTCGAATCAAAGCAGACCATACCAAGGCAACCAAAGATGCGGTGTTGCAAATAGAGGAAGAGGTGGTGGTCGAAAACCTAACAAGAGTCACATTCAGTGTTTCAATTGTCAGAAGTAACGTCACTACTCGAGTGATCGTCCAAAAAAGCGAAAGAATCAAGAAAGTGACGCAGAGTTTGCAAAACATGAAGAAGAAGAGATGATGTTGATGGTCACAAGAAGAGATGAAGATAGATTCAAGGACCAATGGTACTTGGATTCAGGATGCTCATCACATATGTCTGGAAGGAAATATTGGTTTGTCAACATAAAACCCTCAATTAAGAACATGGTAAAATTTGCAAATGACAATACTCTAGAAGATGAAGGTATTGGTGATGTTATGATTATGAGGAAAGATGGCAAGAGATCAATAATTTCCAATATGTTGTGCACACCAGGCATGAAGAGCAATTTGCTCAGTATAATGTAGTTGGTCGAAAAGAACTATAAAGTGTCGATCAAAGACAAGATGATGAGAGTCGTCGACGCAAATGGAAGGTTAATCTTGAAGGCTCCCATGTCTCAAAATAGAACCTTCAAGATTAAACTTAATGTGATGGACACAAGTTCCTTTCGAATGCAGCTAGTAGAGATGAATGGATATGACATTATCAACTAGGCCATATCAACTTCAGAGACATCAGAGATTTGAAAAGAAGAAATATGGTTTCAGTATTGCCATAAATTGACATTCCAAATGAGGTATGTGAGGAATGTGTGCAGGAAAAGTAGCACAAGTACAACTTCAACAAGGATGAAGGAAGCAGGTCGAAGGTTGTCCTCGAAGTCATATACTCTGATGTATGTGGACCAATCCAGGTGGATTCGTTTGGAGGTAACAAATACTTTGTTACATTCATAGACGATTTTAGTCGAAAATTATGGACTTACCTGATCAAGAAGAATAGTGAAGTGAACGGGGCATTTACCAAATTTAAATCTATGGTCGAAAGACAAAGTGGTCGAAAGCTTAAAGTTTTGAGAGTTGATGGTGGTGGTGAGTATGTGTCAAAAGACTTCAACAAATTATATGAAAAGGAAGAGATTGTGCATGAGGGGGTGCCACCCTACACTCCACACCAAAATTTAACTGCAGAAAGAAAGAATTGAACCATCACGAATATGGTGAGAAGTATATTGAAAGGCAAGAATTTACCTAAAGAGTTTTGGGGTGAAGTTGTATTGGCTGCAACATATATTTTGAACAGATGTCCTACGAAGAAGCTATAAGGAATTACTCCAGAAGAATGTTGGTCTGATGTGAAGCCTAGATTGAATCATCTAAAAGTATTTGGATCTATTACACATAGACATGTGCTAGATCAGTATTAAGATATCATGCAATATGAGGTCACAAGTTGTTCGACCCAGTGAACAAGTAGATTATGATCAGCAGGGATGTGATCATAGATGAGTTTAAAGAATGGGATTGGACAGAAAATATCAAGAAAAATTCAGTAAGAATCTTATTCGAAGAACCAACAGTTGAAGTTGAAAGAGAAGTTCGACAAGAGGAACCAACAATTATAGATCAACCAGGAACAAATGCCTGAAAGATTGCAAGACTGTGTGATTACATTAGGTGATATGGTAGATAATAAAGGTGAGCTGGTACATTATACTTTCTATGCAGATGTCAAACCAGTCAATGCAGTTGAAGCATTGAAGGATTCGAAATGGGTGAAAGCAACGAATGAAGAAGTGAAGTCCATCAAAGACAACAACACTTTGTCACTTGTCGAATTGCCTCAAGGCAAGAAGGAAATTGATGTCAAGTGGTTATACAAAGTGAAGATGAATCCCAAAGGGGAAGTAACTCGACACAAGACAAGGCTTGTGGCGAAAGGATTTCTACAGAAAGAAGGAATAGACTTTAATGAAGTTTTTACACATGTTTCTAGGATCGAAACAATCAGGTTGATTGTTGGTCTTGCAAAAATAAACAATTGGCACATATGTCATATGGACGTGAAGTTTGCATTCTTGCATGGACCCTTAGACGAAGAAGTTTATGTTAAACAACTAGTTGGATTTGTGAAACATAACTAAGAGAGAAAGGTGTACAGGCTGCATAAAAACCTGTATGGATTGAAACAAAGCTCCAAGAGCTTGGAATAAGAAGATTGATAGTTTTCTAAGGGAGAAAGAATTTGTGAAGTGCACAACTGAACATGGAGCATATATAAGAAGTAACAATAGTAACTTGCTTATACTATGTCTCCATGTTGATGACTTGTTAATAACAAGTAGCTGTAGAAAGAGATCGAAGACTTCAAAGGTGATCTCAGAAAGGAATTCGAAATGTCAGACCTGGGTGACATGTCATACTTCCTTGGTATCGAATTCTACAAGAGTAGTAGAGGTTTGGTGATGCATCAAAGAATATATATAGGAGAAATTCTCAAGAGATTTGAGATGGAAGAATGCAACTCGACTTCGACACCTGCAAAACCAATAATGAAATTATCGAAAGATTCAGAAGAAGATGATGTCGATCCAACCCAATAAAGAAGACGTATTAAGTCACTAAGATACCTTTGTCACACAAGGCCTGACTTAGCATACATTGTAGGTATGGTAAGTAGATTCATGCAGAAGCCAAAGTTGTCGCATCTAGCAGCGGAGAAGAGGATACTAAGGTAAGTAGATTCATATAGGTATGGTATTTTGTTTTCTGCAGTTGATAAAGGAAAATAATACAAGTTAATAGGGCACACTGATTCGAGTTGGTGTAGTGATGCTGAGGATCGAAAGTCCACAGAAGGTTATGTGTTTATGTTAGGTGGTGCACCAGTTGCTTAGAGTTCGAGAAAGGAACCAGTAGTGACATTATCATCATACGAAGCAGAATACATAGCTATTTCTCTTTGTGCATGTCAAGAAAATTGGATGGTAAATTTGGTCAAAGAGATAATAGGGAAAGATCATGGAGCAATTACCATGAAGTTCGACAGCATATCAGTTATCAATCTGGCGAAGAACCCGGTAGCTCATTTGAAGATGTGAAGAACACAAGAAGGGGGTTGAATTGTAAAACTTAAAACAAATGCTTAGACAACACAGTATTTTTATCCTGGTTCGTTTGATCTCAAACTACTCCAGTCCACCCGTCAAGGTGATTTCGCCTCTCTCTAACGAGGTCTTAATCCACTATATTCAAAGGATTACAACAGCTACTTTAACAATTGTTAAAGCCTTATTGAGTATAACCACAAACCGGTTTATCTCAAGGAAATCTTTTACAAGTAATTTGAACAATGATGTGTTAACGTTTTCTAATAAAACAATATATCAGAACTGTGATAATTACACAATTTAAGCTTGGAATAAAACTGAATTTGCTAAAGCGTTTGAGTAAGCGTGGTTTTGAAAGCTTGGCAAATTATGTGAGTGCATGCGTGCGTCTTTTCTCAAGCATACTTGTTTATATAGCCAATGCAGAGATATGTTGTCCATAAAACACTTTTATTGATAATAACGCACTTTCCTTTTTGAGAAGATCTTGTCTGAATAAAGCCGTTTAGCATTTAATTCTGTCTTGAATACTTAATAACACTTCAGAGTCTTCATTGCTTATGATAACGCTTCAGAGTGTTCTTTGCTTTAACTTGTGATAACGCTTCAGAGTGCTGATGACTTGGAAAAGATCTTTGATCAGAGTCAGAGTGTATATGATTATGCGCAGATTTTGGTCATCAAGCTTCAGCGTATGATCTGGTAGCTTCAGCGTGTAGCACATGTTACTGATCTTCTGATGCTTCTGATGCTGATGCTGATTCCATCAGAACTTCTGTATTTACAAAACATAATTTTAAGAAGCATATTTGTCTTATATATAAATCTTACAATTTATTTATTCTTTGTATTTTGTTATCATGAAAACTCTAATTAAGGGCTGTAGAATCAAACTATGTTCTAACAATCTCCCCCTTTTTGATGATGATAAAAACCAGATTTTTTCAATTAAAAATAAAGAATAAAAAGTATAGAATTAAGAAGAGAAACTCCCCCTGAGTTGATTACTTCCCTTTAATTCCATGAGTCTTTGAGCATCAGAATTTTACTGTATGTTTCATCTGTATCTTTCATCAGAGTTTTGTACCTGTAAGCTTTTCAGAAGAGAGAAATTTAAGTAGATCAGAATGTTTGAGACTTATGTCTTAGTAATCCGTTATTGAAAATATCATTCTTTCTCCCCCTTTTTGTCAGTTATCAAAAAGAACAAATAATCAGAGTCAAAATGCGTTTATATTAAAAACAGAAGCAATGATAAGTTCAAAACAATGTAAAAATATTACAGATAAACATGTTATACAAACGAGGAAATTCTAAGAGGGAGGAGGAAGACGTGTGAACAAAGTTTTGAAGAAATTGAAAGGGTTTTGAGAAAGTATGCAAACTGAAATCAGTAAGATTGAGAGAAAATAAAAGTGAAGGTAAAAGAGTGTAAATGGTGAGAAATGTGTTTAAATAGATTTCTAAACAATTTTGAAAACATAAACGACAAGAGAGAGAAATTAAGTATAATGATTATTAGCATTTAATGATAGCTGATTTTGGGGGATTCAGAAAGATATTGGAACGGTTACCCATGACATGTGTCCCAATGCAACCAATCAGCGCTTTTGACCTTTCAGAAACGTGAACGCGTGTTCAGCCTCAGAAGTAGCTGGTGATTGGATGACACTTGTTTGCTTGAGTGAACTGCACATTTTTATCCTTGATTGTGATAGATTCTGATACAATCTGTACTTCTAAAGATCTAAAGAAAGATTGATCAGTAGTTCACGAAAAAATAGACAAAGTTCTGAAGGTTAAGATATGGAATCAAAACAGTTTTATTCTGGGCAGAGCTTCATGCTGAGATGTTTCAGAATGAAGTTGAACCTATCTTCAGAAAGAGGTTTTGTAAATATATCAGCACATTGATGGTCTGTGTTAATAAATTTTAAATTTAGAATCCCTTTCTGAATATAGTCCCTAATAAAATGATGTTTTATTTCTATATGCTTAGCCCTAGAATGCAAAATAGGATTTTTACTGAGACAAATAGCAGAAGTATTGTCACAGAGGATAGGAATGTTACTCTCAAATATCTGGAAGTCCTCAAGTTGACTTTTCATCCAGAGCATTTGTGTATTGCATCCAGCTGCTGCTATGTATTCAGCTTCTACTGTTGATAGAGCAATTGTGGATTGTCTTTTGTTGGACCATGAGATCAGATTTTCTCCCAGAAACTGGCAGCTTCTAGAAGTGCTTTTATGTTCTACTCTGTCTCCAGCGAAATCAGCATCACAGTATCCTATTAAGCTGTAATTACTTGATTTTCTATAAAACAAACCCAGATTAGTAGTACCTTTCAGATACTTGAAAATTCGCTTAACTGCTGTTAAGTGAGATTCTCTAGGATCTGATTGGAATCTAGCACAAATGCAAACACTGAATAAAATGTCAGGCCTTGAAGCCGTCAGATAGAGAAGAGAACCAATCATACCTATGTAGACCTTCTGTTCTACCTTTTTACTTACCTCTTCTCTTTCCAGAATGCACGTGGGATGCATTGGAATCTTTGATGGCTTACATTCTGAGAGATCAAATTTCTTCAGAAGTTCTCTGACATATTTGCTCTGATGAATGTAAGTTCCTTCTGGGGTTTGATTAATCTGAATGCCCGGAAAGAATTTTAGTTCCCCCATTAGGCTCATCTCAAATTATGCCTGCATACATTTAGCAAACTTTCTTCCCAGAGAGGGTTTAGTAGATCCAAATATGATGTCATCAACATAAATCTGACATACTAAAATGTCATTCTTAACTGTCTTACAGAACAAGGTTGTGTCCACTTTCCCTCTGGTGAATTCCTTTTTTAACAGGAAGTTACTTAGTCTTTCATACCAAGCTCTGGGAGCTTGTTTCAGACCATACAGTGACTTCTTTAGTTTGAAAACATATTTTGGATTTTTGGAACTTTCAAAACCAGGGGGTTGGTGCACATATACCTCTTCTTCTATATAGCCATTTAAGAATGCACTCTTAACATCCATCTGATACAGAGTGATGCCTTTATTAACAGCAAATGAAATTAAGAGTCTGATAGATTCTAACCTGGCGAATGGAGCAAAGGTTTCTGTATAGTCTATCCCCTCTTGCTGACTATAACCTTGTTCTACCAGTCGTGCTTTGTTTCTTATGACTTCACCTTGTTCGTTCAGTTTGTTTCTGAACACCCATTTTGTTCCAATGACGTTGAATCCTTTTGGTTTGGAAACTAGATCCCATACGTCATTTCTTGTGAATTGATTTAGCTCCTCTTGCATTGCTAGAATCCAGTCATTGTCCATAAGTGCTTCATCAATTGTTGTTGGTTCAATTAGAGAAACCAGTCCCATGAAGGATTCTTCAGAGTTTTTGAAGCTAGATCTTGTTCTGATTGGATCTTCCTTTCTTCCTAAGATTGTTTCTTCTGGTGATCCATGTTGCTTCTGGATGGTCTTTTCTGGAGTTGATCAACAGAAGGTGCTGGATTGCTTGCAGTGCCTCTTTCTGATGTTGAGGGAGTGTCTCTGTTGAGAGCTTCTGATGATTTGTCTTCAGTACCTATGAGTTCAACTTCCATACCTGCAAGGAATTCATTCTACTTTGACTTTTGAGAGTCAAGCTTATCATCAAAAAGAACACTGATTGACTCTTCCACAATCTGTGTTTCTGTATTGTATACTCTGTACACTCTTGAGCGTTCAAAATATCCTAACATAATACACTTTTGTGCTTTAGAGTCAAACTTGTTCAAATAATTTTTTGTATTCAGAATAAAACATGTACATCCAAATGGGTGAAAGTAGGAAATGTTAGGCTTTCTGTTCTTCCACAATTCATATGGAGTCTTTTCCAGAATAGGTCTTATGGAGATTCTATTCTAAATGTAACACGCTGTGTTTATTGCCTCTGCCCAGAAGATCTTAGCAATGTTAGTCTCGTTGATCATGGTTCTGGCCATTTCTTGCAATGTTCTGTTCTTTCGTTCTACAACTCCATTTTGCTGGGGAGTTCTAGGACAAGAGAAATCATGCAGAATGCCTTTATCATTAAAGAATAACTCAAAATCTTTGTTTTCAAATTCTCCACCATGATCACTTCTGACTTTGACGATTCTAAGATCCTTTTCATTCTGAACTTGGTTGCAGAAGGTAACAAACACAGAGTGTGACTCGTCCTTGTGCCTTAAGAACTTTACCCATGTCCATCTGTTATAGTCATCTACGATTACTAACCCATACTTCTTGCCACTGACAGACGCAGTTTTAACTGGTCCAAATAAGTCAATGTGCAGAAGTTCTAATGGCTTGGAGGTGGAGACGTTTTTGGATTTGAAAGTTGGTTTTGCAAACTTGCCTTTCTGACATGCTTCACACAGAGCATCTGAATTGAACTTCAGGTTAGGAAGTCCTCTGACCAGATTGAGTTTGTTAATCTGAGATATTCTTCTCATACTAACATGTCCCAATCTTCTGTGCCAGATCCATTGCTCGTTGTTAACAGACATAAGACATTTTATATTCTGACTTTTTAGTTCAGAAAGTTTTATTTTATAAATGTTATTTTTCCCCTTTCCATTAAATAGGATAGTCCCATCTTTCTGACTAACAGCTTTGCATGAATTTTGATTGAAGATTATATCATAACCGTTATCACTTAATTGACTTATGGATAACAGATTATGCATTAATCCATCAACTAGTAAAACATTACTTATAGAGGGAAGATTTCCATTACCTACTGTTCCAGAGCCAATGATCTTTCCTCTCTGATTGCCTCCAAAACCTACGTGGCCTCCAGGCTTAAGTTCCAGGCTTTGGAACATATGTCTTCTTCCCGTCATGTGTCGTGAGCAGCCAAAGTCCAGGTACCATGATTGGTGTTTTTGCTTTGCTGCTAAAGATATCTGCCACATGTATTATTTTATCCTTAGGTACCCACATTTTCTTGGGTCCTGATTTGTTAGTTTTGCCAAAACTCTGGTTGAATTTTGGTTTGACAGAGTAATCACTACTTGTATATTTTATGTCATGTGTGTGCCCATATATAAAGTGTGAATCAAGTGGAGTACGTTTTATAACTAAATCCATGGCATTTTTTGGTGTAGGTACCTTACCTTGATATCCTATCCCTTTTCTGCCATTTCTACTAACTCCATAGATCATTGAAGCCATTTTGCTTCTGTCTATGTTTTTAGCTAGAAACTTCTGAAAGCTGTGATCATACTCCTTGATGATCTCATCAGCATTGCTGGGAGTTTCAGGGTTGGTTTCCTTCTGAGAGTTTTGCAATTGATTTTCTAATTTTGAGATTTTATCTTTTAACTCAGAATTCTCCAATTTGAGACTCTCAGTCTTATCAGAGTCAGAAGCAATATTCCTTTTCAGGTTTCTGAATTTGACTCTGATCTGCTGATATCTTTCCAGAATTTCATTAAGGCTTTCAGCTAGTTCAACCTTAGTAAAGTTCATAGTAAAGTCAGGGAATACCTCTTCTGTATCTGATTTAGATTCTGACTTAGAAGCTTCACTGTCTTCTGTTATGTTTTCCATGAGAGCTATGTTTGCTCTTTCATCATCTGATTCTGAGTCAACTTCAGATGTGTCAGAATCATCCCATGTAGCCATGAGACTTTTCTTATTTTCCTTGCCAAACTTCTTTTTGGGCTTTTCCTTCTGAAGCTTTGGGCAATCACTTTTGTAGTGCCCTTGCTCGTTACATTCATAGCAGATGATGTCTTTGTTGTTTGGTTTTCTGTTTCCTGAAGAGCCTTCAGATCTTCTGTGTCCAGAGGAGGATTCTGACCTTCTGTATATGGAGAAAGATTCATTCTGATTTTCTGATCTTCTGGGATTCCTGAACTTCCTTTGCCTCTGCTTCCACAATTGGTTCACCCTTCTGGATAGGAGATACAGTTCATCTTCTTATGATGAGGACTCATCAGAGGTTTCTTCTACAGCCTGCAAAACTTTGGAGTCAGATTTTCTGTTAGATTTTAAAGCTAATGGCTTACCTTGCTTCTGAGGTTCATCTGCTTCTAGCTCTATCTCGTGACTTCTGAGGGAGCTAACAAGTTCCTCCAGAGAGATTTTGTTGAGATCCTTTGCTAGCTTAAGCGTTGTGACCATTGGCCTCCATTGTTTTGGAAAGCTTCTGATGATCTTCTTAACGTGATCAGCAGTAGAATACCCTTTGTCAAGAACTTTTAGACCAGCAACAAGAATTTGAAATCTTGAAAACATAGTTTCTATTGATTCACTCTCTTCCATCTCGAATGCCTCATACTTCTGAATGAGTGCAAGGGCTTTGATTTCTTTGACTTGAATTTTGCCTTCATGCGTCATTCTCAGAGAGTCAAACATATTCTTTGTAGTGTCTCTGTTTGATATCTTCTCATACTCTGAATAAGAGATGGCGCTGAGAAGAATTGTTCTGGCCTTGTGATGATTTCTGAACTCATGCTTTTGTTGATCAGACATCGTTTTCCTGTCAATCTTCTGACCACTTCCATCCACTGGGTGCGTGTATCCATCAGTCACCATGTCCCACAGATCAGCATCATGGGCCAGAAAGAAACTCTCAATTCTGTCTTTCCAGTAGTCAAAGTTCTCTCCATCAAAGACTGGAGGTTTGCCACTGAATTTGTCTCTTTCTTCATTGTTGTCATTGCTGATGTTTTGATTTGGTCCTGCCATTGTGTTTTTCTGACGCTGGATCTTGTACTGACACGGTTAAGTGTTATAAGCTCAGAACCAGGCGCTCTGATGCCAATTGAAGATGTGAAAAACACAAGAAGGGGGGTTGAATTGTAAAACTTAAAACAAATGCTTAGACAACACAGTATTTTTATCCTGGTTTGTTTGATCTGAAAGTACTCCAGTCCACCCGTCAAGGTGATTTCGCCTCTCTCCAACGAGGTCTTAATCCACTATATTCAAAGGATTACAACAGCTACTTTAACAACTGTTAAAGCCTTCTTGAGTATAACCACAAACCGGTTTATCTCAAGGAAATCTTTTACAAGTAATTTGAACAATGATGTGTTAACGTTTTCTAATAAAACAATATATCAGAACTATGATAATTACACAATTTAAGCTTGGAATAAAACTAAATTTGCTAAAGCGTTTGAGTAAGCGTGGTTTTGAAAGCTTGGCAAATTATGTGAGTGCATGCGTGCGTCTTTTCTCAAGCAGACTTGTTTATATAGCCAATGCAGAGATACGTTGTCCATAAAACACTTTTATTGATAATAACGCACTTTCCTTTTTGAGAAGATCTTGTCTGAATAAAGCCGTTTAGCATTTAATTTTGTCTTGAATACTTAATAACGCTTCAGAGTCTTCATTGCTTATGATAACGCTTCAGAGTGTTCTTTGCTTTAACTTGTGATAACGCTTCAGAGTGCTGATGACTTGGAAAAGATCTTTGATCAGAGTCAGAGTGTATATGATTATGCGCAGATTCTGGTCATCAAGCTTCAGCGTATGATCTGGTAGCTTCAGCGTGTAGCACATGTTACTGATCTTCTGATGCTTCTGATGCTGATGCTGATTCCATCAGAACTTCTGTATTTACAAAACATAATTTTAAGAAGCATATTTGTCTTATATATAAATCTTACAATTTATTTATTCTTTGTATTTTGTTATCATCAAAACTCTAATTAAGGGTTGTAGAATCAAACTATGTTCTAACATCATTGTCGAAGCAAGCACATGGAAATGAGGTTCCACTATCTTCGAGAGCAGGTAACAGATGGGAAGATGAACTTGGAACACTACAGAACTGAGAATCAGATTGTAGACATCATGAAAAAGAGTGTGCAGGTCAAACTATTTCAAAGAATAAGTGTTATGATGAATGTAGATAGCTTAGACACAATGAATTAGGTGGTGTGTTGAAAGTAATTTCTTGTGTCGAAGCTGTTTGCTCGACAGAGACAAAGAAATGTCGAAAAGATTTGATTTGATTTAGAAGTGTGGAAACAGTTTGTTACACACATATTTGTTTTAGATTTAGATAAATTTGATTTAGATCTAAAATAGAATAAATTTTTTATTTAGTTCCAAAATAGGTATTTTGGACTTTATAGTTTTGAGTTTTTGGCTTAGGGAGCAAGCTAACCTAAAATTATAAATAGATAGAGTAATCCCCTATTTTTGTAATCAAGTCAATCATGTTGTATTCACATAATTTGTAGTTGCAAGTGAATAACAGAGTTTTCCACAGTTTATGGACAGAGAGAAACTCTGCAGAAAAGTCATTCTCTTCTTTCTTTCTTTTATTCTTTCATTGTTATTGTGTGATGATAACAATCTTATTCATTAAGATTGTGAGAAGTTCATCATAAATTTTGGTGGATTTCCAACATATACAACCAATTATTACATTGGATTACCTGGCTAGCTACATATACATAATGCAATTGAAGCCACATTGTCATGCAGAAAAAAAGAAAAAAGTCCCTATTATAAATTAAACCAAATAGGCTCTCATCAATTAGTGATTATTTGACACATATTTGAGGAATCTCAAACCTTAGGTAAATGAAAATTCAAATATTCATCCATCAATTGTTCTTGTTGCGGCTGCTTTGGCCTCTGCCAATCCTTGTATCTGTTGTTTGTCCTTTTGAAGCAGTATGTTGGTGCCGAAACTGACTGTAGCATAATGTGTGTATACATTTAATCAAAGTTTTTGTATGTTCATCATATGTTCGCACATTTTCAAACACCAACACAGTTATAGATATAGACATAGAAATCAGATAAGATAAGATATATATACGTTGACATCAATAATAATTAAAAAATTACATTATGTTGGTATAGACACCAACACATATTGAAAACCAAACATGTCAACTATTATAAGTATCGGTGAAACAAGTTTGCAGATTTATGTGAAAGATGGAAAAAATACACACCCATATTGAAACTCATTGACCTGTGCATCACGCAAATTGGTAATGATATTGTTGTTGGAGATGCATAAATCAGTAGAATTGTCACAAATATTGGAACTTAAACCTCTTTCCTGGTGTAACAGTTTAGAAATTAGTTAATTGCATACAAATTGATAAAAGGGTCATATAAAATAAAGGGACTCGAATCTTAAATAGAGCATTCCGTCAACTATGTTGATATATACCTTGGATTCTAATTGTTTGTTAACCTCCTCCACATTGTGCACCTGCCAATATATAAACAACAAGAAGAGTTGTGACACGAAAACGAGTTAAATCAACTCAGTTGATAGCTGTACAGAGACATCTGATTACAGAGGTGAAAGTTGAAATCCATATATAATTCTATAATTGTATACCTCTTGGCGTAATTCATTAACTCGAGCCATCAGTTTCTGCATCTGCAATTAAAAGGCAAGATAAATTCAATTTTCAATATGAGTTTATGAAGTTGAATGAGAATGTAGTAAAAAAAAAATTAAAATTTACTTGGTGCTTTCGAGCTTGTGCAAGCGTTCTCTCTAGTTGTTTTTCTATACTCTGCAAATCTTTTATGCTTAGTGCACTGATTTCTTCTCCCAAAAAATTCCTTTAAAACAAAAACATCAAAACATATAAACTAGTTTAAATTCCAGCTATAAACTTACGAAAAATTGTTTGATAGGAATTAATATATACCTTTGAGTCTGGGCAAGAGATTCATGCTTAACTCTTAACATCAAAAGCTCCTCGTATAAGCCCTGCAATGATCATCCATGAATCACGGATACTAGAAACACGACATCAACGCTAACTCATCGGTTTTGGACAAAGACACATATTTTTCTGAAGTGTCGGTGCTACAGAGATCATCATAATCAAGCTTGTTAAGATGAGAAAAAGAAGAGGAATTACCTGTGACTCATGTTCTTCCAAGTCACCATTCTCAGACATATTGTTGAAGCAACATTGACGATACTTCTCAATGATTTTGTTCAAGCTGATTAGAATATCAATAAATAATATGATGAAGAAAATCAATATCCATGGAAAAAAAATCTCAGAAGGAGTATTTAGTTTAAAAAAACAAAAAAGTGTGTGAATATAATAACTAGATAGATACAGAAGAAGATGACTAACTCAGTGGAACTGTATTGAAAAAGCTTGCCAAGGCCTGAGAAGATGATGAGAGCAACTTCAGCATCACAAAGCACAGAAAGTTCGAAGGCTTTCTTGAGCAAACCACTTCTTCTCTTTGAGAATGTAACTTGTCGATTGATCTTGTTCTGGATTCTCTCAAGAACAACCTTCCCTCTTCCCATCCTCTCTCTCTCACTCACTCACTTCAACTGCAGAAAACGACTGATATATAAATAACTAGTAATAAGTATCCTGATAGGGAAACATCGCATGTAGAAACAAAACAAATTTAATGTGAAGTAAAATGTACTTAGATAATAGTGTACAATGTTTTTATAGGAAATCCGAACAATATTATTGAGAATATACACTATATATCGTAAATAAGAAAAAAATTTGTCATTGGTTAATTAATTAAAAAAACTTATTTCATGAATTAATATATATATATATATATATATATATATATATATATATATATATATATATATATATATATATATATATATATATATATATATATATATATATATATATATATATATATATATATATATATATAGTATTCTGTATGAATCATATCTAGCCAATTATTTTGTATATAGCACGCGTCAAAAAATATAGGTGTGCATGTTCCTTATGCAAGGGCAGGGAGATTCATATGTCTTAGTAGGTTTATAACACGTTTTAGTGGTAAGGGCGTGCCCACGACGGTGAGAAACTTGTACGGTGATGTTTTGAGACTATTTAAGAGATCTGCTCACGTGAGGTGACAGGCTATGTTGATGATTAGTGATGCTTAGTAGCAAACATATAATCATCGGTTGCCGTGTGTTAAGACAATAATGAGCATTGTGTTATTTAAAGTGTTAAGAGTGTTTATTACTAGGGTTATGTCCCTCTCCTTAAGAGGAGGTGTGTTTATATAGGTCTCTAGGAGCTAGAATTTTCTCAAAAAAGGGACACCACTCAGTTAGTCAATAGTGGACAGTTGAATCTCTATTTTCAAATGAGTTGTGGGTCAATTAATAACTTTAACTTTATCTCTATCCCAAAAACATTTTATCACGCATTTCTCACGTAGGGGCGAGGGAAGACTTCAGGGCGAGATAATACCTTCCTTCGGGTGACCTTTCGTCGTCGCCTCTCCTATGATGGTGCAAGGGCATCGTCCTAGGCGAGACCTTTTGCAAATATAACACTATATATCCCTTAGGCACAAGGCCTTTGGTAGAAGACGAAGTGTCTTTCCACTCACAATTGATGGGAGTATTCTGAGAACTAGAGGCTTTCCCATTTGAGGTCTTTATCTAACCTGCTCAGGGGAATCTGAGTTCCTTAAGCAGAGGTGGGAATAGCCCGAATGACGAGACTACTAGTCCCTCAGGCGAGGCATTTTACCTATTTGGTCGGGACTTCTATCAATCCCTCAGGAAAGGCTTGTTATCAAGTCTCTCAGGTTGGATATCTGTCGCGCCTCTTAGACATGACCCTTGATTTTTGTCCCTCCTGAGGAGACACAGAGTCCCTCAGGCGGGGATTTAATTTAACCTAGAGAATTTAAGTCTTCTAGAAGAAATTGTGTATAGCCCAGTTGATGAGACTACCAACCCCACAGGCGAGGCATTTTACCTACTTGTATGGGACTCTATCAAACCCTCAGGCAAGGCTTGTAATCAAGTCTCTCAGGCTAGATATTTGTCGTGCTTCTTAGGTGTGACCCTTGAAATTTGTTCTTCCCAAGGAGACACTAAATCCCTCAAGTGAGAAGCCAGGTAGCTTACTTGTATTTCCTTGAGGGACAAGAAGAATCCTTAATATGAAGTCCAACATATTTGCATTGCCCAAAAAGACGGCAAGAATCTTCGCTATGAAGTCCAACATAGAAAATGTTGTCCTGAGGGGCGGAAAAGACCTTCACTATAAAGTCCAGCATAAGAAATGTTACCCTGATGGGCATTAATGATCTTCGCTATTAAGTTCAGTATAAGAAATATTTCCTCGAGGGTCGGAAGGAGTCTTCGCTATGAACTCCAGCATATAATATTTTTAGGAAAGAATATCCTTGTCGAGAATAAGTTATTTAATAATTATAGAGGTACCCAAACATGATGTTAATGGAGAATTGCAAATAATTTTAACTATTATAATATCTAAGATGAAGAGCACTCCATGTTCTGGGCAAAAGTGACCCCTCGAGTTCATGCAACTTGTATGCTCTGTCTGAGAGCTTCTGGTATATAAGGTATGGTCCTTCCCATTTTAGTTATCCCTATTATGCGGAGGGCCACTCATGTGTTATGCGCAGATGATATTATGGTCTTTTGTCAAGGGACCAAAGGATTTGTAAAGAGGGTGCTTAAAATTTTAAAAAGTATGGGGAAGCTTCGGGTCAAATAATAATAAAGACAAGAGTAAGTTTTACTCAAGTGCTATGACCACCTAAATGGTAGTTAGTACCTGTATCTGATTAGGTTTCAATTAGGACCAAATTCCTTTCGCTTACCTCAGTTGTCTAATATTCAAAGGGAAGTCAAAGAGATTCACTTCCAACAAATAATTCATAACATAAAAACCACACTAGCAACTTGGAAGGGGGTTCTACTATCTATAATGGGAAAATTTCAATTGATAAAATCAATCATACACGGTATGCTGGTTTATTATTTTCAAATTTACATATGGCCAATAAAGGTTATAGCTCAATTATGTACTTGGTTTAGAAATTTTATTTAGAGTGAGGACATATTGATTAGAAAGATTTGTACAATAGCATGGAAATTAATTTGCAAATCATATGAGGAAGAATTTGTAGGACTTAGATCCTCTACGAACACTACAACAAATAACACTTTTCATGACGAAGCTTTCACGTAATCTAGAAAGAAACTCAGGTTTTATTCTAAGGCGCGCTATATTTTATTTTTTAAAAATAACGTGTTCCCTCGGTTTTTGAAATAATTCTGGACATGCTTCGAATCTCAACTAATACACTTTATATTTTTATTTGTTTACAAGTGTAAAATAAATGATCTAACCATTCGGTTTCTTTGACAACCCGAAGGATAAATTAATCAGATTTTACTATAAAAACACTAGTTGGACATATTTTACCCTAATGTTATCTTATTTATAGTCGTCCCACCGTCGAATGCATCATTTTTTTTTATGGATTGCAATACTGAAAAAAATGTTCTTCTACCTTCAAGAAAATATTTTTTTTCCAGATTTTGCAATCCATCTCAAACAATGGTGTTTATGTTGTTGTTATTGAAGGTTTTGAATAACTATGATTTATTCCTAAAAGTCTTTACTGATGGATTGCAAGTGCAAGAAAAATGTTTTTAAATTTTTTGAATAAACATCTTATTAGAAGTTGGATGCATTCAAAGCATGCATATAACACATGAGTATAACACATGAGTATAACGATAGCATCAATATTCAATCTTGGATGTAAAGTTCTGACATTCAAGCATCAACACATTTATGATGGATTGCAAGTGCATGAAAACCATTGAAGAGATTTGCTATAAACAATTTATTTTAACATTATGTGTAGATAATGTAATATTAAAAAATTATAATAATAACTATCACCTCAGTTTTTAACCTTAACCAAAATGATAGTTAAAATAATAATAATAATAATAATAATAATAATAATAATAATAATAACGTTACCTCGATTTTATAAATAAACCGAGAGGTATAATAGTCAAATTTTACTATAAAAGAAATCGTTAGATTTTACCATAATTTGTGCTAATATGAAGCCGCCACAAACTCGCATTATTATTTAGGATAGATCGCAAGACAAAAAAAATCTTCAATATTCTTCTATCTAGAACAAAATATTTTTTCTGCCCTTGAATCTATCTCTCAACATGTTGTTGGATTTTTTTTTGAGAAATGTTGTTGTATCTTTGCTCATTTGATAGATTACAAGTACAGAAAATCATTATTTCTTCAAGTTACACAAAGAAGGGAGCTCAACCTTTGAAAGATTAAACAGAGATGGGAGCTTAAATTTTCAGAAGATGGATATCAGCGAAAAATAAAAATTCTTATGGGGAAACATATCTCTAGCATCTTGTATGAGATAAGGATATATTGTATTTTTAATATTCTGGGTAAACAATCTTGATATTCTACGAAGATTTATTGCATATAATATATTTTAATATTCTGGGTAAATAATATAATCATTTTTGTAAAAACAAAAATTAATCTAATCCCTCGGTTTTATTCCAAAACCAAGAGGATAGTTAAGTGTTATTTTTCACTATTTTCAACGGCCTTAAACAAATTTTTGCCATCCATTTTAAGGTTATCAACGCTCAAGAATCTGTCATTATTGATCCGCGTGAGATCTAAGGGACATCCATTATACAAGTTCTTTCACGATATTGGAAATCTAACCTAAATTAAACATATGAAGCGCTTGAAACTTAAGGACGCTTGGAAAAGTTCTATGCGATGTATTGCAAGAGCAGAAAATCACGTGGGTTCAAGATTTGTTTTATTAAATTTTTATTTGTACCGAAAATATTTTCTATTATTGATATTAATCATGTTACCCTTTTTTTTCACCAGAAACAAATACATGCAAGATCCGTACAAAATATTCTTGCACCCAACATTTGATCTTCATCTAGATTCAATAATTCGAAGATCCAAAGTCTAAATCTTGAGAGAATTTGATTTTTATTTAGATCTCTAGGGAATTTGATTTTTAGTTTAATTTTAATATTCTGGGTAAACAATGTAACAATTGTTTTAAAATATCATACCTCTCGATTATTTTGATATATCGAGATAAAATATATGCTAGTTTTGAAAATAATAAAATTTGCTGTTGCTGGGGTTCGAACCCATGTGTTAATAAAATTATACCTCGGTGTTTTAAACACTGAGGTGATCATTCTTTACTTTTTATGACGACATTGGTTACCTCGCTTCTTTACCAATGTAAAACACATTTCGCGTCTGAGAGGTTAAAAGCGTTATTTATAGTAGTGGAAGCTCGATAAAGCCTTAATTCTTCATTCGAGCTTGAAAAATGTCAGCATACCAAGAGGATTGGGCCAAATTTTGCAAATCCATGTATATCCGTAATAATCAACCAAGAACCTACCACATAAAGTCTTTGATTTTGTAAGGTATAAAGTTGGGTGCTACAAAAGAATAATAGATGACATCCGATGGATAATTTACCAAAGGGTGAATATTAATTATTGAAATGATAATTGGTTAGAGCACACATTAAATAAGCTTTTGAACATACCATTTAAAGTAAGAAAACTAATTTATAGTTCACTACGTGGCCTGATGGAGGAAGATAATTGAGTTATCCCTAATTAAGTTCATTTCAAATCAATTTTCAGAGATTGTCTATCAAATTCAACTTATACAACTTCAAAAGAGTCACATAGAGGACAAGTTATCGTGGATTCACTCGAGTAATGGTTAATTAAAAATGATAGTTACTTATAATTAACAAAGAAAAATGCTTATAATTACCAACTACAGTGCATTAAGTGGCATACTGTCCCTCACAAAAATTAGCTCTTCGCTTTCAAAAGGTTGGATAGCAAACCTCAAGCAAGATTACTATGATCATTTGGAGAAATCCAAAGGTAATGTGGATGAAAGTAAACACGAATGAGTCTCATCGTAATTTGAGAGCAGCAGGGGAACCGATAGCGCGAGACCATTAAGGTGGATATATAGGGGGCTTCTTAGTGAATCTGAGGTAAATATGTTGAGAGCTCAACTTATATCTATTATGTTAGCCATTGAGAATGTTGAATAGAAAAGTTGACAAAATGTGTGGATATAAAGTGATTATTAAACTGTCATTGAGAAGGATGAGTTAATTTGATTTATGCAGTATATACATAGAAGGAAACAATTGTTTGGGTAAGCTTGCAAACCACACGTGTATTATAATGGACTTCTTATGGTAGGACAATCTTGATTTTCTTAGAGCATCTTTATGATTAATTTTACCCTTTTAAATTGGACCATAATGTTTTTGTTTTTATTTTTGGATTCTTTTTTATTTTTCCCGAGATTGATAAGTCAGTAACGTTAATGTTTAAGTCATTATTTGAATATATTAACAAATTTGGCTGAGTCTAACTCATTCCTATACAATTGACTTATAGGGTGAATATTAACTTCATTTATAAGCACATGTTTATGTCATATATTGTATGATGTGTAACTTTTAATACACCTCGTCACCCTTAAAACAGGACATGTGAAACATAAAAATAAATGATGGATGATTCGATAGCAGTAACCGATTTTAAATGAAACTCTAGTATGATGTTAAGAAATGTAATTAGATATAATTCATTCATAAAATAAAATTTATATAATAAAAATTTCTCTGACTTATAAACACATATTCAGACCATATTTTATTTAATATGAAATAAATTGAGATTATCTGTCAATATAAATCAAACAAATGTCAATAATAAATCTTTAAAAATTAAACAATATCACATTATTTGTTTGAAAATTAGTTATTTAAATTGATAGATAACAACAATACAAGTGGGTGATTTTAAATTTAAAAAGATTCAAAATTGATGGTCATACAGACACTTTTAAAAAAATAACATTTATAATATAGTCTTATTCAAATGTTTGTGCTTTGTAACATAAAAATATCTCTATCAGCCGACAGAGACTGATACATGGTACTTACCATATCCTTGCTAGTAGGCTAGTAGGAGACGAAGATGATACGAGTCTAATTAGAATAGTGTTGAAAGAATATAGAACATGTTACTGTGGATGCCGTTAGTCTATGTTTGTGGATCCCATCACTCACGGACACAATGTCAAACTCAATCAACTCAACTTTCTCCTCTTTTTTTGGATATTTATCATATTTACCTCTCTAGTCGGTTCGACATGTTTCACAACCTTATTGGCTATTTTATTTCCTAACTTAGCCAACTATTCAAGTATCGCATGTAAAAGTTTTTCATCCATTAGGGTCTCGACACGTTTCGATGCTAAAAGATATTACATAGATGGTGGTACTGTTTTTATTTGAGGTAAATATCGCCATGTTCCATTTAGCTTCATCCCATGGGTCATGGATAGTGACAGCACATAATTATGTATACTCTACTATCTTTTTTCAATTAGGATATTTTTTTAAACACTTTATATTCTTAAATTTTGTTGGATACTTATTTAAATCCTTGTGTTGTTTTTGATTTTTTTTTAACTTAAAAGGAGAGATAAATCAATCTAAAAAAATTATAAAAGATATAAGTAGGGTTGAAAATGAGTCGAGTCCACTCGAACTTATCTCAGCTCAATTTAATTGGATAAGAATTGATTTATTTAAAATAAAAATGATATAATTGAAATTTAAATTCGTCTAAAAAATCTACTACTTTCAAAACTTCATGGAAGAGTTTTTAATTTTTTTAAACACTTTAAATAAATATATAATTAGTCAGCAAGTCACTTAATTTAATTTAATGTGAGTCTCTTATTTAAAAAATGTTACATGTTAGTCCTTAAAAAATATTTATGTTAGTCGATTTAGTTCTTTCTGTCAAATTTATCTAAAAAACATTAAGTTATACCGATTTGGCATGACAACAAGGCCATTGGTACAAAACTGAGTCATCATATGTATTAAAAAATGGATACGTTATGCAGTGTTTTGTTTTTAGAGGTTAAAAACTCCCACAAATGTTAATAATGTGTTAAAAAAATAAAACTCTTCATAATCAGTTGATTTTGTGATAAAAGAAAGTGAAATAAGATCGCAGAGTCACCATGAAAGTAATTAGAACAAAAATTGGATTTTCAGAGGAAGTGAACAAAAGATATTTGCAGTGCATCATTCAATTTAAGTAGACTAATGTGTAATTTATCCAATCAACTTTATAGAAGTGTACCACGTCCATAGGACTCGAGAATTTCTTAATGCACCATATATGGTGCAAAAGAATCCTATGCAAAATCGAAAATGTCCATCTGATTCCGAAAATATATTTTCAGACGCACCTTTTACATCACACACAAAAGATCAAAAATGGATTCATCCTACATGCAAACTTTATTTTATTCTAGAGTATTTTCCGAGAAATTTGGTAAACAAGCGCTAGTCTTCCAAGAAAAAGGTTACTTGCATGATCGACTAGATTAATTCTAAGACATGTTGTGCCAAAATTTTCTTAAGTTTTTTGTATGGTTTTTTGTGCAAAAGATTATGACATCAATTGAAACAAAATCCTTAAAATAGAATGAAATATTAAATGAAAGTGCAGGAACGGTAGAGGCTTTTGACAAAAAGTAAAGTATTGAAAAAAATTTAATGTAAAAGACTTTGAATTGATTAAAAGTGGTGTTTGAATACATACATTGCATTTTGTTACTCTTTTCTCACTTCGCTTAGAAACTTTGAGTGTATTGAATTTTCTGTAGTAATGCCAACGCATGTAATCTATCACTAGAATCCCTATTTTATAATCAAATCTAAATAACCGTAACGAACAGTCTTCTCTTCAGAAAGTGACACGTTCACGCTTGCATGTATTTCGCCTTCAGCTTGCTTCCACGCGTCCCTCGATATAGATAAGTCCAAAAAATATTTATTTAGCCATGTTGTAAAACTAACCCACACGGTCGAAATGGTCTTTCATACGAGTTTGAAAAAAGCACTAAGTCCTAAAAGCGCCACAGTGAGCCCAGGACTTTCGACAAAATCATCTTGTCCAGAAGATGTCGAAATCTTCCTACAATACCACTGTCAAAATATACACTTGAAATCCTCCAAATTTCACTAAGTGTTTTTCTTTACTCCCGACATGCTGATATTTGCGACAAATAAAAAATACCAGCTAACAAATTGTCCCCCTAAAAAATGTTACTTTCGACCATCGAAAGAAAGGGACATTTTTTGAAGCTTTTGACGAAGTGACTCGTACTGCAGTAACATCATGGTCATCATGAACACCTCTTCCAAACGTCTTTTCGAGACATGCAACATCCAAAAAAGCAATCATGGCTCCTATTTTCAA
Organism: Vicia faba; assembly: GCA_948472305.1. Classification (NCBI taxonomy): domain Eukaryota; kingdom Viridiplantae; phylum Streptophyta; class Magnoliopsida; order Fabales; family Fabaceae; genus Vicia; species Vicia faba. The sequence continues at coordinate 973,404,697 of OX451738.1, forward strand.
CGAAAACATGGGCCATGGAAATCAAACTGTTTGACTAACCCCTTAATCGTGACACATATGTCCCATGATCAAAAACCAACTGTCAACAAAGGAGAAATTGAAAAATTTTCACTTATCTATAAATTCTTCATCTTTCTCATTTTTCCTCTTTTCTTCTTCCTTCAACTTTTCATCTCCTTCAAAAGTTTTGCTTCTTCTTTCCCAGAAAAACATACTTTAGCTCTCACTTTTACCACCACATTATCATGGTTGTCTCAAAATCCAAGGGTTCCTCAAGTTCCAAGGATGCTCTTCCACCAGCTAACCAGATTTTAGGTCCTTTACTCTATGGAAATCAAGAATACATACCTGAACCTCCTTTTCACGAAGAGAAGTCTCGCATTTATCAATCCCAAGTATTTATTCCCTTCGCAATCTTTGGTGAAACTCATGCCCTTATGGTCCACTTCCTGAACCTAAGGTATATATTGAGTAGATGAAAGTTTTTTTCCTGCTTAGCATCGTACTAAGTCAATTCTCAGCTTGAAAAAGCTACCGGCTAGCGCTGAGAATCTCAGTGCCAAATCAAAGGTTCAAACCAAACCTTCTAAGGCTAAAACAGTCGATGAGACGATGAAGCTTAAGGAAAAAATTGTAAGTAACACAGCGAGATCAAAAGATGTATATGTTGTTGAAGTAGAAAACTTAATTAATTTAGATTATATGAGCAACACTCTTCGAGTGTTTTGCACTTGCCCCCTTGTTTAAAGACCCTGAAAACCTGGCTGGAGAAAGTTGAAAAGAAAAAGGCCAAGACCTTGAAGAAAATGGGGATCTATGACTTGATCCAGTTGTCGAAGGTAGGTCCTGAATATTGTTAAAATATGCTAGTCGCTTCACTATACTTCTGGGAAAGCACGACGAACACCTCCCACCTCCCATGTGGGATGATTACACCAACCTTATTTGATGTAGCAGCCATCACTAGTCTTCAACCAAACGAAGAAACTTTTGATCCTAATGATAGAAACGAATAAACTTTCAACTTCAATATTTAACGATCCAGCTTTGGTCCTTACATAGTGATCATCACAAGAAAGACACTGATAAGGTATCTGATGTCGAGCATATATCCTTTTTGGAACTCTGGTTGTCGTGATGCATATTCTGCTCTAAATCTCTAAAAGATGTGAAGATATTTCTTACCATGGCAAACCAACTACATGAAGGACAAGACATTTGTTTGAGCCAACTCATACTAGGTGTTTTGTACGGAACCTTGGGTTGCACTTTCGACTCTTTGAAGACCATCAAACAAAGCACTAACTTTTTGTTAGCCAGAATCTACAGGCTACTTCAGCTCTGGTTGAATGTGAAGTTTGAACCTTCCCTTTAAGTTGAAAACCCCAATGATGATGATGATGACATCAAGAACAAGAGAGTTAAAGGGTTTCAATTGGTTCTGTTGACTCCCACTGATAAAGGGACTATGCAAGAATATTTCACAAAATATGTGATGATGTTCGCCAAGCGCCATAACTTTACTCCATCTATGTCTCCCTTTGTTAACCGAATCCATGGCCCTGAATGGTTTACCCGAGAGTTTCCACCCTTCAATGTTAATCAAGCCACATAATCTTTGGCGATATGGGAGTCCTTTCTTATCCCAAAACTAATCTCGACACGGTCAATGATCTCCAAGGATCATGTAAAAATATTAACTTATCAACACAACCTTATCACTCGATAATTTGGTCTCGATCAACTCTTGCCAAAATATTTTTCAGTCGAAAAGGTGAACTCTTCCTTTGTACTATCAACTTATTTAAGAGTGTATACACTGACCGTTTGGATCACCATTCTACTGATACTGCCAAGCTTACTCTAGTATCTGTTTTACCCTCCTTTTACTACACTCAAGAGTTTAATGTTTGGTGGAGAAAATATTATGCTTATGCTTTTTTCGAAATCCCCACCGTGTCGTAACATCTAACAAATACTTTTTCTTCCATACAGGATAAATTCAAGAAAGGTAAAAGTAGGCACATAAGGGAGATCTAAGCCTTCTAACGTTACTTCGAAACTGTGTATAGGCCAAATGATATTAGTCGAACCATCCTTTATGTCGTTGTTACTTTAAAAGAAAATTTTCTAAAGAAACTCTCTAATTTAAAAATCCCTTCGTATGTTAAAGATGAAGTCAGGTATGAGTTTGATTTCAATTTCCATCCACCTAAGTTACCACCATTGCAAAGCTCTGACATGGCTTTGGAATTACAAATTTCATTTCCATGGTGTTTTTTTTGTGGATCGCATCTAAAGGTGTTACAAAATAAATCTTTAACATCGGTACAAAGATTGGTTCCGAGTAAGCGTGACTTACACAGCTTCCAAGGCAACATTTATGTCGACATAGAACCTGCCAGAATACTTTCCCAAATACATGATGGTGAGGAACATAAAGTATATCTTCAACCCATCTTGATTTACAGTTTTACATACATCTCTAATATTGATGCTTTACTTGATTCTTCATTTTTATAGTCACCAAATGGAAGAAACAAATTAAGAAGGCTACCGACGATGCCATTTCTACTGGTCAAAAGAAAACCTAGAGAAAAAGACCAAGTTGTAGGGAAAGACACAAAGGTTCATGTTGTACCCCAAAATTTTCCCTCCCATATTTCTCAATACATGTCAAGTGAGGTCCTCAAATTGCTCAAGGAAGTCCAAGGGTTGACCAGACAAACTCTCTCCTAGGACAGTCTACCTCAAATTAGGGTTTCATTTTGCATCAAGATGCTTGAGTCCAAAGGATCCCAAATGCTCACCATTGTCCTAATATGTTCTCAAGATCATCCATGTCAAGTTTCAAGCCTTGCAGAAGAAGTTTGCTCAGTCAATTGCTCAAATGCCTGAAAATCAATTGTGTTAGGTCAAAAGTCAATTGTGGCCCACATATAGTCAAACTTCAAGAATTTTGGTCAACATCCTCATTTTGAAGTATCATTCATCATTTGATCAAGGGTTGATCATGATTCATCAAGGATTCCTCACAATTCATCAAAACCCAAAAGTTGCTAAATTAGGGTTTTGCAGGAAAAGTCAACTCAACTTTGACCAAGCATAACTTTCTCATACTTTATAAAAAATGACCCATCCAAATATCATCTTGAAGAGGATACAATTCCATACAATTAATCTTTAGCTCCCAAGTTCAAAATGTGCACTCACAAAAAGATAGGAATTTTGACATTATAGGTCATTTTGAAAAGTCAACAAAAACACCTTTTGGGTCAAAGCTTCATACATGAACATGGAAGACTCAGTTGAGATGAGACCAAAAGGGTTGATTATAGGAAATCATAAGATTTCTAAAAAGTCCAAGAACACCTCTCTAGGGTAAAAATTGAGAGAGTTATGCATTGGCCAAGTTGACCTTTTTTGCAAAATTGCCAAAGTCAAATATGCTCAAATTTGCATCTTTTGCTAAATGGGTCCAACTTTTTATGCTTGCATCTCATTCCTAACATAGTCCACGACCTATGGGACCCTCCATTCTTGATTTATTCATTTATTTAATTTATTTTGATTTTTATTCATTTAAAATTCAAATAAAATCAAATAAATCCTAATAAATCACATATTGTATTTTAGGGATGATTTTTGCATTGAAAAAAGATCTTATATGCTGTCAATTGAAGATCAACTCGTCCAAAGTCAAATTGGTTGGAAAAAGATTGGATTTGAGCAAAATTGGAAAGGAATCATATGCTATGAAAGATCAAATCAAATCTCCATGATGAGAAAGATTGAGGTCATTTTTGTTGACCTAATAGTTTGTAGTACATATACAGAAGGAGACCAAGGCATAAGGAGGTTGGAAGCAGTCGTGCAAAGGTGAAAAAAAACTCAAAAAATTTCAAGAAAAGTGGCGATCCAATTTTCATATTAGAGGCCAATTCGTACCATTATCACGACACCAACAGGTTCTTGGACATCTCCAGAAGGAATTCCAACCATTTGCAAGCTCTCTCACGCTTGGAACTGTAAGATATAGGTATCACGACTTGCTTCTAAATTCAAATTCGATTTTATTAATTTACTCATCCTATGCATATTTTGATTGTATATTTGTGTTTGTCATTAAGTTTGCAAACGATTGGTACCATTTAATTGCATTTCTAACACCTGTACAGGATGTTGCCATAGCTAGGGTTGTGTGTTCTTGATTAGGGCTTTGCAGGATAGGCAAAATTAGGCGTTGATTCTGGTACCATGAGACTCGTGAGAATAAGACGAGTTGGTTGGTACCAGCCATGGCCATTTATATTGCTTGTGGAGAGTTTTTGAAATACACAGGGATATACCTACAGTAAGTGTCTGTAGGTAAAAGTTGTCTACCTAAAACGAAGGTTTGGGAGGAAGACGATGATGCGTGTCATCCCCTGGTTGGGTGATTTGAATTTGGCGCGTTTTAACTTTCAGCGTTTTGTTTTTATTATAATATAATTGATTTCCATTATATATTCAAACAAAACAATTGGCTCAGTTGGTAAGCGTGCAGGGGAAAAAATGCCAAGGACCTGGGTTCGATTCCCAGGTCCCAACCTTTATTCATGTTATTTTTCAACAGGCAATCAAACGCATAGCAAATCAAGAAGTTCACCATATGCCATCAGGATCTGGCCATCCAACTCATCAGCGCTCCAGATCAATATACCACCATTGGAGGACCACCATACGCCTCAAGTCAACATGCACACTGGATCAGGCAAAGTCAAACAGGCCTGGGTCTTTTGGGCTCAAAATCTCAACAGCACCCCCCATAATTGCTAATACAAGCCCATATTTCTTTCTTTTTTCTTTTAGTTTTTTTTTAATCTTTCAATATTTATTTTATTCAGTTTAATTTACAAATTAATTTATTTTTCACAAAATACCATAAAATCAATAATTCACAAAATTAGGATTAGTTTTTTTTTATTTATCAAAATTAATTTAAATTAGTTTAATTTAGGAAATTATAATTTGTTTTCAAAAATAAAATCAAATAGAAATTAGGTTTAACTTTTCCTTTAATTTTATTTTTTCCATTTTTCTCAAATAAATATAAATACCAAAAAATAGGCTTTTAGACAAATTAATTCATTTTTCTTAATTTAAAATTAATTAGAACTTAGGATTTCCTTTTAATGTAACTATTTCATTATTTTCTTAAAACAAGACAAAAAACATCTTTTTTAATCAATCGTCAATGGGCTTAGTCAGGGGTCAAAACCCTAATCACTTCGCATTTAATTCGCCGCACGCTTGTTATTTATTTTGCCAATATTTTTGTAACTGCCCACTGGTTTGTAATAGTTAATTTAGGGTTTTTTATTTACTGTTTAAATCCCCGATTGTTTTTTTTTGTTATGTAATTAATCCCCCTCCCAGAAACCTTGTAATAGCTAGGTTTATTTTCTCGCATTTTTAATTCTCGCAAATATTTAACTGCCTAGATGTATGCTAATAGGATTGTATGGCAAGAATGCATGACAAAGTAAAATGGTTAGAAAATCCTAATGTGCAAAGATAAATAACTGAAACAAATCACTCGCACATATCACTCTTAGGGTATACTCACACTTCGGTTGCCTTCAGTAAACGATCATTAAGTATAGGGTGTCTTAGTGGTTTCCCTCTTGTCTAAAAGATCAAATGTCCTGTACGAATGTTGCCTCGGAAATGTTGCTTCGGAAATGTTGCCTCGAATATGATCTTAAGACTCTAGGGTTATTACTAATATGTCCTAAAATTTCTCTGGTGATCGTACGTCCCTTTCGATTTGACCCTTACAGTTCCAACAACGATGCTACCTATTTCACAATAGTAGGATATCACTGTCTAAAGGAAACAAGAATAGAAACGATCTGTTTTCGAGTAGGTAGATGCTAGTAGGTACTTGCTCAAATCAAACTTTTCACACTTACACATTTCAAAACAATTTTCAAAAAAAATTCGTCACACCTTTGAGGACTGATACAAGGGTTATTACGAAGTCAAACTGTTTCAAAAACAAAGCACATACACAAGCAATTTTAAAAGATGAGCAAGTACCTAAGAGCCCATGGAAAACCATGGATAGAAAGGGTGCTAACACCTTCCCTTTCTATAATCTACCCCCCGTACTCAGAAACATCTCAAAAAAGGATTTTTTTTGTACTTTTTTCCTTTCCGATTGGATAAAATAAAAGTCGATGGCGACTCTTGCTTACCGCGACATTTTGCAAACGCAAAACACAAACCAGTATTTAACAGTCGGTTCTGCCACTGTATCACAGAAATGGCGACTCTGCTAAGGAGTAATAAGTGGGGTATACCTTAGGATCTAGTTCATCATAATTGCTTCTCTTGATTTCTTTGAATGCTTTACTTTTAAGGGTTTTGTTTGGGAGTTACTATAGATCCTAACCCGGATTTGGGGATACCTTTTAGGTAAGTAGCAATAGACTGTGAGGGAACTGTACAGCGTAGACCGATACAGTTGAAGTAGTAGTTACGTTGATGTGGCACATTGGTTGGTACTGGTATCCCTTGTGGAGAAACGAGGAGAATACGGGGACGCTGCGTGGTGTCGTTAAGCATCAACTGACCTTAGAACCTCTAATCGACCAACTTGGCCATTAGAAAGTAGTGAGATAGCTGGCCTCGGTGTAAAGCTGAGAACTGGTTGATACTCGATGCTACACTCATTGAGACCATACTCTCGAGATAGTTCCAGCCGCAAGAAAAGATTACGTAAGCTAAAACCATGACCGATGGAGGATGGTCAGTGATATTGAGATCCTCTAGAACCCGGTTACTTTTTTCTAGGATAGGTTGAAACCAACTTAACTTCAAGAGGGTATTACCTTTAACCTCATGCAAACCTTAAACTTAAGGGCTTTGTGTGATTTGACTGTGTTTGCAATATCTGTGTTTGCTATACCTGTGGTTTATCATGACATCATGCATCATAACATGGCATTCATGCTTCTTTATACTAACCATTTCAAAGACCAATGGAATTTATCTTTGTTCTGTTTTATAGATTATGGCTTCCGTGCGCAGAAATACCATCCGAGTCAACTTTGTGCAAATACCTGCCCAACTTAGGGAGCTAACCTCAAGAGTTTTTGAGACTTCTATGTTCATTAAGAGACACGGTCAACTCCTTAGCCTGGTTACTTCAAATCTTGATGAGCAGATGATGAGCGTGCTATTTCAGTTCTTCGATCCCGTGCATCATTGCTTCACCTTTCCAGATTACCAGCTGGTTCCCACCTTGGAAGAGTTCTCTCACCTATTGGGCATATCCATCCTTGAACAAGTACCCTTCACATGTATGGAAGAAGTTACTAGACCAGAAGACATTGCCTCAACTCTGCATTTGAAACGGGCTGATGTAGTATCCAATTGGGAAACTTGAAGCGGGGTCGAAGGTTTTCTAGCCAAATTTCTGATAGACCAGGCTCAGCTATTCTGGGATAATTTTGATTTTCAGACTTTTGAAGATATCTTGGCTCTCCTTATCTATGGTTTGGTTCTCTTCCCGAATCCAGATTCCTTTGTAGATGTGAATGCTGTCAAGATTTTCCTTTCTCGCAATCTTGTGCCTACCCTGCTGGGTGATATCTTGCATGCCCTCCATACTCGTACCGTGAGGAGAAGAGGGAATCTTATGTGTTGCATGCCATTGCTGTCAAGGTGGTTTATTTCTCACTCCCTAAGTCTGTGCTGAAGAACGAAGAAGGTTTGGGTTGGTCTTACATAATAATGTCACTTGCTCATACAGATATTCTTTGGTGTTCCTGGGCTATGGAAGACACTACTGTTATTGATCGTTGTGGGGGATACCTTAATGTCCCGTTGCTTGGAATCAGAGGGGGTATAACTTACAATCATTGTCTAGCTTTGCGACAATTTGGTCGTGCTCGGAGAGATGGTCCCCATGAGTTACTTCTTGAGGACATTGTATTTGACTATAAGGAGGATGTTAAGGAGCATCGCCGAAGGTTTATACGAGCTTGGGGCATGGTGAACAGAGCTGACCCCCAAGAGTTGGGACCAAAGACTTCCCTTCCTATGCAGCCTTACCTCCAATGGGTCTGAGCTCGTGCCCAGAAGCTTGGGATGCCCTATGAGGCCGTGTTACCAGTGATTGTGGAGCCCACTAATGAAGAAGGAATTCCTTACACGATTCTCTATCCTTACATGCCCACCGATCCTGGGGAGTTGCAGAGGTCTTGGATTCAGTTGAGGAATGACCGGGATACTTACCGGGAACAGTACCATGAGCAAGAAAGGAAGATTTTGAAGCTCACCAGGCAGCTCAAAGAAGAAAGAGTGATCAATGACTATATCGGCACAAAGAGGAAGCGACCATGGGACTTTTGACCTTGCTTTTTATAGTTTTAGGTTTTGTTTCATTTATTTCTTTGTAACACCTTAAAGGCATTGTTGAACATTTCAAAGTTAAGCTAATAAAGTTTTGTTCATTTTTGGTTTACAAATTTAAATCTCCCAAAGTCTTTGAAATCATTACATGCGCATCCCATTATCATGCACATCATCACAGGTACCCTTACAGGTTTCTCATCTTCTTCGCTGTTTATTTCAGCAGATATGTCTTCCGATCAAGCCATCAAAGATCTTCAGGCACAAAACACCCAATTCCAACAAATGTTCATAAGTCTGGCTAAAGGGCAAGAGGATATAAAGACCCTTATTCTAAAAGAGAAGAAAAAGAAGAAGAAGGTCGACATTCTGAACATGGGTAGAAGATTCAGAGAAAGGTTGAGGCCACCAGCTGATCTGACCTTCTCATCCAAAGAAGGGGAGAACCAAGAAAGGGAGAAGGACCCTAGTCCTGCAGTTTCTGGAAACGATATTGATTACGATGATGAGAAATATCCTCCTGTTGAGGATAGGTACAAGTAGCTAGAAGACCGTCTGAGTGCTATGGAGATTCATAGAATACCTAGTTTGGATTTTGGAGAATTGGGACTGGTATCGGGAGTGGTGATCCCTCATAAGTTCAAAGCTCCGGTTTTTGCCAAGTACGATGGAGTATCCTGTCCAAAACTCCATCTCCGCTCGTATGTCAGGAAAATCCAACCTCACACTGCTGATAGAAATTTGTGGGTGCGTTTCTTTCAAGATAGTCTGTCAGGGACTCAGCTTGAATGGTTCTATCAGTTGGAAGGAGCCAGTGTCTGAAACTGGGAAGATCTTGCTGTTGCCTTCTGTTGTACCCCAAAATTTTCCCTCTCATGTTTTCAAAGGTCTTCCCTTACATGGTTGGTCACAAACACTTACCTAACGAAAATAAAGTTTTTTTTGAAGATGAACAAAATGTCTTTCGATTGGCATCTGGGAAAAGTCTTCGATTGGGTATCCAAAATCCTTCGATACAGGCTTGACTCACCAGTCTTCGATTGGGCATTTGGCACTCTTCGATCAGGCTTTGATTAGTAAGCTTCGATTAGGTGTTTGGAACCCTTCGATCAAGCTTTGGTCTGCAAGTCTTCGATTGAGCGCTGGACCCCCTTCGATCAAGTCAATTTCATAATGCTTCGACTATGCATTAACTACTTCAGGCTTACCTTTGACTCAAGAGGCAAGAATCTCCTACAAGTTTGTTTCGATTCATAAAGGAAAAGGCCTCTCAACTTGCCAGCATACCAGTCAAGAGGCTCATTCGAAGAACATGTAAATGACTCATTCGAAGAACATGTAAAGGTCCATTTGAAGAAGCATTCAAAGGGTCAATTCGAAGAACATTCAAAAGGTCCATTTGAAGAAGCATTCAGAAGGCCCATTCGAAGGGCACATAAGAAGTCCATTCGAAGGAGGAAACTCAAGACCAATCGAAGAGCATGGCCTGGAGGCATTCGAAAATCAAAGGTGTCCAGGTTCATTCAAGATTCCAAAGAGACATGAATATTTCAAAAACGGAAATCTTTTAATATGTCTGATTCTTGTCTCATGGCTTTAAAGGCCTGTTTAATTGGTTGTCTCTTGCCGTTACTAGACCATCATACTCCTATAAATACAAGGGCTAGCATACAGTTCCAGGAAAAATGAAAAAAGAAAAAAAGGAAAAAAAGGAGGATTTGGAGATAGGCTGCCCACAAACCCATCAAAGGTTATCAACATTTTCATCCAAGCCAAAGCAGCCATTCAGCAAACATCTCCACACCCAGAGCCACAGATCATACATCTTTAATTGGAAATATCATCTCAGAATCTTGTTCAGAGCTTCGAAGCTTAGCAGCTTAGCTTCGAACTGGATCCAGGGTTCCTAGATTGAAGGATGACATATCCAGATCGAACACCTCCAAAGTGCATCCCCTCATACACCTTCGATCAAGCCTCTTCACTGGATCGAAAGACAGCCCACACCTCTTTCGATCCAGGCCTCTAGAATTATACCTTTCTTGATTTACTACTTGTTCCTTCGATTTCATCTTTGTTTTGACTATTTTATTTCTTTTTTTTAATCAACATAAAATCAATTAAAAAAAAACCACAAAAACATTAGGCTAGTTTTTCTATTAAATTAACCTTGTTAATTAATCATTTAATTATCTTAACATTTTCTCAAAGCTAAAATTAAGAAGATCTAGATCATTTTCCCAAAATAAAATAAAACAACAAAAAGATTTTATTCTTAGGATTTTTAGAGGTTATTTTCAGATTCGCGCGCGTTTATTTTATTGTAACTGCCTACTGGTTTGTAATAGCTTAACTAAGACTTTTACACTTTACTGCTTTATTCCCCCAATTTTGGACATGTAAGTAATCCCCCTCCCCGAAGCCTTGTAATAGCGTAGGATTTACAATTCCCCCACTTTAAATTCCTATACATATATTAACTGTTTAGATGTATGCTAACTAGGATTGCATGATAAGATCTGAAAACGAACGGTAGAACACCTAAATATACAAAGATAAGGTAACTGAAAAACAATACACTCGCACATGTCACTCTTAGGGTACACCTCACTTGGTTGCCTCGAACGTGGTCATTGAGTATAGGATGTTTTAGAGGTCGCCCTCTTGTCCAAAGATCATAAGTTGCCTCGAAACGGTTGCCTCGGATAAAATGATCTAAGACATTAGGGTTACCGCTAAGGCATCCTAACATTGTTTTAGTGACCACACGTCCCTTAAATTGAATTGACCCGAAAACTCCAATGGCGGTGCTACCTACTCCTCAATAGTGGGATAGCATTGTCTAAAGGACATTTGCACAGTTTAATTCCTTTTTGAGTAGGTAGATGTTCTTAAGTACTTGCTCCTTTTAAAACAAAACAAAACTTTTCACACTTACACTCTCTTCAAAACAAAAACTCTTTTCAAACCCACAAACACAAAGAAAAGCAAATTTTTGAAAACTTAGTGAGCAAGTACCTAAGAGCCCGTGGATAACCACAGATAGAAAGGGTGTTAACACCTTCCCTTTCTATAATCTACCTCCCGAACCCGAGAAACATCTCGAAAAGGAATTTTTCTGTGCTTTTGTCGTTTCCTTGTTGGATAAAATAAAAGATGGTGGCGACTCTTGCTTACCGCGACATTTTGCAAAAACAAACGCAAACACGAACCAGCATTCCAAAACAGTCAGTTCTCATTCCCACCGATCACCAGAATTGGCGACTCTGCTGGGGACTATTATAAGTGAGGTGTACCTTAGGATTAGATCACTTGTGTTTTCAATTGTATGCTTTGTATGCTTTAATTTTGTGGGCTTGTATCGGAGTTTTATAGATCCTAACCCGGATCTGGGGATACCCTTTAGGTAAGTAGCAATAAACTGTGAGGGATCTGTCCGGCGTAGACCGACACGGATGAAGCAATAGCTACGTTGGTGTGGCACCTTAGTCTGTACCGATATCCCTTGTGTTGGAACGAGGAGAATATGGGTCTTCTAAGGAGTCATTAAGCACCAACTGACCTTAGAACCTTAAATTGACCAACTCGGCCATAAAACAGTAGCAGTATGCTACACTCATTGAGACTAAACTCTCGCGATGATTTCGGTCGCAAGAAAAGGTTGCTAAACTGGAATTATGACCGATTGAGGGTAGTCAGTGATATTGAGATCCTCTAGAACCCGATTACTATTTTTAGGACATGTTTAAACCAACTAAACTGAAAGAGGGTAATGCCTAAACTCTATGCCAGCCTAAACTTAAGGCTATATGTGTGACTTGTGTGCCTTAAAACTTGAACTACTTGCACATTCTTGTTATCTGACAACATGAGTTCCTTGCAGGTTTTGTTTACAGTCCTTATCCAATAATTTGGATTTATCACAGGGTTTTCTTATAGCATCTGACACTTTTGCTTAAACGCATAGCATACACATCATAACATCATGCCTTAACCTTTCTTTAACCATTTCAAGGATCTCAAGGGTCTGTGATGCAGGTTATGGTAAATCAAAAGTCTAGCAAGGGGCAAAGGGGATTTATTTTCCTCTAGCCAATGTCATCTAGAGATCAAAACGCGATAATTTGAGTCGGTGGCTATGACCCACTCGATATGGTGAGCTTGACTCTTGAAGAAGGACTCTTAACGACACGAAGTTTCTTCTATCAAATTCTAACAAGTTTCTTATTTACCTCGCGAGATCCTTGAAAACATTGCATACATATATCATACATATCATTGCATTACAAGTACCATTACAAGTTTCTCATCTTCTTCGCTGTTTATTTCAGCAATCATCATGTCTACTGAACCTTCCATTGAGCAAGCTATCAAGGCCCTCCAGGCCCAGAATGCCCAGTTTCAAGAGCTGTTCATGAATCTAGCTAAGGGTCAGCAGGACCTGAAGACCTTGATTCTAAAAGAGAAAAAGAAGAAGAAAAAGAGGACCATCCTGTTCAACACCGGATGCAGGTTTGGAAACGGGCTGCAGAATGAAGTTGACCTGACCACCTCATATGGAGGGAAAGACAGTCCACAAGAAAGGAGGGCTCCTAGCCCTGAAGTCTCCGACAACGAGACGGACTATGATGAAGAACAGTATCCTCCTGTTGAGGATAAGTACAAACAACTGGAAGACCGTTTGAGCGCTATGGAAATACAGAAGGTGCTCGGTCTGGACTTCGGAGATCTAGTTCTATCCTCTGGGGTGGTGATTCCCCATAAATTCAAGGCACCTGCCTTTTCCAAGTACGACGGAGCTTCCTGTCCAAAGCTACACCTCCGGTCATATGTGAGGAAGATTCAACCCTATACTGCTGATAGAAATCTCTGGGTTCATTTCTTTCAAGATAGTCTGTCAGGGACTCAACTTGAATGGTTATGTCAACTGGAAGGAGCTAACATCCGCAACTGGGAGGACCTTGCTGCTGCTTTTTACAAGCAATACCAGTATAATGCCGACCTTGCTCCCACGCGTACTCAGCTTCAGGGTATGTCTATGGGTACAGGCGAAGGCTTTAAGGACTACGCTCAGAAGTGGAGAGATCTTGCCGGAAGAGTCCAACCCCCTCTGTCTGATAGGGAGTTGGTGGATATGTTTCTTGGGACTTTGTCTGGTCCCTATTTCAATCATTTGATCGGCAACTCGTCAGTGGGTTTCACCGAACTGATTCTGACTGGAGAAAGAGTAGAAGCTGGGATCCTGAGTGGTAAGATCCAGAAAGATACCTCTTCGAGTACAGAGAAGAAGTCATTTGGTGGCAAGAGGGAAGCCAATGATGTGCACGGCCAGAAGAGGCGTAGCCAGGCAGACTACCACCAATCCGTGGGGGCAGTGTTGATCTCTAATTCGGCACGCACACAACGACTACAACAACGAAATAATCAGCCAAAGGGGGAAAGACTTTAAAGGCAGTTCACCCAAATCAACATGCCATTGTCACAAGCATTGCAGCACATGTTGAAGATGAACCTGATTACGGTGATAAACCCTCATCCGAACCCTAAGACTTCTTCTCCTAACTACAACCCAGATGCAAGGTGTGCGCATCATTGCGGTAGCCCGGGGCACGATACTAACGATTGTTGGGCGCTGAAATACAAGATTCAGAATATGATTGACGCTAAGGAGATCGAATTCGACCCTCCTGAGACTCCCAATGTGATCACTTCTCCCTTTCCAAAATATGGCTAGGATTGAAAGCACTTTTGTTCATTTGAATTCTGAAGTTGTATTTTTCTTTGCTTATTCAAACAATTATTGTCATGTCAAACTTTTTTATTTCATTAATGCATTACACGTGTCTGTTTTGAATTAATTGTTTTCACTATATTCAAATTGCTTTCATTTTTGTGATGTTCAACTCTCAATTAAAAAATTCTAAACTTTTGAGGGAAGATGACAAAAATGATATCAAAATCTCTACAGTATGCTTTTGAACAGACCCCACTGACGAGGTACATGCATTGTTTCAAATCCTAAACAGTGGAGTTATAAGGAAGATAATCCCTAGTCAACCCCTTTGAGCCAAAGAAGTTAGAGTTTTTCTTTCCACAAATTAAAACCCTTAATTATAACCTGGGGCAGGGTAGTCTTCTCAGTTGATCCAGGTGCACAATGAATGGCATCAAAGAAATCCTTCTGTAACAAAAGACGGTGATGGTTCCGTATAATCGTAAGGACAAGCAGTCATTATTTCTCAAAAATAAAAGCCCAATAAGTCAAAACCTATGAAGGAGACTTACAAAACTGGGGCATCCCGCTGACTGTAATCACAAAGGAAACAGTTCAGGAAAAAGACAGGGATTATAAAATCAAAAAGAGGTCCTAAAAACTCTCAACAAAATGACTGCCTGTTCAAAATAAATTGTCAGTATCCGAACCATCACTGGTATGTCAGAGCAAAGACTCAAACGGGATCTAAATGCACAATTAGCTGAGTTTAGGATCGAAGAACATCACGAAGAACGGGTGGGTACAAATAAAATTTGAGCCTTTATCCTTTGTTTCTTAAACCGTGAACCAGGCCACGTTATAACCCTTAAAAGTCTTAGCTGAAGCATGGGTTAGTTCGAAAGCATACTGTTACAAAAGGTATCCTGACTCCTGTAGGGCTTGCTGTAAATCCTGAGTTGACATCACATTTTACAAAATTTTCCTATCTTACTGAAAAATGCATTTTCAAAAACTTCAAAACAGACATAAGCTTTGCATTCTTAAAATAACATTGTTTGCATATGACTATTTGTTCAACAGCAGAGAAATTCGCACGACGAATATCTAGTGAACAAAAACCTTTTCAATAAAAAGGGTCACCTCAAGTGGAAAAAACACTTCCAACCAAGGGGCACGACATGATCATTGTCCATCATCTGGGGCAGTCAAGTCAAGATTCAAGGAATCTCTCAAAATGCCAAATACTCAGGGGAAAATCTCCATCTGAATCAATTGGGGCATTGGACATGAATTCCAGCAACGAATCTTGCATGATCAGACATCTTCTGGTAGTATGGCAACACAACACTACCGACAGTGACACCTCCCTACATCCTGAGAGCGTGGACATAGTCAAAAAGTACTACGCATAATCAAAGACCCGCTAAGTTGATTGGCCTAGGCAAAAAAGGGCATCCCGGCGAACCAAAAAGGTTCGGGCAAAATTAGGGATAAAAACAAAAAGATTTGTACACTCGACAAGTCGAAAACCTGAAAAGGCGGCTTGGGCAAAAAAGGGTATACCGGTGGACTGAAAATCTGAAAAGACAGTCTAGGGAAAAGTTAGGAATTAAAGCGTACGATTATGTCCCATCATCTCGTCACTTAGAAGACTTGTCATTTCAATCGACAATTACCAAGCACCTCATAGGTTGGAATAATACTCGATCCACAAGGCCTCCGCAGGCACCTTCTCCCGCAGATACAGGGGCAGAAAAGTCTCAATGCAAAGTCATTGTCATATCCTCAGCCCGCGTCCCAGTAACATCTACACTCCCCGCAGAGTAAGAAAAGGACATTGGTGTTAATTCTCCCCAGCTGAGGCTCGCAACCACGAATGGGTCGACAAGATTCTCCCCAAGCAGAGTTTATCTATCACCAGCACTGGAAGATTATCCCCAGTGGAGTCTGGAAGATTATCCCCAGTGGAGTCTGGAAGATTGATCGGGACTTTATAAGTCTGTCGGGATACTAACTGCAAGTATACAGTTTAGTCGTTCTAGTTTTAAAAGATTATCGAACCCATAGAGATTGAGGATCAATCGCAACTTGGAGTAACACCCCCCAACTTGGAGTAACGCTCGTCACACATCACTGACGAGCGTAATTCGCTACTTAAGCGCGTTACGACCGTCACCCACCTGTGACGACCATCACGCGCGTGAAGATGGGCGTTGTGAAGAGTGGAGACGTGGGCAATGCAAGGGCATACTCGTTCTGCTATTTTTCCTCCACCCACTAATAATGCTCCCTATATTTTCTCCATTTCAACCTTTCCTCAAGACTTGGCAACTGATATTTTTCCTCTACTATATATATGTGTGCAAGTGGAACGTACCAGGGGTCGTTGGAATTTTCTCAGAGCAAATTTTGTTATTCTTTTACAATTATTTCCATTTTCTTGTTTTTAGAGTTTTTCTATGTTGCTGTAATTTTCATTCTAAGCTTTAGTTTTTAGTTTCAAGTGTTAATTCTTCATTCAAGAATTAACACGATTTATTTACTGCAATCAAGCTCAAGGATTATTGTAATACTTCAAGATTACCATAGCAACTTTGATTCCACGTTTTTATTGAAATTAATATTTATTCGTTTTTTTTTATATTATGCCAATTATTGTTATGAATTATATTTTGAATTGCATTGCTGTTAAATTTATTATGTCCGGCTAATTTATTAATACCGGTATGTGACTCTTAAGAACTGAAAGAATTCAGTGATACCTTGGCCAAAAATATTTATAAAACAATTTCTGGTTTCCAATTTCCAAGATTAATTTAACTACCCTTGTCACGAGAGTGAGAGGTTAATTAACACGATTTCGCCACGAGAGTGGGAAATTAATTAAGGCAAGAACCTGCATGCGAGAGCTGGGGTTCAACCCAGATAGTGGTAACGAAACATTAATTTTTAAATACACGAGAGTGTTTTAATAAATTAATTAAACTCAAATTGTTTTCAAAAAGTGTTATTAAATTTAAAGTGCATCCACTAGGTTTAGTAGCATGACTTATTTCATAAATACGAGAGTGTATGTCTCAGGTTTTTAAACAATTAGCTTTTACCGAAATACTTTATAGGCCAAGCGATTCACCGAATTCCCTAAGTCCGATTATCACATACCGGTATAACTATTACTATTATTTTTAATTAAACTGTTTCCCCCAAAAATCAAATATTCATCGCTTAGTTAAACAAACTGTAGCATTAGATCGTATGCGATTGATCCTCAGTCTCTGTGGGTTCGATAATCTTTTAAAACTAGAACGACTAAACTGTATACTTGCAGTTAGTATCCTGACAGACTTATAAAGTCCCGATCAAGTTTTTGGCGCCATTGCCGGGGACTGGTAGTCAATTAATTACGATTCTTCTGTTGTGCGTTTAGACTAGGCAACATATACCCTTTTTCGATTTGTATGCCAAGGACTCGCTCACAAGGCGAACCACTTGACAAATTGACAGACGAACCTGAACGCATTCTTTCCGTGAGACGTGCAGTTAAGGATTACTGTTTAAATCACGCTATTCCTTTACCCAAACCCGAAATCAAGATTGATTCTGAAACAAATTCTAATTCTTCCTCTGAAACCAGAACCAATCCAGAATTAGACATGGCCGAAGAACAAAGGACCCGTCCACTGAAGGAGTACGCAGCTCCATCACAACAAGAACCCCACAACAGCATTGCTGCTCCAGCAATAAACCGAAATGATTTCGAGTTGAAACCGTCATTGATATCAGCTATCCAACAACGCCAATTCTCTGGAGATCCTTCTGAGGATCCGAATGAACATCTTACAAAATTCGTTCAATTCGCCGACACAGTTATATCGAATGGTGTTAGTAAAGATGCGATAAGATTACGTCTTTTCCCTTTCTCACTAAGAGATAGAGCTTGGGCTTGGTTGCAATCCTTGCCATCAAATTCCGTCACCACGTGGGAAGGACTGAAGATTGTATTCTTAGCACGATACTTTCCCCCAAGCAAGACCGCTGCACTAAGAGCCCAAATCAACGGATTTAGGCAGAAGGATACTGAATCGCTATTCGATGCATGGGAGCGCTACAAAGATATGATGCGAATGTGCCCACATCACGGATTAGAAAAATGGATGATAATCCACACGTTTTATAATGGACTCTTGTACAACACAAGACTCTCTATAGATGCTGCCGCAGGTGGTACACTAATGGACAAGCCTTATGACGAAGCTAACCAACTCATTGAAAACATGGCTCAAAACCACTATCAGTGGGGAGGAGAAAGAACATCTGTGGAGAAAACTCAAACCAAAGGTGGGATGTACGAGGTTAGTAGCCTAGATAAAGTTAATGCTAAGGTAGATGCTCTTACCCAAAAGATAGAAAGCTTGACCTTACCTCCTGCAGCTACCGTGGCTGCAGTTACCCCAAGCTGTGAAGTTTGTGGAGTTCCTGGTCATGTTGGAACCGAATGTCAAATCTTAGCAGGAATATCAACTGATCAGGTAAATTACACTCAAGGTAATCCTTATGCCAATACCTATAATCCTGGTTGGAAGAACCATCATAACTTCTCGTACAAGAGCAATAACGCTTTATATGCACCTGGCCAAGCACCTGCTGTACCTCCAGGGTATCAAAAACCCACTGTTAATGTTCCTAACATTCCTAAGAAATCTAACCTTGAAATCCTAATGGAAAATTTTATCGCTAATCAAGCCCAACAAAACAAAGAACTCCTCAATCAAAATGTTCACACCGGTGAACAGTTAAAGCTATTAGCAAACAAGGTAGATGCCCTAGCAACTCACAATAAAATGTTAGAAACCCAAATCTCCCAAGTAGCACAACACCAAGCTAGTTCTGCCGCACCTGCTGGTAAATTTCCTGGACTGCCACAGCCCAATCCTAAAGGACATGCAAATGCTATCACATTACGAAGTGGGACAACCCTTGATGGACCGGTAGATCCTAGACTCCAAAAACCCGACCATGTATCAAAAACCTGAAAAAGAAATAGAGAAGATGAAAGATCAATCTGAAAATGTAGAGGAAGACGCGAATGAGAACATAGAGGCTTCAGAAAAACCTTATGTGCCTCCACCACCATATAAACCACCAATTCCATACCCCCAAAGACTTGCAAAATCCAAGAACGAGGGACAATTCAAGAAATTTGTAGAACTTCTGAAACAATTAAACGTTACTATTCCGTTTACAAAAGCTATAACCCAAATGCCGTCATATGCTAAATTCCTAAAAGAAATATTAGCTAATAAGAAAAAAATCGTTGAAAACGAAACCGTTATGCTAACTGCCAAATGTAGCGCCATAATTCAAAATAACATACCTCCAAAACTAAAAGATCCTGGTAGTTTCTCCATACCATGTGTAATTGGAAAATCTGTCATAGACAAAGCTCTATGCGATTTAGGAGCCAGTGTCAGTCTAATGCCCTTATCTATTTGCGAGAAGCTCAAATTAGGCGACATGAGACCTACCAAGATGTCCCTACAACTAGCCGACAGATCAGTCAAATTTCCTGTTGGTATGCTAGAAAACATTCCTGTCCGAATAGGACAATTTTACATACCGACTGACTTCATAATAATGGACATCAAGGAAGATTCAAACATTCCCATCATACTAGGAAGACCATTTTTAGCTACTGCAGAAGCCATCATAGACGTTAAGAAAGGAAAACTTACCTTCGAGGTAGGAGAAGAAAAAGTCGAATTCATTCTTTCCCAATTCTTTAAAGCCCCTGCTATAGATGACACATGTTGTCTCCTAGATATTATTGATGAATGTGTCAAAGAACTTGAATGCCAAGAGGACACCTATTCTGTGATGCTGAAAATTCAGACACCAACTATCCTTAAGAACGAGGACTGGAAACAAGAACACTTAGATGCCGACCTAAGCGAATGTTTAGCCTTAACACCTGATCCTGCCCCAACTAATAAGAAACCTGGTATAAAACTTAAAACATTACCTGACGATCTTAGGTATGAATTCTTAGATAAAGAACTCGAACGACCAGTTATAGTCAATGCCAAATTAGGAGAGATCGAAACCGAAAAACTTCTTAGTGCGTTAAGGAAATATCCAGCCGCATTAGGCTATAATATATCAGATCTAAAAGGAATAAGCCCTTCTCTCTGTATGCACCGCATTATGCTGGAGGAGGACTACAAGACTTCTAGAGAACATCAAAGACGAATAAACCCTATCCTAAGTGAATTCGTTAAGAAGGAAGTGCAGAAACTACTAGAAGCAGGCATCATATACCCAATATCAGATAGCAACTGGGTAAGTCCAGTTCACGTGGTGCCTAAGAAAGGAGGTGTTACGGTTATAACGAACACAAAAGGCGAATCGGTAGCACAACGTACCCAAACAGGATGGAGAATGTGTATAGATTATAGAAAACTAAACAAAGCTACGCGCAAGGACCATTTCCCATTACCATTCATTGACCAAATGCTCGAGCGTTTAGCCAAACATTCCCATTTCTGCTATCTTGACGGGTACTCAGGATTCTTTCAAATTCCCATTCATCCTGATGATCAAGAGAAAAATACGTTCACATGTCCCTATGGTACCTTTGCATACCAAAGAATGCCATTTGGACTATGTAACGCACCTGCAACCTTCCAACGATGCATGATGGCGATTTTCACAGACTTTTTAGACAGAATTATGGAAGTATTCATGGACAATTTCTCTGTCTGTGGAGACAGTTTCGACGGATGTTTATCAAATCTTGAATTAGTACTGAAACGCTGTGTCAATGTCAACCTAGTGCTCAACTGGGAAAAATGTCACTTCATGGTGAGACAAGGAATTATGTTGGGTCACATTGTATCAAACAGAGGGATTGAAGTCGACAAAGCAAAGATCGAAATTATCAAAAACCTTCAACCACCCAAAACAGTTAGAGAAATAAGAAGCTTTCTAGGACACGCGGGTTTTTACCGACGTTTTATAAAAGATTTCTCTAAAATCACCAAGCCACTAACTGAATTATTAATGAAAGAGGCTGAGTTTATTTTTCGACGATAAATGCTTGAACGCATTTGAGACACTTAAAGAAGCCTTGATCACAACACCTATTATGCAACCTCCCGATTGGAACCTACCATTTGAAATAATGTGCGATGCGAGCGATTATGCTGTAGGCGCAGTCCTAGGACAACGCAGAGAAAAAAAGCTTCACGCTATCTACTACGCAAGCAGAACACTCGATCCCGCACAGATGAATTACGCCACTACGGAGAAGGAACTCTTAGTTGTGGTATTCGCATTAGATAAATTTCGTTCCTACTTAGTAGGCGCCAAAATCATTATTTACACGGATCATGCTGCGATCCGATACTTACTAAGCAAGAAAGACGCCAAACCGCGACTACTCAGATGGATCTTACTCCTACAAGAGTTTGACTTAGAAATAAAAGACAAGAGAGGAACTGAAAACGTGGTAGCTGACCATTTATCGAGATTAGATGGAATCCAAACCGAGAGTGTTCCCATAAACGAAGACTTCCCTTATGAATGCCTTGTTGCTAATCTAGAGATAAAACCTACCGACAGTTTAGATCGACACAATGAACCTTTAACAACTGCGGTAGTAAAAGCCATTTGTACTAACACCACATTACCATGGTATGCTGACTTCGTCAACTATTTAGATGCCGGTGTTTTACCACCCGATTTAACGTACCAACAGCGGAAGAAATTTTTCCATGATCTTAAACACTACTTTTGGGATGAACCATTACTCTTTAAAAGAGGCGCCAATGGTATCTACCGTTGCTGCGTCCCTAACAATGAAATAGACGACGTCATTTCCCATTGCCATTTCGCCCCTTATGGTGGACACGCTAGTACGTCGAAAACCTGTGCAAAAATACTTCAAGCTGGCTTCTTTTGGCCTACCTTATGGAAAGACGTCCACGTAGAAATTATGAACTGCGATAGATGTCAACGCATGGGAAATATATCTAGACGCGACGAAATGCCGCAAAAAGGAATCCTCGAAGTAGAAATTTTCGATGTATGGGGAATTGATTTCATGGGACCTTTCCCCGCATCTTTTGGAAATAAGTATATTTTGGTAGTTGTCGACTACGTATCAAAATGGATTGAAGCCATCGCCGCACCCACAAACGATACACGTGTGGTACTAAAACTATTCAAGCATATTATCTTCCCACGATTCGGTGTACCAAGACTGGTAATCAGTGATGGTGGTTCCCATTTTATCTCTAGAATCTTCGAAAAGTTACTTTCAAAATACGGCGTTAAACATCGCATAGCCACACCATACCATCCTCAAACGAGCGGCCAAGTGGAAGTGTCAAATAGGGAGATAAAACAAATCCTTGAGAAAACCATAACTTCATCCAGAAAAGACTGGTCCTCCAAGCTAAATGATGCTCTTTGGGCATATCGGACAGCTTTTAAAACCCCTATCGGAACAACGCCGTTCAAGTTAGTTTATGGAAAATCTTGTCATTTGCCAGTAGAATTAGAGCATAAAGCTTATTGGGCCATAAAAACCCTCAACTTAAATTACAAGACTGCTGGCGAGAAACGAGTGTTAGATATCCATGAATTAGAAGAATTGCGTTTAGACGCTTATGAAAATGCTAGAATCTATAAGAAAGAACAAAAAATTGGCACGATAAGCGTATCTCGCGGAAAGAATTTAAGGAAGGAGACATCGTACTCCTATTCAACTCTAGACTGAAACTTTTCCCGGGAAAATTACGTTCCAGATGGTCCGGACCATTCGAAATTAACAAAGTTTTCCCAAGAGGTGCGATAGAAATTAAAGGCAGTTCTATCGAACCATTCATAGTCAATGGCCAGCGCCTAAAGCACTACTTTAACGTCGGAAATATCAACTATTCGGCTTATCTTCAGTTAAGTGAGCCACCTACCCCAATACCTAACTGAATAGGTATTAACTGTCGAGCCGTCGACATAAAATAAAGGCGCTTCGTGGGAGGCAACCCATGTTTTACTTTAATTATTTTTACTACTTTAACATGTTTTTATTTTTCTTTTCTTTTTCTTGATCTTTAAAACATTTTCATGATTGCATCTCTTGCTCCTTTCTATTTTTTTCTTCTGTTTTTATTTTCCCTTTAAACTTTCTTTTTCTTTTTGATTTAACTTTGGCAATTTCTTAACCCGAAAATACTAACTTAGTTTCTCCTTTTTTCAAACATTTATCAAATATTTTCAGGGGGTTAATTCTTTTGCTTTCATATTTAGCGCTATGGCCTGTGTAAACTTCATGAATGTCAACTTGAGAAGCAGACACCAAAGAAGACAATTTGCAGACCTGGCTGAGCGGGAAATGTGCCCTACTATCTATGCAGATGACCATTCTATGACCGCTCTTGGCATTCGTGAGAGTGTCATGTACTTGTTGCATCAGATTGGCTGGGACACTGCTCCTATCCGAAGACGGTTCTATACTTACAAAAAGATGACCCTTGAGTTCCTGAGCACCCTCAGCTTCATTCCAAATCATGGGATAGGATTCAACCGTGGGTTGATCACTTTCAGGATGTTTAACATGGACTACACTTATAACCTCCGGGAGTTTAGCCACCTGCTTGGGTTCCCTTTTGGTCCTGATGTTATCACTATGACCCAGGATAACCTCTTGCCTGACTCTGATCTTGATTTTTTCTAGGGGAGCATCGTTGGTAATAACCATCCTGAGCCGTCTGATCTTTATTCTGAATGAATCCATAACCCGGCTATCAGGTATTTTCACAAGATCATCGCCCACACCATCTTTGGCAAACAGCAGAATGTCACATATGTATCCCGCGATGAGCTATTCATTATGTATTGTTCATCCCAGAGCCGTCCGGTAAACGATGTCGCTTATATGCTCGCTAATATGGAGCGTATCATCCAGACTCCAAATGCACCAATCCTATTGGGTGGTTTAGTTACCATGCTATCAAATGCAATTGGACTTCGCAGGCCTATGCTAGGACCAGCACCGCTTTATGGAAAAAAGCCGATGGACATCACATTCTGTTTCAACACTAGCTTTATCGGAAACCTTGGACCAGATCAATTTGACCTGTTAGTTAATCATCAGATCGTCCACCAGTTTAAGCTTCCGGACCCTATCACCAGTGTGCATAACAGAGATAACTGGCTTTTTGACCTTCACCATCCTGCTACACCGCCCTCCTCACCATCTACTGTTGACATTTATGAGGTCCCCAACACTACTAATGCTGATGAAGATCCTGCCACACCACCAGGATACCATGAGTTCCCCGATCCTTGGGAACAGCAGGCTACTTCCGCTGAGACCGCCACCCAGGCTCCAGATATTACACGACCTTCATCTACTGTTACCATGCACTCTTTACATGAAGCAATTACTGACATGCGGGGCGAGCTGACATCTCTCCGGGTGGACTTCATAGCCTTCATGGATTTGGTGACCGATCAGCTGGAGTACATGCACCAACATATGTTTCCGCCTCCCCGTGGCTAGAGTTGCCATTGTTATCATATTCTTTTCTCTCGCATTTGTACATACAGTGGGGACACTGTTTAGTTTTAGTGTGGGAGGGATTCTAGTTATTATTTCATCATTTTATCATTTTTAGTTATTTCGAAACAATTTCTTATGAATTTATTCAATTATTTAAAGTACCAAGTTTATTTTAATTTTCATTTCTTTTCATTTTCAGCTTATTGTTTACTTCTTTTTTTTTATTTACTGTTTATGTTTACCGCAATATTATTATTTCGTTATGTGCTGGTAACTAATGTTACAAAATTTTAATTATTAGATTACTTTAATATATTCAAATCTTTAATTAATTAAAATATTTCAAAAATTTAAAATACTTCAAACCTTATTCCCAAGAAAATAATAAAATATAAAAAAATATATATAAACACCCCCAACGGTCCTGTAACGGTCGTCTCATTAATGACACTGAACACGTTACGACCGTCACACCCTTGTGACGAGCGTAACACGCCTTTTTGCCTTATGACGACCATCACACCCTCGTGACGACCGTCACGTATACAATGTATCAGAACGGCTATTACAGAACTGTTCCAACCATTTCCTTCATAAACCCATTTCCCCCATTGTTACCACATCATACGAAAACTACCCACTGCATTTTTCTTCTAACTTCTAAACTCCCAACACCAAATTACCATCCATACAGTACCCCATTTTCATATTCCAAAATCAAATTCTACCTACACCATGGCAAACAACCCACAAGCCCCCGCCCTCAATTTCAAAATCGACGAACAGGGAGAGAATCAACGGGCAAAGTTTTAGAAATTCCAACGTCGAGGTCTCCAACCCACACGGTACGTTGATATCGACTGCCTGAGGAGTTTGGGACTACTTGACAGTGTCTGCCGATTATTGCAAAATGTGGATTTGTAGATCCTGTGCCGCAAACCAAGACCGATCTATGAAACTCTTACTCTCGAGTTCTTGAGTTCATTTGTTTACATCACTCCTCCAGGTGCCACAAACCAACTGTCAGGCCTGGCCAAATTCTGCATGTTTGGCATTGAACACGAGTTGCCTCAATCCGACATCGCGTGACTTTTAGGCTTTTGTTCGGACGAAGGTGCTCATCTCCGGGTGCCGGATAATTTTGGTGAAGACGCTTTCAACCTATGGCACAGTTTGACGAATATCCGTGCCAGATCCTATGACCACCTGAACGCCACCCACATTCATAATCCGGCCATCCGCTATTTCCACCGCATCCTTAGCAACACAATCTTCGCCCGCGACAGTAACCATAAGCTCAACTCCAAGGAGCTCTTCTTTTTGCATTACGCGTTCACTGGGCAAAAGATCAATGCCGCCCCGTTCTTACTCGCTCACATCCACTCTATTTGTGCTAGAGGCAGAAAGCCATTTTATTTCGGAGGGATGGTCACTTCAATTGCCATAGGTCTGAACTACGGTGCTTCCCTCGCAACCTTGCCTTCTATGGCACCGGCTTTGCTAACTTTGGATCACTGCAAAGCCGCACATCTCATTTACGAGCGGGAAGATGGCAGATTCCACCCTGTAATCAGGAACACTGTCTATCAGAACATCATTTTGCCTTGCAGGGACCGAATCGATCCAAGTAACCGAGCAAACTGGTTGTTCGAGCCTGAAATTCTCGCAGAGCGTGCACCTGCTCATGAAGACCAACCTGCAGCCCCCACTGACGAAATGCAAGAAGAGTTGGATAGTGCTCCTCCAGTCCACGACATTCCAGGATCCTCATCTGCACCTCCTCCTATTAATCTTGAAGACATCCTCCGCGCCCTCCATATGCAGAACCAAATGAACGCGGCACTTGAAAGAAGGCATCATGAACAATTTGAGTCTATGTGCGCTCAAAACGCTCAGATCTTGACTGGGCAGCGCAACATGAACGAGAGGTTAGATGAGGTCCTGTCAGAGCTTAACGCCTTAAGGATGGACGTCAGCACCCTTGGTTTCCAAGACACTGACACTGAAGCCACTCCTACCAGACACTCTCGCACCAGGAGTAGAGGACGTGGGCACCAGTAGTCTTTCTTTAATTTCTATGTAATTTATTTTTCTATTTCATTTCTTTTCCGTTTGTTTTGTAATTGTACTTCCCCGCCTATATAACGAAACATTGAGGACAATGTCGGATTTTGTGTGGGAGAGGTACCTTTCAATATTTTATAAAGTAGTAAATTCTTACGATATGTCTCGATTCAAATTCTTCGCTTTATTTTTCCATACCGAAATTTTTTTATCTTCGCATTAGCCCGACATACCTATTTTAACGAAATCCCAGTTGAGGAAGCCGAAAATGACATAACAAGATCGATACGGTTATGACACCGTAGACTTCCTACTTACGTGATCCATTTCAATAACCATTATACCGATATCTGGAGTTTCAAGTTCTAGAAGTAACCCTTAGTAGTTTATACTAGCAGTCAGCACCGTCTTGACATAAACCACGTGGAGAATCGATGAATATAAGTGTTTGATGCCTGATTCTAAAAATATCCTTCTTATCTCGCTGCTAAAAGAAAAGAAAATTTGTGTACCAAAATATACGGGCACATACAAGAGTTGAGCAAATAATGAAGGAATCCAGTGTTGGTTGGTTCAGAGGTATTTGGTTCTGAACTCGGTAGGGCGTGCTACGGCCCGATCCCCCACAACCTCCAATTTGGATAACATATGTAGGGTTGCCACATTCATGTACCAGACCCCGTGCTAAAAGGATCAAAGTCACTAACCGGTTACTCCACTACGTGCGTGCTAAGGCAAAGGGCTTAATGTGATTGCGCCAGAACGAAACCAGGTGAAATAGATACGAGGAACTCCGGGCAGAATTATAACGAAACCATTAGATAGCTCGTTTGAAATGGAAGCCTACGACTAAGCTTATTACTTGTGTCATTAGCGTATCTTTAGTGTTTTACTCAAGTATTGGCCGAATCGACGAGGATTTCCCGAAATTACTTTAAAAATCCAAGGTATGTCATGCTTATGCGTTTGAGAAAAACTTGTCCGACCTTTCGAATGACTATTTGCTTGAGGACAAGCAAAGTTTTAAGTATGGGGGAATTTGATAACGAGAAAACATATCATATAATTACCACGCTTTTTACCGATTTTATATTTCATTAAGTCGTCTAACCCCCGATTATTCCGAGATTATTTGTCTTTTTACAGGTATAACATTTGTCATCTCAAACCAATGGAAAAGGACAACATGAAGAAGGCTAGACAATAAACAAAGATAAAAAGAACTAAAAAATAGAAAGTTTGGACTTTTGGAGCAGTGACGGTCGTCACTGCTCCAAAAATCCAAACTTTCTATTTTTTAGTTCTTTTTCTCTTTTTTTATTGTCTAGCCTTCTTCATGTTGTCCTTTTCCATTGGTTTGAGATGACAAATGTTATACCTGTAAAAATACAAATAATCTCGGAATAATCGGGGGTTAGACGACTTAATGAAATATAAAATCGGTAAAAAGCGTAGTAATTATATGATATGTTTTCTCGTTATCAAAGATTATCCCCAGTAGAATCTAAAAGATTACCCCCAGTGAAGTCGCCATTGGAAAATCATCCCCAGCGGAGTTCATTCCTTTCATATACAGAAATTCAATCCCCAACAGGGTTCACTGTCACCAGCAACAGTAATTCATCCCCAGCTGAGTTTTATTTCTCCAAATCAGCAGATCTTCTAGAAGAGTATATACTCCCCACAGAGTCATTTCCTCGTCAGTCCATTCCCCAACGGAGTTATTCTCTCCTGCAGGATTATTCTCCCAATTATCTTCGGTCGTTATCTCCAGCGAGCGAAACTCTTTATTCTCCAACAATAGTCAGGGATTTACTTTCCCAAACTCAGACGTACCACAATAGCATTTCATGTTCATATATCATGACGTGTGCATACATATTGCATACAGCATAATCTCATTTATTTTGAGAACATCATCCTACAATGCATGTCATGCATCATATACGATTAATCATTTACCTTTTCAGGAAAGATGGTTATCATCAACAACTTTTAGCAAGTTCAAGATTAACTCTGGAAACTAAACAAAGTAATTATCTGCATGATCAAATGCAGCTTTACACGGGTTCGTCACGAAGAAATCTTACACGGGTTTCTCCTAAATACAGCTTCACATGGGTTTATCCTGAAAAATCCTACACGGGTCCTTTCTCATATATTTCTGAATGAAGTTTTACACAAACTTATCCCAAAGTAACCTTACCCAGGTTCCTCCTAAAGTTTTACACGAACTTATTACAAAGTAACCTTACCCTGGTTCCTCCAGAAGTTTCACACGAACTTAGCCTGAAGTAACCTTACCCAGGTTCCTCTAGAAGTTTCACACGAACTTAGCCCGAAGTAACCTTACCCAGGTTCCTCTTGAAATTTTACACAAACTTATCCCAAAGTAACCTTACCCAGGTTCCTCCTGAAGTTTTACACGAACTTATCACAAAGTAACCTTACCCAGGTTCCTCCTGAAGTTTTACACGAACTTATCACAAAGTAACCTTACCCAGGTTCCTCCTGAAGTTTTACACAAATTTATCTCACAGTAACCTTACCCCGGTTCATTCTGAAGTTTTACACGAACTTATCACAGAGCGACCTTACCCAGGTTCCTCCAGAAGTTTCACACAAACTTATCCTGAAGTAACCTTACCCAGGTTCCTCCTTACAATTTCCCGATGTAGTTTTACCCAGACTCATCTTGAAGCAACCTTACCCAGGTTCCTCCTTACAATTTCCCGATGCAGTTTTACCTAAACTCCTCATGAAGCAGCCTTACCTAGGTTTCTTCCCGGTTCAGATGCAGTTTTACCTAAACTCCTCATGAAGCAGCCTTACCTAGGTTTCTTCCCAGTCTAGATGTAGTTTTACCTAGACTCATCCTGGAGCAACCTTACCTAGGTTCCTTCTCTTTCCCGATGTAGTTTCACCTAGACTCATCCTGAAGCAACCTTACCTAGGTTCGTCCTCAGTCCCGATGAAGTTCTACCCAAACTCTTCACAAAGCAACCTTACCCAGGTTCCTTCTCGGTTCAAATGCAGTTTTACCCAAACTCTTCACGAAGCAACCTTACCTAGGTTCCTTCCCATAAGCCTTACTATCCAGGTTCCTTCTCATAACCTTACCATCCAGGTTTCTTTTCTCCTATCTCTAGACAACAGTCCACAATACTGTAAGACCTGGACCTGATCAAACACGATCGGTTTCACCTTTCCCCAGTAGGTCGCGATGCAGCCTATACACAGACCAGATATGCAGTTCACCTCCGGAGTTAATTCCCCAGTAGAGTAATGGACAACTGAAGCTCCTAAAAATCTATTTCTCTCAAGACAGATACCAACATTCCTCAATAAATTCCTCCTCAACGTCAGGAGCAGGGACTCTCGTCAAAGGAATATCTCAAGAAATCCACATTCTCTAGATGGCATCTTTAAGCCCATCTCAGACAATTCTCCGCCACATCCAGAATGGCATCTTTAAGCCCATCTCAGACAATTCTCCGCCACATCCAAGATGGCATCTTTAAGCCCATCTCCGACAAATCTTCTATCTCCAGGATGGCATCTTTAAGCCCATTCCCGACATCACAATGCTGATACTATACCACGCGAGTGCAAATTTCTGGGCACTCTAGTGTTCAATTATCTTCCACCTTCGGATCACGAAAGGCTCGAAAGCCAATCTATATCCTCAGGTTTAAGAAAATTGAACAGGGGCAACTGTTGTACCCCAAAATTTGCCCTCTCATGTTTTCAAAGGTCTTCCCTTACATGGTTGGTCACAAACACTTACCTAACGAAAATAAAGGTTTTTTGAAGATGAACAAAGTGTCTTTTGATTGGCATCTGGGAAAAGTCTTCGATTGGGTATCCAAAATCCTTCGATACAGGCTTAACTCACCAGTCTTCGATTGGGCATTTGGCACCCTTCGATCAAGCTTTGATTAGTAAGCGTCGATTAGGTGTTTGGAACCCTTCGATCAAGCTTTGGTCTGCAAGTCTTCGATTGAGTGCTGGACCCCCTTCGATCAAGTCAATTTCACAATGCTTCGACTATGCATTAACTACTTCAGGCTTACCTTTGACTCAAGAGGCAAGAATCTCCTACAAGTTTGTTTCGATTCACAAAGGAAAAGGCCTCTCAACTTGCCAGCACACCAGGCAAGAGGCTCATTCGAAGAACATGTAAATGACTCATTCGAAGAACATGTAAAGGTCCATTTGAAGAAGTATTCAAAGGGTCAATTCGAAGAACATTCAAAAGGTCCATTTGAAGAAGCATTCAGAAGGTCCATTCGAAGGGCACATAAGAAGTCCATTCGAAGGAGGCAACTCAAGACCAATCGAAGAGCATGGCCTGGAGGCATTCGAAAATCAAAGGTGTCCAGGTTCATTCAAGATTCCAAAGAGACATGAATATTTCAAAAAAGGAAATCTTTTAATATGTCTGATTCTTGTCTCATGGATTTAAAGGCCTGTTTAATTGGTTGTCTCTTGCCGTTACTAGACCATCATACTCCTATAAATACAAGGGCCAGCATATAGTGCCAGGAAAAACGAAAAAAGAAAAAAAAGGAAAAAAAGGAGGATTTGGAGATACGCTGCCCACAAATCCACCAAAGGTTATCAACATTTTCATCCAAGTCAAAGCAACCATTCAGCAAACATCTCCACACCCAGAGCCACAGATCATACATCTTTAATTAGAAATATCTTCTCAAAATCTTGTTCAGAGCTTCGAAGCTTAGCAGCTTAGCTTCGAACTGGATCCAGGGTTCTCAGATCGAAGGATGACATATCCAGATTGAATACCTCCAAAGTGCAGCCCCTCATGCACCTTCGATCAAGCCTCTTCACTGGATCGAAAGACAGCCCACACCTCTTTCGATCCAGGCCTCCAGAATTATACCTTTCTTGATTTACTGCTTGTTCCTTCGATTTCATCTTTGTTTTGACTATTTTATTTCTTTTTTTTAATCAACATAAAATCAATTAAAAAAAAACCACAAAAACATTAGGCTAGTTTTTCTATTAAATTAACCTTGTTAATTAATCATTTAATTATCTTAACATTTTCTCAAAGCTAAAATTAAGAAGATCTAGATCATTTTCCCAAAATAAAATAAAACAACAAAAAGATTTTATTCTTAGGATTTTTAGAGGTTATTTTCAGATTCGCGCGCGTTTATTTTATTGTAACTGCCTACTGGTTCGTAATAGCTTAACTAAGACTTTTACACTTTACTTCTTTATTCCCCCAATTTTGGACATGTAAATAATTCCCCTCCCCGAAGCCTTGTAATAGCGTAGGATTTACAATTCCCGCACTTTAAATTCCTATACATATATTAACTATTTAGATGTATGCTAACTGGGATTGCATGACAAGATCTGAAAACAAACGGTAGAACACCTAAATATACAAAGATAATGTAACTGGAAAAAAATACACTCGCACATGTCACTCTTAGGGTACACCTCACTTGGTTGCCTCGAACGTGGTCATTAAGTATAGGATGTTTTAGAGGTCGCCCTCTTGTCCAAAGATCATAAGTTTCCTCGAAATGGTTGCCTCAGATAAAATGATCTAAGACATTAGGGTTACCGCTAAGGCATCCTAACATTGCTTTAGTGACCACACGTCCCTTAAATCGAATTGACCCGAAAACTCCAACGATGGTGCTACCTACTCCTCAATAGTGGGATAGCATTGTCTAAAGGACATTTGCACAGTTTAATTCCTTTTTGAGTAGGTAGAGGTTCTTAAGTACTTGCTCCTTTTAAAACAAAACAAAACTTTTCGCACTTACACTCTCTTCAAAACAAAAACTCTTTTCAAACCCACAAACACAAAGAAAAGCAAATTTTTGAAAACATAGTGAGCAAGTACCTAAGAGGCCGTGGATAACCACGGATAGAAAGGGTGCTAACACCTTCCCTTTCTATAATCTACCTCCCGAACCCAAGAAACATCTCGAAAAGGAATTTTTCTGTGCTTTTGTCCTTTCCTTGTTGGATAAAATAAAAGACGGTGGCGACTCTTTCTTACCGCGACATTTTGCAAAAACAAACGCAAACGCGAACCAGCATTCCAAAACAGTCAGTTCTCATTCCCATCGATCACACCTTCTATAAGAAGTATCAGTATAACACCGACCTTGCTCCTACTCGTACTCAGCTCCAGGGTATGTCCATGGGTGCAAGTGAAGGTTTTAAGGACTATGCTCAGAAGTGGAGAGACTTAGCTGGAAGAGTCCAATCCCCTTTGTCTAATATGGAGTTGGTTGACATGTTTATAGGGACGCTATCTGGTCCATTCTTCAATCACTTGATCGGTAGCTCGTCATCTAGTTTCACTGAGTTGATTTTTACTGGAGAAAGAGTGGAGGCTGCCATTCAAAGTGGTAAAATTCAGAAGGATGCTTCGTCAAATTCGACAAAGAAGATTTTTAATGGTAAGAAGGAAGCCAGTGCAGTTTATAGCCCGAGGGGCTAAAGCAGATCTGAACACCGTCAAACGGTAAATGTTGTAGTGATACCAAGACCTGCAGTTGCTCCACAATGTAACAATCAACAAAGGTTGGAAAGACCGTAGTGGCAGTTTACTCGCATCAACATGACTTTGGCTGAAATTCTGCCTCATCTGTTAAAATCCAACTTGGCAACCTTGAGAGAGGCTCCCAAGAATCCTAACATCGCTTCTCCCAGATACAATCCCAACGCACGGTGCGCCTACCATTCCAAGAGTCCTAGCCACGACACAAACGATTGATGGGCTCTAAGGAATAAAGTACAAGATTTGCTGGAAGCTAAAGAGATTGAGTTTGATGCTCCAAAAAAGCCAAACGTTATAAGTGCTCCTATGCCCAAACATGGTCGTGGAGTCAATGCTGTGGACACCGATTCATTTGTGACCTCTGTGGAATAAATTTTTACTCCTTTGATGACAGTTAAGAAGAATTTGCTTTTGGCCGGTTTATTTCCGGGCTGTGGTGAAGGTTGTCACATGTGCGCGATCCTGCCTTCCGGTTGTTGTTTGTTGAAATCAGGTGTTCAGCGCCTGATGGATAATAAAGAGGTTTTGTTTGAGAAGACTATGATTCCGTTTGAAGATGTTGCCATCATAACCATTTCCGCCAATCCTTCCAAGGTTTCCTCGAGAAAACCTGTGAAGGTTACACCTGTTCCAAGAATTTCTCCGTTAAAAATCACCGCTCTGGGTCCCATCCCATATACCTCAGATAAGGCTATCCCATGGCATTATGGTGCTGATGTATATTACCATGGTGTAAAGCAAGATCTGCAGACTGAAGAAGCTGATGCTGACATCAGTAATATTGTCGGGGCTAGCAAGGTCACCAGAAGTGGAAGACTCTTTTCTCCCGAGATTTCCCCTCCGACTATCCACAAAACTATTGTCATTCTGTCTGCTAGTACATCAACTACTGTCCCAATTCCTACTCCAGTTGTCACCCCTACTGCTGAATCATTTGGGACTCGGGGAAAATAAGTCATAGGTGAGCCTGCTCAGACAGAGGCACCTAAGAACATTGTAGAAACCTCTAAACAAGAAATAGAGGAAATTTTGAAAATTATCAAGAAGAGTGACTACAACGTAGTTGAGCAGTTGGGGCAGACCCCATCAAAGATCTCCATGTTGTCCTTGTTGTTATGTTCTAAAGCCCATGCAAAGGCTTTGATTGCGTTTCTCAAGACTGCACATGTGCCGCAGGAAACTTCTGCAGAGCAGTTCAAAGACTGTGTGGCTAGCTTGACTGCTGACAATGGGCTAGGATTTTCAGATACAGATCTGACTGCTAAGGGGAGAAATCATAATGATGCTCTGCACGTCTCGATCGAGTGCAGGGGCACCACTATGGCCCATGTGCTAGTAGATACCGGGTCTTCACTGAATGTTCTGCCAAAGAAAGCGTTAGACCGTCTGGATTGTGAAGGTTTGATTCTAAAGCTGAGTAACATTGTGGTAAGGGCTTTTGATGGATAAAAAAGAATGGTGCACGGGGAGGTGGACATCCCTGTCAAAGTGGGTTCTCAGACTTTTGGGTCCACCTTCTACGTAATGGATATCAGACCATCGTATTCTTGCTTGTTGGGCCGTCCTTGGATCCATAGGGCTGGGGCAGTGACTTCCACACTCCATCAAATGCTGAAGTATCTGGTGAGGGTGAAGATTGTCACGGTGCGAGGTGAAGAAGAGTATATGGTGAGCCACCTCAATTCCTTTCGTTACGTAGAGATGGACGGAGAATTCATAGAAACGCCTTGTCAGAATTTCGAAGAGGTCCCTCAGGTCTTGGCATCAACTAAAGTTGCTACCAACAAACCTCCGCTGAAGATGGCTTCTCTCAAGGACGCCAGGGATGTAGTTGAAGAAGGTAGGTGTACCAATTGGGGTCAGCTCCCTGATTTCACTCACAAAACTGACAAATTTGGTTTGGTCTTTACTACAGGGGCTCAAAAGGCTGTTAGGCGCGCACAGATTAGAAGACCTCTGCTACATATCAGCAATCGGGGAGTTAATGCAATTGAGGACAATAAAGGAGATTCAGACATCGACCGCTGGATCTACCCAACAACCAATGATGGACTGAACAACTGGACGACGAAGGACTTCATACTTGTTTCTTTTATTCCGCAGTAATTGACTCATTTGTTTTAAGATTTGTAATAAACAATTTGAAATTTTATGGCCCGGTGCCTTGCCCGAGGCACCTTGGCTTTGCTTGTGAGGGCTATTATTTGTCATTTCATATATCATTAATAAAGCATTGGACGTTTCTTGCATTACAAATTTTGCGCTCTTTGTTTTTCCTTTCTGTCTCTCACTTTATCAAAATAGCTATTCTCTTACACACACTCATGTATCATACTGCAGATCCATATCCACTCTGGATCCCATTGATAACAACTCTGCTACTGCCAGTTATGACTTCAAAAATCCGATCAACCAAGCTGAGGACGAAGTTGAGGATGATTGTGAGGTACCTGGAGAACTTGCTAGACTATTGCAGCAGGAAGAGAGGACCATACAACCTCATGAAGAGACAATTGAGTCAGTGAATTTGGGTACAGAGGAAGACAAGAAAGAGGTTAAGATAGGTGCAAATCTGGAGCCTAGTGTCAAACAACGGTTAATACAGATGCTACACGACTATGTTGAGATCTTCGCCTGGTCCTATGAAGACATGCCTGGGTTAGACACTGATATTATGGTACATCGACTACCAACTAAAGAAGAATGCCCTCTAGTAAAGCAGAAAGTTCATCGTATGCGCCCTGAAATGTCAGGGAAAATCAAGGCAGAGGTCATGAAACAATTTGACGCAGGATTCTTAGCTGTCACTTCTTATCCGCAGTGGGTTGCCAAATTTGTTTTGGTACCTAATAAGGACGGTAAGGTACGGATGTGTGTGGACTACATAGATCTGAATAGGGCAAGCCCCAAGGATGAATTCCCTCTTCCTCATATTGATGTTCTAGTCGACAACACCGCACAACATAAGATCTTCTCCTTCAGGGATGGTTTTTCCGGCTACAACCATATCAAGATGGCTCCTGAAGACATGGAGAAGACAACCTTCATTACATAGTGGGGCACCTTTTGTTACAAAGTAATGCCTTTCGGGTTGAAGAATCCTGGGGCAACTTATCAATGCGCCATGGTCGCTTTGTTCCATGATATAATTCACCACGAGATCGAGGTTTATGTTGATGACATGATAGATAGGTCCCAGACTGAGGAAGAACACCTTGATCATCTCCAGAAACTGTTTGACAGGTTGAAGACGTACAAGTTGAGGTTGAATCCGAACAAGTGTACCTTCGGGGTAAGGTTTGGTAAACTTCTGGGTTTTGTTATCAGTGACAAAGGTATTCAGGTGGACCCTGCAAAGGTAAAAGACATACAAGAGATGCCAGTTCCCCGCACAGAAAAGGAAGTTAGAGGTTTCTTGGGACGTCTGAATTACATCGCCAGGTTCATTTCACATCTGACCGCTACTTGTGAGCCAATCTTCAAGCTACTGAAGAAATATCAGGTGGTAAAGTGGAATGATGAATGCAAGGCCGCTTTCGAAAGAATCAAGGAATACCTTCAAGAACCACCAATTTTGATGCCTCCGGTTGAAGGAAGACCTTTGATCCTATACTTGACAGTGCTAGACAATTCAATGGGGTGTGTGCTGGGGCAGCATGACGAGTCTGGCCGAAAAGAGAACGCCATTTACTACCTTAGCAAAAAGTTTACCCACTGTGAGACCCGATACTCATTGCTCGAGAAAACTTGCTGCGCTTTGGCATGGGCTTCTCACCGGCTGAGACAGTATATGCTGACTCACACCACCTTGTTGATATCAAAGATGGATCCAATCAAGTATATTTTCGAGAAGCCCACTCTCTCCGAAAGGATAGCAAGATGGCAGATGATCTTAACCGAGTATGACATCCAATACACAACCCAAAAATCAATCAAGGGGAGTATATTGGCGGATCATTTGGCGCATCAGGCCATGGATGACTACCAGTCCATGAATTTCGAGTTCCCGGATGAGAATATCATGTTGGTAACCGACTGCGAAGAACCTGGACCAGATGAAGGACCTGAGGAAGGATCCCGATGGTCTATGTATTTTGATGGAGCCTCGAACGCATTGGGTAATGGCATTGGCACTGTAATCATATCTCCTGAGGGCTGTCATACTCTGTTCACCGCCCGATTATGTTTTAACTGCACCAACAATATGGCAGAGTATGAAGTGTGTATCATGGGTCTTCAAGCTGCTATTAACCTAAGGATTAAGTTCTTGAGTGTATTTGGAGATTCTGCTCTGGTGATAAGTCAGATCAAAGGCAGGTGGGATACGAAGCACCCGAATCTTATTCCTTACAAAGAGTATGTACTGACATTGCTCCCGCACTTCGAGGAGATAACCTTTGAACATTTCCCCAGAGAAGATAACCAATTAGCCGACGCACTAGCTACCATGTCTTCTATGTTCAAAGTGAGGTGGGACAATGAAGCTCCCCAGATTACCATTGAGAGGTTGGACGAACCCGCACATTGCTGTGACATTGAGACTGAAGAGGTAGCAGATAAGCCCTGGTTTCACGAGGTAAAGAGGTACATTGAGGCTCGAGAATACCCCGAGGGGGCATCTGTTAATAATAAGAAGTTTATGAGAAGATTCACTGCGAAGTTCTTCATCAGTAATGGTATCCTCTATAAGTGTAACCATGATTCAACCTTACTGCGGTGCATAGACAAGAGCGAGGCAGAAAGGATCATGGAAGACCTACATGAAGGCACCTTCAAAACTTATTCCATTGGAGATGCCATGGCGAAGAAAATCCTACGGGCAGGATATTACTGGTCCACTATGGAAGCCGATTGTTATCAGCACTCTCGGACCTGTCATAAGTGCCAAGTCTATGCTGATAAGGTGCATGTACCTCCAGTTCCTCTGAATGTGTTGACAACTCCTCGGCCCTTTGCAATGTGGGGCATCGACATGATCTGCGAGATCAGACCTACTGTGTCTAACGGGCATCGCTTCATTCTGGTAGCAATTGATTATTTCACAAAGTGGGTTGAGGCAGCTTCCTTTGCTACAGTAACCAAGAAAGTCGTGGCGCGGTTTATCCGACATAATCTGATCTGTCGATATGGTGTGCTAGAGAGGATTATCACTGACAATGGTAAAAATCTCAACAATACGATAATCACCGAGCTCTGCAAACAGTTCAAGATTCATCATCATAACTCTTCTCCCTACCGGCTGAAGATGAATGGGGCCGTTGAAGCAGCTAACAAGAACATCAAGAAGATTGTGCAGAAGGTGACGGTGACATATAAAGACTGGCACGAGATGTAACCATTCACTCTTCATGGGTAATGTACCCCAACATGGACGTTGACAGGGGAAACACCCTACTCTTTGGTGTATGGCATGGAGGCAGTCCTACCCATCGAAGTCCAAATACCCTCTCTCAGGATTATGAAGGATGCGAGTTTGAACGAAGACGACTGGACCCAAACCCGACTTGATCAACTGAATCTAATCGATGAAAAGAGACTTACTGCTATCTGTCTCGGTCAGACGTATCAAAGGCGGATGATCAAGGCTTTTAACAAGAAAGTCAGACGTCAAGAATATCAAGTTGGGGATCTAGTGATAAAACACATCATACTACCACAAGGTGATCCCAGGGGCAAATGGACCCCCACATACGAAGGGCCATTTGTGGTTAAGAACATTTTCTCGGGAGGAGCTATGATTCTAACCACCATGGATGGTGACGACCTTCCTCACCCCGTCAATGCAGACATAGTGAAAAAATACTACGCATAATCAAAGACCTGCTAGGTTGGTTGGACTGGGCAAAAAATAAGGGCTTCCCGGAAAACCAAAAGGGTTCGGGTAAAATTAAGGGATGAAAATGAAAAAACTGTACACCCGACAAGTCGAAAACCTGAAAAGGCGACTTGGGCAAAAAAGGGTATCCCGGTGGACTGAAAACCCAAAAGGGCGGTCCAGGAAAAAGTTAGGGATTGAAGCGTAACACTATGTCTCATTGGATCATCTTGTAACCATACTTCGATATCGACTATCAAGCTCAGACGGCACCAATCAATCTGATCCACCTTCGACAAAGTAGCAAGGTGATGAGACGCTTGAAGATATAAAGGCAATAGCAGAGTTGGAACCCAATGGGGTTGTTTCACATAGCTATTTTCTCTTTCTTTTACACAACTTGTAATCTTTTGGCGGTGTTCTCTTACTAGGACGTCAGCCTCCTTGTACAAAGCGCCTATTAAAGGCCAACTTCAAAAATCAATACAATTCATTTTCACAAGAAATTTCAATTTGTTCTTTCTTTTTTCTGTTTTGTTTTGCAAGAGCATCCAATGATTCATTTTTTATATAGGCATTTGAAAATAACGGTTGCTTATAAATATTTACACAAGAAACAAAAGACGATTACTCGTAATGCCAAAAACAGGGAAAACAAGAAGTGCCCAAACCTTGCAGTTACTGTACCCATCAGGTATCGGGATAGAGCCAGCTTGAGAACATGAGTAATGGTACATACACTCCCTGCAGAGTAAAAAGTATCCAAAGACAATGATGCTAGCTTTCCCAAGCAGAACATAACTCTCCCCAACTGAGGTTCACGATCGCGAGTGAGTCAGTAAATTTTGCCCCAAGAAGAGTTTATTTCTTTCACAAGAAGAAATTCAATCTCCAACAGAATTCATCATCACCAGCAAAGGAAATTCATCCCCGGTTGAGTTATTTCTCCATGTCAGCAGATCTATCAACAGAGTATCTCCTCTCCAATAGAGTTATTCCCCGCAGAGTTATCCTCAGACAGAGTCTCGTCCGGCAAAATATTTACCAGCCAAGGGGCAAATCCCCAACACGGTCATCTTTGTTCACCACCCCCAACAGAGGTGGAGGAACTATGGTTTTCATAAGCAATTAGGGATTTATTTTCCCCAGATTCAGATTATCACGTCAGCATTTCATGTTCATATATCATGACACATGCATATAACATAGTCTCATTTACTTTGAGAACATTAGCATACAATGCATCTCATGCATCACATATAACTAACCTTGTATTTCTTTCAGGAAATACATTATTATCAACAATTTCCAGCAAGTCCATGATCAACACTCAAAGTTAAACAGGGTAATCATCGGTGACAAATGAAACCTCATCCAAGTTCCTCCTCATCGCTCTACTATCCAGGCTTTCATATCGAAGTAACCCTAATATCCAGGTTCCTTCTCATCGCCCTACTATCCAGGCTTTCATATCGAAGTAACCCTACTATCCAGGTTCCTTCTCACAGCCCTACTATTAAGGCTTTCATATCGAAGTAACCCTACCATCCAGGTTCCTTCTCACAACCCTACTATCCAGGCTTTCATATTGATGTAACCCTACTATCCAGGTTCCTTCTCACATGCCTACTACCCAGGCTTTCATTTCGAAGTAACCCTACTATCCAGGTTCCTTCTCACAGCCTTACTACCCAGGCTTTCATATCGAAGTAACCCTACTATCCAGGTTCCTTCTCACAGCCCTACTACCCAGGTTTTAATATCGAAGTAACCTTACTATCAAGGTTCCTTCTCACAACCCTACTATCCAGGCTTTCATATCGAAGCAACCCTACTATCCAGGTTCCTTCTCATAACCTTACTATCCGGGTTCTTCCTCTCTTATCCCCAGACAACAGTCCACAACACTGTAAGACCGGGACCCGATCTAACACAATTGATTTCACATTTCTCCAATAAGTCGCGGTGCAGCATGTACCCTGACCAAACACGCGGTTTATTTCCACTTCCCAAACCGGAATTATTCCCCAATAGAGTAAGGGCAACTGAAGCTCCTAAAACTCTATTTTTCTCAAGACAGAGACCAGCATTCCCCAACGAAGTCCTCCTCAACAACAGGTATACGGGTTTTCGCAAAGGAATCTCTTATGCGATCGA
Organism: Vicia faba; assembly: GCA_948472305.1. NCBI lineage: Eukaryota > Viridiplantae > Streptophyta > Magnoliopsida > Fabales > Fabaceae > Vicia > Vicia faba. The sequence continues at coordinate 973,445,960 of OX451738.1, forward strand.
CACTTCTTCGGATGGCATCTTTAAACCCATCTCCAACAATTCTCTAGCAACTACCAAATGGCATCTATAAGCCCATTCCCTATATCACAAATTAAGTATCACTTCACGCGAGTGCAAATTTCTAGGCACTCTAGTGTTCAATCATCTTCCACCTTCAGATCACGAAAGGCAGACGAGCCAATCTACATCCTCAGATTTAAGAAGATTGAACAGGGGCAACTGTTGTACCCCAAAATTTTCCCTCCCATATTTCTCAATACATGTCAAGTGAGGTCCTCAAATTTCTCAAGGAAGTCCAAGGGTTGACCAGACAAACTCTCTCCTAGGGCAGTCTACCTCAAATTAGGGTTTCATTTTGCATCAAGATTCTTAAGTCCAAAGGATCCTAAATTCTCACCATTGTCCTAATATGTTCTCAAGATCATCCATGTCAAGTTTCAAGCCTTGCAGAAGAAGTTTGCTCAGTCAATTGCTCAAATGCCTGAAAATCAACTATGCTAGGTCAAAAGTCAACTGTGGCCCACATACAGTCAAACTCCAAGATTTTTGGTCAACATCCTAATTTTTAAGTATCATTCATAATTTTATCAAGGTTTGATCATGATTAATCAAGGATTGCTCACAATTCATCAAAACCCAAAAGTTGCTAAATTAGGGTTTTGTAGGAAAAGTCAACTCAACTTTGACCAAGCACAACTTTCTCATACTTTATCAATAATGACCCATCCAAAGCTCATCTTGAATAGGATGCAATTACCTACAATTCATCTTCATCTCCCAAGTTCAAAGTGTGCAGTCACAAAAAGATAGGAATTTTGACATTATAGGTCATTTTGAAAAGTCAACAAAATCACCTTTTGGGTCAAAGCTCCATACATGAACATGGAAGACTTAGTTGAGATGAGACCAAAAGGGTTGCTTATATGACATCATAATATTTCTAAAAAGTCCAAGAACACCTCTCTAGAGTCAAAATTGAGAGAGTTATGCATTGTCCAAGTTGACCTTTTTTGCAAAATTGCCAAAGTCAAATATGCTCAAATTTGCATCTTTTGCTAAATGGGCCAAACTTTTTATGCTTGCATCTCATTCCTAACATAGTCCACGACATATGAGACCCTCCATGCTTGATTTATTCATTTATTTAATTTATTTTGATTTTTATTTATTTAAAATTCAAATAAAATCAAATAAATCCTAATAAATCACATATTGTATTTTAGGGATGATTTTTGCATTGAAAAAAGATCTTATATGCTTTCAATTGAAGATCAACTCGTGCAAAGTCAATTTGGTTGGAAAAAGATTGGATTTGAGCAAAATTGGAAAGGAATCATATGCTATGAAGGATCAAATCAAATCTCCATGATGAGAAAGATTGAGGTCATTTTTGTTGACCTAATAGTTTGTAGTACATATACAGAAGGAGACTAAGGCATAAGGAGGTTGGAAGCAATCGTGCAGAGGTGAAACAAAACTCAAAAAATTTCAAGAAAATTGGCGATCCAATTTTCATATTAGAGGCCAATTCGTACCATTCTCACGACACCAACAGGTTCTTGGACATCTCCAGAAGGAATTCCAACCATTTGCAAGCTCTCTCACCCTTGGAACTGTAAGATATATCAAATTCGGTTTCATTAATTTACTCATCCTATGCATATTTTGATTGTATATTCGTGTTTGTCATTAAGTTTCAAACGATTGGTACCATTTAATTACATTTCTAACGCCTGTACAGGATGTTGCCATAACTAGGGTTATGTGTTCTTGATTAGGGCTTTATAGGATAGGAAAAATTGGGCGTTGATTCTGGTACCATGAGACTCGTGAGGATAAGACGAGTTAATTGGTACCAGCCATGGCCATTTATATTGCTTGTGAAGAGTTTTTGAAATACACAGGGATATACCTACAGTAAGTGTCTGTAGGTAAAAGTTGGCCACCTAAAACGAAGGTTTGGGAGGAAGACGATGATGTGTGTCATCCCCTGGTTGGGTGATTTGAATTTGGCGCATTTTGACTTTCAGCATTTTTTTTATTATATTATAATTGATTTCCATTATATATTCAAACAAAACAATTGACTCAGTTGGTAAGCGTGCAGGGGAAAAAGTGCCACGGACCTGGGTTCGATTCCTAGGTCCCAACCTTTATTCATGTTATTTTTCAACAGGCAATCCAATGCATAGCAAATCAAGAAGTTCACCATATGCCATCAGGATCTGGCCATCCAACTCATCAGCGCTCCAGATCAACATACCACCATTGGAGGACCACCATACGCCTCAAGTCAACGTGCACACTGGATCAGGAAAAGTCAAACAGGCCTGGGTCTTTTGGGCTCCAAAACTCAACAGCACCCACCATAATTGCTAATACAGGCCCATATTTCTTTCTTTTTTCTTTTAGTTTTTTTTTTAAATCTTTCAATATTTATTTTATTCACTTTAATTTACAAATTAATTTATTTTTCACAAAATACCATAAAATCAATAATTCACAAAATTAGGATTATTTTTTTTATTTATCAAAATTAATTTAAATTAGTTTAATTTAGGAAATTATAATTTGTTTTCAAAAATAAAATCAAATAGAAATTAGGTTTAACTTTTCCTTTAATTTTATTTTTTCCATTTTTCTCAAATAAATATAAATACCAAAAAAATAGGCTTTTAGACAAATTAATTCATTTTTCTTAATTTAAAATTAATTAGAACTTAGGATTCCCTTTTAGTGTAACTATTTCATTATTTTCTTAAAACATGACAAAAAACATCTTTTTTTAATCAATCGTCAATAAGTTTAGTCAGGGGTCAAAACCCTAATCACTTCGCATTTAATTCGCCGTGCGTTTGTTATTTATTTTGCCAATATTTTTGTAACTGCCCACTGGTTTGTAATAGTTAATTTAGGGTTTTTTATTTATTGTTTAAATCCCCGATTGTTTTTTGGTTATGTAATTAACCCCCCTCCCCGAAGCCTTGTAATAGCTAGGTTTATTTTCTCGCATTTTTAATTCTCGCAACAGTGAAGCGTACCCTAGGGGTGGTGTGTGAATTGTGTGTCATTTTCAGTTTATCGTTTGTCTTGTCATGCATTGGTGATCTACGCTTTGATTTTATTTTCGGGCATTCATTCTTTCATGTTTTTGTTTAGCAGTTAAAAGTGCGGGAATTTAAAGTGCGAAAAAGATAAAGGGTCCTACGCTATTACAAAGGCGCGGGTCTACAACGCCAAATTAATCCAGACCCGATTTAAAATAAAGTGCAGAAAATAAATATCTAATAGCTATTACATGGCTTTGGAGCAATTACATTATATTTACAACAGAAATAAATAAAACGCGCGAAAAAGGGAAATATGATCGAATGCGAGGGCGTTGGACCCTTTAAGGAATTAAAATAAAATTAATAGAATAATTAAATTAAATAAAAAGAAAGAACTTGTTTTTTATGTTTTTTTTTGTATTTATGACATTAAATTAATTAAAAGTCAAATGATTAATTCTAATTCTAATTGTTTTTAATTTATTAAAGAAAATGCATTAAAGTTAAAACCTAGAATTAAAACTAAATTAATTATAAATTTTATTTACAAAGTTAATGGTCAATGATACTTATAATAAAAATATTTAATTAATTAAAAAAGGTAAAAAGCGTTAAAGATCTATTTTTTATTATTTTTGGTTTATTGTGAAATAGAATTAAATTATAACCTAAAATTAAATCTAAATTAATTAAGGGATTTATTTACAAAATTAATACTAAAATAAAATTATTATTTATTTTTTGTCTTTTCTGATTTTTTTGTGTTTTTGATTTTATGTTGATTAAAAAAAAGAAATAAAAATAGTCAAAATAAGTATAAGAAAAACGACGGAAACAGGCAGCAAATAAAAAAAAGCATAATTCTGGAGGCCTGGGAAGCTTCGATCCAGAGAAGGTGTCTCCTTCGATCTGGGATGCTATACCTGCAAAAGTATGTTAGCAAAATAAACTCAGGGCCTGGTATCGAACCCCAGGCCCTTCGATCCTACGTGCGCTGAGTCTTTTCAGGATAAATCTGCAGCAAATGTTAGCAAACGAAGAACATGACCTGGGGCCAAACCCAGGCCCTTTGATCCTGTCTAGGATAGTAAATTGAAGGTAACAACAAGCACGAATGTGTAATGCAAATACAAGGTTGGACAGTTTACCCTCTCTTACCAGTAGATTGGACCTTTGATTTGGGCGCTTCCTGAATGTAGGCACCTTCGATCTGGGCTTCTGGGCTTGGCTACTTTTGCTGAAGGGTGGCTTTGCTTGGAAAATTTTGGCAACCTTTGATGGATTTTGTGAGCAGCCTCTCTCCAATGTTTCTTTCGTTCTCCTGTTGTGTGTTTTTTCGTTCGTTCTAATGTGCCACTGGCCCTTGTATTTATAGGAGTGTGAGGGTCTTGTAACGGTAAGAGACAGCCATTTAACCAGGCCTTTAATGCCATGAGACAAGAATCAGACACATTAAAAGTTTTCCTTTTTTGAAATATGCATGTCTCTTGAATGAACCTGGACACTTTCACTTGTACATGTCTTATGCAATGTGTATGAATGAAAATTATGGCCAATAATGCCTTGCATTGATGTTTAGGATTTGGCATAAACCACCATTATCACACTTTCCACTTTTGATTCAAATTTGAATTTTTGCCTTGTTTAAGCCTTAGCACGAAAAATGGTAGGCACATAATAATGCTTCAAGGTTAATCAAAGCAAAATATCCCTTTAAATTAATTTTTTTGAATTTCTTTTGATTTTAAAAGATTTAAAATTAATTAAATCCAATAAAATCAATAAAAAATGAAAAAATTAATAAAAAAATCTGAAATAAAAGATGGGACACGTGGGAAGCATGGCCAAGTCAATTCAAGTGGAAAAAGTGGGCCCCTTTTGTCAAAAATGGGATTTCAAAGATAAATGATTTTGGCCATTTCACAAAAATTTCCCAACTTCTCCAATGCATAACTTGCTCAATTTTTAAGCTTTGCTCATGTTCTTGGACATTTTAGAAAGGTCTTTGAGTCCTCTAACCAATGCCTTTGGTCCCATGTCATTTTGATTTACCAATCTCAAGTTATGGCCTTTGACTTAAAGTCCCTTTTTGTTGACTTTTGAAAATGACCTATAATGTTGAAATTGATAACTTTTTGTGAGAGAATTTCTTGGACTTGAAGTATGAATATGAGTTGTAGGAAATGTCTTTCTCTTCAAAATGAGCTTTGGATGGAATTTTTCTGATAATCCATGTGAAAGTTATGCCCTGGTCAATTTTAGTTGACTTTTTCAGCTGTCCAAATAAGGAAACTTTTGCATCTTGATGATTTCTGGGCCAAATTTTGAGAATCATGATCAAGCATTGATCAAATGATGTTTGTGGCTTCAAAATGATATGTTGACCAACAATTTGAACTTTTGACTGTCAAATGACCATTTTGCCCCTACATTTGACTGTAGTGCAATTTAGGGTTTTGACTGTGCAATTTTGAGCTGAATGCCTTGAAACTTGATATGAAGATGCTTGACCACATTTGTAGGCATGTGAGGCTTGATTGGGCCTTTGAAAACTTCCTTTTCTTGATCAGAACACAAACCCTAATCTTGACTGTATAGGAGACCTTTGACTGTGCAACCCTTGGGGAATTTTGCAGCTTGATTTGGCAATTTCTTAAAGAATATGGGAGGGCAAATTTTGGGGTACAACAGTTGCCCCTGTTCAATCTTCTTAGACCTGAGGATGCAGATTGGCTGACGTGCCTTTCGTAATCCGAAGGTGGAAGATGATTGAACACTAGAGTGCCCAGAAATTTGCGCTTACATAGTAGCGGTGATGATGGAATGGGCTTACAGATGCCATTTGGGGATTGATGAATAAGGTGATGGGCTTATAGATGCCATCTGGATGTTGATCGCGTCAGAGATTCCTTAGCGAGAACCTGCATACCTGCAAAAGAAAAATGAGTACCTGACACGTTGCAGGAGCTGGTTTTCAGATGCTCGGTATAGATGTGTCCTGACTGGTTACAGGAGCTGGGTCTGGAGCTTCAAATGATGATGAATGAACCAGGGATGGTTACTAACTTGCATGAACGGTAAGAGAACCTTGGGTGACTTTAACTTCAACAACGCTCGTTGAGAAAAACCTTGGGTGTCTTCTACTGGGATAAGAATCAGGGAGATCTTAGGGTCGATCTGACTGAACCAGAGAAGGCCTTTGACTGGATAAGCATCAGGAAAATCTTAGGGTCGATTTAACTGAACCGGACAAGGTCTTGAAATATCTTCAACTGGATAGGCATCAGGGAGATCTTAGGGTCGATCTGACTGAACCAGAGAAGGCCTTTGACTGGATAAGCATCAGGAAAATCTTAGGGTCGATTTAACTGAACCGGTCTAGGTCTTGAAACATCTTCAACTGGATAAGCATCAGGGAGATCTTAGGGTCGATCTGACTGAACCAGAGAAGGCCTTTGACTGGATAAGCATCAGGAAAATCTTAGGGTCGATTTAACTGAACCGGTCTAGGTCTTGAAATATCTTCAACTAGATAAGCATCAGGGAGATCTTAGGGTCGATCTGACTGAACCAGAGAAGGCCTTTGACTGGATAAGCATCAGGAAAATCTTAGGGTCGATTTAACTGGACCGGACAAGGTCTTGAAATATCTTCAACTGGATAAGCATCAGGGAGATCTTAGGGTCGATCTGACTGAACCAGAGAAGGCCTTTGACTGGATAAGCATCAGGAAAATCTTAGGGTCGATTTAACTGAACCGGTCTAGGTCTTGAAATATCTTCAACTGGATAAGCATCAGGGAGATCTTAGGGTCGATCTGACTGAACCAGAGAAGGCCTTTGACTGGATAAGCATCAGGAAAATCTTAGGGTCGATTTAACTGAACCGGTCTAGGTCTTGAAATATCTTCAACTGGATAAGCATCAGGGAGATCTTAGGGTCGATCTGACTGAACCAGAGAAGGCCTTTGACTGGATAAGCATCAGGAAAATCTTAGGGTCGATTTAACTGAACCGGTCTAGGTCTTGAAATATCTTCAACTGGATAAGCATCAGGGAGATCTTAGGGTCGATCTGACTAAACCAGAGAAGGCCTTTGACTGGATAAGCATCAGGAAAATCTTAGGGTCGATTCAACTGAACCGGTCTAGGTCTTGAAATATCTTCAACTGGATAAGCATCAGGGAGATCTTAGGGTCGATCTGACTGAACCAGAGAAGGCCTTTGACTGGATAAGCATCAGGAAAATCTTAGGGTCGATTCAACTGAACCGGTCTAGGTCTTGAAATATCTTCAACTGGATAAGCATCAGGGAGATCTTAGGGTCGATCTGACTGAACCAGAGAAGGCCTTTGACTGGATAAGCATCAGGAAAATCTTAGGGTCGATTTAACTGAACCGGTCTAGGTCTTGAAATATCTTCAACTGGATAAGTATCAGGGAGATCTTAGGGTCGATCTGACTGAACCAGAGAAGGCCTTTGACTGGATAAGCATCAGGAAAATCTTAGAGTCGATTTAACTGAACCGGTCTAGGTCTTGAAATATCTTCAACTGGATAAGTATCAGGGAGATCTTAGGGTCGATCTGACTGAACCAGAGAAGGCCTTTGACTGGATAAGCATCAGGAAAATCTTAGAGTCGATTTAACGGAACCGGTCTAGGTCTTGAAATGTAGCTTGAGAACTTTAACTGGATCTTTCCTGAAATGTAAAGGTCAGCCATATGCAATGCATGATATGGATCAAGCAATGATGTTCTCAACATAAATGAGATTGTAAGGTATGATGCGTTTATGCATGTATCATGATGTATGTGATGTTTAGGAATGTATGTTTTTGTCTAGGAAAGTAAATCCTTGACGGGTGCCGGGAAGTCATATCCTAGGCTGATGTTGAAGAATAGATTTCGCTTCCGCTGGGGATGATAGTTGCAAGAATACCGGTAGGAGAAGATAACTCCGTTGGGGAATAAACTTGGCGAATGGATTACTCTGCGGGGAGAAAATTAATCTAGCGATCTTGCTGGGGAGCAATATTCTGTGGGGAGAGAGGTACTCTTGTTGAGATGTTGGTAGTAACTTCGCTGGGGATACCGTTGTCATGTTGGAAGTGTTAATAGACTTCGCTGGGGATAAGAAGACTCCGTCGAGGATGCTCTTTCCGTGGCTTTTGGCTGAGGATAACCCAGTTATATCCTGTTAAGGAAATAACTCTTTAAATAAAGTCGGACGACGCGTTCGTGCTTTGCGAGGGTAAACTTCCAGAATCTACTGGGGATAAGCTTACTGCTTGGGGATATAAATTCCACTTTCCTGGAGAAACTGGATTGGATTCTTCTGGGGAAGTTTTGAGATGTATCGGGGGAAGTGATTCCTTTGAATGCTTGTATGCTGCCGGGGAACAATCTTTAGACCAAGACTGCCGGGGATGCTTGTTAAGAATATATGCTGCTGGGGAATGTTGAGATCTGCGGGAGGATACCCAACTTTCTTAAGGTTGATAACTGCTTGGAGAGGAGTGCACTGACTTGCTGGCTCACTCTCTGGGGAATTAAGGTATACTGGTTATGTTCTTCAGCTGAACCTACCTTGATACCTTGATGGACAGAGCAATTAGATCGTTTAGACCACTCATCATTGCCCCTGTTTCTGATGTGGGAGAGGAAGACCTATGAGGTGCTGATAGTTGTTGAGGGTCAAACCTTCTTCAGGTAGGCAGGTGATAATATGACAGGACATAGTCGTACACTTTGATCCCTAACTTTTTCCTGGACCGCCCTTTCGGGTTTTCAGCCCACCGGGATACCCATTTTTGCCCAAGCCGCCTTTTCAGGTTTTCGACTTGCCGGGTGTACAGATTTTTTTATTTCATCCCTTCATTTTGCCCGAACCCTTTTGGTTCGCCGGGAAGCCCTTATTTTTGCCTAGGTATGTCAACCTAGCGGGTCTTTGATTTTGCGTAGTATTTTTTTGACTATGTCCCCGCTCTCAGGAGGTAGGGAGGTGCCCCTGTTAGAAGTGTTTTGGTCATGCCACCAGAAGGTGTTTGATCAGGCAAGATTCGTTGCTGGAGTGCCCCAAGTGACTTAGGCGGAGGTTTGCCCCAGGCTATTTGGCCTTTGAGAGATTCTCCGAATCTTGATTGGACTGCCCCAGATGATTGGACCATGATCATGTTGTGCCCCTTGATTGGAGGTACTTCTGTTCATTAGGCATTCGTCGTGCGAATTTCCCTGCTGTTCAAACAAAAAGTCATATGCAAACAAAGTTATGTCAAAAATGCAAAGCTTATGTCTGTCTTGAAGATTTTGAAAATGCATTATTTTCCATAAAACAAGTGAATGTTTGTAAAACGTGATGTCAACTCCGTATTCACCGTAGGCCTTCAGGAGTCAGGATACCTTTCGTAACAGTATGCTTTCGAACTAACCCATGCTTCAGCTAGGACTTTTAAGGGTTATAACGTGGCCTGGTTCACGGTTTAAGAAACAAAGGATAAAGGCTCAAATTTTATTTGTACCCACCCGTTCTTCGTGATGTTCTTCAAACCTAAACTCAGCTGACCGTGCGTTAGACCTTGTTTGAGTCTTTGCTTTGATATACCAATGATGGTTCAAATAATGATGATTTATTCTGAATGGGCAGTCATTTCTTTTTGTTGAGGGTTTATGTGACCTCTTTTTTTATTTTATCATCCCTATTTTTTTTTGCCTGAACTGTTTCTTTTGTGATTACAGTCAGCGGGATGCCCCAGTTTTGTAAGTCTCCTTCATAGGTTTTGACTTAATGAGTTTTTTTTTTTTGAGATAATGTCTGCCTTTCTTTATTGATTATTCGGAATCATCACTGTCTTTCTTCGTTTTGTAAGGACTTCTTCAGTGCCATTCGTTATGCACTTGGATCAACTGAGAGATTACCCTGCCCCAGGTTATGATTAAGGGTTTTAAATTTCGAAAAGAAAAAACTCCTACTTCTTTGGCTCAAAGGGGTTGACGAGGGATTATCATCCTTATAACTCCAGTGTTTATGGATTGAAACAATGCCTGTACCTCATCAGCGGGGTCTGTTCAAAAGCATACTGTAGATTATGGTATCGTTTTCGTCATCCTCCCTCAAGAGGCTTAGAATTATTAGTCAAGAGTTGATCATCAGAAAAAATATGAAAATAATTTGCGTATAGTGAATACGAATATATTGCTTCAAAACAGACATATGCGATGCATTAATGAAATAACAACATTTAACAATGAACAAATGTTTGAACAATCAAAAGAAAATTACAACTTGAGCATTCGAATGAACAAAAGTCTTATAGTCTCAGGGCTTGTCATTTCAAATGGTGAACCTCGCAGGGATAGTAGAAGAACTCGACCTGACCATCTGGGGTGAATTCCACAGCTCCTTCATCCATCAGGCTTTGGATTTTGTACTTCAACTTCCAACAGTCATCAGTATCATGCCCCGGGCTGTTAGAATGGTATGCGCACCTGGCCCCAGGATTGTAGTTGGGTGAAGAAGTCTTAGGATTAGGGTGAGGTCCTATCAACGTCACCAGATTCAACTTCAACAGGTGTTGCAAAGCTTGGGACAACGACGTGTTGAGCTGGGTGAATTGCCTTCTGGGCTTGCTCTGATCAACCCGTTGCTCTGGGCGAGGTTGTGGTTGGAGCTGTGAAGTAGTAGCAGCTTGGAGAGGTCTATTCATTGAACCAAGCCTTTGACTTCTTGGAGGCTGATTACCGGTTTGGTCTCCAGCCTTGGTTACTTGCTCCATACTGTCTTGCTGAAGCTGGTTGATCACAGTTCTCAACTCTTCTTGTTCCCGAGCTAAGCCTTGGATAAGGGCCATTTGCCCCAACATCTGAGTCCTCATTACGTCTATCTCAGCTTGCATATGTTTCAGCCGTTCATCTTTACCGTCTTCTGGATTGTTCTTGACCAAATTCCCCATGAGGAGCGTTCTCAACTCTTCCTGCCCCTTGGATAGGCTTAGGAAGATCTCCCTGAACTGAGTCTCTTGAGTAGGGAACTCCTGGGTGTTTGATTGGAAAGCCATTGCAGTAATAAACAGCGAAAAGGGTAAGTGGCCTGTAACAAGGGTACCTGTTATGCAATGATGTGTATGATATATATGCAATGTTTTCAAGGACCTCGCAGGGTAAACAAAAAGATTGTTAGAATTTGAATTCGTAGCTTGATTGAATGAATTGCATGTTGTTGAGAGTCCTCCTTCAAGGGTCAAAGGCTCACCATATCCAGTGGGTCATAGCCTCTGATAACCTTAGCTAGGGGATCATTCTTCAGGTGTCAAAGCTCACCATATCAAGTGGGTCATAGCCTCTGACAACCTTGGCTAGAGGAAAATAAATCCTCTTTGCCCCTTGCTAGATGTTTGATTCATCATGACCTGCATCACAGACCCTTGAGATCCTTGAAATGGGTTAGGGTGTATGCAATGGTATGATGTTATGGTATGCATGGGGTAATGTGAGTAGCCCTGTTATGAGTCCCAATTAAGGACTGCAAACCAAAACCTGTAAGAAACTTAGTACACTCTTGTTATGAGTCCCGATTAAGGACTATAAACAAAACCTGCAAGAAGCTCAAGTAAAAAAACTGTCATGAGTCCCAATTAAGGACTAAAATAAAACCTGCAAGACCTTGTTACGAGTCCTAATTAAGGACTATAAACAAAACCTGCAAGTAGTTCATGTGTCAGCTAACAAGCATGCAAGTAGTCAAATACGAAGGCACACAAGTCACACAAAAGAGCCCTTAGAGTTTAGGCCAGCATGGGGTCTAGGTATTACCCTCTTGAAGTTGGTGGGCTCAAACCTGTCCTATTAAAGTAACCGGGTTCTAAGGATCTCAATATCATTGGATTGCTTTCATTGTTCATCGTTTCGATTTAGCCACTGACTGGCGATCAAAATATCCCAAGAAAACAACCCTCAATTGAGTGTAGTATCGAGTATCAACCGACTTCGGAGTACACCAAAGTAGTCATCTCACTACCCTAAAGAGGCCAAGATGGTTCAATTAAGGTTCCTAAGGTCTGTTGATGCTTCACGACACCACATGGAGGCCCCGTACTCTCCTTGATTGACTCAAGGGTTACCGGTACACACCAAAGTGCCACATCAACGTAGCAGACTGCTTCAACCATGTCGGTATACCCCGCACAGTTCCCTCACAGCCTTGTTGCTACTTTCTAAGAGGGTATCCCCAGATCCGGGTTAGGATCTATAGAACTCCCAAGACAGTCCCACAATTTAAAGCAAACAAATCAAAGCAATTGAAAACACAGTGATCTTAGTCCTAAGGTACACCTCACTTTATAAGTTTCCCCAGCAGAGTCGCCAGTTCTGTGATCGGTGGATCTGGAACTGACTGTTTTAAAGCTGGTTTCGCGAAATGTCGCGGTAAGCAAGAGTCGCCACCGTCTTTTATTTTCTCCAAATGGAAAGGACAAAAGCACAGAAAAATTCCTTTAAAGAGATTGCTCTCGGTTCGGGAGGTAGATTATAGAAAGGGAAGGTGTTAGCACCCTTTCTATCCATGGTTATCCATGGGCTCTTAGATACTTGCTCATTGTGTTTTCAAAATGTTTGCTTTTCAATTGTGAGTGGGTTTTGAAAAAGTTTCGTTTGAAAAAAATTTCTAAGTAACTCTTGTATCTGTCCTCAAGAGTGTATGAAAAATTTGTTTGAAGATTTTTAGAAAGTGTAGGTGTGAAAAGTATTTTGTTTGTTTTTGAGATGAGCAAGTATCTATGAGAATCTACCTACCCTAAGGAATAAAGCTGTGTAATTGTCCTTTAGGTAGTGCCATCCCACCATTGAGAGGTAGGTAGCACCACCGTTGGAGGTGTTCGGGTCAATTCGAGTTTGTAGGGACATGGTGATCACCAGAGTAATGGGAAGACACCTTAGAAGCTACCCTCATGCCAGGTTCCCGGATCATGAGGACTTACTAAGACATCCTCTACTCGACGACCACCTTTCGAGGGGCAAGGCAACAGTGAAGCGTACCCTAGGGGTGGTGTGTGAATTGTGTGTCATTTTCAGTTTATTGTTTGTCTTGTCATGCATTGGTGATCTACGCTTTGATTTTATTTTCGGGCATTCATTCTTTCATGTTTTTGTTTAGCAGTTAAAAGTGCGGGAATTTAAAGTGCGAAAAAGATAAAGGGTCCTACGCTATTACAAAGGCGCGGGTCTACAACGCCAAATTAATCCAGACCCGATTTAAAATAAAGTGCAGAAAATAAATATCTAATAGCTATTACATGGCTTTGGAGCAATTACATTATATTTACAACAGAAATAAATAAAACGCGCGAAAAAGGGAAATATGATCGAATGCGAGGGCGTTGGACCCTTTAAGGAATTAAAATAAAATTAATAGAATAATTAAATTAAATAAAAAGAAAGAACTTGTTTTTTATGTTTTTTTTTGTATTTATGACATTAAATTAATTAAAAGTCAAATGATTAATTCTAATTCTAATTGTTTTTAATTTATTAAAGAAAATGCATTAAAGTTAAAACCTAGAATTAAAACTAAATTAATTATAAATTTTATTTACAAAGTTAATGGTCAATGATACTTATAATAAAAATATTTAATTAATTAAAAAAGGTAAAAAGCGTTAAAGATCTATTTTTTATTATTTTTGGTTTATTGTGAAATAGAATTAAATTATAACCTAAAATTAAATCTAAATTAATTAAGGGATTTATTTACAAAATTAATACTAAAATAAAATTATTATTTATTTTTTGTCTTTTCTGATTTTTTTGTGTTTTTGATTTTATGTTGATTAAAAAAAAGAAATAAAAATAGTCAAAATAAGTATAAGAAAAACGACGGAAACAGGCAGCAAATAAAAAAAAGCATAATACTGGAGGCCTGGGAAGCTTCGATCCAGAGAAGGTGTCTCCTTCGATCTGGGATGCTATACCTGCAAAAGTATGTTAGCAAAATAAACTCAGGGCCTGGTATCGAACCCCAGGCCCTTCGATCCTACGTGCGCTGAGTCTTTTCAGGATAAATCTGCAGCAAATGTTAGCAAACGAAGAACATGACCTGGGGCCAAACCCAGGCCCTTTGATCCTGTCTAGGATAGTAAATTGAAGGTAACAACAAGCACGAATGTGTAATGCAAATACAAGGTTGGACAGTTTACCCTCTCTTACCAGTAGATTGGACCTTTGATTTGGGCGCTTCCTGAATGTAGGCACCTTCGATCTGGGCTTCTGGGCTTGGCTACTTTTGCTGAAGGGTGGCTTTGCTTGGAAAATTTTGGCAACCTTTGATGGATTTTGTGGGCAGCCTCTCTCCAATGTTTCTTTCGTTCTCCTGTTGTGTGTTTTTTCGTTCGTTCTAATGTGCCACTGGCCCTTGTATTTATAGGAGTGTGAGGGTCTTGTAACGGTAAGAGACAGCCATTTAACCAGGCCTTTAATGCCATGAGACAAGAATCAGACACATTAAAAGTTTTCCTTTTTTGAAATATGCATGTCTCTTGAATGAACCTGGACACTTTCACTTGTACATGTCTTATGCAATGTGTATGAATGAAAATTATGGCCAATAATGCCTTGCATTGATGTTTAGGATTTGGCATAAACCACCATTATCACACTTTCCACTTTTGATTCAAATTTGAATTTTTGCCTTGTTTAAGCCTTAGCACGAAAAATGGTAGGCACATAATGATGCTTCAAGGTTAATCAAAGCAAAATATCCCTTTAAATTAATTTTTTTGAATTTCTTTTGATTTTAAAAGATTTAAAATTAATTAAATCCAATAAAATCAATAAAAAATGAAAAAATTAATAAAAAAATCTGAAATAAAAGATGGGACACGTGGGAAGCATGGCCAAGTCAATTCAAGTGGAAAAAGTGGGCCCCTTTTGTCAAAAATGGGATTTCAAAGATAAATGATTTTGGCCATTTCACAAAAATTTCCCAACTTCTCCAATGCATAACTTGCTCAATTTTTAAGATTTGCTCATGTTCTTGGACATTTTAGAAAGGTCTTTGAGTCCTCTAACCAATGCCTTTGGTCCCATGTCATTTGGATTTACCAATCTCAAGTTATGGCCTTTGACTTAAAGTCCCTTTTTGTTGACTTTTGAAAATGACCTATAATGTTGAAATTGATAACTTTTTGTGAGAGCATTTATTGGACTTGAAGTATGAAGATGAGTTGTAGGAAATGTCTTTCTATTAAAAATGAGCTTTGGATGGAATTTTTCTGATAATCCATGTGAAAGTTATGCCCTGGTCAATTTCAGTTGACTTTTTCAGCTGTCCAAATAAGGAAACTTTTGCATCTTGATGATTTCTGGGCCAAATTTTGAGAATCATGATCAAGCATTGATCAAATGATGTTTGTGGCTTCAAAATGATATGTTGACCAAAAATTTGAACTTTTGACTGTCAAATGACCATTTTGCCCCTACATTTGACTGTAGTGCAATTTAGGGTTTTGACTGTGCAATTTTGAGCTGAATGCCTTGAAACTTGATATGAAGATGCTTGACCACATTTGTAGGCATGTGAGGCTTGATTGGGCCTTTGAAAACTTCATTTTCTTGATCAGAACACAAACCCTAATCTTGACTGTATAGGAGACCTTTGACTGTGCAACCCTTGGGGAATTTTGCAGCTTGATTTGGCAATTTCTTGAAGAATATGGGAGGGCAAATTTTGGGGTACAACAGTAGGATAGCGCTATCTAAAGGAAACAAGAATAGAAACGATCTTTTTTCGAGTAGGTAGATGCTAGTAGGTACTTGCTCAAATCAAGTAGTGATACAAGGGTTATCACGAAGTGAAAATGTTTCAAAAACAAAGCACATACACAAGCAATTTTAAAAGATGAGAAAGTACCTAAGAGCCCATGGAAAACCATGAATAGAAAGGGTTCTAACACCTTCCTTTTCTATAATCTACCCCCCGTACTCAGAAACATCTCAAAAAAGGATTTTTTCTGTACTTTTTTCCTTTCCGGTTGGATAAAATAAAAGTCGGTGGTGGCTCTTGCTTACCGTGACATTTTGCAAACGCAAAACACAAACCAATATTTAACAGTCGGTTCTGCCACCGTATCACAGTTCGCCTTTACCTGGTACTTAATAACTCCATGTGTATTTAGTCTCTTATTCTAGTCTCTTCTCGTTTTCCTTGTCATACAAAAACCTCCACCTACTCCGTCAAAGGGTAAATAGGTCGATTCGACCAAATAAGCTGTTATTGTTGAAGATTCATCACCTGAACCAACCCAACCCAAAAAGAAGATGAAAACATCAATGACAAGTTCCCTGAGAAATCTTGACATTCCAAAAGTTCCCCCCAATGGCAAAGCAAAGAAAACGACGGCTGCTACTTCTCACACCATTGAAGACGAGCCAGAACCAGGAAATATGCCAATCTCGAGAATGTTGAGAGTGATAGTTCCAGTCTTGGAACAGGCGCGCCTAAGGTTTTTTAACTCACCTTATATTTCTCTTCAACACACGTTTATTGAAATTCTGGTATTCATGTCTTAGATGTCCTAAAAGATGACGAGACACCTTTCACTGAGCAAACACACAATGACAAGGTAAAATTTAAACACAGTGCAAAAAAGTAAAGAACACACAGGATTATTAACCCGGTTTGGTGCACAATAACATCTACTCTGGGGGCTACGAAGCCAGGGATTTATTTAACTAAAATAGTATCAATTCGAAGCTAAACTCCACCGTTTACAACTTCTCACTTAATCACTATCCTTGCTTAACTTCTACCAAAGACTTACCTAGGTACGGGACCTTTCTCAAATCCCTTCCAATCACAAACCAGTGACTGAGCAATTATAAAAACTTAGAAAAACATAGAAGTCACACTTCAAAGACATACAATCATTCACTACTTAAAAGCTTTGGAATGAAGAACATAACTTACAACTCAAAAACAAAGTCCTACTCTTTCATCAAGATGATAATCGAGAGGCTCACAATTAACACATAAACCCTAATAAAATTACACAGTAACTTCCACACTTGTACTAGGATTGAAGCCTTCTATTTATAATCTTAAATGAACTGGATTTGGGCTTCACATATGCAGTTGGATATGACAGAGGCGCTGCAAAATTATCTCCTCAAAGATAGAACATCAATCATTAGTTTCCTAAATTATCTCTATAATTAAAAACTAACAATTCTCCATAAAATCAGCTTGAATCTTTTTAATCTTCAAATTGTACGCCATATAGGATAGTATAATATTCAAAGAATATTCTGCACCTGTAAAAAACTAAAATATCCAACAATCCAGTTGTACACAATCACGATATCGAAAGAACCTGCATAGGAAATCATATTTGACATGTTGCTCCAGTTGATAGAACATCTTCATTCAACATGTTTAAGCTAAGTTAGTTTTACCAAACGTAATTCCAATCACAACAAATAGAGAAATAACAATATCCCCCTTTGGCTTATTTTATCTAAAACAACTTAGAACATCTTCCACATATAAATAGCAGTAGCTCAGGTTTGAGAAGCATCTCAAACACACAATCAATCAGAGGCACAACAGCATAAGTCAGAACAACACATATCAGAGAAACAACTAGTGGAAGCTACTTAACATGCCAAAAACGAGAATATCAAATTCTCAACATGTCAGAACATCATGTCTGACAAATCTTCACAACAGTCCAGTCCAGAACAGGAGACCTGCTAAACCTGCTAAGCACCACTTCAGAGAGTAGCATTTCCATTACTGCACAATACACCCATGATGAAGAAAGAAAGTCCGGAAGGCATTTGGTGTACACGAGGAAGAAGATAAACTACATCTTCAAGAATAACCAACCTACTCCCCCTTAAACTCAAAACCATCTCTTGACACAGAGTCTTAGAAGAGTTTTTTTGTAGCCTCAAGAAACCAAAAAAAACCTAACTTGAATAACCTAAGTTAGAAGACCATGTGATAGAAGCAAAATGATACACCAGACCAAACAAGATGTTATAACCTATTGATCAACATCCTGTATACACCCATAATATAAGACTCATCAGATGAAGGAATAGAAAACCCTTATCCGAGAAAGTCATACCCCCTTAATTATTGCAAGCCATAAGCAACAATAAAACAAGACTCAACGAAAATGATACTACTCTCCCCCTTTTTATCCAAAATTTGACAAAAACCGAGCTTGAGTGTAAACAAAATTGAGGGGAAAGCAAAAAGAAAAACACTACACAACTTGAAAAACTAGTAAGGGGTATTTAAACATCAAGGAAGTTATTATATATAGTAGCGTTACCTTGATTCAAAACAACAACCGGGCAATGCAAGCAATTTACAAGGAAGATAAGGTAATTCTTGTTATCGGTGCACCACTCAATTCAGGAGAGAGGCAAAGATATGATATATCTCTCTCTTTCCAATACTTGACCTGTGAAATGTTCCAACATTGGGAGTGTCATATTTCATACCCTTGAAAGCACTTTTCACATGTCCCTAGATGAAGAAACAATTTTGTCACACCGTCTACAAAAGTATGCACTCCTTACCTTCACACCCCTTGTCATACTATCCTCTCTTTTTGAATTTATAGACTAAGCATGAACTAAGAGCCATGCATAATAGTTATTTAAACCCTCTAACTTCATCAAACTTGACCAAGAGGGCTACTCTTAGCATTTCACTAAGGAAACAACCACCAAAGTAATAGCTATATGAAAATAGACATAAGAACTAGAAAGTTTTCAGATATAGCTCCTCCTGACTCCTAGAGACATAACTACTGAGATGATATCCCAACACCAGCTTGGACAATGGTATGATCACACCACTGAACTTACTTCAGAGAGTTTCATATATGAACACCCAACAGTCATGGATGACCAAAACAATTCATGATAAATCCACATATAGAAAATGTCTTCTTCACACTAGTGATCTACCATTCTCCCATATTATTTTAGATGATTATTTCTCCATCTCAAGAGAAAATCCAAAAGCAATACACCAATATGAACCTTTCACATTCATATAGCAGGACAAATGTCGTAACATTTTGTAGGACATTATGCATACGAACCACCTTCAGCAATAGTAGTAAGGGCATACTATAGCCAAGGGAACAAGAAAGTCTTGATCATCTTCTGGTGATCATCCACCTATTGCCTCTATGAAATATCCTCATGAACTTCTTGAATGGTTCACATGTTTTAGGAGTGATATCACTGACCTTTCCTATCATCAATATCTTCTTCAAGTCAAACCTTTGCAGAGATTTTTTATTTCATCCATTGGCAGTTGTAACCATAGTAACATGGAGGAAAGGTAGAGAATCTATTGCATCCCTCCCTATCAGTAATTTATATAATTCCTTCAAAATTCCAATACCATTTGGTTTTTCATTGATAAAGTTCTTCCAGGCATATTTTGGAAGATTATCAGCAATTACACAAACACATTTCTTTTTACCAAAACTGTCAACCTGCATAGGTTCCACTAGTGCCAAACGAAGAGTTTCTAACCTCTTGAAAGTAACTTGATGATGTAACTTATAATGTGACATCTTGTTTTGCTTCCTTATTTCATATTCACCACATATTTTGCCTTTCTCCATGTTCAACTTTAGAGTACATATGGCTGCTTCCTTTGGTTGGACTTTCTTCGTTCCTTTTAGGAGTAACCAGTCAAGTTTCTTCTGAAGTAATTTTACCTCAATCTCTTTTGGCATCAAGCATATGGAGGACAAATTTATTTCTTGAGGAATCCACAAGTAACAATTGTCTTTTGATTTGATTCCCTTCAAGATAACTTCATCCTTCTCATTAATTACCAGACATTCAGAAGCAGTAAAGTTAACTTTGAAACCTTGGTCGCACAATTGAATAATACTTATCAAATTTGCAGTCAGCCCCTTAATAAACAATACATTTTCTAGATCTGGCAGACCAGTGTAGCTTATTTTTCTAGCACCTTTAATTTCAACTTTTGATCCATCTCCAAAGGTGACATAACTAGAATAAAGTGGTTTAATATCCACTAGAAATTTCTAGACACCTGTCATCTTTCTAGAATAACCACTATCAAAATACTAATTCTCTCTTGTAGAAGCTTCGAGAGAGGTGTGAACTACAAGTCCATGAGTGTCATTCTTGAAAAACCTCTTAGACTTGGTTTTAACATCATTATGTATTCTTTTGTGCTATGTGACAAATTTGGGATAGCTATACAACTTGTAACAAGAGAATTTTAAATAACCCATATTTCCATAATAGTGGCACGTGTGTTGCTGATTTCTACCTCCATTGTACTTATTCTGATGTCTCTGTTGATGTTGAGACATGTTGTTCAACATCTTCTGATCTTGTTTCTTCTTTGGAGGTACATACTTCACTGTAGCACTTTCTTCTTCGTTCTTCACAGCTAGATTTTATAACCAAGATCCTTAATCTTAACAACATTCTTCCCAATTAGAATGGTTATTTCATCCAGAGTAGTAGAGACATTGTTTTCTGAGAGATTTTTATGTTGTCCATGCTGATGTTGGAACATTTTGTTTGACATCTTTTCTTCCAGTTCTTTCTTTGGACAAACAAACTTCACTTCAACCATCTTGCTTTTGTTCTTAGCTGATTGATTGACATATCTAACCCCTTGAACATTACCATTATTCTTCCCAGACTTAATAATATTATCAAGCACATCAGAACTGTTGTTAAGAATTCTTACAGACTTGGTCATATTATCAAGTTGTGAATTAAGTAAAAAAGCTTCACCCTTCAGATCAGTGATGGTGTCCATGAGCTCTATTTTTTCATCCTTTGGATCAGAGATGGTAGACAAGTGCTTTACTTTTTCAGACTCCAGCTGAGCAATTATTTTTTTCTGCTCATCTACTAATTTACCCACCTGTTGAATTTTGAGTTACAACACCTTTGTAAGAAGTAGAAAGTTCTTCAAAGGATAAATCTTCATAGTATGAATCTCTATCAGAGTCATAAATTACACTCAAGGTTGTGATCTATTTGGCACATTGCTCTTCATGATCACTTTCAAAATCTTCTTCTGACCATGACACAAACATAACCTTCTTCTGCTTCTTGAGATAGGTGGGGTACTCACTTCTTATGTGACCAAACCCTTCACATTCATAACATTGAACTCCACTTTCTTGGTTGGATTTATCATTAGTTCTGTCTCTTCCTCCAAGATCCTGATTTTTGTTGATGTCGAATAACTTGTCAAATGACTTGTTTCTGACATTTGATCTTGATTTCCAGTCAACCTTCTTCAACACTTTGTTGAATTCTTTTCCAAGTAAAACAATAGCATTGGACATCCCTTCTTCTGTATCCAAGTCACACTCTTCTTTTGGATGACCAATATTAGAGACAAAGGCTATGCTCTTCTTCTTTTCAAAATTTTCACGGATCCCTAACTCAAAAGTTTGTAGGGATCCCATAAGATCATCAACCTTCATGTTGTTTATGTCTTGAGCTTATTCAATATCAGTCACCCTCATTTCAAACCTCTTTGGAAGAGATCTAATAATCTTTCTCACCATCTTAGCTTCTAACATCTTCTCCCCTAGGGCACCTGAGGCATTGGCTATCTCAATAACATTCATATGAAAGTCATGAATACTCTCATCCTCCGTCATTCTGAAGTTTTCAAACTGAGTGGTAAGAAGTTTAAGTCTTGACATCTTCACCTTGGAGGTTCCTTCATGAGCAGTCTTCAAGATCTCCCAAGCTTCTTTGGCAATAGTGCAATTACTTATTAGCTTGAAGATATCCTTGTCCACTCCATTGAACAGGGCATTCAATGCTTTCGAGTTTCCCTCTGATGATTTCTCATCTTTATCATCCCAGTATTCCCCGCCCTTCATAACATTAGTAGCTTTCCCTTCCGGTCCTATAACCAGTGGTGGATCCCATCCCTTGACCATAACTTTCCAAGCCTTGTTGTCCACAAATTTGATACAGGCCACCATACGGACTTTCCAATAGTCATAGTTGGTTCTATCAAGGATGGGTGGTCTGTTCATAAATACTCTTTCCTTATCCATTGTATCAGAAAGTATCTTCCCTAAACCTCACCCAGAGGCAGAGCAGGATGCATGCTCTGATACCAATTGAAATTCTTATATTCAGATCTCAGATGTCCTAAAAGATGTTCTAAAATTTTTGATATTGACTTATTCCAAACCCTGGAAAAAAATACCATGTCTTCTTATGGTCTCAAGGATTTGCTCAAAAAAATTGATATCCTCAACGGTCCTCCAAATGTTTCCAATTTTATAGTGGACTTTGGACTTCTGCTTGAACAAATCACCGTTGATATTATTCATAAAAGGACAATGTTACCAAAGTAAAGGACAAGCAAGAGAACTGGTCGACAGAATAGGACTTAGCCAACCAATTGATCAACAAAGTTGAGGTGTTAGAAAAATCCTTTAAAGAGGGAGACAAGGAAATTGAAGCTCACTCTGTTGATATTGCAAAATAGGAGAAACAAATAATAGAACTATAAGCAAAAAGTAAGAAAGCGAAAGACCGATAAACCGAACTTTGTAGAGTCAGTCGAGAAGAACTTGGTGAAGAAGCTGTGATCGGAGTTAGCCATTTTGATACTGTGAAGGCTCTAGATGACGAGATTGCAACTCTTACACCAACAACTCTATGATCGGCCGCCATCTTGAAGTATCTAGAGCGCATTACAACAGACTTAAATCTTCTGCCCCCTTTTGAATTCCTTATAACCTTCGTTCCAACATGCTTACATATTTGCTTCGTTTTGTAATTTTCTGAACATGCCCAAGGCAGTTTATTTCCTGGTTTTTAAATTTTGGTGATTGTGTAATGACTTTAACCATTTTGGAATTTACTTTTGGAATACAATATTGGCCTTATACTTGCATCAATGTTATTCTTTTGTAATTCGTATTTCATGTAGCATAGGCTTGTACTTCTTTAAATACTTCCCATTTACTCTCAAGATTCGATGATCAGAGACTAGTTCCTCAATCTCATAACCATTATTTAAAAATACTTGGATAATCTAAAACGGACCTTCCCAGTTTGGGGACCATTTGCCTAATGTTCTGTCTTTTTGATCCTTGGGTAAAATAACATTCCAAACATAATTTCCCACTGAGAACGACTTGATTTTAACTTTTTTTATAGGCTCTAGCTACTCGCTCTTTTTGGCTTCTCAACTGTAATACGATAGGAGAACTAACTTGGTTGTTTTGCGTTTGATCGCAATTGTTACGGATAGCAAGAGTTACCACTGACTTTTCTTTTATCCAATAAGGAAAGGGTGAAAATAATAGGAAATACCTTTGAGATATTTTCTTGAGTTCGGGGGGTAGGTTATGAAAAGGGGATGTGTTAGCACCCTTTTCATTCATAGTTATCTATGGGCTCTTAGTTGCTTTGCTAGCTCACTTTTTAAATTTCTTTGTTTGAAATGTGTTTGTGGTGGATTTTGAAAGTATTTTTGAAAAGCTCATTTGCTTAGGCAAACTTTGTAATTATTCTCGTCTCTATAAGAATGCATACAAAGTGTTGGACTTTTTGAAAATATTTCATGTTTTGAAAGTGTTTGGTGTGTTTAAAAAGATATTTGCTTTTGAAGATGGATTGTGAGTAAGCAACTAAGAACGTTCTACCTACTCAAAAGTCTTTTGTTCATTTCCTCCTTCCTTTGATATTGTTATCTCACCATTGATTGGTAAGTAACCCTGTCTTTGGATGTGAAGGGACGGGCGTGAGTCGTCGTATAGTCATGAAATACAATGTTGTGAGATACCTTAGCATTTTTCTTAAGGGTCTAAGATCATTTTGAAGGCGACATCCGAAGCGTCATCGAGGGACTATGATCTTGTATTTTTTGATTGTTTTTGCTAAGATGTCTCACATGCATAACATGACTATTTATTTAAGGCAACAAAGTGGAGTTAACCCTAGAGGTGCAAGTGTGCAAGTGTTTTGTATTTCATGCTTGATTTATCTTGAATTAGGGTTTTCTAGGTATTGATTTTATCTTTTCATACAAACCCTAATTAACTAGCATTTATATGAAAGTAATAAATTGAGGAAAATAAATGTCCTACGCTATTACATCATTTGGGGATGGGGTGTACAAATTTAAAAATGGAGATTGCAAGAAATTAAATCCTAATTATCTATTACAACCATATTGGATTTTAATAAATGTACAACAAATGAAATAAATATAATGGATAAGTATGAATGGTTAAGGAATGGATTTTTGTATTAAAGGTTTTGACCTAATTAAATTAAAAGAAGATAATTAACTAGAATAAGAAAATTAAAATTAAGTTAATAAAAAAAATTAATTTATTAAAGAAAACAAGTTTTTTAGGGTTTTGTGAAAAGATTTTAGTTAAGTTAAACTAATATAAAAATCAATCAATTAAAAGAAAACCTAAGTTCTAAATTAATTTTAATAAAAGTAACCTAAGTCTAATTAAAAAGGAAAAAAATTAAATTATTTTAAGAAGATCTTTTTGTCTTTTTGTCTTTAAAGAAAATAAAATAGAAGTATTTTAAATGTGCTAATACATAGACAAAATATTTTGGATTTTTAATTAATAAAAATAATAGTAATAATAATATTAGTAATAATAAAAATAAATAAAATAATGAAAATAAAATACAAAATAAAAATAAAGTTCGGGGGTGAAGAATTGGATTTGGATGTTTGTTAGCAAAATAATTTTTGTGTTAGGCCTGGCCCATGTGGACCTTTTGTGTAAATCAGAAAAAAAATAAAGTAACTGGGCTGCGTAGCAAAAAATGAAATGGGGTGAGGCTGAGTAAACGAGGGATCAAGCCCAAAGGGAGGCCCAATGCGCTGGTTGTTTCAAACAAAAAAAAGGAAATGAAAACAATGGAAAAATGCAAAAACGGACGTTGGGGCTCGAACCCAGGTCCAAGAGGTAACATGCGCGCGCTTCTACTATTGGGGTGACTACACATCCGATATTATAAATAAAAGCATAAATATATATTGCAAACCCATTCTTAGGCCGACACTTCATCTTCTTCCTCCCGCCAGCTAGACCAATTGTAACTCAATCATTTCTCAACAAAAATGGAAAATGTAAACATGAAAGTTATGGCAAATTTCGTCACGGTTCCAAAAATATAACTCACTAAAACTACAAGTCAAAGAAGAATGAGAATTTTGCTGGCCCTAATCTGAATCCTAATTTTTCCAGAAATTTCAATCTCAAAATTCTCTAAACTTAAGCAATATAAATGAAAACTATGGACATGGTTAGCTTTAGGACAATGATGTCTACATTTTGTCTTAAAAAATGCAAGCCTAACAATGCCTAAATGAAGAGATGAAAGTTCATAAAAATACCTCAAAAACTGGAAATCTTGAAATGAGTTTGAGCTTGTTTCAAGTGATAGTGATGATCAGGTTAGCTTCCTCAAGTTCCCAGGAAGCTAATGCAGTCTTTACTTGATGCTGGAAGTGCTTGAGTCGTGCTAGAGAAGTCAAGATGCAAGCTTTGTTTTTTGGTTATGGAATTTGATGGAGATGGTGTTACAGTTGGATAACATGTGTTGGGATGGTTTATTTATGATGTTTAGAAGCTTTTGGGAGCAAAAGGCCAAGAAATGCACGAGTAGTTTCTGAGTTTGGAGTTTTTGGTCAAAATATGCAACAATGGAGGTTTGTTATGAAATTTTGACTTTGGCTATGATTGAGGGAGTTTCAGGGGCTTGTATCTCCTGTGTTAGGTTGCAAATAGTGTATGTATTTATAGGCAAGAGGTTTTGAGTGCTACAACAAGCCATAATTTGAATCCATGGTTATGGCACCCTTGCATGTTTTTGAAGTAAAGTTGACAAACATCTTCCCCATGCTTGTACCATGATATCTTAGAGTGGTTAAGACATTAAACAAAACTTGTTTTTACTTGTATATGTTGTGTGTGTAGAAACAACAAGTGCAAAGCTCAATGTAAGTTGACTTTGCATAAAGCTTGCTTTTCTAAAATGGAAATGGTAACTTTGTGCCATTAATAGAAAATTGGTTTGGACAAAGCTTCAAACACTTGGATAAGGGCCTAATCGGTTTTGTAAACCATTAATTATGGAGTGAAACACAAGTTTGAGTCCTGCAAAGTGGGATTTGTACAACATGCTTGAAGATTGGATAATTGTTCATCACAAATCTGCCTTGTAAATCAAGTTTGGAACCCCTAACTTCTTACCTTCGATTCTCTCAGCTCAAGTATGGTCTCAATGATTTCTTTGAAATTTTGGAAAGCTTGTAACATCCTTTACGACCTTTATGTAGGACATATTTGAAGAATCAACTTGGAGCCATGTGAAAAATTGCCATGAAGTTGGTACCAAAAATCTGTCTAACTAGGGCAAAATTTCACTAAGTGTTTAAGAAAAAGTGCATGCCTTTATGAACTCATAACTTAAAATCTAAGCATTTCTAGAAAATTTTCTTCCCTACAATGTTTTTGATCTCGTTGAGATCTAAAACTTTCATGTTGGAAGTTGTTTTTGAATCATCTTGCATCTTGGTGAAAAATTGAGATGAAGTTATGAAATAATCATGTTTTTTAAACACTTAGAAAAATTTCTAAGTTTTAGAAATTTTACTTTTTGATTTATTGATGATCAAGTCTCATATTTTTGTATGTCTTGATGAAATGTGACCTTTGGAACTTAATTTTGATCAAAAAGTCAAAGTTTGACTTTTCAGTGTATAGTTGACTTTTCCATCAGTTGACCAAATTTCAATTATCAATCAATTGATCTTGAGAAATGTTTTGAACCATGACATTAAGTCAATATGATGCATTTTAATCCTTGATATCATTTTTCAAGCCAATAATTCATGTATTTGGTCAAAAGTCAAGAATCAAGTCTTCTCAATTAAAAACCCTAATTTTGACCGTTTGTCCCTTTGGTGATCTGATCAAATTTCTTGAGGAATTGTAATCCAAACTTGACAAAATGGTTCATATGAGTTCAAAATATTGATATGGATAAAAAAAATCATGAAGTTTGGCTGTAAGTTGGCCACATTTGACTTTTTACCCAATACAGTTCATTTTAGGTCATTTGATCAATTGACTGAGCAAACTTGAACTACAAGACTTGAAATTTGACATGAGCATTCTTGAAGGTCCAAAATGATCCATGAAAGTCATATGAGGCATTAAAAGTCCATTTGTCCTTGTGCAAAATCAAACCCTAATTTGAGTCATCAGTGTTGAGGAAATGTCTTGAGTTGATCAATCCCTGTGCAATTTTGAGCAATTGAAAATCTTGTGAGAAACTTCTTGAGAAATGAGAGGGAAAATTTTGGGGTACAACAGCTTCCCCTATTCAATCTTCTTAAGCCTGAAGAGTTAGATTGGTGGATCCGCCATTCATGACTTGAAGGTGAAAGATGATTGAATACTAGAAGAAGTATTAGAATAAATATTTGGTCGATTTATGCTGAAATTGTAGATGTCTTTTGTCTGTTTTTAACTAGGAGAGATAAATCTGATCTATTAGAGGACTTGATTGATGATTGATTTCTTCCTTCAAGCAAGGGGGGTTAGTTGTATGCAGATGTATGCATGGTGTAATGATGTTCTCAAAATAAATGAGATTATTCTATATGCATTTGTTATGTATGTGATATGGTATATGAATGTGAAACATTAAAGTGCATCTTTGTCTGGAAAATAAATCCTTGACAAATTGCTGGGGAGTTTTGGGAAGTTAAATCCTGGAATACTGCTGGAGATGAAGAGTATGTGTATCTTAAAACTTTGTTCAGAGTGCTTCCTGTTGGGAATTTCTGATTTTGAGGAGAGCTCCGCTGGGGAATAATGATTTTGGCTCTTTTCTTTGAGGAAACTCTGCAGGTAGTGTTGATTTTCTGCTTGGGGAATAGAGTTCAGGAGTTTATTGCTCTGCTGGGGAGTTATCTAGAGGAAGAAAGCTTAGTTGTTATCTGGTCGAATTTCAGGCTTCATAACAACTTGCTGGGGGTAATTAAGTTAACTGTTATATGGTCGTATTTCGGGCTTCGCAGCGACTTACTGGGGAACATGAAATTAACTGCTATCTGGTCGGATTCCAGGTTTCGTAAAAAATTGAAAAAGTTAAACTATTATCTGGTCAGATTCTAGGCTTCAGCAATTTGATTTTTTATATGGTCGGGTCCAGGTTTCAGCAGTTGAGGAAGTTAAACTATTATATGGTTGGGTCCAGGCTTCGCAGTAACTTGCTAGAGAGATGAAGTTGAATTGTTATCTGGTCGGCTCCAGGATTTGCAGTCATTGGAGAAGTTAAACTATTATCTGGTCGGGATTAGGCTTTAGTAACTTGAAATTGAGATCAACTGTTATCTGGTCGGGTCCAGTTTTCAACAACTCAAACTGTTATCTGGTCGGGTCCAAGTTTTAGCAATAATTTAAGGAAGTTAAACTATTATCCGGTCGGGTCCAGGCTTTAGTAACTTAAAATTTCTATTTACTATTATCTGGTCGGGTCTAGGTTTCAACAACTCAAACTGTTTTCTGGTCAGATCCAGGCTTCGTAGTAACTTGCTTAGAGAAATGGAGTCAACTGTTATCTGGTCGATTTCCAGGCTTCATAGTAACTTTTGGGGATAGTAACGACTCCGTTGGGGGTAATCATGATTTTAACGGGTATTAAAGGGTTTCGTCCGTGGACTTGCAATATTAAACAGTTGGTTCTGCCACTGTATCACAGATCTGGCGACTCTGCTGGGGAAAAGGCTTTATATCAAAAGTGGGGTTACCTTAGAGTTTAGTTCATTCTTTATTACTTTACATTATGTGTTTTATATGCTTTACTTTTGATAGTTTTGTTTGGGTTGTTACTTAAAAGATCCCACACCCGGATCTGGGGGCATCTTTTTAGGTAAATAGCAATAGATCATGGGGACTGTACGGCATAGACCGATATGGTTGAAGCGATAGCTGTGTTGGTGTGACACTTTGGTTGGTACCGGTATCCCTTGTGTTGAATTGAGGAGAATACGGGGCCTCCGCATGGTGTCGTCAAGCACTAACAGACCTTAGAACCTTAGTTGAACAAACTAAACCATTAGAAAGTAGTGAGATAGACGACCTCAATGTAAAGCTGGGGATTGGTTGATACTCGATGCTACACTCATTGAGATCAGAATTTTGAGATGTTTCAGCCGCAAGAAAAGATTGCTAAGATGAAATAACGCTCGATAAAGAAAGATCAGTGATATTGAGACTCCTTAGAACCTGGTTACTTTTCTAAGACAGGTTGAGCCAACTAAACTTCAAGAGGGTACTTGCCTACAAACCCCATGCAAGTCTAAACCTAAGGCTGCTTGTGTGACTTGTTTTCTTTCATTATCTAACAACTTGAATTTTGTGCAAGGTTTTATTTGTATTCATCGCCTTACACTTTTGCTTAATGCATAACATACACATCATAACATCATACAATATCATTTCCTTAACTATTTCAAGGATCTCAAGGGTCTATGATGTAGGTTATGATGAACCAGACGTCTAGCAAGGGGCAAGGTGATTTATTTTCCTCTAGCCAACACAGACCAAAACACTAAAACTTGAGTCAGAGGCTATGACCCACTTGACATGGTGAGCTTGATTCTCGTAGAAGGACATTCAACGATATGAAGTTCTTCAATCAAAGCTGTAGCCAAATTCAAATATCTTCTTGTATTTACCCCGCGAGATCCTTGAAAACATTGCATACATGCCATTTCATAACAGGTCTTCCAGTACAGGTTTCTCATTTTCTTGCTGTTTATTTCAGCATGGAAAATGGATCTCGAACAAAACGACAAAGGTTTCCAAGCTCAAGATGCTCAATTCAAAGAAATATTCCTGAATCTAGCCAAGGGGCAAGAAGAATTGAAAACACTCCTCAACGGGAACTTGACCAAGAAATATCTTGACAACACTAAGGATGACCAGTTAGAACAAATGCAAGCTGAAATGGAAAGGATGAGAATCCAGATGAGTAGTCAGATAGCCCTTATCCAAATTTTAGCTCGGGAACAAGAAGAACTGAGGATTCTCATCAACAAGCTTCTTCAGGACAAATACGACAGTCTAGGGCAAACTGCTAGAGCTTGGAGCCTAATCAATGATCAATCTCTCTTGGCAGATAGGGAATTGGGTGACTTGTTCATACGGGGGCATGTTGAAAATAAACTCAGGAGCAGTGAAATTCAGGGGATTGCATCTTCAAGTACTTAGAAGATACCATACAATGGGAAGAAATAGTCTAATGCCGTGTATAACCAGAAGGGACGCAATAAGAGTAATCTCAACCAACCTGTGGAGGTAATGCAAACTTCTATTCCTACACCAATGCAATCACAATGGGGTAATAAACAAAGGCATGACAAGCCCAAAAGGAAATTCACCAAAATCAACATGTCCTTGGATCAGGTATTGCAACACATGTTGAAGATGGAGTTGATTACATTAAGGGATCCTCATCCAAACCCTAAAACTTCTTCCCATAACTACAATCCTGATGAAATATGCGCCTACCATTCTGATAGTCCTGGACATGATACAAATAACTGTTGGGAATTGAAAAATAAGATTAAAGACCTGATCAACGAAGGAGTGTTGGAGTTCACACAAGGTGATCAGACTAAAGTCTTTTGCCATCCCTCAAAGGCATGCCATCTGAAGTGACAAGTTCAGACAAAGGGGATTTTTATTCATTTGAATTTTTCAAATTGTAATTTTCTTTTTGTTTGAACACTTATTTATGTCAAAATTTGTTATTTCATTAATGCATCGCATATATTTGTCTTGAATCAATTCATTCGTATTCACTATTTCAAAACTGCGTTCTTACTTCCTTTTTGTGATATTCGACTCTTGATTAAAAGTTGTAAGCCTTTAGAGGGGTGATGACAAAAATGATACCACAATCTCTACAGTATGCTTTTGAACACACCCCGGTGACGATGTATAGGTGTTGTTTCAAATCCTAAACAGTGGAGTTATAAGGAAGATAATCCCTAGTCAACCCCTTTAAGCCTAAGAAGTAGGAGTTTTTATTTTCATACAAATTAAAACCCTTAATCATAACCCGGGGCAGGGTAGCTTTCTCAGTTAATTCAGAGGTGCATTCAGTCGCAATCTCATCCTTCATACACGACAAATAGTGTAGAAGATACCTTCCAAAAGATGGTGATGGTTCTGCATAATCATCAAAGCAGGAAGTCATTATTTTTCAAAAGAAAAGCCCGCTAAGTCAAAACCTATGATGGAGACTTAAGAAAAAAAACTGGGGCATCCCGCTGATTGTAATCACAAAAGAAACAGTTCAGGAAAAAGCAGGGATAATAAAAAAAGAAGTCGCTACAAATCCTCAACAAAAAGAAAAGGTTATAAAAATGACCGCCTTCTTAAACAAACGTTCAATTTCCGGACCATCACCAAGTATCAGAGCAAAGATTCTACACTCAATTGGGATCTAAATGCACAATTAACTGAGCATATGACTGAAGAACATCACGAAGAACGGGTTGGGTACAAATAAATTTCGAGCCTTTATCCTTTATTTCTTAAAACCGTGAACCAGGCCACGTTATAACCCTTAAAAGTCCTAGCTGAAGCATGGGTTAGTTCGAAAGCATACTATTGCAACAATTATCCTGACTCCTGTAAGACTTGCTACAAATCCTGAGTTGATATCACACTCTTACAAAATTTGTTTGCTTTACTAAAAAATGAATTTTCAAACTTCAAGACGGACATAAGCTTTGCATTCTTTAAATGACATTGTTTGCATATGGCTAATTGCTCAAACAGCAGAGAAATTCGCACAACTAATATTCAGTGAACGAAGATCCTCTCAATAGACATAATCACCTCACACGGAAAAGACATTTCCAATAACAGGCCCTTCATAATCAAGGGGCATGGCACGGTATCCAACTGATCTGGGGAAGTCAAGTCAATATTCGAGGAATCCCTAAAAAATGCCAAATAGCCAAGGGCAAACCTCCGTCTGAATCACTTGGGGAATTAGACATGAATTCTAGCAATGAATCATGTGCGATCAAGCAAACAACTTCTAGCAGTATGGAAACACTTACTACTATGGATAATGATAATTCTCCACACCCAGTGAACAAAAACATAGTTACAAAGTACTACGTATGAACAAAGACCCGCTAGGTCGACTGGCCTAGGAAAAAATAAGGGCATCCCGGTGAACCAAAAGGGTTCGGGCAAAAATTATGGATATACATAAAAAATCAGTACACCAGGCAAGTCAAAAACCTGAAAAGGCGGCTTGGGCAAAAAAGGTATCCCGATGGACTGAAAATCTGAAAGGACAGTCAAGGCAAAAGTTAGGGATTAAACGGTACGAATATGTCCCGTCATCTCGTCACTTGTCTATCAGTAGAAGCTTCATCAAGATGGATGCAACTATATTTCTACGTATGATATGTTCATATAAACATAAATGACATTAGCAGCACAAATATACCAATAACATGTATTTAAAGGGCCTAGAAATACAGTTTCGACTTTGGTGAATTCTTACTAACTAGAAATGCTTAGATCTATGAATCTGGGTGTGGCTTGGCTTGGAGCCGACACTTGGAAGTCTCAGGAACACAAGTATGGTCTTCGTCTGAAAGATATATGGCTTGGTTTAGATCTATGAAAGACATTTGGTTTAGTTAGTTAGTGTCGGCTCCAAGCCAAGCCTCACCCAGATTCATAGATCTAAGCATTTCTAGTTAGTAAGAATTCACCCAAGTTGAAACTGTATTTCTAGGCCCTTTAAATACATGTTATTGGTATATTTGTGCTGCTAATGTCATTTATGTTTATATGAACATAACATACGTAAGGTAACATGAAGGAATAAAATCATGCCATCGAAGGGCATGATCTGGGTTTGCCCTTTGAAACTCATGGTATAGCCAGTTTCAAGCCAAAATAAACTTAGTCCTGAGGACAAAAGATTCAAATTAGGGAGAAATACTTGGGTTCGATACCTAGGTCCTGCATCTTTATTTTTGCCAACATTTGTGTTGCAGATCCAGATTGAAAGAAAACTCCCTCCTTGATCGAAAAATCATACCCCTCCTTGGATCGAAGAACCACATTGCTCCCTGGATCCAAGGACAGACTTGGGCTCTCTTCAACATTGGGCCTAGCGAAAATTCAATCTCACACCACCCCCTATTTTCTTTTTGTTATCAAACCCAGTTTTGCATTCCTTTTATTTGTTTTAGTTTTTCTATATTAATTATTTAATTAACTAAATAGTCAGAAAAATCATAAAATATTAAGTTAGTACTTTTTCTAATTAAACTAATTTTGTAAATAAATTAAATAAATATTTTAATTATTTTCTTTAATTTAAAATGAGTTAGGATTTAGGATTTAATTTATGTCTTAATCACTTTCTTTTCATAATAAAAACCAAAAAGAACTTAGACTATTTTTCTTAATTTAATTTCATTTTCTAAATAGATTTTAGGATTAAATTTTCTTAAATAAAAAAATAAAAAAAACAAACAAAAGGATTTTTATTTCTTAGGATGTTTTTAGACGTTATTTTCAGTTTCAAGCGTGTTTATTTAATTTCACATTTTTATTATTAATGTACTTGCTCATGGTCTGTAATAGTAACTAGGACTTTATTTTCCGCATATCTCCAATGTACCTCTCACAAAGCCTTTCAATAGCGTAGATTTAATTTTCGCATTTAATTTCCTGTGCATGTTTTAACTGTTAGATGTATGTTAATAGGAATGCATGACAAGTGCTTAATAGTTTAACGATTAGAAAACTTAACACAAGATAAATACTTGAACTAAACACAATTGCACATATGTACCTCTAGGATATCCCACTTCAGTTTCCTTCGGAAAACGGTCACAATTCTTGAAAGGTGAGAAGTTTTAGTGGTTGTCCTCTAGTTTGAAAGATCGCAAGTCCCTCGATGACCATTTCGACATTGTCTCGATTTAAAGTGATGTTAGGACTTTAGGACAATTACTAAAATTTCTTGCCAAGTTGCCTTCGTGACCGTGTTGTCCCTTCGATGTCCCTCATACATCCAACGATAGGGCTACCTACTCGCTAATAGTATGATAGCACTATCTAAAGGGAAAGAGGAAAAGAATTAACTTTTCGAGTACGAAGTAGATAGCTGTTAGCAGTTTGCTTAAAACATTTTAAACTTACACAAATACTACTTTTCAAAATAATTTTCAAAAACATTTTCTTT
Organism: Vicia faba; assembly: GCA_948472305.1. Classification (NCBI taxonomy): domain Eukaryota; kingdom Viridiplantae; phylum Streptophyta; class Magnoliopsida; order Fabales; family Fabaceae; genus Vicia; species Vicia faba. Next base: position 973,480,343 of record OX451738.1, read on the forward strand.
GTCAACACTCTTGAGGACTGATACAAGAGTTAACGCAAAGAAAATCGCCGCACTAAGGCATTTCAAAACATTTTTCAAACACACAAAGCACAAAGTACTTTCAAAATGAGAAAACATCTAAGAGCCCGTAGATAACTATGGATGGAAAGGGTGCTAACACCTTCCCTTTCCATAATCTACCCCCTTACTCAGAATAATCCCGAAAAGGTCTTTTTCTGTTCTTTTCACCCTTTCCTTAATTTGGATAAAATAAAAGTCGGTGGCGAATCTTGCTTACCGCAACATTTGCAAATACAAAATGCAAAACCAGTATTAAACAGTCGGTTCTGCCACCATATCACAGGGAGCGAGACACCTTTGAAGCCCAATTCTACGCAAGCGAGAAGAGGACATTGAAGCTCACAAGACAACTTCATGAGGAGAGGATCCTGAATGCCTATATTGTTCCAAAGAAGAAGCTTCCATAAGATATTTGAGCCATTGTTATTGTATTTTAGTTTATTTTGTTTCTTTTGTTTCAATGTAAGCCCAAGGGGCATGTTGTAATCAATTTGAACTTATTAATATAATTAATGTTTGTTCCCTTTTGTCTAAACAAATTTAAATCTTATAAATCCTTGAAAACAATGCATTTTAAATATCATAACATGTTTTCCCCACACATGTTTCTCATATGCTTACTGTTTATTTCAGTAGTGATGGCTCTAGAACAGATTGTCATAGACCTTTAAACCTAAAATACCCAGCTTCAGGAATTGTTCCTGAACCTATCCAAGGGGAAAGAAGAGGTGAAAGCACTCCTCATTAAGAGCACGACCAAGAGGAATCCTGAAGACAACAAGGATGATTAGTTGGAACAATTACAAACTGAAATGGAAACCATGAGAATCCAGATGATGGGACAGATGGTAGGACAAATGTATCTTATCCAAAACTTAGCTCGGGGACAAGAAGAGTTGAGAACTCTTGTCAACAAGCTTCATCAAGATGGATGCAACTGTATGAAACAAACAGTCGAGGCTGGGGATCAAATCATTTATCATCCCCCAAAGAGACAAGAAGTTGGCTTGACGGAGATTAGACCTTTCCAAATTGCTGCCACATCGCGAGCCCAACAACAACCTTGCCAACAACGACAGGGTAATAAGCGCAAGCAAGATGCTCCGAAAAGACAATTTACCAAGATCAACGTGTCTTTGGCTCAAGCATTGTATCATATGTTGGAAGCCAAACTGGTTGCATTAAGGGAGCCTCCTCAAAAACCTAATACTTCTGCTCCTAGCTACCATCCCAATGAAAGGTGCGCATACCATTCCAACAGTCAGGGACACGACACTAACCACTGTTAGGCGTTGAAGAAAAAAATTCAAGCCCTGATCGACAATGGAGTGTTGGAGTTTACACAAGACGGTCAACTGGAATTATTCTGTCACCTCTCAAAGACACATCGTCTAAAGCGATAAGTTTAGGTGGAGAAACTTTTGTTTATTCGAATTTTTAGTTGTAATTTCTTTGTTTTCTTAAACAATTATCCTTATGTCAGACTTTGGTTATTCTCGTTAATGCATTGCATATGTTTGTATTGAGTTAATCCATTCATTTTCACTATACTGAAATTATGCTTTTACCTCTTTTGTATGATATTCAAATCTCAACTACAAGTCTAAAGCCTTTGGAGGGAGGATGACGAAAACAATGCCATAATCTCACACAATATGCTTTTGGACAGACCTTGCTGACGATGTACATGCATTCTTTCAATTTGTAAACATTGGAGTTATAAGGAGGATAATCCCTAGTCAACCCCTTTGAGCCTAAGAAGTAGGAGTTTTCTTTTTCACACAAATTGAAACCTTTAATCAAAACCGGGGTAGGCTAGTTTCTCAGTTAATTCAAATGCACGTTCAGCTGTAAGCTTTCACTTCATACACAAACATCCTTCCGAATCAAAAGACGGTGATGGTTCCCCGTGAAATAGGCAGTCATTGTCTCTCAAAAGAAAAGGCCACTGATTCAAAACCTATGAAGGAGACTCAAGAAAAACTGGGGAATTTCGCTGACTATAATCTCAAAATAGTCAGGCAAAAAAAAGGAACAGTAAATCAAAAAGAGGGTGCTATAAATCCTCGACAAACATGAAAAATGTTGCAAAAAATGACTACCTTCACGAATAAACTTTCAGCATCCGAACCATCACCAAAGCGTCATTCCAGATTCATTTGGAATTCAAAATGCATAGTTAACTGAGTATAGGACTGGAGAATATCATGAAGAACGGGTGGGTATAAATAAACTTTGAGCCTTATCCTTTGTTTCTTAAACCATGAACCAGGCCACGCTACAACCCTTTAAAAGTCCTAATTGAAGCATGGGTAGTTCGAAAGCATATTGTTACAAAAGATATCCTGACTCCTGTAAGGCTTACTGTGAATCCCAAGTTGAATTCACATTCTTACAAAATTCTTTTATCTGCTAAAAATGCATTTTCAAAACTTCAAAACAAACATAAACTTTGCATTATTTGAATATCATTGTTTTCATATAGATAATTGTTTGACAACGAAGAAATTCACACGATGAATATCCAGTGAACAAAAAAGCCTCTCAAGAAACAGAATCACTTCAAATGGAAAAACACTTCCAATGATAAACTCTCCATAAACAAAGGGGCACAACATGATCATTTTCCAACCCATTTGTGGCAGTCAGATCAAGATTCAAAGAAACTCTCAAGAAATCTTCCATAATCAAGGGGCATAACATGATTATTATCTAACCCACCTGGGGAAGTCAAGTCAAGATTCCAAGAAATCTCTCATAGCCGGGGGCAGGTCTCCATTCGAATCACTTGGGGCATTGAATATGAATCCCATCAAAGGGGCATGTACAATCAAGCAAAAATTTTCTGGCAGTAACTACAACACTTACTGCTGTGGACAATGACAAATACCCACAAAGTCCCTTTCATAAGGTGATCCCCAGTGAAGTCGCCAGAGCCACCTCTATAAAGTTATCCCCACATAATAATCTTCATGTATAAGGGTAGAAACTCCACAAGGCCAAGTTCATGGATATCCCCAAAAAGTTGGATCCATGCAATCCTCAGCCAGAGTCTCAACCTCCGGAAAACCTCTCCCCAGCTGAATTGGTCTTAAGAGGAAGCCTTGAGTATTTCTGCCAGAAAAAAACACCTCCCCATTAGATTGTCAAAAGGGTTTTATTTCCCCAACAAATCAACAGACAAAACCCTTTAATCCCAGTAGAGTTTGCCATTATTCCCAGTGTGTTGCTGCAAGTCTAGAAGCCGACCATATAACATTTAACTTCTTTATCCCCAACAAGTTTTTAACTTCCATCTCTCCAATCAAGAGATAACACCCCAGTAGAGCAACAAACAACTAAAACTTCTGAACTCTTTTCCCCAAGAAGAAATCAACACTCTCCACAAAGATTTCTCAAGCCAAAGCCAATCTTCCCCAACAGAGTTCTCCTCAAACAACAAAATAGGAATCCCTAGTGGAAACACTTTAAACAAGATTTGAAGATGTGCATACTCTTCATCCTTAACAACATTTTGGGATTTAACTTCCAAAGCTCCCCATCACTTGTCAAGGATCTATTATCCGAAGCAAAGATACATTTCTACAAATATTTCACATTCATACATCATATTACATACATGATAAATGCATACAGCATAATCTCATTTATTATGAGAACATCATCAAGCCATACATACATCTGCATGCAACTAACCTTCTTCCTTGCAGGGAAACGTCAATCAACAAAAGTCCTCTTTTGGCAAATATCACAACCATTTCTCAAAAGGTCAGAGATTAATTCCTGAAACAAGCCAGGGAAACTATCTCTACGGCCAACAAAAAATAAGTCCCAGATTAATACCTGAAGCAAGACAGGACAACTATTTGTGAACAACTGATTATAGATCAATACCTGGAACAAGACAAAAGACAACTATCTACATGAGCAGATTGAATATTAACTCCTGAAACAAGCCAGGGTAACTATCTTTCTTTCAATTAGGTCAGAGATTAATTCCTGAAACAAGCCAGGGCAACTATCTATACAACCAACAAAAAGCGGGTTCCAGATTAATAACTGAAACAAAACAGGACAACTATCTGTGAATAACCGATTGTAGATTAATACCTCAAACAATCTAGGACAACTATCTACATGAACAGATTGAAGATTAACTCCTGAAACAAGCCAGAAAAACTATATTTCTTTAAATTAGATCAGAGATTAATTCCTGAAATAAGCCAGGGAAACTATCTTTGCGACCAACAAAATACAAGTTCTAGATTAATACCTGAAATAAGATAGGACAACTATCTGTGAGCGACTAATTTTAGATTAATACCTGAAAAAAGACAGGAAAACTATCTACGTGAGCATATTGAAGATTAACTACCTAAACAAGTCGGGGAAACTATCTTTCTTTCTCAAATAGGTCAGAGATTAATTCCTGAAATAAGCAAGGAAAACTATCTACACGACCAGCTGAAGAAATCTTACACAAATTCCTTCTCAAAATTTCAAAATGCAGATTTACACGGGCTCATTATAAAGCAATCTTACACGGATTCCTTCCCATCCTGAAATGCAGTTTCACACGGACTCATCCTGAAGCAACCCTACCCATGTTCCTTCTTATACATTTCCAGATGCAATTTCACACGGACTCATCCTGAAGCAGCCCTACCCAAGCTCCTTCTCATACATATCCAAATAAAGTTTCACACAGACTCATCCCGAAGCATCCCTACCCGGGTTCCTTCTCATACATTTCCAGATGCATCTTCACACGGGCTCATCATGAAGCAATCCTACACACGTTCCTTCTCATACATTTTTCAGAAACGATTCGGAGACAGATTACATTCTGACACTTATTCCTAATACTCTCAAATACAGTTCAGATACGATCCAGAGACGAATGTCATTCTGACACTCATTTGATACAAGTTTCAAATACAGTTCAGGTGCGATCCAGAGACGAATGTCATTCTGACACTCATTCAATATATCTTTCAAATACATTTCAGATACGATCCAGAGACGAATGTCATTATGATACTCATTCAATACAACTTTCAAATACAGTTCAGATATGATCCAGATATGGATGTCATTCAGACACTCATTCGGTACATTTCTCAAATATAATTCAGATATGATCCAAATACAGATGTCATTCTGATACTCATTCAATACAATTCTCAAATACATTTCAAATACGATCCAGAGACGCATGTCATTCTGATACTCATTCAATACATCTTTCAGATATGAGTCAAATATGATCCAGTTATGGATATTATTCTGATACTCATCCCACTACATCTACTCCTTCAGATTAAATTGACCAAATATTTATTCTGATACTTCTTCCAACCCATATAAATAGTTACTTTGGATGGCATTTATAAGCCCATCTCCTACAACTCTTCCTCATCTCTCCAAATGGAATCTTTAAGCATATTCCCTACACAATCAACTAACACATGGTCGAGTGAAAATTTCTAGGCACTCTAGTGTTCAATCATCTTCCACCTTCAAGTCACGAATGACGGACTCGCCAATCTAACTCCCCAGGTTTGAGAAGATTGAACAGGGGCAACTGTTGTACCCCAAAATTTTCCCTCTCTTTTCTCAAGACATTTCTCACAAAGATTTTCAAAAGCTCAAGTTTGCACAAGTATAAAGCAGACGAAAAGGGTGTGCAAATGCAGGTAACTATGTTGAATTTAAAATCTGGTTCAGGCTACATGACTGATCGAAAGGAGTGGTTGGCAGATTTGGACAAATCGAAGAAGAAGCTTCGATCTATAAGCTTCGACTGAGCAGTGGTTACCTTCATGCAAGCTTCAAATGAGCAGTGGCTTCCTTCATACTTGCGTCAATCCATAAGGCAATGGCTTCCTTCATGATTGCTTCGATCCACAAGGCAATGACTTCCTTCATGCTTGCTTCGATCAACAAAGAAGTAGCTTCCTTCATGATTGCTTCGGTCCACAAGGCAAAGGCTTCCTTCATGCTTGCTTCGATCAACAAAGTAGCGGCTTCCTTCATGCTTGCTTCGATCCACAAGACAATGACTTACTTCATTCTTGCTTCGATCCATAAGGCAATAGCTCCCTTCAAAACAACCTGCTTCGATTCCACCTATAAACCCTTCGACACACATAGTTTCTACACTATGAATTACAATTTGAGGTTTGGACATTTGAACTTTATACCACTTAATCAAATGATGGTTAATGGTAGGAAAGAAATCCATAAATTCTTTCGTTTTGACTATGCCAATGAGATCATCTTGCATGCTCAATAGTTGAGACCATTTGAAGGACACACATTTGTTAGAAACAAATATTGTTTCGTCTGTTGTTGAGTCTGGTCGAAGGTTGTGTTGTCCATTTGAAGGACACACATTTGGTGGAAACAAATATTATTTCGTCTGTTGTTGAGTCTGGTCGCAGGTTATGTGGTCAATTCGAAGGACACACATTTGTTGGAAACATATTGTTTCGTATGTTATTGAGTTGGGTTGAAGGTTGTTTGGTCCATTCGAAGGACATACGTTTGGTGGAAACAAATATTGTTTCATTTATTATTGAGTATGGTCGAAGGTTGTGTGGTCCATTCGAAGGATACACATTTGTTGGAAACATATTTTTTCGTCTGTTGTTGAGTCTGGTTGAAGGTTGTATGATCCATTCAAAGGATACACATTTGTTGGAAACAAATATTGTTTCGTCTATTGATGAGTTTGGTCGAAGGTTGTGGATATATATGATCAAAATGAAAGGGTGAAGTATTCAAGATGCTTGCTGAACAAAGTCCACATAACAAGCTAAAACCATGTCAAAAGCAGTCTGCTCACTGCTATGAAACAGTCCTGCACCAAGCTGCCACAACACTCCAAAACTGCTGTAAAACAGTCCTGCTATGTTGCTCCTAATTTGCACCAAACTAGCACATAAAATATTCACCTCAAAAGCTATGAAAAGAACATACCCAAACTGTTAAAATTTCATTTGTTTTCCCCCCAAAACCTCAACAAAACTCTTCTATAAATAAGTTGTTTCACAACACATCTAAGGGGGGGATTTTGGAGAAGAAAAAAGGAGAAGAAAAGAAAAGAGAGAGGAGAGAACCCAAGGCTGAAGCCTTAGAACACTCTTAAACCCAGAAAAAAAACACAACACCTCTATTTCTTTTCATTCGAGCCCATAACCAACAAAGACAACACCTCTTTTCTTTTCTTTCAAACCCAAGAGTATTCGAAGGCAACAACTCAAATCCAAAACACACATTCCAACTTCAAGGTAAGTCTTCTTAACTCTAAACCCTTCGTTTCAAACATCATTAATCATTTCCTTCGAAGATACTCTTTTTGTTTGTTTTCCTTTCTTATCAAGAACTAACCTGTACAGACCATAAAACAATGTTGGAGTGAGAAATTACTACATGCTGCGACACAAAGCCTTAGGCTTCGACACACACTGCTTTACAGGCCCAAACATAATAAGAAAGGGTGTGTGAATCGAAAGGTGCATACTACATGAATCAAAATATTTTCTTTTTTTCTATGTGAATCGAAGGGTGCATATTTCGAACCATACTGCATGAATTGAAAGATTGGTTTTTCCTCTCTTTTGCGCTATTCTTGTTTTTTTTTATGTTTTCTATATATTTTCTTTCATTGTTATTTAATATGGTTGTAATAATTATGAATTTATTACTTTCCACCCCCCCCATTTGTACATTTGTATCCCCATCCCCTAATGATGTAATAACTTAGGATTCTAATTTCCGTAATTTACCGCTTTAGTATAAATTGTTAGTAATTAGGGTGTGTATGGCAAGATAAAATCAACCGTTAGAAAACCCTAATTTCAAAGACAAAAATGCATGCAATCAAACACAATATTCACACACGTGCACCTCTAGGGTAACCTCGCTTGTTGCCTAGGAAAATAGTCATGTCCCTCGAATATGGCCATTTTAGCAAAGACCCTCGATAAAAAAGATCATAGTCCCTCCATATCCCTCGATGTTGCCTTTGATAAACGATCTAGTCCCTTACGAAAATTGCTAAAACGTCTCATAATTTTCCTTCTATGACTATACAATTGACCCACGCCCGTCCCTTCACATCCAATGATGGGGCTTCTTACCAAATCAATGGTAAGATAGCAACATCTAAAGGAGGAGGAAAATAATAAAGACCTTTTGAGTAGGTAGGACGCTCATATTTTCTTGCTTACAAACTAAAACCATTTCCACACTTACATTTTCAAAACATATTCAAAAAACCATCTCTTTGAACTATTTTCAAAACCAACACTTTGTACGCATTCTTATAGAGACGAGAATCATTACAAAGTTTGCTGAAACAAAGGCGTTTTCAAAATACTTTAAAAACCCACCACAAAACACATTTCAAAATAAAGCAATTCCAAAAAGTGATCTAGCAAGCAACTAAGTGCCCGTAGATAACTACGGATGAAAATGGTGATAACACCTCCCCTTTTCATAACCTACCCCCGAACTCAAGAAAACATCTCTAAAGGTCTTTCCTGTTCTTTTCACCCTTTCCTTTATTGGATAAAAGAAAAGTCGGTGGCGACTCTTGCTATCCGCAACAATTGGATCAAATGCAAAACACCTAAGTCAGTTCTCCCACCGTATAACAATCTTGTTTTAGAATTATGAGGTCACGCTTAGGCCTAATTCTTCAGAAGATCGCCCATAGGTATCTTCATAGAATCTTGAGGTCGCCCATAGGCCTAGTTCTCCGACAGATCACTCTTATGTCTCACCTTAGGATCGTAGGTCGCTCGTAGATCTTATCTGTCGTCTTTTAGTACCAACCTTTGTCTTGTATTGGCATCACACCATATTACGATTCTATTCTTGTCTTGTATTAGCATCATGCCATGTTACAAGTCCAATCTCCGTATTGTATTAGCCTTTGTTGCTACATTATAAGTCCAATCTCAGTCTTCTCACCAGAAAACGAAAAATTCTTTCCTCAACAGATATCACAAAAATAATGATAATAAATACTCATACCTTATTTCATAACAAATTTTTGGCATTGGTATTTAATCATATTCTACATTGAACGTCTGAAAGGAACGCGCTAATCGTACTTTCAGGTTTAAGACGATTAAATAGGGGCAGCTGTAATACCCCAAATTTATCCTACCCTTTTATCCAATTATCTGGCTTATGAATTTTGTTCTCATTTCATCTCCATACCCTCCATTAGCTCAATTAACACCTCATGCATCACTAACCAATAAATTTAGCATGGGATCAAGGATATTGAGGAATTAGGGTTTCTCTATCTTTTGTAAGGATGTTTCAACTAAAAATATAGGCTATGGATTAGGATTTTGTCCTTTATGCAAGGTTGTCTGATGAATGTACAGGGCCTAGCCACATCAATTAAATGCTCCTTTTCCTTAACATTTTTGGCTTCTTTAATATGAGATTAGGATTTTTTTTCTTACAATGGAAGTCAACCCTAAGGCTATCTTCAAAGGCTACAATCTCAAGCTTTGAAGGCCATCTCCTTGTGCTTAATCAGACCCACATGACTTATGGTTTATTTCCATAAAATACGTGATCTCCAAGAGGGATTCCCAGAAGTTTATTTATCAGTGTATCTCATCACAGTGTCAAAGGCTTATATCATATATTTCTTCATCAAATAAGAAGGTACAAGTCTTTATGCAAGGCTTGATGTACATGGCAAGCTAGGGTTTTCAGTGAAATTTCTTTGTCAATCAAAAGGGGCTCACTTGTTACTTGAATTACAATTTATGTGGTCATGAACTTCATGCTGAAGAAAGATGTGAATTCACTTGGATCCACTTCACCAATTAGGGTTTATGGAGACTTGATCCAAGGCTAGTCATCTGACTACATGTATTTCTTAAGATGCAAGCTACACTCTCATGTGGATTCCTCTTAACTATTTCAAGCTAAAAGCCTATGTTTCTGGTAAAATCCTAAAGTTTTAGAGGACCAAGGTCATATGATTCTGAGAGTCATCCAATTCCTTCAAGATCCTTTGAGACATGGTCATTTTACTTGCAAATAAAGACAAATCCTTGGTGTAATCGTGAACTACAAATGGAGATTAGAAGTCTAAAGTTTGCAAAGTTGTATAAAAGGATACATTCATTCTTCATTCAAGTATGTCTAGGGTTACAAACCATACAATGTCACCATCTTCAAAAGTCTATCACAAGGAAGTTTTAAAAAAAAATCATCATCATTCCATACACAATACAAAATCAAAAGAAGAAGCATACAACTTTGAAGAGAAGTTTTCTTTGGATTGGAATTTATCATTGAATTTCAAAGATTACAAGGTTACATGGTCATTAAATTTCAAGTTTCCATTACTACATCACAAGTACATTACAAAGGGAAATTTACACAAAACAAAAACATATCCTAAAAGCTTTATGCTTTCATCTTCATTTTCTCCAAGTTTATTCATGTTCTAATCCTCATGCCATAAACCATGCTTCTACCTTAGCCATGCCCTCAATATTTTTACCAAGTAACCTTTCTTCTTTGCATCACGCTTCATCATCATCACGAGTATAGCCATGTCCCTGCACAAGCTAATAAAACAGTACCACAACAACCCTGCATATTAGAATAGAAAAAGATGCAAATCATTAAACCAACCCAGTTAACCATTCATAAACTTGTCCAAAACGAATAACTAAGTTAATAGTTGTTGCCCTATAAAAATCAACAAAAAAACAATTATGCATATCCAAAACCACCACTTTAATATAACCTACATATCGTACACATTCAAACCCACCGTGTCCATACAATATCATGAACCAATTTCATACATACACAAGCCATGGCACGAAAATAGAATTCCAACTTCAAGCACTTAACAGAAATTTAAATTCAACAAATAACTTCCAAATTTCAATCTAACATAACTGAATTAACAGAACTCACTGCTAACTACATTCAAATCAGTTCTTAACAGAACATTATAACAGAAATCTAACAGAACCCTAATCGAATCTAAACTACCTATAACATATTCTCAACCAACTAACGAACTTCCTAACTGTTTTCTAACCAACTTCCTAACAAATAACAAAAAAGAGAGGGAGGGATTCACATTCACCATTCTTCACATTCTTGGAGAATCATAAAAAAAAAACAATGGCAAAACTCTCTAAAGTTCTCTCTCTCTAATTGATTCTATGAAATTATTTCATATCTTCATCTTTCTATGCAACACAAAGATGGTGACGAATATTTATTCATCTTCTGCAACCGATTCTTCAGAGAACCATCCTCAATCTTCATCTCTCTGAGCGTCATCATCTCATGCTATAAGCTTGCGCCTCAATCTTTATCGAATCATAGTCATCATTAATACTTATCACTTGACATCATCATCTGCACTTCAGCCAATTCAAATAAGTTCACAACTATTTTTTTTCATCGCAGCAACCTTCATCATATCATCACTGAATCTGTAACACATCAACAACTTAGAAGCGAAACCGAAAAGAAGAAGTGAATTGAAATAGAAATCGCGAGAGAACGATAAAGAAGAAGTGAATTGAAACAAAAATTATGAGAGAGCGATAAGGAAGAAGAAAGAAACTAAATCGCAGAAGCAAGTCTCGAGAAGTTACCTGGAAGCGTCATCATCTCATTCTATAAGCTTGTGCCGCAATCTTTATCACATCATAGTCATCATTAATCCTTATCACTCAGCATCATCATCTACACTTCAGTAAATTCAAACAACTTCACAACTATTTTTTTTCATCACAACAACCTTCATCATATCATCACTGAATCTGCAACACATCAATAACTTAGAAGCGAAACCGAAAAGAAAAAGTGAATTGAAATAAAAATCGCGAGAGAATGATAAATAAGAAGTGAATTGAAACAAAAATTGTGAGAGAATGATAAGGAAGAAGAAAGAAACTAAATCGCAGAAGCAAGGCTCGATAAGTTACCTAGAAGCTAACATCTCTAGTTTTCCGCTTCTAATCGCCACCGTAGAAGACGCGTCAGACAAACTCTGACTGGTGAGTTTCAATTTCCATTTTCTCACATCTTTTCGCATAACATCTTGCTTGAATGTGTGTAGTCTGTGATTGGATTTGGAAGCTTCGAAGCTTCAATTTCTTTGCATAGTTCTTATGTAGAACACGGTGACAGATCAATGATCCTGAGGACCTGAAGAACGAATCTAAGAAGATGATGATTAGTGAAGTAAGGAGGAATCGAACGGATATGTGATAAGAGAAGAAGAAGCAGCGGCGACGCTTCATTTGTCAATTGGAGAAGGAGGTTTGAGGAAAATGATAAAGAGACAGAGAGATGTTAAAGAGGTTTTGATGGTGTTATGTTGGGATAGTGGTGCCGCAGTGAGGGATGGAGCAAGACGGAGGGGAAGTTGAGCCGCCGCGATTTAAATGAAGAAGGAGAAGATGTCATCGCCATTGCGGTTAACATATAAGATAGGGAAGAGCGATTTTGACGAAGAAGTTGAAGGGTCGTTTTTCTTGAACCATAATACCTTTATTTTTACAATTAATTTGTCTAATTTTTTTCTCAATTCAATAATAAAAATAAAATGGACCGATGAATGTCTGATGATAGGCCGAACCGAACTTGCCTAGGTCCGTTGTTGTTTTTTGGAAACTTTGAAGAAGTCACAAAAATCTGAATTGGATTTGGATCTTGGTTAAAATTATTGGAACAAAATTCTACTACCTCAAGACCTATTCCTTATTCTTTTTGATAACTTGAATATTTACAACAAAAAACTGCTTTTGGACTCTACTGAATGGGCCTAGCGCCCTGAGTTACTACAGTACCCCCTGTTTCAGGCCGACACCCCCATGTATAGTTTTTGTTTTTAGTTTTTGTTTAGCTTTTTTTTCTTTTCATAATTATTATTTGACAATTTTGTTAATAAAAAATATTGATGTAACAAAAAGATTAATAAAAATATTAGATTTTAGGAGATATTTTTAGGAATTAAATCAAGATTACTCGATTACTTGAGATTTGTAATTCACCTTTGCTTGTTGATATTTGTGTCTTATCCAGGTTTATTGCGCGATATGTGGATACGCTTGAGATTTTGATTGTGATTTATTTTCACATCAATGATGCTTCAACACTTATTTTGAGCATTTGATTTCTGACTCTTTTCTTTGATTGGTGAAGCTTTCGTGAAGATCGTCAGGTTTCTTTGTTTTGATACGCTTTGCTATGGATTGATGTACGTTTGGTATTTTATCTTATTTAACACATCTCAACACTTTATTGTTTTCTAGATATCATTAGAAGTAGGAACTTTATTGTTTTCTAGATATCATGAGAAGTAGGAAATAAAGAGCGTGCGCTCGAAGTCGTTGTTTAAAGTCCTGTAGCAGGCACCGCTTTCTGTATGTTATCTGTGTTTGTTTAAAATCCTACATTTGAAGTAGGTATTCTGCATGTGTGTTTACATTTGTGCCAACATATATTATATATGATAAGTACTCGAAAAAATGCAAGCAGAAAGGGTTCGAAATCAACCCCCACATTTCATTTGTGTCATCCTTAGCTCAGGACGCATCACGATGTGTCGATGTTGTACCTGCTCTTGTTATCGAATCATCAAGTGGAAAAAGGGTTTTGCAACGAATCCCCTACACTTTGTCAGGAGTTCGCATTGGATGATGCCGATGCTCCATGATTGTTCATATTTCCTTCTGTCGCCTACCTCGATCTTCTATATCTTGGTTAGGTGTTCAGTCGCTTTGGACATCACATTTTTGTTTTACATCCTATTCCCGCTTGTTTTCTTCGTTCGCTCCCCTTAGATAAAGCATTTATCTTCTTTTATTTTACACTCCCACTTGTTTTTCTCAGGTGATACGCTCCCCTTGGCTAAAGCATTTAGCTTCTTTTCTTTACCATTTAATGTGTGTGCTCTTTCGAGCTTGTTTGTTCATTTTCTTTCTATACCATGTTCCCTTAGGATGTACTTGTTCCTTTCGGATACAAGTTAGACCTTAGGTTGCAAACCATGCATACTAACATTAGGTAGAGGCTTCCCTTTCATCCTTGAAATAGGGCCACCATTGTATGATAAAATTAGGGGTAGTACTAGGATAGTCTCCCTTAGTTGTTTTCCCCTTTTTGCATATGCATTTAAAACTAAGACTCTCTTATCTTAGCAAATCATAAAACATGCTAATCACACTTAAACCCTTTTTCAAGGTAACAAAACACAAACCAATCAAATGTGGCATCTTGTCTTGAGGGTGTAACTCAAAACCCTTTTCAAGTAAGGACATGTTAATTTACTTTTGTGTCAACGCGTGAGTCTCTAAAGGTTGAGCTGCACTAGAAGGCGGAATTAACATTGTTCATAAAAAACACAAAACAAACAAAACGTGTAAGCCGAACTACGGTAACTCTGATTCCTCAAAAAGGACACGTAGGCATTGGGGTAGGGCCCAAGCAAGCACAACTTTATTTTCCCTATATTATTTTTTCATTTCTTTTGCATGCATTTTTCTTCAGTATTAAGCGGTAGATATAGACTAGACACACCCATGAGATAGATAACAAGAGTGGATACCATAGAGTACTACGGGCGTGTGGGGTGCTAATACCTTCCCCTCATGTAATGCACTCCCTTACCCGATCTCTCGATCATAATACTATGACTTCTCCATTCTTAGGTTTTCTCGATTTTCACCTTTCCCTTCATGTGGGATAAAAGACGTTCAATGGCGACTTCATTGTCTGGTGATTTTCAGCCGGTTATTTCAGTTGTAAACTAGGATTGTTTAACTATGAACTAATACTATTATAGTGGATTTATTTCATGGCTTGGATGCCCCCATAGTAGGTGATGTTGCACTGAACTGGGTTAACAGTTAACTGTGTATTTTTACCTTATGCAATTTACTTCTACATAATTTATTATTTGGTAAAATTATTTTGTCAACAGATGATGTCTTAACATCTATATTGACGTTGTGTTTTAGTGTTGGGACATCAATATTAACATCTAATTGAAAGTGTCAGAATTTCAATTGGTATCAAAGCAGGCACCCTGTTCTATTTATTAGGTGACCTTCAGAGAGAATACTTTTAGGTACTATGGACAAGGAAGTAGGATACAATAACATACCACCTTTGCTAGATGGTGCAAACTATGAATATTGAAAGGTTAGAATGGTAGCCTTTATGAAATCCATGGACAACAATTCTTGGAAGATTGTTTTGAAAGGATGGAATCATCCTGTTGTGAAGAAAAAAGATTGGAATGAGTCTTTGAAGCCAGAAGAAGAATGGTCTAAAGAGGAATATGAATTACCACTTGGAAATTCCAAAGCTTTGAATGATCTATTCAATGGAGTAGACAAGAATGTTTTCGGGTTAATAAATTCATGTACTGTGGCTAGAGATGTTTGAGAAATCCTCAAGACAACTTATGAAGGCACATCCAAAAGATGTCCAGACTTCAACTTCTCACTACCAGATTTGAGAACCTAAAGATGAATGATGATGAAAGCATTCAGGAATTTCACATGAATGTTCTTGAAATAGAAAATGCATCTAGTGCCTTGGGAGAGAAGATGTCAGAAGAAAAGCTTGTTAGAAATATTATCATCTCTCTACCTAAGAGATTTGACATGAAGGTAACAACCATTGAAGAAGCTCGTGACATCAGCAATGTAACACCCTAATTTCTCCCGAAGAATAATAAGTAATAAATCAGAGTAATTTCTAAAATAAAAAATTCGACATACAATTAGGATGCTACATTTCCAAAAACATACAAAACCCGCTCATAAAGGTGAATAAGATACATAACACATTCAAAGATGAACCAAAAATAACATGTCATTAGTCTTCAACTATAACTTTTATTAAGCACCGAAAAAGAATCACATTTCATGTCAAATAATTATCATCTAGTATAAACCAACAATGATTCAATAAATAAGAAGTTCATAAGACTCCAACAATTCATTTAAAATCAAACAAAACAATAAAGCGCTCATCCCCTCGGTATTATGCATCAGAGCAACGGCACCAACTCGAAAATAAAATGAAGAGAAACCTCTTCCAATCCTTGCAGCCTCAGACTACTCATGACTATCTGCACGATATCGTATAAAGCATCATTCCAACAGAAGAGTGAAATATCACAACAATATAAAGGAATATATAATGATAGTAAGTATACAGAGAATATATTCATCCATAGTCATACATTCCACATCTCACACATTCACACCATCGACGACAAATATATCACATATTGCTTATACAAACACACATAATCATCCACATGTATCAACCATCATCATGTAGTACATACAACAATCACACAACTCAAACATCATCTTAACAACAATGCAATGCAATAAGATCGACTTACAGACTCAATGCATGTGGTACCAATATCGCTTCCAAATCCACGTCATTTAGGACCAGAGCCACCAATATCGTGAATAATTTGGTTTACATCGCTCCTGATCCATGCCATCTAGGATTAAAGCCAACTAACATCATGAACAATGAGGTCCATATCACTCCCGATCCACGCCTTCTAGGATCAAAGCCAATAAATAAGACAAAAATCCACAACATGAAATGCATGCGACACAATCATGAAATAAATTACAACATATTGATATCTATATCCATCAATATGACACACCATTAAGGCCACCAGCTGTCCACACATGCAACATACAAATCATACAACTACAACAACATCATACATCATCATTACACATAATTCCATGTACATATCTCAGCATAACAGACAAAATTGCATACAAAAGGGCATAAGCCCCCAATAAATAATCACCCTTGTTTTCGAAATTATTTTTATATGATAGAAAATATTTTTAGCGCTTCGTAGGTTCAAACGGTACGTCAAACAGACACCGAGTCAAAAGATACAAATTTGCAAAGTTTCCAAAATAAATATGCCCCAGTCTGCTCGCCTGAGGCTTTCCCCGCGAAGCAGGATGAAAAATCAAGGGTCGCCTGGAAACACAGACGGCCTCCCGGTGCCGCTACCTCGCCTCACACTCGCCTGACGATGATGAGGCGCTTCACTTATTTTCACGGAGCACCCAACTTTCCTTTTTCCCTCGTCAGCTACCTTTCCTGACGCTACTTGGGCAAGGTCTCTCGCCCGACGACGCTTCTGGCTCGCCCGGTGCTGGCCCCCTGACAGTAGTATTGCTGTTGCGATTCCTGCATAATTTCTCCTCAATTTTGCATGCAATTTCTGTAACACCCCATTTCTACCCGATAAAAAATATTAAAATCAGAGTTATAAAATTTTGACATAAAAATAGGATGCTACACTTACTACTTAAAAACACTTTCATTTAATCACATGTAAAACAAATACATAACACTTAAACTCAGATGAATCGTGTTGTACCCCAAAATTTGCCCTCTCTTTTCTCAAGTATTTTCAAAAGCTCAAGCTTGCGCAAGTATAAAGCATACAAAAAGGGAAAAGAAGATAAAAATGATTTTTTGAAGAAAAAACAAGTTTACTTTGATTCACAAGGCTTCGATTGGACTTTGGTCTCCTTCAAGCCTTTTTTGATTTCCCTTGCTTCGTTTGGACTTTAGTCTCTTTTAAGACTGCTTCGATTGGACTATGGAATCCTCCATGCCTCCTTCGATCCATAAGACAATAACATCCTTTGTGCCTCCTTCGATCCATAAGGCAACTCCTTCCTTATGCATGCTTCGATCCACAAGGAAAAAGGTTTCCTTCGAAGCAACTAGCTTTGATCCAAAGGGAAGGAAACACCTATCTTTAACTAGCTTCGGCTGGGAATTTGAAACATCCTCCTTCGATTCAAAAAGGAAAGGGACTCCTGTTAGCGCCCTTTGATTCAGAAGGTAGTGGCTTCATACTGGCTTCCTTTGATTCAGAAGGAAATGACCTTCTAAAAGCTTCCTTCGATTAAGAAGGCAATGACCTTCTGAAGGTTTCCTTTGATTCACAAAACAGGGACCTCCTGCATGCAAGTCTCATTTGGGCATTTAGGCCTCCTGCATGCAAGCTTCGATTACACAAATGACCCCTTACAAGCTGGCTTTTGGTGCACAATGCTCCAAAACACTTGTAGCTTTCCTTCGATTCAGAAGACATTTGCCCTTTGCATGATTCCTTCGATTCACAAAAGTCAGGACTCCCTTCAGGCCAGTATGAACAAGGAAAAAGCTTCTCCATTTCTAGCATTCACAAGGCAATGTCTCCCTCAAAGAATTAGCTACTTTCACGCCAATTTCGACTGGGCAGTATCTCCCTTGGAAACAGTTTGTTTCAACACGCACAGTTTTTGCGCCATGACACTCACAACTGGCCCCTTCGAAGGATGCACAAAAGGGCCCATTCGAACGGCACTTTGATTGGAATATTGCTGTCTGAAGAGGAGTCTGGCCGAAGGTCGGACCTATGAGGTCAAAACGAAAATATGAAATATTCAAAGATGCTTGCTGCAAATCCAAGGCTGATGCAATGGCCATAACACTCCAAAACTGTTGCACATCAGTCCTGCTACACTGCTCATGTATTTGCACCAATTTGGCATTCGAATACTGCCCCTTGAAAGCTACAAAAACAATATACCCAATTTATTCAAATTCTTTTGTTTTCCCGCCTAAACCTTAACAAACATCATCTATAAATAAGAGGCTCCATGACACGTCTAAAGGGATGGACAACATATCCAGAAGACTTTGGGGCATGGAGAAAAATCATCAAACTCTCAAACTATCAAACACTCTCAAATACTTAACACACATTCAAATTCAGAATCAAACGAAAAAACACACTTGTTTCTCTCCTTCGAATCCAGTCAAAGAAACACCACACCTGTTTCTTTCCTTCGAATCCAGCACTAGAAACACCACCTTTGTTTCTTCCCTTTGAATCCAGGAGCACCCAGGGCAGAAGCTAAAGGTCCAACCCACACACCCCTGCTTCAAGCAAGGTAAGTCACTCTGACCTTAAGCTTTTCGTTTCAAACATAACATGTAAATACCATTTGTTTGCTTTTCGTTTCTGCCCTTTTGTTTATTTTCCCTGTTCAAATATATGGTAGAACTAACATGTACAGACTCAAACAAAAATAAAACAAAACAAGTTTATTGAGTAGAAGCTTTAGGCTTCACCCCTGACTGCTTCGCAGTTGCAAGCAGAACAAAGAGTATGGCCTTAGGATTCACCACCCACTGACTTCCAGGCCAATCGAAGGAAGCAGAAAACAACGTAATAGAAGGATACACCCACGTTGACTGCCATGCCTCAATCGAAATAAGGACAAAGGGCATGGTCGGAGGTTACTTGCTCACCCTAACAATCATGCAATATAAGGAAGCAGAAAGGTAGAATCGAAGGCTCCATCTCACGCTGGCTGCTAGGCCCAAATCGAAAGGAGCCTGAAAAGCAGAATTGAAGGGTGCATTCTGCCTAGATCGAAAAGCTTATTTTCCCGTTTTTTTTTATTTTGTTTTGTCTTTACTTTTTCTTGCTATTAAATATGGTTGTAATAGTGTAGGATATTTATTTTCTTCATTTTTATTGCTTTATACAAATGTTAGTAATTAGGATGCATGGCAAGATAAAACCAACAAGTAGGCAACCTAAAATTCAAAGACAAAATGCATGCAATCAAACACACTTTGCACACATGCACCTCTAGGGTAATACCACTTGTTGCCTCAGAAAATAGTCATGTCCCTCGAATATTGGCGTTTTAGCAAAGACCCTCGATAAAAGACCGTAGTCCCTCGACGACCCT
The DNA here is from genome assembly GCA_948472305.1 of Vicia faba. Taxonomy (NCBI): domain Eukaryota; kingdom Viridiplantae; phylum Streptophyta; class Magnoliopsida; order Fabales; family Fabaceae; genus Vicia; species Vicia faba. The sequence continues at coordinate 973,500,244 of OX451738.1, forward strand.
CGATGTTGTCTACGATAAACGATCTAGTCCCTAAAATGAAAATTTCTTTAACGTCTCATAGGTTTCATTCTATGACTATACAATTGACCCACGCCCGTCCCTTAACATCCAATGATGAGGCTTCTTACCAAATCAATGGTAAGATAGAAACATCTAAAGGAGGAGGAAAAGAACTAAGACCTTTTAAGTAGGTAGGATGCTCATAGTTGCTTGCTTGCTCACAATAAAAACATTTTTCCACAACAACACTTTCAATTGAAACATTTTCAAAAGACAAATCTCTTTGTACGCATTCTTATAGAGACGAGAATCATTACAAAGGCACTTTTCAAAATCCCTTTCAAAAACATTTTCCACAAACATCACTTTGAAATATTTTCAAAACCAACACATTGTACGCATTCTTATAGAGACGATAATCATTACAAAGACGTTTTCAAAATACTTTCAAACCCACACCACAAGCACATTTTCAAACAAAGCAAGTGATCTAGAAAGAAACTAATATCCCGTAGATAACTACGAATGAAAAGGGTGTTAACACCTTCCCTTTTCATAACCTACCCCCCGAACTCTAGAAAATAATCTCAAAGGTATTTCCTGTTCTTTTCAACCTTTCCTTTGTTGGATAAAAGAAAAGTCGGTGGAGACTCTTGCTACCCGCAACAATTGCGATCAAACACAAAACACCCGAGTCAGTTCTCCCACCATATTACAGAACTGGCGACTCTGCTGGGGAATAAAAAACTTAAAAGTGGGGTTACCTTAGGGCTAGATCACCTTTACTTGCTTTCCTTGTTTCATTTGCTTGCTTTTCATTTTTTGGGTCCTTGTTTGGGTTATTGTTAAAGATCCCACACCCAGATCTGAGGCACCTTTTTAGGTAAGTAGCAATAAATCACGAAGGTTGTACAGTCTATACTAATATGGATGAAGTGATAGCTACGTTAGCGTGATACATTGGCTTGTACTAATGTTCCTTGAGTCATTTAAGGATAACATTAGGCTTCCTTATAGTATCATTAAGTGCTAACTGATCTTAGAACCTTTAGTTGAACAACTTGGCCATTAGGAAGTAGTGAGATAGTCGGCTTTGGTTCCGACTGAAGATTGGTTGATACTCGATGCTACGCTCATTGAGATCGGACTTTTGGGATATCTCAACCGCAAGAAAAAATTGATTGAGCTAAGATAATGCCTAAAAGAAAGGTCGGTGATATTGAGATCCCCTAGAACCCGGTTACTATTACTAGGACAGGTTGAGCCAACTAAAATTCAAGAGGGTACCTACCTACAAACTCCATGCAAGCCTAAACCTAAGGACTTGCCTGCTTTGTGTGTATATGACTATTTGTACATAACAACTTGCTTTCTTTGCATACTTGTACATAACATCATGACATCATACCATAGCATTTTCAATAACCATTTAAAGGATCTCAAGGGCCTATGATGCAGGGTCATGTTGAACCAGACGCCTATCAAGGGGAAAGATGATTCATTCTATAATCAAACGCCATCAACGACCAAAGCACGGTAACTTGAGTCAATGGCTATGACCCACTTGACATGGTGAGCTTGATTCTAGTGGGAGGACATCCACCGATACGAAGTTCTCCAATCAAAATTGTTGATCAAAATTCAACTTCTAACATCTTCTCATGTTTACCCCGCGAGATCATTGAAAACATGCATACACATACCGTGCATCATATCATGATAGGTTTCTCCCACACAGGTTTCCTTATCTTCCTACTGTTTATTTCAGTAAGATGGATATGGAATAAATAGTGAAGGATCTTCAAGCACAAAATTCTCAATTCCATCAAATTTTCCTGACTTTGGCTAAAGGGAAAGAGGACCTAAAGACTCTTCTTCTCAAAGTAGAGAAGAAAAAGACAAAGAAGTCAGTAGGCATCCTAAATTTAGGAAGAAGGTTCAGAAGATCAACAGAGCGAGCTCTAGAATTCACAACTCCGTCAACTAAGAGATACAATCAGACAAAAGAAGGGGACCACGGTCTGGGGTCTAACAAAGAAGAGGCTGACTATACTAAAGAACAGTATCCTCCTGCAGATGACAAATACAAACAGCTGGAAGATCGCCTCAACGCCATGGAAATCCAGAGAGTACCTGGTCTGGACTTTGAAGAAATGGGATTAGTTTCTGGAGTGGTCATCCCACCGAAATTCAAGATTCATGCTTTTGCCAAGTTTGATACGGTGGGAGAACTGACTATGTGTTTTGCATTTGTATTCGCACTTGTTCGGTTGAGCAAGAGTCGCCACCGACTTTTTATTTTATCCTACAGGAAAGGTTAAAAAATCACAGCAAAAACCTTTTGAGATATTTCGTGGGTCCGGGGGGTAGATTATGAAAAGGGAAGGTATTAGCACCCTTTTCATCCATGGTTATCCATGGGCTCTTAGTTACTTGGTTTTTTAGATCACTTGCCTTGATTTTAGATTGCTTGAAAATGGTGTGTATGTGTGTGTGTTTTTGAAAATGTTTTGGAAGAAGATGCCTTGTCTTAGGCTACCCTTGTAACAATTCTTTACTCGAATGTTTTACAAAGGTGTGTATCTTTTCGAAAAGATGTTTCAAAATGTTTTGAGAGTTTGTTTTGAAAGTGTTTGTGGAGTGTGGTTTTGAAAAGAAGGCAAGTGTTTTTGCAAGTTGATCTCAAGTAACTAAGAGTTTTGTCTACCCTATTGTACTCAAAGGTTTTCTCTATGTTTCCAACCCTTTTTTAACAATTTTGTTCCACCATTGAGTTTGGTGGACAATCTTGCGTTTAGGATGTTTAACGGGACGGGCGCGGGTCATCGTATGGACCATGAATGCAATGATGCCAAGTGTCTTTGGCAATTTGCTTTGAAGGGACTATGATCATTCCATTTAGGCAACTTTCGAAAGCGTCATCGAGGGACTTATGATCATTTGAATTTGTTTTGCCAAGGATACTCGACGTGCAAGCATGACCCATTTTGGAAGGCAACATGTGGGATTACCCTAGGGGGTGCAAGTGTGATTGTGTATTGATTTCATGTATTTGTCTTGTATTAGGTTATCTAGCATTTGATTTTATGTACATGCAAACCCTAGGTCTAACCATGGTATAATTGAAAATGGTAAATTGCGGAAATATAAAGTCTACGCTATTACAGAATAAGTATCCGGGAGTGGGGGTACAAATTTACAAATGGGGATGAGACTTTAGGAATGTAGTGTCCAATAAGTTACAACCAAATTGAATTTGCAATCAAATGTAAATGTAACGAATATACAAAATAGGCAAATGTATAATGTATCAAATATGAGTATATTGTGTAAGTGTATGTAATTATTTACAGGTGCGAAGATGTGAATTCAAATGTATTGTTAAGGATTGTATTTGTTTAATTTAAAGAAAGGAATTAAATATTTATCTATTTAATCTTTTTTAGTTTTGTATATTCTTTAATATGTAAAAAGAAGAAAATTTAAGAAAAGAAAGTATTCTAAGTTTGAAAATTGTCATTTTTACCTTTTGATATAAAATATATCTTTATATTTTGTATATACAAAAGAATATTCTCATTAAATGTTAAGAATTTAAATTATGTAAAAAATGTATTTTTATTTATTATGTACAAAAAGTATTTTAATTAAATGTTTTAAAGTTTATGTATATTGAAAAATATATTTTAAAAGTGTTAAAGTATTAATGTATTAAGTTAGAGAAAAAATATATTGTTTAAAAATTATGTTATATCAAAAGTTTGTGTCAATTTATTAACAAAACAAAAAAAGGGTTAAGTTGATTTATTAATGAAAAGAAGATAAAATCTGTTTTATATTAGCAAAAGAGAAAAGAAAAAAAAGGTTAAATTATATAAACAAATAAAAAATAAGTAAAATCTTGTTAGTTTGTTTGAAATAAAAGAAAAGAAGAAAAGTAAATGGGCTAAAGGTGGGTGCTATGGCCCAAATAGATGAAAAATGAGGGGGGTGTATGAAGGGAAAACAAAAAGGCTTGGGCGCTGGAGAAACGTGTTAGGCCCATTTGCTTGAAACAAGTTTTAGGGTTAGATTATTGTTTTCAGTTGGGATAACGCTTAGGGTTTGTGAGCAGCGGCGGCGTTCGTCTTCTATCCTCTTCGTCTTCATCTTTTCGCCATGGATTTTTGAACACAACTCCTTCATGCAAGGCCAAACAGACGCCATCATCCCTCTTTCACCCTCCGTAGACCACCCAGATCAAGGTGCAAGGTATGATTTCGATCTCAAACGCATTACGGTTTCATTCCTATTTTGATTTTTTAATTTCAATTGGGCTTTGACTTATGTTTTCTTTCGTTATTTTGACATGCATGTAAGGAGGTATAAGAGCACTACCTTTTGGAGATGGAGGAGGAGGGATTTTGGAGGCGTTGAGGCTCGACGGTGAAGGGAACATGAATGAATCTTTGCTTCTTGGTACCTTTGTATATTTCGTCTTTTTATTGGGTTTAATGATGAACTGAAAACCTAATTTTTGATGCCTCTCTTTCTTCTTCTCTTCCTTCCCTGGTTGTATGCTTATGCTGCCTTCTGTATGCTTGTTTAATGTGATGCTTGATGCCTTCTTTCTCTTCTCGCCCCTGACTTCTGTTGCCTATCCCTCACCTATTTTGTATGCTATGCTTTATTATCCTTTGAAACGCTTGTTGCCTTTGAGTTGCCTTTGAACGTATGCTTCTGAATGTTGATTTTTTTTATGCCCAGTGATGAACCTTCTGAGGGCTTAGAGTTGGCCTTGAATGCTTTAGACAGGTTTGAGCTTATTTGGAGCCTTTAGGCTTTGAAAAGCTTAGGAGCTCGTGTTTGACATTGAGTAGCCTGAGTATGCTTCTTTATCTCGTCTTTCTGTGGGCAATCTGAATATGTTTGATAATGCTTGGTTTATTCGCCTCTGATGAGGGTTTCTCTGAGGCTTGTGATGTTGGATAATTTTGTTTAGGCTTTGAGCTGGGCAGGTTTGAGTCTTGACAGGGTTTTTCTTTTGGAATGGTGAGGCCTAGCAGGTTTTATGCTTAGGTTGTTCAGGCAGGTATTGGCATATGCAGGTTATCTGGTTTTAAGCTTGTTTAAGCCTTTAGGTTAGGCCTTGACAGGTTCCACGCTTGTTGGTTTAAGGCGTTTGACAGGTTAATGAGCTTTGTTCTGGTTATTGTGAATTGGTTTATGCAGGTTCAACACAGGCTGGTGTTTACTGGTTTGCTCTTCATCTTGGACAGTTTTTGTATATTTGTTTGACAGGGTATACAGGTTACGTGTTTTCAGATTGTTGGTTTATGGTTTAGACTGATGCAGGTTTTGGCCTTGGATCTTTTTGTTTGGCTGGAGACTTATGCAGTTTTGTGTATTTTCTTTGTATTGGTTTTGCCCTCTCCTTTTTTTACTGTACTGTGTTCAGTTCTTTTATATTTCTTTCTTCCTGCCTAAAGCCTAAGCCTGCTTTCTTTTTCTCTTCTGTCTCTCTTTAGTACAGTTTGCATTAAAATAATGTTTATGCTGTACTTTTCTGAAAGGGCCACTTGGGAAATGATGAAAATGAGATAGTTTGCTTGCATAACAATTTTCCTCTGCATATTTGTCCCTTCTTTTGACAGCTTCTTGTACTTTTGGATCTTTTGATATCTTGCCAAATCTTCTTTTTGATAGCTTGGGCAGCCTTGTACAGTTTGACAGCAAGTTTGAATTTTTCAGTTTGGACTTTGTAGTTTGATTTGCACTTGCTTTTGAACTATGCAGTTTGACAATTTTTGAATTGTGCAATTTTGACTTTTGTGCATTCATTTTTAGCAAATAAATATTCGTCCCTCTTCGTGAACCGGGAGAAATCCCGTGATTTGCAGAGAGGGCTAACTGATCCCAATCAGTGGCCCTTAATGATGAACTGTAATTTATCTGTCTCCTTTATTTTATTTATCTGCTATTGATTTTCCTTTTTTCATTTGCAGATAAAAAATTAAAATGGAGCACTGGAGCAAGGGATAGCAGATGCAGAAATGAAGATTAGAAAAAATGTTTAGGATAGTTTTATTTAGGTTTAAATTCCTTGTAAAATCATTGTTGTAAATAAATTGTAAACAATAATTGTACGAATAATTTAAAAATAAATAAAAGTTTTTATTATCCAATTAATTCTTTTTCCTCCTATTGTTTATTTATTATTTACAATTCTTTAATTAAAATAATTGAAAATAAATTCCAATCATTTAATCTTAGAATAATAAATAATTTAAATAAACAATGCTTTAGTATTTGATCAGTTAAACCTGGCATTCCCAACATCCACAGCAAAGCAACAGTTAATCAAAACAACTGATCAGGCGCATTCCCTTTTTACTGATTTCTTACCAAACACTGTAAATCCAAACTGAATGTATCCTTTGACTGGTTCAATCAAACAAACGTGAATTCAAACCAAATCTCGGAATAACTTGCAAAGCATTGTAGAATTAAATCTTTCTGAAGAACCGCGCATGAACAACCCTAATTCCTGATTAAATGTCAAAGAACGTTTGCCTGATCTAAGCTGAGCCAAAGTCAACCAAAACCCTAAGCCAACTGTGTGAAACATTCTAGAGCCCTGAAAATCAATAAAACCCTAATTGTGTCTGACTGACGAGAAAAGTCTGTTTGACCGATTCTTGAGCCAATCTGAAAAATCAGGAAACGCCTGAAGCTGTGATTTCTTGTGGAAAAATGCGAGGGCAAATTTTGGGGTACAACAGTTGCCCCTGTTCAATCTTCTTGAACCTGAAGAGTTAGATTGGCAATTTTGCCTTTCGCGACTTGAAGGTGAAAGAAGATTGGACACTAGAGTGCCCTGAAAATTTGCACTCGGCGATATGTTGGTAGAGGTGAATAGGCTTAAAGATGCCATCTGGAAATGGGCTTAAAGATGCCATTTGATGCGATAGAATCTTGTCGGGGGATGGGCTTAGAGATGCCATCTGAGAATGGGCTTAAAGATGCCATTTGGTGACTGCTGGTAGGAGGATGGGCTTAAAGATGCCATCTGGAAATGGGCTTAAAGATGCCATTTGGTGACTGCTGGTAGGAGGATGGGCTTAAAGATGCCATTTGGAAATGTTGAACCGTATGTCAATGGTGAGTGGACGAGTATCAGAAAGGCACCCGTGTTTTGGAACATCTCTGAATTGGGGGTCCGAATAAGCAATAGATTGACATCCATGTCTGGAGAATCCGTGAACTGTTTTTAGGAGTTGAGATTGAATAAGCAATAGAGCAGCATCCGTTGTTGGGAAGCGTCCGTAAACTATTTTCAAAAGTTGAGAAGAGTCTGAACAAGCGATAGGTTAACATCCGTTACTGGAGAACCCGTGAACTGTTTTCAGAAGTCTTGGAGTTGAATAAGCAATAGAGCAGCATCCGTTGTTGGGAAGCGTCCGTAAACTGTTTTAAAAAATTGCATCTGAACAAGTTGGTAGATTAACATCCGTTGTTGGGAAGAATCCGTAAACTGTTTTCAGAAGTCTTGAGAAGAATCTGAACAAGTGATAGGTTAACATCCGTTACTGGAGAAACCGTGAACTGTTTTCAAAAGTCTTGAAGTTGAATAAGCAATAGAGCAGCATCCGTTGTTGGGAAGCGTCCGTAAACTGTTTTCAAGAATTGCATCTGAACAAGTTGGTAGATTAACATCCATTGTTGGGAAGAATCCGTAAACTGTTTTCAGAAGTCTTGAGAAGAATCTGAACAAGTGATAGGTTAACATCTGTTACTTGGAGAACCCGTGAACTGTTTTCAGAAATCTTGAAGTTGAATAAGCAATAGAGCAGCATCCGTTGTTGGGAAGCGTCCGTAAACTGTTTTCAAAAATTGCATCTGAACAAGTTGATAGATTAACATCCGTTGTTGGGAAGAATCCATAAACTGTTTTCAGAAGTCTTGAGAAGAATCTGAACAAGTGATAGGTTAACATCCATTACTGGAGAACCCGTGAACTGTTTTCAGAAGTCTTAAAGTTGAATAAGCAATAGAGCAGCATCCGTTGTTGGGAAGCGTCCGTAAACTGTTTTCAAAAATTGCATCTGAACAAGTTGGTAGATTAACATCCGTTGTTGGGAAGAATCCGTAAACTGTTTTCAGAAGTCTTGAGAAGAATCTGAACAAGTGATAGGTTAACATCCGTTACTTGGAGAACCCGTGAACTGTTTTCAGAAATCTTGAAGTTGAATAAGCAATAGAGCAGCATTCGTTGTTGGGAAGCGTCCGTAAACTGTTTTCAAAAATTGCATCTGAACAAGTTGATAGATTAACATCCGTTGTTGGGAAGAATCCATAAACTGTTTTCAGAAGTCTTGAGAAGAATCTGAACAAGTGATAGGTTAACATCCGTTACTTGGAGAACCCGTGAACTGTTTTCAGAAATCTTGAAGTTGAATAAGCAATAGAGCAGCATCCGTTGTTGGGAAGCGTCCGTAAACTGTTTTCAAAAATTGCATCTGAACAAGTTGATAGATTAACATCCGTTGTTGGGAAGAATCCATAAACTGTTTTCAGAAGTCTTGAGAAGAATCTGAACAAGCGATAGGTTAACATCCATTACTTGGAGAACCCGTGAACTGTTTTCAAAAATCTTGGAGTTGAAGAGGAACCGGTGTAGGGTTTCCTGATGATGAGCTCGTGTAAAAACTGCATCTGGATGAATCTGGAATAAGCATTAGAATGTTGCCATGTCTGGGTCACATCTGAATTATTCCTAGAAAGAATCTCGGCGGATAATGATTTTTGTCTGTCGGCTGATCTTACCTGAAAAGGTAAAGAGTTAGTTATATGCAATGTCATGGTGCATGATACAATGTATGTTATATGATATGAATTTAAATGGATGCGCATGTAAGCTGGAGAGCTGTCTTGCAAAGGATAGATGAATCCGAGATGGCTGAAGATAAAAGAATCTTGACTGCTGCCGGGGAAATCAGAAGCTTGTCTTCCAATCTACTGGGGAATCCTTGTCTTGAGGAGATCTTCACCGGAGAATATTCGAATATTCTGTGGGGAACTGAGAATGAGAGTCTTCAATCTGCTTGGGGATTGATAGCTGGAAGTTTTAGCTTCGCTGGGGATAATGAAACTTGACCCTGAGTGGAGTTAGCTTCTGGAAGGTTCTCTGGCTGGGGATTGCGAGAGTCCTCTGATTGCTGCAGGTGTTGGTCTGGAATAAGTTACTGAATGTCGCCATCTCTGGGTCACATCTTGAACTATATCTGGAAGGAAAGTCTGAATGAGTTATAGAATGTCGCCAAACTTGGGTCACATCTTGAACTATATCAATCTTCTTCAGTGATGAAGGAATTGTTGAACACTTTTGACATTCGAATGCCCCAGGTGATGATGAAGGAGTCTTGAATCAGATTACTCTGCGAATTGATAGATTTCTTGAAATCTTGACTGGACTGCCTCAGGTTAACTGAACTTTGAAAGATCTATTGAAACTTGACTGGACTACCCCAGGTTAATTGGTTTTTGAAAGATCTGTCGGACCTTGACTGGACTGCCCCAGGTTAATTAGATGGTGACATGCCATGCCCCTTGCTGATAGGAGATTTGTAATGGAAGTGTCATCCTATTGAAGTGATTTTAACTTACTGAGAGAGTTTTCGTTCCCCCGAACATTCGTTGTATGAAATTCTTCGCTGTCAAACAAAAAGCCAAATGCAGACAGTGATATTCAAGAAATGCAAAGTTTATGTTTGTCTCGAAGTTTTGCAAAATGCGTTTTCTAGCAGAAAACTTTTTTATAAGACAGATCAACACAAGATTTAGAGCAAAGCCTTATAGGAGTCAGGATACCTTTTGTAACAATATGTTTTCGAACTAACCCATGCTTCAATTAGGACTTTTGAAGGGTTGTAATGTGGCTTGGTTCACGGTTTTAAGAAACAAAGGATAAAGGCTCAAAGTATATTTGTACCCACCCGCTCTTCGTGATGTTCTCCAACCTAAGCTCAGTTAATTGTGCGTCATACTCCGTTTTGAGTTTGGAACGACTTTTGGGCGATGGTTCACCAGTTGAATTTGGGGAGACAGTCATCATCTCCTTTTTCTTCTTCAACATTTCTTCACTTTGGTGAGGACTTTGTAATGACCTCACTATTTTGATTTTGATTTGTTATCCCTAACTTTTGCCTGACTGTTCCCATTTTCGAGATTACAGTCAGCGGGATGCCCTTGCTTTCTCGAGCTTCCTTTACAGGTTTTGGCTCAGTGGGCTTTTTCTTTTTTGAGATATTGACTGTCTATGTGATAGGGAACCACCCCTGTCTTTTGATTCCAAAGGACTGCTTTTTTTTTTTGACGTCGTTCGTTGTATTACGAACTGAGAGTTTGCGACTTCAATGCGCACTTAACTGAGATACTACCCTGCCCCAGGTTTATATCAAAGGTTTTGATTGTTTAGAACAGAAAACTCCTACTTCTTTGGCTCAAAGGGGTTGACTAGGGATTAACTTCCTTATAACTCCAGTGTTTGGGAATTGAAAGAAATGCCTGTACATCATCAGCAAGGTCTGTTCAAAAGCATACTGTATAAGATCATGGTATTGTTTCGTCATCCTCCCTCTAAAGGCTTGCAGCTTTTTATCAAGAGTCAAATATCATAAAGAAAAGCATAAGAGTAGTGAAACGAATGGACGAATTCAAGACAAACATATGCAATGCATTAATGAAAACAGAGTTTAACATCAACAGATAATTGTTTGACAATAAAAGAAATTACAATTTCGAAAATTCAAAAAGAAGCAAAAGTCTTTCAGCTTGAGCTTCGCCACTTCAGGTGGAGAACCCTTTAACGGAAGATTTTCATCTCACCGTCTGGCATGAATTCCAACATTCCAATGTCGATCAGATCTTGAATCTTGTTCTTCAAGGCCCAACAGTCGTTGGTGTCGTGTCCCGGGCTGTAGGAGTGATAAACACAAAATGCGTCGGGACGATAGTTAGGAGAGGAGGTATCGAGCTTCTGAGGAGGATCCCTTAGGGTGAGCAAGTTGACCTCCAACCGGCGCTTCAGTATAAAGAATGATGGTATCTCAGTCTCCGTGAACTGTCTTCCCGACGTTTCTTGCTTACGCCGATTACCCCGTTGACGCTGGCGAGGTTGTTGATGGGCTTGTGACCCTGAAGCAAGCGAAGGAGCCTTCCCCTTGTCTTCTTGAGTGGATGGAGGCTGAGCGGTGACTTGCTCTTCAACCCCAGATGTTTGCCCCGGTTGGTTGTTTGGAAGCAGTTGGCGGACAAGAACTCTGAGTTCCTCTTTTCTTTGAGATAGGTCTTGGATGAGAGCCATCTGGCCCACCAACTGTCCCATCACTTGGGTCCTCAATGTTGTCAGATCAAACTGCAACTCCGCAAGCTGGTCACTCCTGGCATTGTTTGAACTCTCCAAGCTCTTTGTGAGGAGAGCTTTCACCTCTTCTTGCCCCAGAGACAAGTTCAGGAACATCTCCTGTAGCTGAGCAGTCTGGTCTTGGATGTCTTTGACAGACCTTTCTAGAGCCATCTCTTACTGAAATAAACAGCAGGAGAGTAAGGAAACCTGAAAAAGGAAAGACTGTCAAAATGCAATGCATGATATGTGGATGCATACTTTCAAGGATCTCTTGGGGTAAACACAAGAAAATGTTAGAGGTTGAACTTTGCTCTTGGATTGGAGAACTTTGCACCGGCGGATGTCTTTCCACTAGAATCAAGCTCACCATGTCGAGTGGGTCATAGCCACTGATTCAAGTTGTTGTACTTGAACTTTGATGGCATTTGTTTAGAGGAGAAACCTCTTGCCCTTTGGTAGACGTCTGGTTCAACGTAACCCTGCATCAAAAGAACCCTCGAGATCCTTGAAATGGTTATTGAAAATGCTATGGTATGATGTCATGATGTTATGTACATGTATGCAGAAAAGCAAGTGAGTGTATATACAGGTAAACATATTCACACAAAGCAAACAAGTCCTTAGGTTTAGGCTTGCATGGGGTTTAGGTAAGTACCCTCTTGAAGTTAGTTGGCTCATCCTGTCCTAAAATAGAAACTGGTTCTAAGGAGCTCAATATCATTGGATTGTTTTCTGTGTTCATTGTTCCGGTTTAGCCACTTACTGGCGACCAAGATATTCCAAGAAAACAACCCTCAAATGAGTGTAGTATCGAGTATCTACCAACTTCGGACTGCGCCAAAGTCGGTCATCTCACTACCCCTAAAAAGGCTAAGATGGTCAATTAAGGTTCTAAGAGTTCGTTAGTGCTTCACGACATCACTCAGCGGCCCCGTACTCTCCTTGATTGAACTCAAGGGTTACCGGTACTCACAAATATGTCACACTAACATAGCTTACTGCTTCAACCGTGTTGGTATACCCCGCACAGTTCCCTCGCAGTTTTTTGCTATTTACCTAAGAAGGTGCCCCAAATCCGGGTGTAGGGTTTACAACAAACCTAAACAAGAACCCAAAAGATAAATCAATCAAGTCAATCAAAGCAAGAAAGTAATGGTGATCTAAACCCTAAGGTAACCCCACTTTTAAGTTTGTCCCCAGCAGAGTCGCCAGTTCTGTGATACGGTGGGAGAACTGACTATGTGTTTTGCGTTTGTATTCGCACTTGTTCGGTTGAGCAAGAGTCGCCACCGACTTTTTATTTTATCCTACAGGAAAGGTTAAAAAAGCACAGCAAAAACCTTTTGAGATATTTCGTGGGTCCGGGGGGTAGATTATGAAAAGGGAAGGTATTAGCACCCTTTTCATCCATGGTTATCCATGGGCTCTTAGTTACTTGGTTTTTTAGATCACTTGCCTTGATTTTCGATTGCTTGAAAATGGTGTGTATGTGTGTGTGTTTTTGAAAATGTTTTGGAAGAAGATGCCTTGTCTTAGGCTACCCTTGTAACAATTCTTTACTCGAATGTTTTACAAAGGTGTGTATCTTTTCGAAAAGATGTTTCAAAATGTTTTGAGAGTTTGTTTTGAAAGTGTTTGTGGAGTGTGGTTTTGAAAAGAAGGCAAGTGTTTTTGCAAGTTGATCTCAAGTAACTAAGAGTTTTGTCTACCCTATTGTACTCAAAGGTTTTCTCTATGTTTTCAACCATTTTTTAACAATTTTGTTCCACCATTGAGTTTGGTGGACAATCTTGCGTTTAGGATGTTTAACGGGACGGGCGCGGGTCATCGTATGGACCATGAATGCAATGATGCCAAGTGTCTTTGGCAATTTGCTTTGAAGGGACTATGATCATTCCATTTAGGCAACTTTCGAAAGCGTCATCGAGGGACTTATGATCATTTGAATTTGTTTTGCCAAGGATACTCGACGTGCAAGCATGGCCCATTTTGGAAGGCAACATGTGGGATTACCCTAGGGGGTGCAAGTGTGATTGTGTATTGATTTCATGTATTTGTCTTGTATTAGGTTATCTAGCGTTTGATTTTATGTACATGCAAACCCTAGGTCTAACCATGGTATAATTGAAAACGGTAAATTGCGGAAATGTAAAGTCTACGCTATTACAGAATAAGTATCCGGGAGTGGGGGTACAAATTTACAAATGGGGATGAGACTTTAGGAATGTAGTGTCCAATAAGTTACAACCAAATCGAATTTGCAATCAAATGTAAATGTAACGAATATACAAAATAGGCAAATGTATAATGTATCAAATATGAGTATATTGTGTAAGTGTATGTAATTATTTACAGGTGCGAAGATGTGAATTCAAATGTATTGTTAAGGATTGTATTTGTTTAATTTAAAGAAAGGAATTAAATATTTATCTATTTAATCTTTTGTAGTTTTGTATATTCTTTAATATGTAAAAAGAAGAAAATTTAAGAAAAGAAAGTATTCTAAGTTTGAAAATTGTCATTTTTACCTTTTGATATAAAATGTATCTTTATATTTTGTATATACAAAAGAATATTCTCATTAAATGTTAAGAATTTAAATTATGTAAAAAATGTATTTTTATTTATTATGTACAAAAAGTATTTTAATTAAATGTTTTAAAGTTTATGTATATTGAAAAATATATTTTAAAAGTGTTAAGGTATTAATGTATTAAGTTAGAGAAAAAATATATTGTTTAAAAATTATGTTATATCAAAAGTTTGTGTCAATTTATTAACAAAATAAAAAAAAGGGTTAAGTTGATTTATTAATGAAAAGAAGATAAAATCTGTTTTATATTAGCAAAAGAGAAAAGAAAAAAAAAGGTTAAATTATATAGACAAATAAAAAATAAGTAAAATCTTGTTAGTTTGTTTGAAATAAAAGAAAAGAAGAAAAGTAAATGGGCTAAAGGGGGGGTGCTATGGCCCAAATAGATGAAAAATGAGGGGGGTGTATGAAGGGAAAACAAAAAGGCTTGGGCGCTGGAGAAACGTGTTAGGCCCATTTGCTTGAAACAAGTTTTAGGGTTAGATTATTGTTTTCAGTTGGGATAACGCTTAGGGTTTGTGAGCAGCGGCGACGTTCGTCTTCTATCCTCTTCGTCTTCATCTTTTCGCCATGGATTTCTGAACACAACTCCTTCATGCAAGGCCAAACAGACGCCATGATCCCTCTTTCACCCTCCGTAGACCACCCAGATCAAGATGCAAGGTATGATTTCGATCTCAAACGCATTAGGGTTTCATTCCTCTTTTGATTTTTTAATTTCAATTGGGCTTTGACTTATGTTTTCTTTCGTTATTTTGACATGCATGTAAGGAGGTATAAGAGCACTACCTTTTGGAGATGGAGGAGGAGGGATTTTGGAGGCGTTGAGGCTCGACGGTGAAGGGAACGTGAATGAATCTTTGCTTCCTGGTACCTTTGTATATTTCGTCTGTTTATTGGGTTTAATGATGAACTGAAAACCTAATTTTTGATGCCTCTCTTTCTTCTTCTCTTCCTTCCCTGGTTGTATGCTTGTTCTGCCTTCTGTATGCTTGTTTAATGTGATGCTTGATGCCTACTTTCTCTTCTCGCCCCTGACTTCTGTTGCCTATCCCTCACCTATTTTGTATGCTATGCTTTATTATTCTTTGAAACGCTTGTTGCCTTTGAGTTGCCTTTGAACGTATGCTTCTGAATGTTGATTTTTTTATGCCCAATGATGAACCTTCTGAGGGCTTAGAGTTGGCCTTGAATGCTTTAGACAGGTTTGAGCTTATTTGGAGCCTTTAGGCTTTGAAAAGCTTAGGAGCTCGTGTTTGACATTGAGTAGCCTGAGTATGCTTCTTTATCTCGTCTTTCTGTGGGCAATCTGAATATGTTTGATAATGCTTGGTTTATTCGCCTATGATGAGGGTTTCTCTGAGGCTTGTGATGTTGGATAATTTTGTTTAGGCTTTGAGCTGGGCAGGTTTGAGTCTTGACAGGGTTTTTCTTTTGGAATGGTGAGGCCTAGTAGGTTTTATGCTTGGGTTGTTCAGGCAGGTATTGGCATATGCAGGTTATCTGGTTTTAAGCTTGTTTAAGCCTTTAGGTTAGGCCTTGATAGGTTCCACGCTTGTTGGTTTAAGGCGTTTGACAGGTTAATGAGCTTTGTTCTGGTTATTGTGAATTGGTTTATGCAGGTTCAACACAGACTGGTGCTTACTGGTTTGCTCTTCATCTTGGACAGTTTTTGTATATTTGTTTGACAGGGTATACAGGTTATGTGTTTTCAGATTGTTGGTTTATGGTTTAGACTGATGCAGGTTTTGGCCTTGGATCTTTTTGTTTGGCTGGAGACTTATGCAGTTTTGTGTATTTTCTTTGTATTGGTTTTGCCCTCTCCTTTTTTTACTGTACTGTGTTCAGTTCTTTTATATTTCTTTCTTCCTGCCTAAAGCCTAAGCCTGCTTTCTTTTTCTCTTCTCTCTCTCTTTAGTACAGTTTGCATTAAAATAATGTTTATGCTGTACTTTTCTGAAAGGGCCACTTGGGAAATGATGAAAATGAGATAGTTTGCTTGCATAACAATTTTCCTCTGCATATTTGTCCCTTCTTTTGACAGCTTCTTGTACTTTTGGATCTTTTGATATCTTGCCAAATCTTCTTTTTGATAGCTTGGGCAGCCTTGTACAGTTTGACAGCAAGTTTGAATTTTTCAGTTTGGACTTTGTAGTTTGATTTGCACTTGCTTTTGAACTATGCAGTTTGACAATTTTTGAATTGTGCAATTTTGACTTTTGTGCATTCATTTTTAGCAAATAAATATTCGTCCCTCTTCGTGAACCGGGAGAAATCCCATGATTTGCAGAGAGGGCTAACTGATCCCAATCAGTGGCCCTTAATGATGAACTGTAATTTATCTGTCTCCTTTATTTTATTTATCTGCTATTGATTTTCCTTTTTTCATTTGCAGATACAAAATTAAAATGGAGCACTGGAGCAAGGGATAGCAGATGAAGAAATGAAGATTAGAAAAAATGTTTAGTATAATTTTATTTAGGTTTAAATTACTTGTAAAATCATTGTTGTAAATAAATTGTAAACAATAATTGTACGAATAATTTAAAAATAAATAAAAGTTTTTATTATCCAATTAATTCTTTTTCCTCCTATTGTTTATTTATTATTTACAATTCTTTAATTAAAATAATTGAAAATAAATTCCAATCATTTAATCTTAGAATAATAAATAATTTAAATAAACAATGCTTTAGTATTTGATCAGTTAAACCTGGCATTCCCAACATCCACAGCAAAGCAACAGTTAATCAAAACAACTGATCAGGCGCATTCCCTTTTTACTGATTTCTTACCAAACACTGTAAATCCAAACTGAATGTATCCTTTGACTGGTTCAATCAAACAAACGTGAATTCAAACCAAATCTCGGAATAACTTGCAAAGCATTGTAGAATTAAATCTTTCTGAAGAACCGCGCATGAATAACCCTAATTCCTGATTAAATGTCAAAGAACATTTGCCTGATCTAAGCTGAGCCAAAGTCAACCAAAACCCTAAGCCAACTGTGTGAAACATTCCAGAGCCCTGAAAATCAATAAAACCCTAATTGTGTCTGACTGAAGAGAAAAGTCTGTTTGACCGATTCTTGAGCCAATCTAAAAAATCCGGAAACGCCTGAAGCTGTGATTTCTTGTGGAAAAATGCGAGGGCAAATTTTGGGGTACAACACCAAGTATGGTGGGTCTCTTGTCCTAAGATGCATCTGCGATCTTATGTCTGCAAGATTCAACCATACACTACTTATCATAAACTCTGGGTCCATTTCTTCCAAGAGAGTATACCTGGGACTCAACTTGAATGGTTCTCGCATCCACACCTGGGAGGATCTAGCTGCTGCTTTCTACAAGAAGTACCAATACAATGCTGATCTTGCACCAACTCGCGTGCAGTTGTAGAATATGACCATGGGTTCCCACGAGGGCTTCAAAGAATATGCCAAAAAGTGGAGAGACTTGGCAGATAGAGTTCATCCACCCTTAACTGACAGGGAGCTGATTGACATCTTTATGGGAACTTTGATGGGACCTTTCTTCAATCACCTAATCAGAAGCTCCCCGGTCAGGTTCACCGAGCTAATACTGACAGGCGAAAGAGTAGAGGTTAGAATTAAGAGTGGTAAAATCCAAAGGGGTGCATCTTCAAGTGTAGGGAAATGACCTTTCAATGGGAAGAAAGAGTCTGATGCTATGCACGGTCAAAAAGGTCGTAACCAGAGTAACCACGACTAACATGTAGGTACAATCCTGATCTCTAATCCTGCATCGGCGCAACAATGGCAACATGGGAATAAGCATAAGGAGGTCGCTCCTAAAAGAAAATTCACCAATATCAACATGCCACTGGCCCAAGAGTTACAACACATGTTGAAAGCAGAGCTAATTACGTTAAAGGCTCCTCTCCGGAACCCCAACACTTCTGCTCATACTTATCATCCCAATGAAAGGTGTGTATACCATTTCGATAGTCCTGGACACGACACGAATAGCTTTTGGGCTCTGAAGAACATGATTCAAGACATGATTGACGCCAAGGAGATTGAATTTGATCCACATGCTAATCCCAACGTGATCACTGCTCCTATGCCAAATCATTGAGAGCGTTCTTTTCATTTTGAATTTTCAATTGTAATCTCTTTTGTTGTTCAAACACTTATCTATTAATGTCAAACTTTGTTTCATTAATGAATTGCATATGTTTGTCTTGATGTAATCCATTCATTTTCATTATATTTAAACTATCCTTTTTACTCTCTTTATGATATTCAACTCTTGATTCAAAAAGTTGCAAACCTTTAGAGGGAGGATGACAAAAACAATGCCATAATCACATACAGTATGATTTTGAACAGACCTTGATGACGATGTACAAGCGTTCTTTCAATTCCTAAACACTGGAGTTATAAAGAAGATAATCCCTAGTCAACCCCTTCGATCCAAAGAAGTAGGAGTTTCCTTTTTTACACAAATTGAAACCTTTAGTCAAAACCTGGGGCAGGGTAGTCTCTCAGTTAATTCAAGTGTGCGTTCAGTCGCAAGCTTTCACTCCGTATACAACGAATAACACCAAAGACATTCCTTTGGAATCAAAAGATGGTGACGGCTACCCACAAAATAGGAAGTCATTATTTCTCAAAAGAAAAACCCACTAAGTCAAAACCTATGAAGGAGACTTAAGAAAACTGGAGCATCCCGCTGACTGTAATCTCAAAACGAGAACAATCAGGCAAAAATCAGGGATAATAAATCCAAAAACAAGGACGCTAAAAATCCTCAACAACACGAAAAATGTTGCAAAAATGACGGCCTTCCGACAAATTTGACTTGTCTGACCCATCACCAAAATGTCATTTTAGAACTCAATTGGAATTCAAACGCACAATTAACCGAGCTTAGGACTGAAGAACATCACGAAGAACGGACGGGTACAAATACACTTTGAGCCTTATCCTTTGTTTCTAAAACCGTGAACCAAGCCACGCTACAAACCTTAAAAGTCCTAATTGAAGAATGGGATAGTTCAAAAACATAATGTTACAAAAGGTATCCTGACTCCTGTAAGGCTTTACTCTAAATCCTGAGTTGAATTCACATTCTTACAAAAATTCTTTTATCTGCTAAACGCATTTTCAAAACTTCAAGACAAGTATAAACTTTGTATTACTTTGAATATCAATGTTTGCATATAGCTAATTGTTTGACATCAGAGAAATTCAAAGGACGATTATTCGTTGAATAAAAGTTTCAATGAATATAATCATTTCAAATGGGATGACGCTTCCAAATGACAAATTCTCCCATAAGCAAGGGGACATGGCATGTCTTTGTCCACATTGTCTGGGGGCAGTCTGTAAGTCTAAGAGTGCCTAAGAGGGGGGGGGGGGGGGTGAATTAGGTATATAAAAATTTATTCGGTTTTATGAGAATACTTGTAGTAATTTTGTGGTTAGGTGTTTGAAGGTTTTTGACTATATCTTATCTTTTCTTAATTATGGTGATGAAAACGATAAAAGCGGAAAAGTAAAGAACACGACGATATATCCTGGTTCCCCTCACAATCCGAGAGTACTCCAGTCCCCTTTCCAACACGAAAGAGATTTCACTATAGTTTAGAATGATTGTATAGCCTATGCTTACTATCTAACCTATAGGGTGACCAAAGGTTCTTAACACCTTTAAGGTCAAAAAAACACTAATGTGAATGAAGAACAATCCTCTTCAAATCACAAAACTCACTTCCAACAATCATGGATAGTAAGGGAATACTTTCTTTTTGTAATACAATGATTTATTTGAAAGAGATGGAGAGCACTATCAATCTTTGATTGATCTTCTTCTTCAAGAAAGAAACAATTCTCAAGCAATGATTATAAATGTTCACAATGAATGTATTAAACTTGTAATGATTTGTTAATGAAAATGTATATGGCAAGTTTCACAAAATTTATGATTTGTAAGAACACTTGAAAGTTTGTAAGAATATGCAAATTTGAATGATGAAAATTGTTAATTGAAGAAGGTTATTTGAATTTGAAAATCTGCACAATTTATAATGTCACAAATACCTCTTCATTCATGCCATTTGATATGAAAAGATGCAATGCAATCATGAAAGAATACCATTTGAATTATGTTCAAAAAACAAAAGAAAATCTGTACTGGTTCGCTGGGAACCGGTTCCGACCCAGGCAGAACCCGGTTCTTAGTGAACGTTATAACCCAGAATTCAAAAATAACACGCAGGAACCGGTTCCCCTATAGGTACAACCCGGTTCCTGGTACAAATTCCAGGGAAGTGATTTTTGAACAAGTTTGGAACCCGGTTCCCTGTTAGGTAGGAACCGGTTCCTGAAAGTTTATTTTCAAAAAATCCTTTTGAAAAAGATTTCAAACATAGTTTTTCTTATTGTTAAAAATGTGGGATATGTATATGATTATGAATGCATATTTGTGAACATCTATATTCAAGTTTAAGAATTATTTATACCTTTTGACATTTGTTGTTTCTTTAATAATTCTTCTTCTAATCTTCAAGACTTGTAACAAGGTTTTATATGATATTGATAAACTTTTTGCACATCCTTTGAATGTTGATATCCATGTTGTCTTCATCAAAACCAATGCTTTAAACATGACTTGAGAAGCTTGCAATTACATTCTCCCCTTTTTTGATGATGACAACCAAGTCTTGAAAACAATTCTTGAAATGTTTATGTTGTTTTGTGTAGCAAAAATGTTAAGCAAATGCAAGGCTCCCCCTAATTGTATGCTCCCCCTAAGTCCATGATTCTTTGAATTTTGGAGTGAGTTTTATGATAGTTATTTTGGCCTGCAATTTCTTTGAAACAAAACAACACATATTCATATTCTTCTCCCCCTTTGTTAACATCAAAAAGGATGGGGAAAAAGAGTGAAACAAATTCATTTAAAAAACACAAACAATATATACACACATATTTTATCAAATAAAAACATATAAAAGAAGGAGTAGAAGCAGAGTGTACTGAAACATAAATTTTTTGAAGAAAAATTAAGACGTGAACCTTATTAGAAACATTTAGAGATCACCTTCATCCAAAATACCAAGTTCTCTTCGGATTTTGAAGAATGGTTCTCGAGCAAGCGATTTTATGAAGATATCTGCGAGTTGGTTATGAGTATCCATAAAAGTGACTTCGACATCTCCTTGAAGTACATGATCACAGAGAAAATGATGTCGAATATCTATATGTTTGGTTCTTGAATGCATGACCGGATTCTTTGTAATATTGATAGCACTTGTATTGTCGCATTGAAGAGGAATGCATCCGAGATCAAGTCCGTAATCACGGAGTTGTTGCTTGAGCTAAAGAATTTGTGCACAACAACTACCCGCTGCTATGTATTCTGCTTCGGCCGTGCTAAGAGCAACACATGCTTGCTTTTTACAAGCCCATGATACTAATGCATTTCCAATAATGTGACAAGTACCACTTGTGCTTTTAAGATCAGTTTTACAACCTGCATAATCCGCGTCAGAATAACCAATTAAAGTGCAAATACTACCTTTAGGATACCATAAGCCGACATTGGTTGTTCCTTTGAGATACTTCATGATCCTTTTAACTTCCATGAGGTGTGATTCCTTTGGATTTGCTTGAAAGCAAGCACAAAGACAAACACTAAACATTATGTCAGGACGGCTTGCCGTCAAATACAATAAGGAACCAATCATACCTAGGTATTTTGTAATATCAATTGGAGTACCGGATTCATCTTGATCAACATATGTACCGGAGCCCATTGGAGTATTCATTTCTTTACAATTGTCCATATCAAACTTTTTCAATAATTCTTTGCAATACTTAGATTGGTTGATGAAGATTCCATCTTTTAGTTGCTTGATTTGTAGTCCAAGAAAGTAGTTCATCTTTCCCATCATAGACATCTCGAATTCTCCTTACATCATCAATGAGAATTCCTCACACATTTCTTTGTTAGTCGATCCAAAAATGATATCATCAACATAGACTTGAACCAATAAAGTGTTACTTTTGATTTTCTTAATGAACAAAGTTTTATCAACCTTACCCTTTTCGAAACCTTTTTCACACAAAAAATTGCTAAGTCTATCATACCATGCTCTTGGTGCTTGCTTTAAGCCATAAATAGCCTTTCTCAACTTAAATACATGTGTAGGATGTTTGAAGTCTTCAAATCCCGGAGGTTGTTTGACATAGACTTCTTCATTGATGTATCCATTCAAGAATGCGCTTTTGACGTCCATTTGAAAAAGCTGAAAATTTAATGAACAAGCATAAGCAAGTAAAAGACGTATAGCTTCTAACCTTGCAACCGGAGCAAATGTTTCTTCAAAGTCGATTCCTTCCTCTTGATTGTAGCCTCAGGCAACCAACCTTGCTTTGTTTCGAACAATTAGACCATTCTCATCATGTTTGTTCTTAAACACCCATCGGGTACCTATGACGTGTTTACCACTTGGTCTAGGAACAAGTTCCCAAACTTGATTTCTCTCGAATTGATTTAATTCTTCTTGCATAGCAATAATCCCTTGATCATCTCCTAAGGCTTCATCAACTCTGGTAGGTTCAATTTGAGAAAAAAAACCCCATGTTTAAGCAAGCATCTTTTAGATTTAATCTTGTTGATACTCCTTGGCTAATGTCACCAATAATTTTGTCAATAGGATAGTATCTATGAGTTCTCCATTATTTTGGTAGATAATTGATGTTTGAATCTTGTTGTACAATGTCTTCTTGATTTTCCGGTGATTTCACAACTTGATCATTTGAAAGTTCTTCCGGGGGTAAATCTATAGGATCATCATCATCACACACAACTACTTCCTCTTTAGAGGTGTTAGTTTCATCAAAAGATACATGCATAGATTCTTCAATAGTTAAAGTTCTTTTATTATAAATTCTATATGATTTACTATAAAGAGAATAACCAAGAAATATACCTTTGTCAGATTTCTCGTCAAACTTACCGAGATTGTCTTTGTCATTGTTAAGAACAAAACACTTGCATCCAAAAATGTGGAAGTGAGCAATATTTGGCTTTCTTCCTTTGAAGAGTTCATATGGAGTCTTCTTTATTATAGGTCTAATGATAACTCGATTTCCAACATAACATGCCGTACTAACCGCATCCGCCCAAAAATATTTAGGAAGATTTGCATCACTAAGCATTGTTCTTGCAAGTTCCACTAGAAACCTATTCTTTCTTTCAACTACTCCATTTTGTTGTGGAGTTCTAGGTGCTGAAAAATTATGAGAGATACCATGTTCTTCACAAAATTCTTCAAATTGTGCATTTTGGAATTCTCCACCATGATCACTTCTTATGGATACAATCTTTAGTGATTTTTCATTTTGGATTTGCTTAGCATACTTCTTAAAATCTTTAAAGGCATCACTTTTCTGCACAAGAAACAAAGTCCAAGAATATCTAGAAAAATCATCAACAATAACCAAAGCGAATACATTACCTCCGAAGCTTTTTGTTCTTGATGGACCAAAGAGATCCATGTGTAACAATTGTAGTGGCCTTGTAGTAGACACCACATTCTTAGATTTGAAAGATGATTTTGTTTGTTTCCCTTTTTGACAAGCATCACAGAGTCTATCTTTGACAAATTTTCTCTTAGGCAAACCAATGACAATATCACGCTTGATTAGTTTATTCAAGTGTTCCATATGAATATGAGCAATCCTTTTGTGCCAAAGCCATGAATCATCATTGTTTGCCATGAGACATTTTACCTTCAAGGATGGATCATCAAGGGAAATCATAAATATATTATTAATTCTTTTACCTTTGAGTTTTACCTCATTGGTTGCCTCATCCATAATAAGGCATTCTTCTTTGTTGAATTTGATCTTGAACCCTATATCGCAAAGTTGACTTATGCTAAGAAGGTTGTGCTTTAATCCTTCAACATAGAGAACATCCTCAATTTGAATGGATAGAGGTGTGCCAACTATTCCAATGCCAAGTATCTTTCCTTTGGTGTTGTCTCCATAGGTGACATACCCTTTGGCTTTATGTACTAGATATGAAAATTGGTGTACATCTCCAGTCATATGCTTTGAACATCCACTATCAAGATACCAAAAATTTGATGTGGATTTCAAGCATACCTACAAAAAAAAATTATTTCTTGTTAGGTACCCAAGTTGCCTTGGGTCCTTCATAGTTAGTTCCCTTTTTCACCCATGCATAATGTCCACTAGCCATACTGAAATTTCTAATATAGCATGCATTGGGTGTGTGTCCAATAATACCACAGTAAAAACAGTTTGGAACAAATTTGCTCTTGTATCTAGGAATTTGTTTTCTTTTAGATACATTAGCCTTTTTCTTTTTATGATTATGAACAACTTGCTTCTTTTCTACTTTCTTGGGATTGGAACTATTACTAGCCTTTACAAAAACAGTGGGATTGTTACTTGGTTTCTTAGTATTCACATAACCAAGACCTCTTTTATCATTTGGATAAAGTTGTTGGCTTAGTAATCCTTCCAATCCTATTTGTCCTTTTTCATATCGTTCAATGACTCTTTTCAATTGAACAATTTGAAAGACATTTGATTCACACTTGGAGCATGCAAATTTTTCCTTTTCTTTAATAAAATTTTGTTTTTGAAGATCAAAATCTTTAGTCATGGTGTCAATTTTTTCTAGACAAATTAGAAGTTCTTTTTCTTGTTTTGACACCTTTTTGTATAAACTTTTGCATTCTTTCAAGAGTTCATCAATTGCACCTTGAACATCATCATCAAAAAGATTAAATTCATTACTAACCTCTTCTTCATCGTCGGAGTGATGTGAAGCCATCAATGCTAGATTTGCACTTTCGTCACTATCCGAATCGGATGAAGAACTTATCTCATTATCTTCCCATGCAACATAAGCCCTTTTGTTCTTGAACTCCTTTTTGCCTTTGAATCCATTTTTCTTGGAGTGTTTTGGACAATCCGGCTTTATGTGACCTTGCTTTCCACATTCATAGCATGTGACATCTTGTGTTGATGTGGAGGCTTCTTTATCTTTATGCTTATAAAATTTCGAGTGCCTTCAAATGGTTTGTCAAGTGAACGAATCTCTTTTGCAAGTCAAGGATGGATTCTCCGGGAAGCATTTTGAATAATTCATATTCTTGACTCAAAGTGTTCAATCTAGACCTTTTTACTTCAGCGGTTCCTTCATGAGTTTCTACAAGAGTATCCCAAATTTCCTTTGCCGTTGTACATGCCGATACTCGGAAAAATTCATCCATACTAAGAGCACTTTGGAGAATATTGATTGCCTTTTTGTCAAAGAGAACTTTTTTCTTGTCATCGTCATCCCATGATGCTTTAGGCTTTGATGACTCAACACCATTGACAACACATACCGGAGTAAATGGACCATTCTCAACAGCATTCCATATTTCTTCTCCTTGCGCTTCAAGATGAGCCTTCATGCGAATTTTCCAAAAGTCAAAGTATTCACCACAAAACAATGGAGGCTTGTTGTTACTACGACCATCTTTGAAAACCGGATTTTGATTTGCGGAAGCCATTCTGGATCTTTAGGAACAAGTTACCTATAACTTGCTCTGATACCAATTGTAAGTCTAAGAGTGCCTAAGAGGGGGGGGGGGGGGGGTGAATTAGGTATATAAAAATTTATTCGGTTTTATGAGAATACTTGTAGTAATTTGTGGTTAGGTGTTTGAAGGTTTTTGACTATATCTTATCTTTTCTTGATTATGGTGATGAAAACGATAAAAGCGGAAAAGTAAAGAACACGGCGACATATCTTGGTTCCCCTCACAATCCGAGAGTACTCCAGTCCCCTTCCCAACACGAAAGAGATTTCACTATAGTTTAGAATGATTGTACAGCCTATGCTTACTATCTAACCTATAGGGTGACCAAAGGTTCTTAACACCTTTAAGGTAAAACAAACACTAATGTGAATGAAGAACAATCCTCTTCAAATCACAACACTTACTTCCAACAATCCTGGATAGTAAGGGAATACTTTCTTTTTGTAATACAATGATTTATTTGAAAGAGATGGAGAGCACTATCAATCTTTGATTGATCTTCTTCTTCAAGAAAGAAACAATTCTCAAGCAATGATCATAAATGTTCACAATGAATATATGAAACTTGTAATGATTTCTTAATGAAAATGTATATGGCAAGTTTCACAAAATTTATGATTTGTAAGAACACTTGAAAGTTTGTAAGAATATGCAAATTTGAATGATGAAAATTGTTAATTGAAGAAGGTTATTTGAATTTGAAAATCTGCACAATTTATAATGTCACAAATACCTCTTCATTCATGCCATTTCATATGAAAAGATGCAATGCAATCATGAAAGAATACCATTTGAATTATTTTCAAAAAACAAAAGAAAATCTGTACTGGTTCGCTGGGAACCGGTTCCGACCCAGGAAGAACCCGGTTCTTAGTGAACGTTATAACCCAGAATTCAAAAATAACACGCAGGAACCGGTTCCCCTATAGGTACAACCCGGTTCCTGGTACAAATTCCAGGGAAGTGATTTTTGAACAAGTTTGGAACCTGGTTCCCTGTTAGGTAGGAACCGGTTCCTGAAAGTTTATTTTCAAAAAATCCTTTTGAAAAAGATTTCAAACATAGTTTTTCTTATTGTTAAAAATGTGGAATATGTATATGATTATGAATGCATATTTGTGAACATCTATATTCAAGTTTAAGAATTATTTATACCTTTTGACATTTGTTGTTTCTTTAATAATTCTTCTTATAATCTTCAAGACTTGTAACAAGGTTTTATATGATATTGATAAACTTTTTGCACATCCTTTGAATGTTGATATCCATGTTGTCTTCATCAAAACCAATGCTTTAAACATGACTTGAGAAGCTTGCAATTACACAGTCAAGTCAAGATTCCAAAAAATCTTTCAAGAAATGCTGAATATACCAGGGGAAGATCTGCATTTGAGTCACTTAGGGCATTGAACACGAATCCCAACTAAGGTTTACATACCAACAAACAAACATCTCCTGGAAGTACTACAACACTTACTACTAGGGGAAGAGACAAATTCCCACAAAGTTATTTTCATAAAGTGATCCCCAAGTTAAGTCTCCATAGAGTCATCTCTATAAGGTTATTCCCACATAATAATCTTCACAGACGAGGGTCCAAAACCATCAAGGCCAAATTCATCGACATCCCCATAAAATTGGATCCAGGCAATCCCCAGCCAGAGTTTCAATCTCTGGAAAACCTTCTTCCCAGCTGAGTTGGTCTCAAGAAGAATCCTCAAGGAGTGCTGCCCAAAGAAAACACCTCTCCAGCAGATCGGCAACAGGGTTTATTTCCCAAACAAACTACAAATTCCCCAGCTTGATTTTTCCTCTCCATCTACTACAAATCAAGGGACTACAACTCCTCTTACCCAGTAGACTTTTCTAAAACCCCCAGTGAGTTGCTGAAAAGCCTGGGAGACAACCAGATTACAATTAACTTCTTTATCCCCAACAAGTTGTTAGCTTCATTTCTCTCCAATCAAGAGATAACTCCCCAGTAGAGCAACGAACAACTAAAACTCCTGAACTCTTTTTCCCCAAGATAAAATCAACACTCTCACAGAGTTTTCCCTTAAACAAAGTCAATACTCACCAATGGAGTTTCTCCTCAAACAACAAAACAAGAATCCCCAGTGAAAACATTCTAAAACAAAGTTGAAGGTGTGCATATTCTTCATCCCCAATGGAAGCCCGAGATTTAACTCCCCAAAACTCCCAAACATTTGTCAAGGATTTATTTTCCAAGACAAAGATACATTCCAAAAACACTTCACATTTCATGCATCATAGCATATGCATACGAAACGCATATAGCACAATCTCATTTATTTTGAGAACATCATTACGCCATATATTTCATACATCATGACATTTCATGTAGCTAACTTTTTACCTTTTCAGGAAAGATCAATCAACAAATAGCTATCATCAATTTTCAAAAGGTCAGAAATTAATTCCTGAAACTAGCCAGGGCAACTATCTCTATGACCAACAAAAAACAAGTTCCAGATTAATACCTGAAACAAGACACTATAACTATCTGAGGAAAACTGATTATAGATTAATTCCTGTAACAAGCCAGGAAAATTATCTAAACGACCAGCTGAAGCAATCCTACACGGGCTCCTTCTCATACACTCTTCTAGAAGCAGTTCAGATACGATCTAGAGATGAATGACATTCTGAAACTTATTCCAGATTCTCTTCTAGAAACAATTCAGATACGATCCAGAGATGGATGACATTCTGACACTTATTCCAGATTCTCTTCTAGAAACAGTTCAGATATGATCCAGAGACAGATGACATTCTGACACTTATTCCAGATTCTCTTCTAGAAACGAGTCAGATACGATCCTAAGACAGATGACACTCTGACACTTATTCCATATTATCTTCTAGACACAATTCGGATACGATCCAGAGACGGATGACATTCTGACACTTATTCCAAATTCTCTTCTAGAAATAGTTCAGATACGATCCAGAGACGGATGAAATTATGACACTTATTCCAGATTCTCTTCTAAAAACAGTTCAGATACGATCCAGAGGCGGATGTCATTCTGACACTCAATCAATACATTTTTTAAATACAGTCCAGATACGATCCAAATGCGGATGTCATTCTAACACTCATTCAATACATTTTTCAAATACAATCCAGATACGATCCTGTTGTACCCCAAAATTTTCCCTCTCATTTCTCAAAGGATCACCCTGGACCCTCAGGTTTGTTCCCATCCAATTTCAAGCCTTGAATTACAAATTTTTCAAGAAAGCCACCCACAAGGGAAAAACGGTCATTTGCACACTAAAAAGTCAAACATTGACTTTTGGATCAAAATCAAGTTTCAAGTATCATATTTAATCAAGACATGTTTAAATATGAAGTTTGTTTCATCAAGAAATTCAAAAGTCAAAATTTCTTTAGAAAAGTCAATTTTCTAAATACTTAGAATTTTTCTAAGTGTTTAAGAAATATGACAAGCTCAGAACTTCTGATCAGATTATCACCATGATGTAAGCTAATTCTGGAATAACTTCTAACACAAGAGTTGTGGATTTCAATGAGATCTCAAACATTGCAGGATAAAACCTCTCCTAATAATGTTGGGATTTCAAGTTATACATCTTCAAAGCCACGTCATTGAAACTTAAACACTTAGTAAATTCTGAGCATTTTCAAATCAGAAGTTGTTTGCACCTTCTGAGCCAGTTTTCATATAGGTTCAGTCAGAAGTTGTAAGAGTAATTCAAAAAGGGCTTACAAAGCATGTCATAAGCTTTCTGGAAAGTCTGGGAACTTGCTAAGAACATGCTGGAGCAAAGAGATTCAAGGATCAGAAGTTGGATGTTCGTTCTAAGTTGCGTTGATGCTGAACTTATGGCCCATAATTAAGCTATTGATGCATAATCACCTTGCAGGATTTCTAATTTGATAAATCTCATCATCATTTAATGCTCGCAACCACTTTTGAGTTTTTACCCAAAGGATTTCCCCACGTGTGAAATGGAAGTACCATTGTTGTCCTTGAAAAGAAAACTTTTGTACAAAGTTTATGTTGGGCCCATGCTTTGCTTTTACCTCTGAGGGTACTTTTCCTTAATTCATGCTTACAATTCCAGCTTAGGCACGGCTAAAAGCCGCTAACCACCATACTTGTTTAACTTGCTTCAAGAGCAAGCCATCACGCTAGCAATGATGGTGGTACTTTTGACTTCTCCAAGCTACAAAATTCTTTCCTATAAATTGAACTTCATTTGAAACTGTGAATCAGGTCGGTCAGAAAAATTAAAATAAAAAGCTTTGAAGCCTTGTTAAAATTTCCAGAAATCTAAAACTGCAAACACAAATACAAAACTTGCTAGTTTTTGATTCTTACATTCAAACTCCAATTTCCCTCAAGTGTTTCTTGACCAAATCATCCATTCACCATTTATAAACCAGGCTAAAGGTTGTTCCAACCTACTGAATACATAAGGAAGCTGATTAAAACGTTACAAGCAGTCAGAACCAGACTGCAACTCATCGAACATTTTTCAGCTGCAAGGTAAGCTTCTACTAACCCTCATCATATCATTTAGGCATTGTTATATTTGCATGTTCAAAATATAATGTAGACATCCTGATTCTGATGTTGTACATATTATGAAGTTCCATGTATTTTCTGCCTAAGTAGAGAGAACATCAGGTCAGAACTTCTTAAGGAAACTAGGTTTAGCAGATACATGCTTGTTTCTGATTTACAGTCTAGACATTCTTTATGTTTCTGAAGCCATGATGGAAACTTGCCATTATTTGCTATGTTTGTGTTTTCTGTTCTGTTGAGAGTTGACTAAGCCGCAAATATTTTGATTAGCATGGAGAAAGAAATGAAGTTCATCATCAGAGTTTACCTTGTGATACAGATTTATGTTTTTGCTTCTGATACCGAATGTACAGCCACCCCAGTGGTAGACAATGTGTGCGCATAAGAAATTAGTACTAGGGGTCCTGGGTTCTAACCCCAGAAGCAATTTTTTTTTAGGTTTATTTATTGGCATTTTTATCCATTTATCTGTCAAACAATATGCCTAAATCAGAACTTCTAGACAACCTTACCCAACAGCATAATCACTTCACTCTCTCAAACAACCAGAATTTCTGACTTGCCAGAGATATATGAACTTCTAGGTTCCCAGCTACGCTATAGCTTCTGAACCCCTCAACCTCAGAACTTGGTGTACCCAGGCCTAGAACTTCTGACCCTCCACTTTCTCACTAACATTTTCTCTTTTACAGCGTATCAGAGTTAGAACTTATGTTCCTTCTCCTTTCAGCAACGTGCTGATTCTAACTCCCTTTTCTCTTATTTATCTTATTTTATCTTTTAATAACCAAAAACACTAAAAACATTTCATATTCACATGTCTTATTTTATTTCTTTAAGAACCAAAAGATCAAAATATTTTCTAAAATAAACTTATTTCTTTACAAAAACAAAACAAGTCCATTTCAATTCTTGTACATTATTTCAATATGGTTGTAATAGATAATTAGGAATTTTAATTCCTTGCAATCCCCATTTGTAAATTTGTACACCCCATCCCCTTTAATGATGTAATAGTGTAGGATTTTACTTTTCCGCACTTTTATTGCTTTCATATATTGTTAATAATAAAGGTGTGTATGGCAAGACATGAAAACAACAAATAGACAACCCAAAAAATCAAAGACTAAATGCATGTAATAAAACACACTATTCACACATGCACCCTTAGGGTAATCTCACTTGTTTCCTCAGAAAAAATAGTCATGCCCCTCGAACATGGGCGTTTTAGCAAAGACCCTCGACAAAATATCGTAGTCCCTCGATGACCAACAACGTTTCTTTCGGTAAACAATCTAGTTCCTAAGCGATATTGCTAAAATGTCCCATAAGTTGCCTTCTATGACTATACAAATGTCCCACGCCCGTCCCTTCACATCCAACGGTGGGGCTTCTTATCAATCAATGATAAGATAGCAATATCTAAAGGAGGAAGAAAAGAACATTTAGGACCTTTTGAGTAGGTAGATTCTCTCCTAGTCGCTCGCTTGCTAACAACAAAAACATTTTATACACCAACACACTCATTTGAAACATTTTCAAAAGACAAACACTTTGTACGTGTTCTTATAGAAACGAGAGCCATTACAAAGAAAACCCTTTTCAAAATCACTTTCAAAAAAACATTCCACAAACACTTCTTTGAACTATTTTCGAAACAAACACTCTGTACGCGTTCTTATAGAAACGAGAACCATTACAAAGACATTTTCAAAATGCTTTCAAAACCAACACCGCAAGAACACATTCAAACAAAATCAAGTGATCTAGCAAGTAACTAAGAGGCCATGGAAAACCATGGATGAAAAGGGTGCTAATACCTTCCCTTTTCATAATCTACCACCCGAACTCAAGAAAACATCTCTAAAGGTCTTTTCTGTTCTTTTCATTCTTTCCTTTTGGATAAAAGAAAAGTCGGTGGTGACTCTTGCTAACCGCAACATTTGCGATAAAACGCAAAACAACCAAGTCAGTTCTCCCACTGCATTACAGAACTGGCGACTATGTTAGGGAATATCTTAAAAGTGGGGTTACCTTAGGGCTAGATCACATTTATTTGATTTCTTTGTTTGACTTGTATGCTTTACATTATGGTTCCTTGTTTGGGTTTGCTTTAATCCTACACCCGGATTTGGGGCACCTTTTTAGGGAAGTAGCAATAAACTGTGAGGGAACTATGCGGGGTATACCGACACGGTTGAAACAATAGCTACATTGATCGATACTTTGGTGTGTACTGGTAGACCTTAAGTAATAAAGGAGAATACGGGGCCGCTGCGTGGTATCATAAAGCGTCAACTGACCTTAGCACCTTAATTGACCAACTTGGCTTTTAGGACGTAGTGAGATAGCCGTCTTTGGTGTAAACCCAAAGTCGGTTGATACTCGATGCTACACCCATTGAGGTTTGACCCTTGAGTTTTGTTTGGTGGCAAGTCTATTGTCTATCGGAACGAGATTTAAGGGAAATACCTGTGATATTGAGATCCCTTAGAACCCAGTTACTATATTTAGGACAGGTTTGAACCAACCCAACTTCAAGAGGGTATCACCTTAAAATCCATGCAAGCCTTAAACCTAAGGTCTCTGTGTGATTTGATTGTGCTTGCTATATATGCTATATCTGAGCATAATCATGACATCATAACATAGCATGTCATACCAACCATTTCAAGGATTCTTAGGATTTATTTTTGTCTTGTTTTGTAGGACATGGCTCTCGCCCACAAATTCACTATCCAAGTCAGTCTAGTAAAAGTACCTCCTCAGCTTAAGGATTTGGTATGAAGGGTTCCCGAAAGCTCTCTAATCACTGAAATACATGGTAGACTTCTCATCTTGGTCACTTCACACCCTGATAAAGAAATGTTAAAAGTGCTCTTTCAGTTCTTTGACCCTCTACATCACTGCTTCACTTTTTCGGATTACCAGTTAGTGCCTACTATGGAGGAGTTTTCTCTGCTGTTGGGGGGTGCCTATCCTTAATGAGGTACCTTTAAATGGTGTGGAAAGAGAACATAAACCTAAAGATATTGCCAAAGCTCTGTCCTTACAACAGTCTGACGTAGTAGAAAATTGGGAAACTAGGAGAGGTGTTAAAGGTTTTTTGGCTAAGTTCTTGTTCGAGAAAGCTCATCATTTCTGGGATACCTTGGACTTACAAGATTTTGAAGAGGTGTTAGCCCTTATCATCTATGGTTTGGTACTTTCCTAATCCGAACCATCTCATAGACATGAATGCGTTTAAGATTTTCCTATCACGTAATCCAGTACCTACTCTGCTTGGAGATATCATACATTCGTTGCATACTCGCACTATAAAAAGAAGAGGAACCATTCTATGTTGCACACCTCTTTTGGCTAGGTGATTTATTTCACTCCTACCTAGATCCGTCTTGAAGAATGAACAGGGCTTAAGATGGTCTCAAAGGATGATGAATCTTACACATTCAGGCATTCATTAGTGTCCCCGATTCTCAGAGAATGTTACCATCATTGATCGATGTAGAGAATTCACTAATGTCCCACTCTTAGGCATTAGGGGAGGGATCACTTACAATCCTTGTTTGGCACTACGACAATTTGGATATGCAAGAAGGGATGGTCCTCATGATGCACTTATTCAAGGAATCATTTTCGACTACGAGAATGATACTCAGGATTACCACAAAAGGTTTATACGAGCTTGGGGCATGGTACATAGAGTTGATAGCAAGACACTGGGGCACAAGAATTCCATCCCTCTTGAGCCTTCCCTTAAATGGGTACGAGCTCGTGCTCAAAGTCTTATGATGCCTTACCCCTCTATTCTCCCAGTCATTATAGAGCCTGTTGTGGAAGGAGATGTCCCATACACTATCCTTCATCATAACATGCCCACCTCTCTCGAAGACTTGCAAAAGGATTGGATACAACTTTAAGAGGAGCGAGACACTTTCGAGGATCAATTCTACGCCAGCGAGAAGAAGGTTCTGGAACTCGCCAGGCAGCTTCAAGAGGAGCGGAGTCTGAACGCCTACATCGCACCAAAGAGGATGCGTACAACTTTTTTATCTTAGAGTTTTTGTATTTCTTTGTAAGCCCAAAAGAGGCATGATGTACTTAAACTTTGATTTATTAATATGACGTGTGTTTCTTTTGTGTCTAAAGCATATTTAAGTCTCTAATTTCATTGAAATCATTGCATATGCATATCCATTGATCATAACATAAGCAGGTTTCTTACCACAGGTCT
Organism: Vicia faba; assembly: GCA_948472305.1. Lineage (NCBI taxonomy): Eukaryota > Viridiplantae > Streptophyta > Magnoliopsida > Fabales > Fabaceae > Vicia > Vicia faba. Next base: position 973,534,629 of record OX451738.1, read on the forward strand.
CCTCATCTTCCTACTGTATATTTCAGCAAGATGGATATGGAACAAACGGTGAAAGTCATCCAGGCTCAAAACACCCAACTTCATGAGATGTTCTTGAATCTGTCCAAGGGAAAAGAAGAGGTGAAAGATCTCCTCACCAGGGGAATGATCATGGGAAATCCTAGGGACGACAGAGATGACCAGTTAGAGCGGCTACAAACCGAGATAGCCATAATGAAAGTCCAAGTGATGGGACAACTGCTGGGCTAGATGGCTCTTATCCAAAATCTGGCTCAAGGACAAGAAGAGATGAAAGTTCTTGTCAACCAACTTCGTCAAGACGGTTGCAACCGTATGGGGCAAACAACCAGAATTGGAAATCAAGTCACTGCTCAGCCTCCCATGAGACAAGAAGCAGGAAGACCTTCTCAATTCGCTGCCACATCACGACCCCAACAACGACTTCGTCAACATCAACCGAAAAATTAGCAAAGGCAAAGCAAGCCCAAAAGACAGTTTAACAACATCAACATACCACTGTCTCAAGCGTTGTAACACATGCTAAGGATGAACCTGATTACACCAATAAGACCTTATCCAAGTCCTAAAACTTTTTCTCCCAGCTACAATCCTGATTCCAGGTGTTCTTATCATTCCAATAGTCCTGGGCATGATACAATTGATTGTTGGGCGCTGAAGTACAAGATTCAAAACCTGATCGACGAAGGAATGTTGGAGTTCACACAAGATGGCCAAACTAAATTAATCTACCGTCCCTCAAAGGCTCACCACCTAAAGTGACAAGTTCAGACAAAGAGGCTTCTGTTCATTTGAATTTTCAGTTGTAATTTCTTTTGCTTGTTCAAACACTTATCTATTAATGTCAAACTTTGTTTCATTAATGCATTGCGTATGTTTGTCTTGAATTCATCCATTCGTTTTCACTATATTTAAACTATGTTTTTTACTCTCTTGCTAAAAGTTACAAGCCTTTATAGGGAGGATGACGAAAACAAACACCTTAATCCCATACAGTATGCCTTTGGGCAGACCTCGCTGACGATGTACATGCGTTCTTTCAAATCCTAAACACTGGAGTTATAAGGAAGTTAATCCGCAGTCAACCCCTTCGAGCCAAAGAAGTAGGAATTTTCTTTTTCACACAAATTGAAACCTTTAATCAAAACCTGGGGCAAGGCAGTCTCTCGGTTATTTCAAACGCGCGTTTAGCCGCAAACTCTCATCTCATAATATAACTAATGACATCAAAAAAATTCCCCTGGAATCAAAAGACAATGATGGTTCCCTACCAAATAGGAAGTCATTATCTCCCAAAAAAGAAAAATCCCACTAAGTCAAAAACTATAAATGAGACTTAAGAAAACTGGGACATCCCGCTGACCGTAATCTCAAAACAAGAACAATCAGGAAAAAATTAGGGAAAATCCAAAAAAGAGGTCACTACAAATCCTCAACAACATGAAAAATGTTGCAAAAAATGATTGCCTTCCGATAAATTAAACTTGTCTGAACCATCACCAAAACGCCATTCCAGACTCAATTGGAGTTCGAACGCACAATTAGCTACGTTTAGGACTGAAGAACATCACGAAGAACGGGTGGGTACAAACACACTTTGAGCCTTATCCTTTGTTTCTTAAGCCGTGAACCAAGCCACGCTACAACCCTTCAAAAGTCCTGATTGAAGCATGGGTTAGTTCGAAAGCATACTGTTACAAAAGGTATCCTTACTCCTATAAGGCTTTACTCAAAATCCTAAGTTGAATTTTTCTTACAAAATTTCTTTACTTTCTAAAATGCATTTTAAAACTTCAAGACAAGCATAAACTTTTCATTATTTGAATATCTATGTTTGCATATGGTTATTTGTTTGACAACAGAGAAATTCACACAACGAACATTCGATGAACGAAAGTACTTTCGGTGAACAAAATCACTTCAAGTGGGAAGACACTTCCAAAGACAAATCTCCTATAAACAAGGGGGCATGACATGTCACTATCCAGCACACCTGGGGCAGTCAAGTCAAAACTCCAAAAGAAATGCTGAATAACAAGGGGCAGGTCTCTATCTAAATCATTTGGGGCATTGAATGCAAATCCCGACAAAGGGTTACATACAATCCATTAGTTCCTGGAAGTGCCACAATCACCTTCTACTAGGGACAATGATGAATCCCCCACAATCTCCTTTTCATAGGGTGACCCCCAGCCAGGGTTTCAATATCTGAAAACTTCTCCCCAACTGAGTCGACCTCAAGAATCCTCGAGTATTTCTGCCAGTGAAGTCGCCGCCTCTCCAACAGATCAGCAACAGGGTTTATTTCCCCAACCAAATGGCAGGATTCCCCATTTTGAGTTTACCTCTCCGACTACTACAAATCAAAGCACCACAACTCCTCTTCCCCAGTAGACTACTCTACAATCCCCGACAAGTTACTGTGAAGCCTGGACTCGACCAGACATCAGTTCAACTTCGACTCCCCAGTAGAGCAACGAACAACTGAGACTCCTGAACTCTTTTTCCCCAAGCAAGGATCAACACTCTCCATAGAGTTTTCAATATTCCTCAGCGGAACTCTCCACAAACAACAAAACATGAATCCCCGGTGGAAACATTCTAAGCAAAGTTTGAAGACACACCTACTCTTTAACAGCAGTCCAAGATTTAATGATCCCCCAACATTTGTCAAGGATTTATTTTCCCAGACAAAGATACACTTCAATAAAATTTCACACTTCATACATCCTAGCATATGCATACAAAATAAATATAACACAAATCTCATTTATTGTGAGAACATTATTACGCAATGCATACATCATGACATTGCATACAACTAACTCTTTACCTTTTCAGGAAAGATCAATCAACAGATAAAGATCATCATCTTTTTGGAGTAGCAATCATCCGAGATTACTTCATCATCTTTTTGGAGTAGCAATCATCTCATATTCCTTCATCACACATCATTATCAAAAAAGATCTCTGCTGGTCCAATTTAAATCTCTCAACGGTTTATGCTGATTCTTTCCTGCAGACACCTTCTCTGGTTCAGTCAGATCGACACTAAGATCTCTCTGATTCTTATTCCAGTTGAAGATATTCCAAGACTTTTGTCTGGTTCAATTAAATCAATCATAAGATTTTTCTGGTTCTAATCCGGTCAAAGTTAATTCAAGACCTTCTCTGGTTCAGTTAAATCGACATTAAGATCTCCTTCATTCTTATTCCAGTTGAATATATTCCGAGACTTTTGTCTGGTTCAGTTAAATCGATCCTAAGATTTTTCTGATTCTTATCCAATCAAAGTTAATTCAAGACCTTCTCTGGTTCAGTCAGATCGACACTAAGATCTCTCTGATTCTTATTCTAGTTGAAGATATTCCAAGACTTTTGTCTGGTTCAGTTAAATCGATCCTAAGATTTTTCTGATTCTTATCCAGTCAAAGTTAATTCAAGACCTTCTCTGGTTCAGTCAGATCGACACTAAGATCTCTCTGATTCTTATTCCAGTTGAAGATATTCCAAGAATTCTGTTTGGTCTAGTTAAATCGATCCTAAGATTTTTCTGATTCTTTCCAGTTAAAGAAAATTCAAAGACCTCTACTGGTTCAGTCAGATCGACACTAAGATCTTTATGATTCTTATTCCAGTTGAAGATATTCCAAGACTTTTGTTTGGTCCAGTTAAATCTATCCTAATATTTTTATGATTCTTTCCAGTTAAATAAAATTCAAAGACCTCTATCGGTTCAGTTTAAATCTGTCAATGGTTTATCCTGATCCTTTCTGGTAGACATTTCTCCTGGTTCAGTTTAAATCTCTCAATGGTTTATCCTGATTCTTTCTGGTAGACATTTCTCCTGGTTCAGTTTAAATCTCTCAATGTTTTATCCAGACTCTTTCTAGTAGACATTTCTCCTGGTTCAGATAAACCACTCCAAGATTTATTATGATTCTTTTCCAGTTGAAATCAAGTTCAGACTTAGTCCATTTTCTGTCAACAATCACCTTTGGATGGCATCTACAAACCCATCTCCGGCATATCTTCGCCATTCCTCCAAATGGCATCTATAAGCCCATTCACAAATCATCTCCGAGTGCAAATTTCTGGGCACTCTAGTGTTCAATCATCTTCCACCTTCAAGTCACGAATGACAGATTTGCCAGTCTAACTCTTCAAGCGTAAGAAGATTGAACAGGGGCAGTTGTTGTACCCCAAAATTTGCCCTCTCATTTCTCAAAGGATCACCCTGGACCCTCATATTTGTTCCCATCCAATTTCAAGCCTTGAATTACAAATTTTCCAAGAAAGTCATCCACAAGGGCAAAACGATCATTTGCACACTAAAAAGTCAAACATTGACTTTTGGATCAAAATCAAGTTTCAAGAATCATATTTAATCAAGACATGTTGAAATTTGAAGTTTGTTTCATCAAGAAATTCAAAAGTCAAAATTACTTTGGAAAAGACCAATTTCTAAATACTTAGAATTTTTCTAAGTGTTTAAGAAATATGACAGGCTCAATACTTCTGATCAGATTATCACCATGATGTAAGCTGATTCTGGAATAACTTCTAACACAAGAGTTGTGGATCTCAATGAGATCTCAAACATTGCAGGACAAAACTTCTCCTAGAAATGTTTGGATTTCAAGTTATACATCTTCAAAGCCACGTCCTTGAAACTTAAACACTTAGTAAATTTTGAGCATTTTCAAATCAGAAGTTGTTTACAACTTCTTAGCTAGTTTTCACATATGTTCAGTCAGAAGTTGAAAGAGTAATTCAAAAAGGGCTTACAAAGTATGTCATAAGCTTTCTGGAAAGTCTGGGAACTTGCTAAGAACATGCTAGAGCAAAGAGATTCAAAGATCAGAAGTTGGATGTTCGTTCTAAGTTGCGCTAATGCTGAACTTCTGGCCCAAAATTAAGCTATTGATGCACAATCACATTGCAGGATTTCTGGTTTGATAAATCTCATCATCATTTAATGCTCGTAACTACTTTTGAGTTTTTATCCAAAGGATTTCCCCACGTGTGAGATGGACGTACCATTGTTGTCCTTGAAAAGCAAAATTTTATACAAAGTTTATGCTGGGCCCATGCTTTGCTTTTGCCTCTGAGGGTACTTTTCCTTAATTCATGCTTACAATTCCAGCTTAGGCACGACTAAAAGCTGCTAACCAACATACTTGTTTAACTTGCTTCAAGAGCAAGCCAGCAAGCTAGCAATGATGGTGGTACTTTTGACTTCTCCAAGATACAAAGTTCTTGCCTATAAATTGAACTTCATTTGAAACTATGAAGCATGTCGGCCAGAAAAATTAAAAGGAAAAGCTCTGAAGCCTTGTTAAAATTTCCAAAAATCCGAAACTGTAAACACAAATACAAAACCTGCAAGTTTTTGATTCTTGCATTCAAACTCCAATTTCCCTCAAGTGTTTCTTGACCAAATCATCCATTCACCATTCATAACCCAGGCTAAAGGTTGTTCCAGCCTGCTGAATACATGAGGAAGTTGATTAAAACGTTGCAAGCAGTCACAACCAGACTCTAGCTCACCGAACATTTTTCAGCTGCAAGGTAAGCTTCTACTAACCCTCATCATATTATTTAGGCATTGTTAGATTTGCATGTTCAAAATATAATGTAGACATCCTAATTCTGATACTGTACATATTCTGAAGTTCCATGTATTTTCTACCTAAGTAGAGAGAACATCAGGTCATAACTTCTTAAGGAAACTAGGTTTAGCAGATACATGCTTGTTTCTGATTTACAGTCTGGACATTTTTTGTGTTTCTGAAGCCATGATGGAAACTTGCCATAATTTTCTATGTTTGTGTTTTCTCTTCTGTTGAGAGTTGACTAAGCCGCAAATATTTTGATTAGCATGGAGAAAGAAATGGAGTTCATCATCAGAGTTTACCTTGTGATACAAATTTATGTTTTTACTTCTGATACCGGATCTACAGCCACCTCAGTGGTAGACAGTGTGTGCGCATAAGACATTAGTACTAAGGGTCCTAGGTTCTAACCCCATAAGCTTTTTTTTAGGTTTATTTATTGGCATTTTTACCCATTTATCTGTCAAACAATATGCCTAAATCAGAACTTCTAGACAACCTTACCCAGCAACATAATCACTTCACTCTCTCAAACAACCATAATTTCTGACTTGCCAGAGATATATGAACTTCTAGGTTCCCAACTACGTTATAGATTCTGAACCCCTCAACCTCAGAACTTGGTGTACCCAGTCCCAGAACTTCTGACCCTCCACTTTCTCACTAACATTTTCTCTTTTGCAGCGTCTCAGAGTCAGAACTTCTGTTCCTTCTCGTTTCAGAAACGTGCTGATTCTGACTCCCTTTTCTCTTATTTATCTTATTTTAGCTTTTAATAACCAAAAACACCAAAAATATTTCATATTCACATGTCTTATTTTATTTCTTTAAGAACCAAAAGATCAAAATATTTTCTAAAATAAACTTATTTCATTACAAAAACAAAACAAGTCCATTTCAATTCTTGTACATTATTTTAATATGGTTGTAATAGATAATTCGGACTTTTAATTCCTTGTAATCCCCATTTGTAAATTTGTACACCCCATCCCCTTTAATGATGTAATAGTGTAGGATTTTACTTTTCCGCACTTTTATTGCTTTCATATATTGTTAGTAATTAGGGTGTGTATGGCAAGACATGAAAATAACAAATAGACAACCCAAAAAATCAAAGACTAAATGCATGCAATCAAACACACTATTCACACATGCTCCCTTTGGGTAATCTCACTTGTTACCTCGGAAAAAATAGTCATGTCCCTCGAACATGTGCGTTTTAGCAAAGACCCTCGATAAAAGATCGTATTCCCTCGATGACCCACAATGTTGCTTTCGGTAAACGATCTAGTCCCTAAATGATATTGCTAAAACATCCCATAGGTTGCCTTCTATGAATATACAAACGTCCCATGCCCGTCCCTTCACATCCAATGACGAGGCTTCTTATCAATCAATGGTAAGATAGCAACATCTAAAGGAGGAAGAAAAGAACATTTAGGACCTTTTGAGTAGGTAGATTCGCTCCTAGTCGCTCACTTGCTCACAACAAAAAAAATTTATACACCAACACACTCATTTGAAATATTTTCAAAAGACAAACACTTTGTATGCGTTCTTATAGAAACGAGAGCCATTACAAAGAAAACCCTTTTCAAAATCACTTTCAAAAACACATTCCACAAACACTTCTTTGAACTATTTTCTAAACAAACACTTTGTATGCGTTCTTATAGAAACGAGAACCATTACAAAGACATTTTCAAAATGCTTTCAAAACCCACACCGCAAGCACACATTCAAACAAAAGCAAGTGATCTAGAAAATAACTAAGAGCCCAATGAAAACCATGGATGAAAATGGTACTAATACCTTCCCTTTTCATAATCTACCCCCCGAACTCAAGAAAAGATCTCTAAAGGTCTTTCCTGTTTTTTTCAGCCTTTCCTTTTAGATAAAAGAAAAGTCGGTGGCGACTCTTGCTAACCGCAACATTTGCGATCAAACGTAAAACAACCAAGTCAGTTCTCCCACCGCGTTACAGATCCAAATGCGGGTGTCATTGTGACACTCATTCAATACATTTTTCAGACACAGTCCAGATATGATGCAAATACGGATGTCATTCTAACACTCATTCAATACATTTTTCAGACACATTTCAGATACGGTCTAAATGCAGATGTCATTCTGACACTCATCCAATACATCTTTCATATACAAGTCAGATACAATACATTTATGGATATTATTCTGATACTCATCCCACTACATCTACTGTTTCAGTATAAATCGACCAGAGATTTATTCTAATACTTTGTCCAATACTCTATCAACAGTCACCTTTGAATGACATCTATAAACTCATCTCTAACAACTCTCCATCATCTCTCCAAATGGCATCTTTAAGCCTATTCCCTACACAATTAATCACCATATCATCGAGTGAAAATTTTTGGGCACTCTAGTGTTCAATCATCTTCTACCTTCAAGTCACGAATGACAGACTCAGCAATCTAACTCTTCAAGTTTAAGAAGATTGAACAGGGGCAGCTGTTGTACCCCAAAATTTTCCCTCTCTTTTCTCAAGTATTTTCAAAAGCTCAAGCTTGCACAAGTATAAAGCAGACAAAAAAGGCAAAGCAGATAAAAATGATTTTTTTGAAGAAAAAACAAGTTTACTTCGATTCACAAGGCTTCGATTGGACTTTGGTCTCCTTCAAGCCTTTTTTGATTTCCCTTGCTTCGTTTGGACTTTAGTCTCTTTCAAGACTGCTTCGATTGGACTATGGCATCCTTCATGCCTCCTTTGATCCATAAGACAATAGCATCCTTTGTGCCTCCTTCAATCCATAAGGCAACTCCTTCCTTCCTTCTGCATGCCTCGATCCATAAGGAAAAAGGTTTCCTTCGAAGCAACTAGCTTCGACCCACAAGGAAGGAAACCACATATCTTCAACTAGCTTCGAATGTGAATTTGAAACAGCCTCCTTCAATTCAAAAGGGGGGGGGGGGGGCTTCCTGTCTGTGTCCTTAGATTCAGAAGGTAGTGGCTTCATACTGGCTTCCTTCGATTCAGAAGGAAATGACCTTCTGAAAGCTTCCTTCGATTCAGAAGGAAATGGCCTTCTAAAGGTTTCCTTTGATTCACAAAACAGGGACTTCCTGCATGCAAGTATCATTTGGGCATTTATGCCTCCTGCATGCAAGCTTCGATTACACTAATGACCCCTTACAAGCTGGCTTTTGGTGCACAACGCTCCAAAACTCCTGCAGCTTTCCTTCGATTCAGAAGCCATTTACCTTTTGCATGATTCCTTCGATTCACAAAAGCCAGGACTCCCTTCAGGCCAGTATGCACAAGGAAAAAGCTTCTCCATGGCTAGCATTCACAAGGCAATGGCGCCCACAAAGCATTGGCTACTTTTACGCCAGTTTCGACTGGGCAGTATCTCCCTTGGAAATAGTTTGTTTCGACACACACAGTTTTTGCGCTATGATACTCACAACTGGACCCTTCGAAGGATGCACAAAAAGGGACCATTAGAAAGACACTTTGATTGGAATATTGTTGTCTGAAGAGGAGTCTAGTCGAAGGTTGGACCTATGAGGTCAAAACAAAAAAAAGAAATATTCAAAGATGCTTGCTGCAAGTCCAAGTCTGATGCACTGGCCACAATGCTCCAAAACTGCTGCACAACATTCCTGCTACACTGTTCCTGTATTTGCACCAATTTGGTATACGAATACTGCCCCTCGAAAGCTACAAAAACAGTATACCCAATTTGTTCAAATTCTTTTGTTTTCCCGCCTAAACCTCATCCAACTTCATCTATAAATAAGAGGCTTCATAACACGTCTAAGGGGCTGGACAACATATCCAAAAGACTTTGGGCATGGAGAAAAATCATCAAACTATCAAACTCTCAAACTCTCAACTATCAAACACTCTCAAATACTTAACACACATTCAAATCCAGAATCAAACGACACAACACACTTGTTTCTCTCTTTCAAATCCAGTCAAAGAAACACCACACATGTTTCTTTCCTTCAAATCCAGCACTAGAAACACCACCTTTGTTTCTTCCCTTTGAATCCAGGAGTGTCCAGGGAAGCGGATAAAGGTCCAACCCACACACCCCAACTTCAAGCAAGGTAAGTCACTCTGACCTTAAGCTTTTCATTTCAAACATAACATGTAAATACCATTTGTTTGCTTTTCGTTTCTGCCCTTTTCATTTGTTTTCCTTGTCCAAATATATGGTAGAACTAACCTGTACATACTCAAATAAAAAAAACAAAACAAGTTTATTGAATCAAAGCTTTAGGCTTCACCCCTGGCTGCTTCACAGTTGCAAGAAGAACAAAGAGTGCGGCCATAGGCTTCGCCACCCACTGACTTCCAGGCCAATCGAAGGAAGCATAAAATAACGTAATCGAAGGATACACCCACTTTGACTGCCAGACCTCAATCGAAATAAGGACAAAGGGCATGGTTGAAGGTTACTTGCTCACCCTAACATTCCTGCAATCAAAGGAAGAAGAAAGGCAGAATCGAAGGCTCCATCTCACGCTGGCTGCTAGGCCCAAATTGAAAGGATCCAAAAAAGCAGAACCCAAGGGTGCATTTTGCCTAGATCGAAAAGCTTATTTTCCTTTTTTTTTATTTTGTTTTGTCGTTACTTTTTCATGTTATTCAATATGGTTGTAATAGTGTGAGATATTTATTTTCTGCATTTTTATTTCTTTATACAAATGTTAGTAATTAGGATGTATGGCAAGATAAAACCAACAAGTAGATAACCCAAAATTCAAAGACAAAATGCATGCAATCAAACACACTTTGCACACATGCACCTCTAGGGTAATCCCACTTGTTGCCTTGGAAAATAGTCATGTCCCTCGAATATGGGTGTTTTAGCAAAGACCCTCGATAAAAGATCGTAGTCCCTCGATGACCCTCGATGTTGCCTTTGGTAAACGATCTAGTCCCTAAAACGAAAATTGCTAAAATGTTTCATAAGTTGCCTTCTATGACTATACAATTGACCCACGCCCGTCCCTTCACATCCAACGATGGGGCTTCTTATCAAATAAATGGTAAGATAGAAACATCTAAGGGAGTAGGAAAATAACTTAGACCTTTTGAGTAGGTAGGATGCTCATAGTTGCTCGCTTGCTCACAACAAAAACGTTTTTCCACACCAACACTTTCAATTGAAACATTTTCAAAAGACAAAGCTCTTTGTACGCATTCTTATTGAGATGAGAATTATTAATAAGGCAATTTTCAAAATCGCTTTCAAAAACATTTTCTACAAACATCTCTTTGAACTATTTTCAAAACCAACACTTTGTACGCATTCTTATAGAGACCGGAATCATTACAAAGGCGTTTTAAAAATACTATCAAACCCACACCACAAGCACATTTTCAAACAATGTTAGTGATCTAGCAAGCAACTAAGAGCCCGTAGATAACTACGGATGAAAAGGGTGCTAACACCTTCCCTTTTCATAACCTACCCCCCGAACTCAAGAAAATAATCACAAAGGTCTTTCCTATTCTTTTCAACCTTTCCTTTGTTGGATAAAAGAAAAGTCGGTGGCGACTCTTGCTATCCGCAACAAATGCGATCAAACACAAAACACCCAAGTCAGTTCTCGCAATGTGTTACAAACCACTAACCACATAATTTAGTATATAGAATAAAACAAATTTTATAATTAAGCAGTGGAATCACAATTTCAACTCAATGTCATAACATCTTTGTTTGACCGAAACAACTTTAGAAACAACAAAGTACTTAGTAAATCAAATTAAAATTCTGCAACGGAAGTAAAATCAATAATAAAGCAACAAGCGTTCATCCCCCCGAGTGTTACGTATCAAAGCGACAACACCGACTCGAACTAATGAAGGTAAACAACCTTCACACTGGATTACCTGCATGTTACCAACATAGGGGTAACATTCAAATAGAAGGGATGAGATATCGAACTGTATAATTGAGTACAATTTATTAGATCATATTATATAAAATCACCACTTCACAACTTTCAACCAACATCAATCATCACAAGTCAACAACACATCATGTTAAATATACAACACGAAATGCGACTTGTTACAATGCACATGCATGTGGTACCAATGGAGCAAAACTCCCAAATTAGAAATATTCCAATTAATAGAGGCATCAACAAGGCATAAGCCTTAAACTTAACTTGTCATCCAGGCCAACTTACCGAGCATCAGCTCCAACTTGATATGCTATATATGCGACCCAATATGAATGTCAGGATAGCAACAACAAAATTCCATAGCAACACAACAACAAATCAACATTGGCCATAAGTCCACAACTTAATGTTTTGCCCATAAATAGAGGCAATTCAACAAGATACAACATCACCTGCAAATTCGCATTGTTCAACAAGGAACACTATACCACGAATCAACCAAAATTTTACTACAACCAAACCGCATAACTATTCGGGCTAATTCAACAATTTCCAGTTAATTAACTATCTAAATGCTTATTTATAATTACAAAACTTCTACAAATTATTATACTATAGTACTATAATACTACAATACTACTACTTGAAAGTTGAAACATTTGGAAATGATGATGCAGTAATACTGGTATCGCAAGCAGACTCAATTTTTTAATAGCTAAACAATAAACAAATACAACTTCTATTCCAAGAGGTATGTTATATTATAATTTAATTCGCAATTTCAACAAATATATAACACACCGACATATTACACTAGCAACTCTAAACATGTCAGAATTATATAATACCAATAAAAATATAATTCTGAATAACCCAAAACAACTCTAACAACTCTATTGGCAACTCTAATAACTCTATTGACAACTCTAACGAAATTGAATATAACTTAAATTATCCAATTAATTCAAATATTTAATTTCTAAATATTATATTAATAATATCTAGTCATTATTATTATTACTATTAATTGTACTAATGAAATATATATATATATATATATATATATATATATATATATATATATATATATATATATATATATATATATATATATATATATATATATATATATATATATATATATATATATATATATATATATATATATATATATATATATATATATATATATATATATATATATATATATATATATATATATATATATATATATATCTGAAACATGATTCTCCGCGGTTACTGTAGCGTAACCAAATGCTATCAAATTTATGGTCTTTTCATTAGTTTGAAAACACATACATATACGACACTACAGTACTTCCATTATGATATTTGTTATTTTGCTACAGTGGGCACCATTCACTACAGTATCCAAACATATAAGGCGTTCATATTTTTCGCTACAGTAGAGGCATATAGTAGGTAGCACTTATCGCTACAACAAGGGAATATATAGCGATTCTTTTATCTACGCTTCATTTCCCAGAAAAGACATATATACATTCTCCTTAATTTAACACTAGTGCATCTTATAGAATCTAATTAATTCATTTCAGACAAAAATTAATCATCATATTTAAAGATTATCACAAAAACCTAACAATTACAAAAATTATAGAAATTTAGGAATTTAATTCTAAACATGTTTCTACCCACCTTACATTATCATACAATCCTAATCCCACATACCATTTATCACATACCCTATTATAGAGTCAGAACCCCACCCTTACCTTGGATTAAAGGTTGCTCTAACTCTCTGATTTCACCTAGCTTTGCCTCCTCTTTGTACTTCTACGTATCTCTTCCAAAACCCTTATTTTCTTCTTCTGCCAAAACCAATTCCTCTTTTCTTTCTACTGGTACTCCTATTTTTCCTATTATTGCTAAACATCTATTATAATATAACTACTATATTCTTATTCTTATTTTGTCTTGTTGGGCTTAAATTTCCACACCTCCCTTTCTACTACTTCTAACATTAAAATAGACCCACATAAATAATAATAGTATTATTCAATGTTAATCCTATGACTTAATCAACTAATTATTTCAACTAAGAACGACACAACTTAAATCAACATTTCACAACTTTTAAAATTAATCAAAAAAATATTCAAAAATATTTAATTAAATAATTAATTAAATATTGGGCGTTACAATTTCTGTAACACCCCACTCTCCCATTTCTAATTAAATCGATAAATAATTAGAATTTCAAATAAAAATAGTTTTGTAGACAAATCAAAGTACTCATCAGTGGGATGTCACATCCTCAAATAAAATAAAATCATAGAAGTATTATTTCACTTCATAGCATAGTATCCCAATTGATTGGATTAAAACATCGGAAAATATTTCCAAATAATTTACATCACGCCCTCAAGGCTCAAAATTAAATAAAACTCGCACTCCTTGGTGGTCCTACAAAATTATGAAAATAAAGATATGTAACAACAAATCAAAAGAAACAACATAGAACTAAATTCACATCCTGGTGTTACGTATCAGAGCGACTTCTACGACTCAATCCAAAAGTAACACAAGCATCGAGAAACTACCCAGGTACCTGATTATCTGTACTCCCCAAGGAGCACAGACGCAACAACAAAAAAGGGGTGAGAATTACATTCAATAATTTAAACGGTGAGAAATCGCATGCTAAGGAGTAGTAAATTAATACACATACAATCACATGGTTATAATACACACCCAATTACCATAAATACAAACCAACACTATCATTACATATAGCTCATCACAGTATGTAATATGACTCCATGGACTCTACACCATGCATGCAGTACCAACATAACCAATACAATTCATTCATATAAACCTGATTCCCATTGCAATCCAGATAAGGTAGTCATTTTCCCCTTGAACTTGACTTATCTCCACTCGAATCTCTTCAAGAGTCCGAATGATACTAGGAACCCAACAAGGATTCCCACCTAGGCTCATCTTATCGCAACACGACACACTGATTGTATGACATATATAGATAATATGCGCAACAACCCACAAATATTATTTCATAACATTTGATCCTCATGATCACCCGTGAGTCACATACTCACCGTGATTCCTTCTGAATCATCGATATTCCTCATGAATGTCCATACAATCACAAGATCTTACAAAGGCAACAAAAGAATTCACAACGAAGAATAGTTCACCATTATCATCAAAACATCAAGGAAGCATACATCATTATTACAATGACACCATATCATCATAAAGAAAACACATATCAAGTTGTATCAAAACATGGTTAAGTCAATTCATAGCAAAGGGCATACTTATTATATTAGCACTACATAGTTCATCACTTAATTATAATTCAAGCACTATAAAACTAAATCATATGAATTGTTTTATTCTTCCAATGCATAGTTCATTTCATTATCTTTCCAATGCTTTGAACGACACATCAAACGGAATCTGGAAACTCAAGTTACGGCCTTTAGAAAAATATGTCAAAAATTGGATTGCATGAGTCGACGCATGACCCCTTCGAGTCGACTCATCGGTATTCTGTTTGCCTGCAGGTGTGCTCGGGTTGAACCTTAGGTCGACACATACTGGGTCTATAACTTGCATGAGTCGATGCATGACCCCTTCGAGTCGACGCATGCTATTTTGTGCTGAATTTTTCTTTTACAAATTTCTACACTAACACCGACCCTTTTCCACTCGAATCCAACATAGTATAGCCTCAAAATCCTAATTTTAAGCATTCTAACATAGGAATTTACTATCGTTACTATTAGTGAATTCTATTACCAATTTTAAGGGTTTGCTAACCAATGCCTAAGTGAAATCTATGCTCTCTAATCTATTCTTTTTAAGGTTTTTCCCATAGTAATCCACAATAATCATGAATCACAATCATGCCAATACAATTCAATACAAATGAAATCATAACATTAATCATCACAATCAAAATAAACACACAAGGAAAACAAAATTAATAAAACCTAAGAGGGAAAGGAACCCTAACTACCCTCTCATTCTATAATCACCAAATTATAGAATCCATGCTCAGGTTGAACCTTAGGTCGACACATACTGAGTCTAGAACTTGCATGAGTCGATGCATGACCCCTTTGATTCGACGTATGCTATTTTGTGCTGAATTTTTCTTTTACAAATTTCTACACTAACACCGACCCTTTTCCACTCGAATCCAACACAATATAGCCTCAAAATCCTAATTTTAAGCATTCTAACATAGGACTTTACTATAGTTACTATTAGTGCATTCTATTACCAATTTTAAGGGTTTACTAACCAATACCTAAGTGAAATCTATGCTCTCTAATCTATTCTTTTTAAGGGTTTTCCCATAGTAATCCACAATAATCATGAATCCCACATCACAATTATCACAATTATGCCAATACAATTCAATACAAACGAAATCACAACATTCATCATCAAAATCAAAAGAAACACACAAGGAACAAAAAATTAAGAAAAACTAAGAGGGAAAGGAACCCTCACTACCCTCTCATTCTATAATCACCAAAATATAGAACCCATTCTCCTCCTTACATTGGTTTCCAAAGCTTGATTGCCTCAACAATGGTGGAAGAACCATTGACCTGGCCTTCCCTTGCCTCTTCTCTCTTCTGTGTTCCTCCAAAATTCTACGATCGATTAGAATGAATCTAATTCTCTTCTCTTCCTTGTTTTACAAATAGCCTTCATAAGGACTTTCCCCTTATGCCCCTACTTAGCCCACTCAGTCTTACCATAACACCCTCACTCCATTATTAATAATAATTTTATTTAACATTATTATAATCATTATTATAACAATAATAATAATAATAATAATAATAATAATAATAAGGTAATATTCTTCCTACACCCATGTTTCTATGTTTTTACTCACACACCCCCTTTTAATACTACATATCCCTATAGCTTTAAGGAAAATATCCTTCTCTAGGTCTTCTAACCTCTAACACACCCACAAAATATACAAGCATAAATCAACATAGAATCAATTATCTAAAATAACTCTAACAATTTATTTTGGGGCATTACAATTTCCATCCCACTCAGTCCAAAATACTTAGAAATTCACCATATTATCACAGATAAATAGCACACATCAACATACATGTTATACACATCAAACCATGGTACCTCAATATTATGTTTCCACCAATTTCATCACCAAATCATCATATTATCACATAGATTCAATCACATAAAACAATTCCATGAACAAGAACACACAACAACTATGGCAGTCGTAAACCCTAACATACCCATAATTATATGATCCCCTTTGGAAGTTGGAACCCCATCCTTACATTGAATTGAATTCCCCTAAGCTTCAACAATGGATTTTCTTTCCCTAGCCTCTTGGTGCACTATTCTCCTTTTCTCCTCTTACTTGTTCTACGATCTGACTTTTTCATAGAACCCTTCCCTTTTCCATATTTTACTACTTTAACCATTGGACCCCTAATATCTTATTCCACTTATGACATTCTACATAATAATAACTAAAATAATTACTTAATTATTATTATCACCATATTATTCAATTATTCTAATTTAATAATAATAGTACTAATAATATCCTTCCACCCCTAAGTGTCTACACTATTAGCCATACACCGCACAATAGCTTAACATCGATAATTTCTAAGGTAACTATCCCACAACAAGGCATTACATCATAACAAAATGCTCATCAGTGCATATAAATACACAACATCAAATAATTAATTTATTAAAATAATTCAATAAATAATTGGGGTGTTACAAGCAACATGTGGTTTGATGAACTTGTTGGGTCACTTCAAACTTTTGAACTTCCTATAAGTGAAAAAGCTGAGAAGAAAAACAAAAGCATAACTTTTGTATCCAATACTGAAGATAAAGTGGGTCAGGGTGATTTGCATACTGATAAAGGGTTGTTAAATACCATTGTATTACTTGGGAAGTATTTCAATAGAATTATGAAGAGAATGGACAGAAGAGGAAGACCAAATGTCAAGAACATCTCATCTGACATCGGGAATAATTATGATTTTTAGAAAAATCTTAGAACTGAAGAGAAGTCTAATCAAAGCAAAGGCATTCAATGTTTTAAGTGTGAAGGATTTGGTCACATTAGGCTAGAATGTCCCACTTAACTCAAGAAGTAGAAAAAGGGATTTTCCGCATCATGGTCGGATGATGATAAGTCAAAAGATGGTCCTAATTATAAGACTATCAAACTTGTGACTGCTCTCACTAAAGGATAGGTAGATGAGGTAGATTCTTGTGATGAAAATGTTATATATGAATCTGGATGTATCCTATAAGGAAACTTTTGACATATGTGAAGAAAGTCTTAAGACAATGGAAAATCAGAAAAAGGTCATAATTGATTTGGAGAACTAAAAGAAGGAACTTCTATGTACTGTCTCTTATCTATAGAGTGAGATAACTCTCTTAAATTCCAAGCTTGACAACATGAAAAATTCTTTGAGAAGAATGAAAAATGGAACTAATATGATGAAAGAGGTTGAAGATACATGAGTTAATTATCCATATAATAATAAACAAAAGAAGAGGTCTGCAGAAAAGCTTATTCCTTCTGAAAATAAGAAGATGATCACAATGTCCACCCATATGTTACAACATCCTGGAAGATATAATGAAACTCCAACTAAAACTAATTTATCAACTTAGAGATGTCATTACTGCGGTGAGTATGGTCATATAAATCCTTTTTGTTACAGATTGTGAAATTCTGGTAGGTCAGAACTTCAGATGTCCTATGACATGTTGGGACATCTAATCTGAAATAAACAACACATGCAAGGTATAAACAATAAAAACAGTAATGAAAAGCATAAAAAACACACAGAAATTGTTAACCTATTTCGTAGTAACTCTCATACTCTTGGGGCATACAGGCCAGGGAAAAGTCCACTATGATAGTATCAATTCATAGACCCTATAACAAACATAAAAGTTTATGATCTACTCACTTAATCAATACTCGTGCTATACTTCTATCCAAGACTCATTTAGATATGAGGCCCTCCTTAATCCCTCATCAATTATAGACAGCGGTTGGACAACAAACAGGAAGACACACTTCCATGACATCAAAACAGAAGACACACTTCCATGACAATACTCAGTCAAGACCTAAAGCTAAACTCCATCATTTACAACTTTATTCCTAACTAAGAACACAACTTAGATTTGCTTAAAATATTCCTCCAAGAACAATACTCACTCTTGCTTCATAGCTTCTAGGAGAACAATAATCAACTTATTACCTAAAGGCTTCTGAGTGATAACAAAACCTTGTAATCCAAGGAAAAAAATCCAACTCACATGTTGAGTGGATTACACAACCAACTCTCTTAGAGAGTGGTACAAACTCAACCCTAATGACTACATCTTTTCAATTCTCGGCTGGTACCTTTTCCTAAGTTACAATGCTTCTATTTATAACCTATCTCCCAACTGGATTTGTGCTTCAAATCACTGAACTTTGGTTGTTACACATCTGCAGAAGATTCTGCTACAAAATAGGTCTTCAATCAAATATTTCCTAAAAAATCTCCTTATTTAGAAAGTCAATATTCTTCTTGATTCTTCTTGAACTATAAGTTAACACCACATAATATTGCATAATATTCCTAGAATATTCTGCATCTATTAAATTATAACATAATCTAAATGTCCAGTTCAGCATAGTCGCAATGTCGTATGACCCTGCATAGGACATCTTATCTGACATGTTTCTCCAGATGTTGAAACACTTCAACTCAATATGTCTCAACATAAAATAGGACTTCTTGGTCCACATGTTCTTCATAGAAAGTGATCACATCCTATTTAACATATTGCTGCTATATTTGTTTTACTAAAATTAATGCCAATCCTAAAAAGAGAGAACTAACATCCCCCCCCCCCTTTGCCAAATTTTGGCTAAAACAAACAATATACATTGTAACTCATATTACAGCAATAAAAGATACAATCCTTCAGTAGTAGTCTTCAGTAACTACTGAACACATCAGCATAGCAATATGGAGTCACTCTTCATAAGCACAATGATGTTAGGACATCATATTCGACACCATCTTCATAGCAACTCCATTACAACAAGAACTTCAATACCAAAGAGAAGCAACCTCGGGATAAAGGAGTAGAAAGTCCTGAAGTCATTAGTGTACATGAGGAAGAAGATAGATAACACCCCCCTCAACCATGGAACCTATTCTTGTCACAGATAACCAATGGTGGCATAAGAGAACCCTTTATCAGACTTTAATCAGTAGCCACCAATCAACCTGGGCAAATCAACCACCACTCCTGGTAACTCAAAACATAGGTCACAACTGTGTTCATAACTCAGATCACAAGTCACAAAACAAGTCCAAACAAACATAGGATCAGACATCCTATTCGACATGTTTGTAACATATCTGGAAGAAAAAACTCCAGATCCATCTAAACAATACCTTTCTACCCCTTTTTGGCCAAAAATTGACAAAGAAGGCCCTTACAAAACCAAACCCAAACACAACTCACCCATACTCGAACAAAACCCATCAGGATTGTGAAAACTTAGAACATTCACATGGTGAAAGAGGAAAACATTAACCTCTATAAGTAGCTTAATATTTGCTTAGGAAATAACGATCCTTGATTGTAGCAATGGTCTTGATCAAAAGGAAACATTATTTGAAGAGAAAATTGCCACTAATAACAATGTGCACCATCCAAAACATCTTTGAATGACTTTATTAGCTCTGGATTGTCTGCTGAAAAGAAATAGTCCCAATACACGCACATACACATTCAAACACACTTTACAAACTCCCTTATGACACATGTTTGAGCATACCGTCCACATAACTCCTTTTTTGATCACACAGGAAACATGTCCTGAAAAATGTTCTGACATCCAGTCAGACATTGTCTTCTTTCTCTCGCATGCACAAACCCGTGACTAACACACCTTCAACCATCAGTCCAAAAATGCTTCACAAGATTATCTAAATAGGTGATGAAGCATAGATACATGTCTTCCAGGGGACTCTAAGTGTACTCCTTTCACTTAGACTTAGTGATACACGACAAACTACCAGAATATCACATATGTGACATCTCTCAATAACCAAGACCCTCAGAGTGTCCTTCCTAAATCTGAAGAGAAAAATAAATTCTCCCAAACACAACTATTAACCACTAGAGAGATTGTGTACTTCTGATTCAATCACCTAACTTCACATGTCTTAAATCAAACATGTTCTTCCAACAAATATCTTCACCATTGCAGCAACAATCCATAGACAAGTACTTCACCCCATTGTCATAGATAATCAGTGCTCCTACAAAACATAACCAATTCAGCACTAGATGAAAACACATGAAGATTCTCGTATGCTCATAATAAAAGACCACAACATCACATATCTGCTTAACATATTCACACCCGTGTGAAAAGACACCAGATCCTCTAGCTCCTTGAGAGCACATCCAAACCCTTTGACTCCTCCATAAATTCTCAGTTTTCTTAAATGATTTACTGAGATCCAGATAAATATAATCTCTTCTTTAAGTTACTTGAAATAGAAGACAAACCATCTTTCAAAAAATCTTAATCATATCAGACCTTAATATCTGATAACATTCTTATTCCCTTACATACACTAGTAGATGATGATACTAGTGAAGTCTTCAACATTAGTAGTCATGCATTTCCAGAACATACTACTATAAACAAGATCTGAATCTCCACCTTCTAATCCACCTTGTCAGAAACGCCTCTTCTGACAATCCAACTCCACAAGCAAAGACAAACATAAAACATCATGATGTTACAACATCCTTTGGGACACCAAAACACTTTGGCACTCATAGGACTTATCATTTACATAGAAGTCCTTGGCACCAGATGATCTCTAATGACACACCTTCAACAACCAATTCAGTTTGTCACACTAGAGCACCACAAAGGGAAATAAACTTTCAGTAGTTAGTAGCTTCTTATCCCAAGCTACTCAATATAGCCATATAGACAAAAATAAATTCTCTATACTCCTTTTAAATCATAAGGTTCAGACTGCAGACTTGCATCAACACTTCAGACAAATACTCAACTCCCATCAAAGTATTCACCATCAGTCAAATGCACAACCTAAATAGAGGATATACAAATACTCAGCTCCTGTATGAGTATTTGCAATAGTTAGATGATACAACCTTCTCATACTAGGTACGATGTTTGGTATGACACCATTCTTCTGCACACCTATGGAACCAGTTGATTCATCTTCATGACAAACAGTCATGACACCCATTCACGCCATGTCTGTTATAAAATTAGGCCAGTGGCTTGACATTACACCCCACCATGAACAAATCCAAAAGCTTTCTTGGCTAAAGAAGCAAAGAACAAAAATGATGTTCCAACGTCAGTTCTGACATCAGTAAAAATCACATGAACTTGATCATTTACTATGGATTGTGAGAAAATACCCATAGTAATCCATACACCCCTCTTGCAATGGATACAAGAGAATCAACCATCAGTAGTTGATTAACCTTCAAACTCAAACCAAAAACATGCAGAGCATGCATACCTCAAGAAAACTTCTTCTAATAAACACAGGCCTCCTATCTGACTTTGAGGTGTTATATGCCATTCTTCTGCACCTAAAGCGGATATTCCCTCTAATAGGTAATTTAAAAAAACATGGCATATACGTCACAAGCAGATTGTTCAGACTAAGTCTTCTTCTCCCAATCTTCCAAAATATAAAGATGCCCTTAAATCCTTGCAAAAATAAATGTTCCATTATGTGAGGATACCACATAACTGAACTCTAGCTTAAGGGGAACCTTCTCATGAAGATACTAGGAAACCATACTCCTTTGGTTCCAAAACAACCTCCTTCTCCTTAATTCAGATAAAAATCTGAAATGCTCATCCTAGGTGATTCAGATGACAGTCCAACAGTGCAGACACCAATCAACCACAAAATTCTGGTTGATACAACTCCAATGCATACAACCCTTGAAAGACCTTTCCACAATAACAAAACAAGAGTTCCATGATCTCATAGACTTGATAGGTGGTATCAAGTTTGAGTAAATAACCTTTATCCTATTAGTGAGAAACACCACTAGTCATATTGAGAAAAATAAATTCTCGATACAAGGATGTGAAGACATTAAATCTGACATTTCTTCAAGAATATCCAACTCCAGATTAGGGATTCTTCTTCACCAACTTCTAGGAACACCTTGAAATTCAAACATTCCCCTCCTTTAACAACAATACAACATGTGGTTAGTGTATACCACCATTACTCCCCTTAAACAGAATCTGTTTCATGGCCATAAACAAGATTCTATACAAACTTGGCTTCTTTGATCAGAAGAATAAACTAGATGTCAAAGAGAATTTCCTTGACATTTGACCTTTATGTACAAGGAACCTAGCTGAGATAACACAAATCTATTAGACACTAGAGGTCAGCCTCTGCACTTCTACTAACTTGGATCAGAAATAAATTGAACCAAGAAGTAACCAAATGGTTGGTCAACATTCAACCATCCCACTAATCTAAGACATGTTTTTCTGGATAAAACATCTTAGATACATAGCCCAAATGCCTCCTCTTCCAAATCAGGAGTAGGTTCCAAACATATGTGATTATCACACATTTGTTTAGCACCCAGAGCATCTGCTATTCAATAGGAAGTTGCACACCTGCTGACATGATGTCCCAACATCTGGTAGGACATTAGTTCCCTTCTTTTTGAACACAAAACTGAGCTTGGTTCTGAAGCCATCACTGCTTCCAGAAAATCAAAACATCCCTTGATCACCTTAAAGGTCTTCAAAATTAGTCCAAGATTCAGCTAAATCAACAACAACAAGACTCAAAGTCACTTTCCTAATTAGGTCAAGAATTAGGAAGACTCTTTTAGAAGTCAAAATAAATGGCTTTATCCTTTCTTAAATAAACTATCAAATAAATGATAGGTTTCTTGAGAAATACATCAACCACATACTAAAGTGCTTTTATGGATGGATTTGAGAAATAGAACTCAAGTATCTTTGGTAACTTTACACAGTTGGTTGAAACAGTCTTGCACATATCCTATCACCATAGGATAAACCTTCCAAGGAGACCAAACCCTAATTACCTTCCAAGAAAATACCACCAGAGACACAAGGAACAACCAGGGTTACAACAGATACCATGCAGCAGAAAAACACAACAAACGCTCCTCAACATCCTTCAGGCACAACATAAAAACCTTACACACAACCACCATAATCCAGGTGCAAACAAAATAACCTAGGTTTGAAAATAAATCAAACTCAACAAAGAAACTCTCCACCAAAGCTAGAATCCTAAAAACAACAGACAAGTCCAATACACAACCTATCACAAATAGTCCATCCTCCACTTTAAGGGACTATTCAAACAACAATATGAACTATCCAAGTTCAAACAAATTTTCAGTAGATACCTCCTTCCTTGCCCATGACCTGAAAGTACCACCCGAGGATCTCACCCAGAAACAGAATATGATGCCTGCTCTAATACCAATTGAAATTCAGGTAGGTCAGAACTTCGGATGTCCTATGACATGTTGGGACATCTAATATGACATAAACAACACATGCAAGGTATAAGCAATAAAAGAGTACTGAATAACATAAGTAACACACATAAATTGTTCCCCTAGTTCGGAGCAACTCTCCTATTTTGGGGGCATACCAAGCCAGGGATAAGTCCACTATGATAATATCAATTCATAGACCCTACAAAAAGCATACCAGTTTATGATCTACTCAATTAATTACTACCCGTGTTATACTTCAATCTAAGACTCACCTAGATATAAGGTCCTCCTAAATCCCTCATCAATCATAGACAATGATTAGACAACAAACAGGAAGACATACTTCCATGACATCAAAACAGAAGACACACTTCCATGATAATACTCAGTCAAGATCTAAAGCTAAACTCCATTGTTTACAAGTTTACTCCAAACTAAGAACACAACTTGGAGTTTCTTAAAAGCTTCCTCCAAGAACAACACTCAATCTTGCTTTATAACTTCAAGGAGAACAATAATTAACTCATTACCTAAAGGCTTCAGAGTGATAACAAAACTCTGCAATCCATGGAACAAAATCCAACTCACATGTCGAGTGGATTACACAACCAACTCTCCTAGAGAGTAGTACAGACTCAACCCTAATGACTACATATATCTAATTCTAGGCTTGTACATTTTCCTAGGTTAAAATGATTCTATTTATAACCTATCTCCCAACTGGATTTGGGATTCAAACCACAACACTTTTGCGGTTACACATCTGCAGAAGATTATGCTACAAAATAGGTCTTTAATTAAATATTTCCTAAAAAGTCTCCTTATTTAGAAAGTCAATATTCTTCTTGATTCTTCTTGAACAATAAGTTAGCGCCATATAATATTGTATAATATTCCTAGAATATTCTGCATCTATTAAATCATAACATAATCTAAATGTCCAGCTCAGCACAGTCGCGATGTCGTATGACCCTGCATAGGACATCTTATCTTGCATGTTGCTCTATATGTTGAAACACTTAAACTCAACATGTCTCAACATAAAATAGGACTTCTTGCTCCACCTATTCTTCATAGAAAGTAATCACATCCTATTTAACATATTGCTTATGTATTTGTTTTACTAAAATTAATGCCAATCCTAAAAATAGAGAACTAACATATTGTATATAGTTCAAAGGCATTCAACTTATTCAAGGGTTAATCTAGTTAGTAAAACAATAAGTTCTAAAGATAGAGATATTAACCTTATATCTCATACTTCTTTGAGAGCTTCAACTAGAGAATACTGGCACTTTGATAGTGGCTGCTCTAGACATGTGATAGGGGTTCAAAAGTTGTTGGTGGATATTAGGTCTCAGCCCATAGGACCTGTCAGATTTGGTGATGGTTTTAAAGGTGAAATTAAGGGAGTTGGAAAATCAGTGTGTTGGATCTCCTAGTTTTGATGATGTTCTTCTTTTGGAAGTACTAATTGTTAATCTTATCAGCATTAGTCAGTTGCATGACTAAGAATTGTTAGTCAATTTCTCAAAATAAGAATGTTTGGTCAAAGATGAGAAAGATGTTATTCTGATGAAGGGGATAAGTTCTAAAGACAACTGTTATATGTGGGAACCTCAAATAACTGCTTACTCTTCCGCATGTTTGATAACCAAGGAGGATGAGGTGAAGCTATGGCACTAGAAGTTTGGACACCTTTATCTCAAAAGAATGAATGAAATCATATTTGAAGGAGACATTAGAGGAATGCCAGAACTCAAGGTTGAGAAAAGAAAATTTTGTGGTGAGTGTGTGATTAGGAAGCAATCCAAGATGTCACATCCAATGCTGCAACATGAGACTACTTCCAAAGTTTTAGAACTTTTTCACATGGATTTAATGGGACCAACATAGGTATAAATCTTGGGTGGAAATTGGTATGTCTATGTGGTTATAGATAAATTTTCAGGGTTTATATGGGTGAACTTTCATAGAGAAAAATCAGACACATTTGAAGTCTTCAAAGATTTGTGTCAAAGTATTCAAAAGGAGCATAATAGTGTGACTATCAAGATTAGAAGTGATCATGACAAGGAGTTTGAGAATGTAAAATCCTCTTAATTTTGTGCTTCTGAAGGTATCAATCATAAATTTTCTTTTTCCTTCACTTCCCAGTAAAATGAAGTTGTTGAGCAAAAGATTGAGCAAAAGACCAGAGCTATACAAGAATCAACTAGAGTAATGCTTTATACTAAGCATTTACCATATCGTTTTTTGGTTGAAGCCATGAATACTTCTTTCTATATTCATAATAGGGTTATTTTGAGATGAGGCACTTCAGCTACTCTCTATGAGTTATGGAAAGGAAGGAAGCCTACAGTCAAATATGTTCATGTCTTTGGAAGTAATTGTTATATCTTGACTGACAAAGAACAAAATGGTAAGATGAATTCCATAAGTGATGAAGGGATATTTCTAGGTTACTCTTCAAACAACAGAGCGTATAAAGTCTTTAACTATAGAACTATAATTACAATGGAATCCATAAATGTAGTGATTGATGATTCAATCACTAAAAAAGAGAGTGATGTTGAAGACAATGTTGGAACATATCATGTGCTAATTGATGAGGCAGGAAGAGATGTAATTTGTGAATTAACAAGCACTGATTCAGTGAGTTCTAAAGAAAACAAAGGTCTCCCTATTAGAGTTCAGACAAAACATTCGAAGGAACTCATTACATGACACATTCTAGAAGTGGACACCACTGGTTGTAATGAAAAGTTATCAAATTCATGTTTTGTCTCTAAAATTGAATTTAAGATAAGCCCTATTATTTAAGAGAAGAAAATATTGAAATGTATCATTGGTACAAGTTTCTATGGTGTACTATATTCTGACAGTACAAATTTCACACTGAAAGAATTTTGTAATGCAAATTACATAAAAGGCACTTCCGATGGATGCTTCTTCTTAAGAAATAGTCTGATTTCCTGTTTCAATAAGAAGAAAGTATGTGCTTCTTGGTGGATAGTTAAAGCTAAATATGGTGGAACAAGAAATAGTTGCTCTCAATTAATATGGGTGAAGTAGATGTTAAAGAAATATAATGTCAAACAGGATATAATGACATTAAGTTGTGAAGATCTGAGTGTTATCAAATGTATCATTCAAGATAGTTGGAACAAGAATTTTGACAACCATAATCTCTTTATCAAGAATCTTGTTGATAGTAAGGTTGTTACTCTGTAACATGTGGACACTTAGAAACAACTGACTATTATGTTTACTAAAGCCTTATATGAAAATCAAATTGAGAACATAAGGAGTAAACTAGAAACCTGCACTACTTAGAAGTTATAGCAATTACATATATGGAGGAATGCAACATATACTCTACCTTTCCTCTATTTTCCGATGCATGACATGCCTAAGCTAATTGTTATTGTTAAACATGTCAAAGGATGGAACAAAAGATCTCTGCAAGGACAAAAGGCGGGTTTCAAGAAGACATGTTCTGAGGTGGTGGCAAGGAAGTTCAGTGTAAGCATTTATAAAACATGTGACAGCAGCAAGAAGTGTAGAAGGATTTTTGACAGAGGTAAGAGGTGAAGATTACCTGAAGATAAACAATGTTTGTTTCCATCAAGTTTTTCTGGTGTGTTTCCACCAATAAATGTATGCTTCCATCGAATTTAGTTTGTGTTTACATCAAGTTTTTATGCTTCTAGTTTCATTTTACATTTACATTATTTTTGTCAATTTTTGACTAAAAATAAGGAGTAAAGTGTTAGTATGTTTAGCTTGATGTGTTGGTCCTGATGTCATGTCAAATGTCTTGACATTTTAATTGATATTTTTATAGGACTGTACTACTGCTTAGGGAGAGTAGTCTTTATTGTTGCTTGCTATCTGTGCAACTGTTTAGGGGGGAGGGGGATGTGTGTCTTTCATGCTTGTTGTTGGTTCTTAGGGAAATTGCTTCTATTGCTATTGCTTATTTGTGTGTGTATGATGTCAAACTAAATGTCCTGACATCTTTCCTGAAGTATTTTGTAGAGGACTATGGTTTTCTCTTAGCTTTCTTTGTGGGGCTTATTTTTCTTCTGCTGCATGTGCCTCTGATGTGTGAACTTGGACAATTCATTTTTATTTAGATGTTCCTTTGAGGAGGAGTATTGGTTATGTGTAACAGAGGGAGTAATGGACCTGTATGAAGTTTCTGAGCCTTGTGTTATGGTGTTGAGTTTGTTGTGTTGTGTTGTGTTGTGTTGTGTTAAAGTTGTTTTTGGTTGTGTTGAAGTGATGTCAGACCACATGTCCTGACATATGATCTATGGAGTTTTAAGGACTTCTAATTTTTGGTGTTTTCTATGTGAGTCTGGGTCTCTATATAGCTTCACTTATCTTAGATGTTTTCTGTTTTCATTTTGTACAAAGTTTACATGTATTTCATGTAGCTTGTGTTTTGTTAATTTGTGGTTTTATTCCTTATCTCTAGGTTTATTGTGAAAAGGTTGATTTAGCCCAAATTTTCCAAAGAGGGAGATTGTTAGGTCTGTGACTTTATAATTGGAAATAATTTTGGTAAAACATATTTCATTTTGGAAAACATGTATCAGAATCATATGTTGAGCAAGATGTCATGACATCTTAACCAACAGGTACAACAAGTTCTGTTGTTATTACGTGACATATATGATTTGATTTTATGAGATTCTCTATGGATACATATCACTTATTTGCATAGGTCAAGAAGATTTTATTTGGAACAATTGGTTTTTTCTCCAACTGTACATTAGTTTTTAAAATTGGATGTTGAGACAATTTAGGAAACTTTTTACGTTTTATTCCAAAATTCAAGGAGATTTTTCTGCATAATTGGTGCAGCTCTCAGCTTGTGGATCAACAATAAATTGGGTGAAGATTTCGAAGTCCATGGACTACTGAAGAGTTTATAAAATAAAAACCTAAACCTAATGTTATTAAGAACTTAAGAAAAATAAAGGGAACTTGATATTCAAGAGTCTTAGGGTTTGAGTTTTTTTAGTGTGCTTTGTTTTTATATGTCACTAATGTATCATGGTGATACATAGAGTTTGACTGATTATTCATTTTTTATTGTCAATCACTCATGAGCTTTTAAGAAAAGAGTGTATTATGTTTAATTGGAAATGTGATCTTCTGTTTTTGTCTTTTGTTATTGTCACTGAGGTGACTGTGGGAAGTGAGAGGGGGTTCTCATATCTAGGAGGTTCCTAGGTAGAAGTTGCATAAGGTAGTGATTAGTTGATAAGTTGTAAACTAGGGATGTTTAGCTTTGAACTAATACTATCATAGTGTCTTCCTGTTTTCTCCATAATGGACATTTGTTTTGAAGGACCTACATTCTGGTTCATGATTGTTTTCCACTTCAAGTTCATCATTTTCATTTAAATTCATTTCTGGACTGTTTGTGTTAACTCCGAGCTAATTTTAGTGACATTGTTGAGCTTATGTGTTGACCTGAAATTGGTTTTGATTTAATTTCTTTTGGTGTATCTTAATAAATTCATCTTCCCTTTTGTTTTTGAGCTTATTTGAGATGGATTTTCAACACTAACTTATTCATATTGGTTGCTTCCTGGATAATAATTCGAATGATAAAACCTTGATTTAATTCTTATTTTGCTCATTTATGAATTTAATTTGAATTATTCTGAGTTTATTTATAATTGTTGTTTGGTTTTGATGTTTAGAATGAGGTTTGAGCTTATAATGTGGTTTAAAGGTGTTGTGAAACTTAGGAGTTTGTCATAAGACTTTGGTTGCTTCACTTATCTTTACTACTTCCTTTTTAATTCAAGTTGATTTCAATTGCCAATTCGATTCACTTTCTTGTTTTGTTATGTATGTTTGGTAATTTTAATTGTGAAATTTGATTACTAATACATGTAAATTAATGCAAGTTTCATTTGTTTCATTTCAATTTCTCTTGTGTTGCTAACACCGTCTATGGTTTGTGTAGCTTTCAAGATGGCTCGAATGCACTTATTGTTCTTTACACACTTTGTTACTTTGAACTAATTAATCAAATGTTGATTTAGTTAGTTGATTTAGTTATTAAAAATTAATTAGTTTTTCTAATTAATTTTTCTCAACCCAATTAATCAAGTTAATCAACTCTTGATTAATTGGTTAAATATTATTTCATATATCATTCATTTAGCTCTGATACATGGTTCTAACTCATTCGAACTTTATTCTTGATTCATATGAGACACTCGGATTATTTTTATGTTATTCTAGTTTTGTTTATTTGTTTGGAGTTTGCTTTTATAGAGGGATTCTTATCTTGATGATCATCCAATGTTTTGAGCTTTATCTGACACCTTGGTGTTATACCCCAATTTTTGCCCCTAAGATCTCTCATTATCTCATATTATCAATACATCAAGATCACACATTAGGGTTGGTTCCCCCTTTCTACTTCATCCTATCTTTAAGTTTGCTCTTCAGGGATCACCAAGCACATTGAATTATGTATCTTGTTGTCGTACCCCAAATTTGTCCTACCTCGATGATTTTATTTTTCAAGATAAAAATAGAAGAAATATTTAATTAAAGATGGTACAGCAATATCCGATGGCCCATCTTTATCCAAGACTAGGGGGTATATTTTAATTTAGGAAAATGGGGTTTTCTAAATCAGAAATACCCGTTTATCCGTAGGCCCATTGACGAAGCATGTTGGCCAATGGCCCATGCAATTCGAATATGGAAATTTATTTCAGAAATAATTATTAAGTTATTAAGTACACTTAAGTTTAAGTTGCTGTTAGTAAAAAAAAAGGGGTATGATTACACGCTACAGGCCCATTGGGTTTTCTGAAATCGGTCCATCTGTCATTTCTGTTGCTGATTTATTGTAGAAAATTAGTATGAAGTGTTTGTTGTTATCATCACTTTTTTAAGGAAATTCTTCTTTGCAACCGGTTAAAATAAATTTATTTCAGTTGTTACTAAAAAGGGGGTAAGCTGTTTTGTTAAAAATTATTTGTTTATTAAAAGTCTTGTTTTGGATTTGATACAAATTATAAGCACATTATGTTTTAAGCCCATTGGATGTTGTTGTTATTAAAGTTGTTTGTTACTGTTTTAATAAAAAAAAATGTAATAAATAATATGTAAAACATGATGTTTTATTTAGTATTATTTGCTGATAACTTTTTTTGTTAAAAGAGATTAAATTAATTTAATTTTATTAAGGGTTCTTGTTTAGCAAAAAAATTCTGTTTGGATCAAAAAATATAATACAGAGAGTAAAAAGCCCAATTTATTAGTAAAAAAAAAGAAAGAAGAAGCATATTGGCTGTAATAAAAATATTAACGGTTGGGCTAAGGGATCAAAATGCAGCGCATGCCCAAATTGCTTAACAACAACAACTGTTCAGATCTAGCCATAATCAACACACATTTTTCCAATTACAGCTATTGTACCAATCAAAGGCAAAATTTACGCGTATGTAGAGATTACAACATAGTCAAAATTTAGAAATTACAAACTCAATCTCATTTCTCTTTGAGCGAAAAATCAAATATTATGACAGAATCAAATGACACAAAATCTGGGAATCTATTATAGAATTTACAGTATATATTACAAGTGCAATCAGAATCCAAAATTACAAATCTCTAATTGATTTAATCTCTAATCTAGGACTAATTGTAACAACTCTAAAATAAACCTAATTGTATAAATACAAAAATAAAGAGTACAAAATAGGGGGGGGATTTTTAGGCGACAGAAAGAGAAAGGGGATTTTGATACAGAAGAATTATTGAAGAATAATACAGAAACAGAGAGGCTGAACCACGAAGCTGGTAGAGAGAGCGCGAGGAGGAGAGAACCCAAGTTGCGATACCAATTGGGGTTTCGATCTCCGAAACCATAATCGGTCTTGTTGCCATCCGCCATTGGTACTCCATTCACCGTCACCACAGTCGCCGGAACCTGCGAATTAAAGAGGAAGGGGTTAGAAATCGGACACGCTCAAAAACAGAAACCAACATTGTGAGAGGGTAACGCTTAGCTTTGCCCAATTTGATTGTTCTTATGTTTGTTTATGGATTTGAGAGATTGATTTGTGTTAGGGGGTTACAACGGAGAAAGGGGTTTGTTTGGGGTAGTGTCGGCAGAGAGGAAAAGGGAATTAGGTTTTGATGGGAAGGGTAGAACGAAAGAGATGATATTGTAAATGATGAATGGAAATATAAAAAGACAATCGTTATTTTTTTTCCAGGTAATCTAATGCCCGTGCAGACATGGTAATTAGCATGTACCCTTAGAATCCCATCCACATGATCATCGGAGGACGGTCGTGAGGCTAAGTCCACCATAATCCCATACTCCCTAGCCCAATGATTTCCACACCACCCTTTTTCCATAATTGCTGAAGCAAGCCAAAAACGCACCCCCCTGCCTGGGCCTCTAATGGGCCTAATCGTATTATTATTCACACCTCCCTTATTTTACTAAACAACTACTTGCACCCCCTGATTTAATTCATTTATTTATTTCTACAATTCAATTATTCTATTATTTCTATTTTATAATATATTTTAATTATAATAATAATAATTATTATTATTAAATCATGAATTTTTTTATTATCATTATTATATTTTTTTATTATATATATTACTATAATTACTTGACTTTTTACTATTATTATATGATTATTTATAATCCCTTTTATATAAATATCATTATTCCTATATTTTATTCACTATTTAAATATTATTACATGATCAAACAAATTATTTTTATATTAAAATTACACATATTGTTTTATATATTATTTGCATTAAATTATTTTCAATCATGCATTAATCAAGACCTCCGCAAGTAATACGATTAAAAAATACAAACCAATCATCAAACCATTTTTCGCAATAAACTAAACTAATCAAATGTCTCTTTGCAAATGGATTTCAAACTAGTTTTGGCTTACTGCGCTCTTAGTCGAAATCTCTGAAATCACTACTCCCGACCGAGTGCAAAGTGATTCAAAATATGTTTGCAAACCCCCTAAAAAAACACCAATCCATATAAAATACGAATTGGGACTCTGATTCCTCATAAGAGAATTCGTAGGCATACGACCTAAAATTGTGGCGAGTCTTGCTAATTAAAACTTAAAACCCTGTTTATCCCAAACCTAAACCTAGAGGCTAATATCCTTGTGAACAAGGTAGATGAAAGGTGCCTAACACCTTCCTTTCGTCTAATTGAGTCCGAAACCTGGAATCTCTATCTGCGAATTAGGGTTTTCTGTTAGGTTCTCTTCCTTAGGATTAAAACTAATAGTGGAGACTCTTAATTAAAAAACCAGTTGCTATAGTTGGCGACTCTGCTGGGGACTTCTCCTTAACCCTAGGTTTAGGTATTTCTTGGGGTTTCTTATCTTTATTTTCTTTATTTAATGCATTTATTTATTATTGTCTATTCTTTTACCATTATATATTTATTGTGTGACAAGACTTTTATTTCAAAAATATTCTCAAATAACCTTAGTAAGAAGGTTCGTCTATTAGCTTAGGGGGTACATCATCCCTGCGAGTTTTTGTGATGACTTCTCCTAGAGTCGATGAACTTCTGAAAAAGGAATACTTATCGAGAGATATCCTCTTGACGAGTAGGACTTTGGAAGGCCACCCATGACTCTTTGTAACGACCTTAACCCAAAATCTCATGACGAGATCTTTCACGACTTTGAGACAAAAGTCTCAGTCCGTAAAGAGGCTCCACCTAAGGGAGGTCCATATGCCTTGTACCTATGGTGTTATTCATGACACCCTTAAGGAAGCGACTTTTGGGAGGATAGATCAACTGTAGGTCAAAATTAAGGAGCCTACCTTCTAAGGGTACTTATCACAACAACTCCGTCACTGAATCATACATACCTACTTTATAGGGGTACTTATTACAAAAAGTCTCGTCACTCAACCTTACACCTGCACATTCATATATTTCATGTATTCGTCATACATTCATCATATATTCATCACCCGTTTCTTTGCCTTATTCACGGGGTACAAAAAAATATAAAATCGAGATCTCGGTGACTGTCTTTAAAAAATGGATACCGAAGGAAACAACTTGTCCGTGTCAGTGTGCCAAACATGTCTGAAATCAAGGCCATAAAAGGGAAATAACGTGCTGAGGAATTTCTTAAGTTTTGTCCAGCAACAGTGGATGGTGTCAAGAGCAGATATCTGCAGGCACACTTAGAAGACTTACGCAAATAAAGTTTTGGTTTAAGATTGTAATATTTTCAATATCTGAATTACGTTACTTTCAATAAAGGTATTTCGTTTCCACATCTCGCTTGCGTATCTATTTTAAAGATAGTCGCTAGGTAAAATAATACGCAAAAGACGGATACATAACCAAGTGAATAACACAATCAACCATTTCATATTCATACATATTCATTTGCATGCATGCATTCACGAACACCCGCATATCATGTAAAAACTCATTTTTCAAAAACATCTCTCCAGTTGAACCATTGGTAGAAGAAGGTCTCCACCTCCTTGGCCTCCGTATCAAACAAGGGCTTACCAACAGAAAGCAATGGAGAAAATCGAGGAAACTCAGGCTGCGTTCAAAGAGGATCTCGACCAAGTAAAGGGCGACGTAAGTTCAATGAAAGGAGATTTGAGTCAAGTTCTTCTGGCTTTGAAGAATATTCTTGACAGGAAAGACCCAATTCCCAGGGTATCTTTCGAGGAAGTAGCCCAGACTATTGGTGCATCAAGCGGTCACCAACTAAGGAAAGAGTCAGAGGCAGGACTCCATAAGTCCATCACGGCCCAACAAGAAGCTGAAACGGAAGGGTTTGTCCTACCGCCACCAAAAGAAGGGGCATCATATACCCTACAGATTCCAACCAATAATGCATACAACTACTTAGACCTGCAATACGGAGACCACGACCTAGAGGATGCCAACCAAGCACCATTAAAGATGACTGGTACTCATGCTGTTGATAATCCACTGGAGATGAATCAGTACAAAGCTCTGGAGGAAAGACTAAAAGTTGTAGAAGGTTTCGACGCTTTCAAAGTAGTCGCTCTCGAAATGGGCCTAGTTCCTGATGTGGTGATTCCACCAAAGTTCAAAGTACCTGACTTTGAAAAATACCAGGGGCTCACTTGCCCAAGAAATAATCTTCGCATGTATTGCAGGAAGATACATGCCCATGCCCATGATCAGAAGTTGATGATGCACTATTTTCAAGATAGCCTGAGTGGGGCATATTCAGACTGGTATATGCAATTGGAGAGAATGCATATTCAAACCTGGGCAGATCTCGCTAATGCTTTCCTAAAGCATTACAAATATAACCTGGACATGGCGCCTACCCGCATGCAACTCCAGAATTTGTCCCAGAAGAAAGAAGAGTCCTTCAAGGAGTATGCCCAGAGATGGAGGGAATTGGCATCTCGTGTGCAACCACCACTGTTAGATAAGGAGTTAGTAGACATGTTCATGGGAACTTTGCACAGACTATATTATGAGATAATGGTTGGAAGTATCTCTTCGGGGTTCTCCGACCTACTAACCCTCGGAGAAAGAATCGAGATCGGGATAAAAAGTGGGAAGATATCAGGGGGACCACCAAATGCTCCCTACAATTCAAAACGGCCTGCTTCAAACCTCCCCAAAGGAAAAGAGGGAGAAATTAAGTATGTAGCACCACAAACTAGGGTTCAACAACCATTAGTGATCCCCCTAGGGCAGCAGCAAGGCAGAAGGCCACCCATGAAATTTGATCCATTTTCTATGCCACCTAGCCAGTTAATGCAACAACTAGTTAAGGCATCTTTAATGGAACTCAAGCCTCTAGCTCCCCCAGTCGGGCCACTCCCATGAAGATATGATGCCAATTCCAGATGCAAGTATCATGTTAATTCTCCTGGACATACCATAGAGCAGTGTTGGCCATTCAAACACAAGGTGCAGGATTTATTGGATTCATAAGACATCACTTTCGAGAAGCCCAACATCACGTCAGACCCTACAATGTCACACAATGGACTGACAGTAAATGCAATCGAAGTAGTCACTGACTCTGGGGCAAGCAGACTAGCAAAAACCCCGATAAACTCATATCTGTTGGAATATGGACTCCCACTAGAACACATTGAAGCTTTCGAAAGAGCTCTACAAAGGCTAGAGGACTAGGGGATAGTCCAGTTCGGACAAGACCCTGAAGAAAAACATAAAGCTACTCTGAAGGGGGGAGCACATTTTCCTCCAATCCACGAGACCTTTGTCAATAATAGAGTAGTGCATGGCGGACATGTGGAGAAATATTCAACGAAGCCAACACCAAAGGGGCAACTGAATTTATCCAAGAATGCGCCCTAGGAGAAAAAACTCAAAAGATGGACCGTCGTGGAGATTCCTGAGATATTTTTCTTTCCTAATTAATTTTTCTTGTTTTCGAAAGAACCTATGTCAAGCCTGAGGCATATGGGTTGCTTGTAAGGGTTCCCCATTTTGTTTTAGACAATATTTACAATTAATAAAAGTGATATTTTATTTTCAATCAAGATTCATGTCTTTCTCTTGCATTCAAGTCTTAATTTTAAAAAGTGCAATACTTTCTCTGCATATGCATTTTCAAATATTCAAATACTAAAGCTGCACCAAAACATGATAAAGGTGCAAATTCATACCTAAAACTACCAATAATGCTACTAGTGCTGCGACCCGATATAATTTTGATGCTCCTATCAACCAAGCTAAAGAGGAAGATGATAAAGATTTTAAACGCTCTGAGAAAATGGCGAGGGAAATAAAACAAAAGACTAATAATAAACAACCATATCAAGAGGCTATTAAGTCCATTAATCTGAGCACATGGGAAGACCTGAAAGAAATCAAGCTAAGGGACAATATAAAGAGCGGAGCCACAAAGAAACTGATCAAGTTATTGCACA
Organism: Vicia faba; assembly: GCA_948472305.1. Taxonomy (NCBI): domain Eukaryota; kingdom Viridiplantae; phylum Streptophyta; class Magnoliopsida; order Fabales; family Fabaceae; genus Vicia; species Vicia faba. The sequence goes on from OX451738.1 coordinate 973,571,783, forward strand.
CATCTACGGAAACAGGCCAAAGTCAAATACAGACAGTGCCGTAAAAATAAGCAACTACGAAATACCAAGATCTGACGAAAAACCCGAGCCAGGGGCACGTTGGGTACCCACGATCGACGGGGCTTCAAATACACTAGGGCACGATATAGGGGCAATTTTAACTCATCCCAGAGAATGCTCACAAGCCATATACCAAGTCAACGGTGAATGGGATACTAAACATCCAAAACTGGTTCCATATCGGGATCATGTTTTGAAAACTAACTGCGGAATTTGCAAAGATCACTTTCAGTCACATCCTACGAAGAGGAAATCAAATGACATACGCCCTGACAATTATATCGTCTATGTTCAAAATAACTTGGTCTAACCACGAACTGCGCATCACAAACAGACGCTTCGAAGAGCCCGCACATTGTCTTGTTATTAAAAAACGACAATATAACAAGCCTTGGTTTCATGACACCCAGAAAATGCCTCCAGCATCGACCAACAAACTCTACAAAAATTATCCTCGAAATTCTTTGAGTAACGATATACTGCACAAGATGAACCACGACATGGTCTAGTACTCAAGAAGATTCTGCTACCTCACCTCAACTCATGTGGTAAAGGGACACTCAACTACGAAGGTCCGTACGTAGTCAAAACAGCATTCTCCGGTGGTAATCTTGTCTCCAAAATAATGGATGGGGAAGAACTACCGCATCCGGCAAACTCAGACGTAGTCAAAAACACTATGTATAGAAAGCTCGCTAAGCTCGAACCCTAAAAGGGAGACTTAGGCAAAAAGGAGTGTCCTAGTGGATCGAAAACCCTAAAGGGCGGTCCAGGCAAAATTTAGGGGCATATAGACAAAAAATTATCCCGGTGGATTGAAAACCTGAAAGGGCAATCTAAGAAAAAATTAGGGATTATACAAAAGAAATAAAGAACAAAAAGACTAAGATCTAAGAACTGTAACTACGAACCACGAAGGGAGAGATAGATCTGAATCATACAACTCATAAGAAAAGGAGATAGGATCATTAAAAGGATATTGGGGAACAACAACAATAATTATCATTTTTATTTCCATTTACAGTTGTAAAACTTTCTGTAATTACCTCTTTCTAGGAGTTGCATCTTATATTCTAGCCTATTCAGAGGCATATCAATAAAACATTTGCCTTCTTTGCATCTTTCAAATTGCGTTTTTCTTTTCTCAGACTTGTTTACAAAATACTACGATAATTACTTGTGAATATTGTCTTGAAATCATTTTGGAGAATTAACAAAATAAAAGCATTTGACAAAAAATCGAAAAAACACTTTGGTTAGAAAAATATTGAAAGAAAATCCACGTCTACGTCTATGCACATGGCTATGCCCACGTTTACACTCACAATACGAGGGCTATACACACGTCCACACACATGGCTACTCCTACGTCTTGCAAACGCAAAAACATATACACATGGCTACGCCTGTATCTATATATATCTACGCCTCCGTACACGAAGTCTACGTCCATACACATGTCTGCGCCTATGCTTGCACTCAACAATACAAAGTCTATATGCATATTTACTCCTATGTCTACGTGTCTGTACACGAAGTCTACGTTCATATACATGTCAGTGCCTATGCCTACACTTGCAACACAAAGTCTACATCCGCACATGCACCCACACACATATGTACGCCTGCCAATTCTATACATACATCTACGCTTACGCTTGCGCCTATGACATACGAATCTACATACGCTTATGCCCGCGCTTACAGAGACCACACATATGCCAATACATACGTCTACATCCACGCTTACAACATACAAATCTATGCATAGGCCATTACCTACGTCTATGTCTACGTCTACGCTCGCAATACAAAATCAATGCTCAACTTTTGCTAACATTGCCCACCGCGTTCAAGTTCAACAATGCTATGACGACACAACATACAATGCCATGAATTTCTAACTCTAAGCCAATGGTTTAAAGGAGAGAATTCCATAAATGGTCTTCAAAACATTTCAAGGCATATACGCATCTTACATACAATTCAAACATACATTTTGCATATCCAAAGCATATATACACTATACATTTCAATACGCATATATTCAGGGTTCCACATCAATGTCAAACACCATACATGTCGCATACATACAAGATTCAATACGCATGCATACACATGTATCACATAGCAAACAGACAAATAATTTCACCCTCGATCCAACTGTCTAAGGATCGACCAACGTAATACTTCTCCTATGATTCAACCCGTCACCTCAGTCTTCATGCCGTGACACATTGAGCCCATCACCTAAGTCTTCCTACAGTGATGAGTTCCTTACAAACCCAGTACATTGCCTCCAAGCGACAATGTATCCACAAAACTCATTACATTACCTCAGAGCCGCAATGTATTTGCAAATTTCAAAACATTGCCTCTAAGCCGCAATGTATCCTCAAACCCCACACATTACCTCTAAGACACAATGTATTATCCAAGACCAGTATGTTGCCTCTAAGCCGCAACATATTCTCAAAACCCATTACATTGCCTCTAAGCCGCAATGTATCCTCAAAACTCAACACGTTGCTTCTAAGCCGTAATGTATTATCCAAACTCAACATATTGCTTCTAAGCTGCAATGTATTATCCAAACTCAAACACATTGCCTCTAAGCCACAATGTATTATTCTAACTCATTACATTGCCTCTAAGCCGCAATGTTTTTGCAAAACCTAGATCATCGCCTCAGACTTCATGCAGCGATGTTCAAAACTAGACCTAGCTTATCACATCAGACGTTACACAATGATTTGCAAACCTAACCCATTGCCTCAGACTTCATGCAGCAATGTGTTCCAGACTCCACACCATCGTCTCAGACTTCATGCAGCGATGTTCGAAACAACAATTTTAGCTTATCACATCAGACTTCACGCAGTGATTTGCGAACTTAACCCATTGCCTCAGATTTCATGCAGAAATGTGTTCCAAATTCCAGATCATCGTCTCAGACTTCAGGCAACAATGTTCGAAACCAAATTTAGCTTATCACATAAGACTTCACGCATTGATTTGAAAACCTGAGCCATTGCCTTAGTCTTCATGCATCAATGTGTTTCTTTATTCCATAAAATCCAGCCTATCACATCAGACTTCACGCAGCGATTTGTGAACCAAACTCATTGCCTCAGACTTTATGCAGCAATGTACATCTCTCTATTCCGTAACACAAACCATCGCCTCATACTTCATGCAGTGATGTTCGAAAACCAAACATAACTTATCGCCTCAGACTTCACACAATGATTTTCAAAAACTGTAACCCATTGCATCAGACTTCATGCAACAATGCGTTCCTTTATTCCATAAACACCGATCATCGCCTCAGACTTCATGCCGCGGTGTTCAAAAGAAAAACAATCTAACCTAGTTCATGCAGCAATACATTTCGTTATTCCATAGCATATATCATTGCCTTAGACTTCATGCAGCGATGCTCGAAAGAAAACAAAACTTTAACCCATTGCCTCAGACTTTATGCAGCAATGCACGTTTCTTTATTCCGTAAGCACCGATTATCGCCTCATACTTCATGCAACGATGCTCCTAAATACCAGGTTTAGCCTATCGCATCAGACGTCATGCAGCGATTCATGAACATAACCCATGGCCTCAGTCTTCAAGCAGCCATGCATCATCAATTATTATCGTATTCATCTTCCAAATGGATGAATAATCAAAACCAAACCAAGACATACAGAATTGCGCTTTTTAGATCAAAGACTATCTGCCTCGTTATCAAACCCTGGTAAGCGATACATCATCAGCTTTGCCTACTTCCTTGAGACTTGTAAGGGTATGCTATATCAGTGTAACCTTATGTTCGTCGGACAAATTATGGGATACTTCAAGTATTCAATAAAATTCCAATCAAAATGCGCAAGACTCGAGTTTTCTCATGCTATTCGATTGGGAGATGATTGAACAGGGGAAACTGTCATACCCCTAATTTATCCTACCTTGATGGTTTTATTTTTCAATATTAAAATGGAAGAAATATTTAATTAAAGATGGTACAACAATATCTGATGGTCCATCTTTATCCAAGACTAAGGGGCATATTTTAATTCAGGAAAATGGGGTTTGCTAAATCAGAAAGACCAGTTTATCCATATGCCCATTTACGAAGCATGTTGGCCAATGGCCCATGCAATTCGAATATGGAAATTTATTTAAGAAATAATTATTAATGTATTAAGTACACTTAAGTTTAAGTTGCTGTTAGTAAAAAGAAGGGGTATGATTACACACTACAGGCCCATTGGGGTTTCTGAAATCGGTCCATCTGTCATTTCTGTTGCTGATTTATTGTAGAAAATTAGTATGAAGTGTTTGTTGTTATCATCACTTTTTTAAGAAAATTATTCTTTGCAACCAGTTAAAAGAAATTTATTTCAGTTGTTACTAAAAAGGGGGTAAAATTTTTTGTTAAAATTTTTTTGTTTATTAAAAGTCTTGTTTTGGATTTGATACAAATTATAAGGCCATTATGTTTTAAGCCCATTGGATGTTGTTGTTATTAAAGGTGTTTGTTACTGTTTTAATAAAAAAATTTAATAAATAATATGTAAAACATGATGTTTTATTTAGTATTATTTGCTGATAATTTTTTTTTGTTAAAAGAGATTAAATTAATTTGATTTTATTAAGGGTTCTTGTTTAGCAAAAAAATTCTGTTTGGATAAAAAAATATAATACAGAGAGTAAGAAGCCCAATTTATTAGTAAAAAAAAATAAAGAAGAAGCATATTGGCTGTAATAAAAATATTGGCGGTTGGGCTAAGAGATCAAAATGCAGCGCATGCCCAAATTGCTTAACAACAACAACTATTCAGATCTAGCTAGAATCAACACACGTTTTTCCAATTACAGCTATTGTACCAATCAAAGGCAAAATTTACGCTTATGTAGAGATTACAACATAGTCCAAATTCATAAATTACAAATTCAATCTCATTTCTCTTTGAGCGAAAAATCAAATATTATGACATAATCAAATCACACAAAATCTGGGAATCTATTATAGAATTTACAGTATATATTACAAGTGCAATCAGAATCCAAAGTTACAAATCTCTAATTGATTTAATCTCTAATCTAGGACTAATTTTAACAACCCTAAAATAAACCTAACTGTATAAATACAGAAATAAAGAGTACATAATAGGGGGGATTTTTTGGTGACAGAAAGAGAAAGGGGATTTTGATACAGAAGAATTGTTGAAGAATAATACAAAAATAGAGAGGCTAAACCACGAAGCGGGTAGAGAGAGCCCGAGGAGGAGAGAACCCAAGTCGCCGTACCGATTGGGGTTTCAATCTCCGAAACCCTAATCGGTCTTGTCGCCATCCGTCGTTGCTACTCCGTTAATCGTCACCACCATCGCTGGAACCTGCAAATTAAAGAGGAAGGGGTTAGAAATCAGACACGCTCAAAAATAGAAACCAACATCGCGAGAGGGTAACACTTATCTTTTCCCAATTTGATTGTTCTTATGTTTGTTTAGGGATTTGAGAGATTGATTTGTGTTAGGGGGTTACAGCGAAGAAAGGGTTTTGTTTGGGGTAGCACCGATGGAGAGGAAAAGGGGATTAGGTTTTGGTGAGAAGGGTAGAACAAAAGAGATGATGCTGTAAATGATGAATGGAAATATAAAAAGACAATCGTTATTTTTTTCCATGTAATCTAATTCCCGTGCGGACATGGTAATTAGCATGTACCCTTAGAATCCCATCCACATGATCATCGGTTGACGGCCGTGAGGCCAAGTCCACCTTAATCCCATACTCCCTCACATACTCGATCAGCCAGGCCCCTCTCCAATCATGTTTTGGGCCTAGCCCAATGATTTCCACACCACCCTTTTTCCATAATTGCTGAAGTAAGCAAAAAACGCACCCCCTCTGCCTGCGCCTGTAATGGGCCTAATCCTATTATTATTCACACCTCCCTTATTTTACTAAACAACTAAACTTTCACCCCCTGATTTAATTCATTTATTTATTTCTACAATTCAATTATTCTATTATTTCTATTTTATAAATATATTTTAATAATTATTATTATTATTATCAAATCATGAATTTTTTTATTATCATTATTATATTTTTTTTATTATATATATTACTATAATTACTTGACTTTTTACTATTATTATATGATTATTTATAATCCCTTTTATATCAATATCACTATTCCTATATTTTATTCACTATTTAAATATTATTACATGATAAAACATATTATTTTTATATTAAAGTTACACATATTGTTTTATATATTATTTGCATTAAATTATTTTCAATCATGCATTAATCAAGACCTTCGCAAATAATACGATTAAAAAATACAAACCAATCATCAAACTATTTTTTGAAATAAACTAAACTAATCAACAGTCTCTTTGCAAATGGGTTTCAAACTAGTTTTGGATTACTGCGCTCTCAGTAGAAATCTCCGCAATCACTACTCCCGACCGAGTGCGAAGTGATTCAAAATATGTTTGCAAACCCCCTAAAAAACACCAACCCATACAAACTACGAATTGGGACTCTGATTCCTCATAAGAAGATACATATGCATACGATCTAAAATCGTGGCGAGTCTTGCTAATTAAAACTTAAAACCTTGTTTATCCCAAACCTAAACCTAGAGGCTAATATCCTTGTTAACAAGGTAGATGAAAGGTTCCTAACACCTTCCTTTCATCTAATTGAGTCCGAAATATGGAATCTCTGTCTGCGAATTAGGTTTTTTTGTTAGGTTCCCTTCCCTAGGATAAAAACTAATAGTGGCGACTCTTAATTAAAAAACCAGTTGCTACACTTGTACATGTGTTTTTTTAGGTGGATTAATTTTTAACTAACATCAATATATATATATATATATATATATATATATATATATATATATATATATATATATATATATATATATATATATATATATATATATATATATATATATATATATATATATATATATATATATATATATATATATATATATATATATATATATATATATATATATATATATATATATCTGTGTGTGTGTGTGTGTGTGTGTGTGTGTGTGTGTGTGTGTGTGTGTGTTTCTTTAGATGTTCATGTTGTAGGTGATGGCACAACTGCATCCATCTCACCATGTAACATAGGGTTTTGAGTGATGGTCCTCAGTCAATTGGTTCTTCAATGGATTGTAAGAGCTTAAGCTTTAAGGCTATGTCTATGATATCAAAGTTTTTTTGGTTCAAATAGCTCTCTCACCCTTATTTAGGTCAAGTTTTCCTTAAGGTTGGTGATGGTATTCATCAAGAAGATTCATAGGTTCGTGTGTTTATTTTCATGCCTTCTTCAACAAGTTTCATTGAGACTTAAGCTCCACCTTTGAGTGTTCTTCAAGATAAAATCATTTCAAGGTCTAATATGAACCATCATGCTCTATTTTTCAAAGAAAGTTCAAAAGATTCAAGGTTGATTAAACAAGTTTGACCTAATTGAGAAAGTACTTGATTTAGTGGTCACAAGTACACAACTCTCTCAATTTTAAATATTTTGATTTGGTTATTTTTGCTATGGGTTCTTATCATCATCTAGAACAACTTCTCTTCACATGACAAGATCCAATTGTGCAAGAAAAATCATCAAAAGTTGAAAGGGGTTCCACGTCATTTTGACACTCTCTGAGCTAGGGTTTGATGACTTCCAAGGACCATATCTTGCTCAGTTTTTAAGATTTTTGATTGATTCCAAAACCATGGTTCTCTTTAAATATTCCTTAATAGTTATCTTCAAGGGTTTAAGTCTAATTTTGAATGGAAGATCACTAATGGTTGAAGAAGATTATAAGTCCTTTGAAAAGGCTATCAAATTCTCTTGTGTGACTTTAAAGGATCATAACTTGGTAATATTTTATCTCCTTAAGCTCATTATTTTTTCACAATAATCTTTGGGATGTATACTACAACTATTTATCAAGGTGCTAAGCTTGAAAATGTTTGGAAAGTTATTAAAGAATTGAAAAGATCATACATCTTTTGGGAATTTCCCCAAATTTGTTCATCATCTTCCAAAGACCATAACTCTTTCATTTTTATGATTTTTCAATGATCTCAATTAAATAATTCAATTCAAAGGGTCTACTTTATTTCATCTTCAAGGATCAAGATCAAATTTTGAGTGGAAGGGTTTTGTACCCCAAAATTTTCCCTCTCATTTCTCAAGACATTTCTCACAAGGGGCTCCCAAAAAATTCAAGCCTACACAAATACATTTAGATTTTTCAGCATTAAGATTAAAGAGGAAATTGCTAAAAAAGGAAAAAACAGATGAAAATACTCTTTTTGAGAAAATTAAAGGAAAAGCAAGTTCTTTTCGATTTTGAATCCTTCGATTGGGCACTTTTTCTTTGGTTGCATCTTTTGTTTGGGCCCTGGACTCCTTTGGGGAAAGTTCATTTCATGCTTCGATTGGGGAATTAGACTCATTTGGGCAAGTTCATTTCCTGCTTCTTTGGGCACTAGGCTTCATTTGGACATTTATGCAAATCTTTCGTTTGGCCACATTGCATCTTTCCTACATACTAGCCAATATTTACAAAGCAGAATTCCTTGTTAACTTGCACAAGGCCAAAGTCACCCTATTAAGCAACTTGTTATGAGCTTCGACATGGCAACACTTACCATCAACTAGCAAGGTAAAAAGCCTCCTGATGATGTCCTTCAATTTAGGAGGTCAAAGCCTCTCTTCTGCTCTCTTTCGATTACACGTCTTGCCTCCTGCAGGCCCCCTTCGTTTGGGGCTTATGTCCTTCCCAGTGTTGCAAGTTTTGATTGTTCCTTTCATCCTCTGCATGCATTCTTTGCTTGGGGCATGTGAATCCTTCAGCATAAGCTCTTATGCATACCTTTTGTTTGGGCATGTGGCTCCTTTTTTACAAGTCTTCGTTTGAGCATGTTTGCATAAGGTCACAAGGCAGGGACCTCCTGCATACACCCTTTCGTTTGGCCATATGGCCCCTTGCAGACAAGTTTGAGTGGGAAGTATCTCCCTTGGAAATGGCTTGCTTCAACACATAAATTTTGAACTATGCCTTTGTCTCATGCGAAAGAAGTACCATGGTGGCACATTCGAAGGAATTGCCAGACATGTCTGAATGTCCCAATCAAATGACATGTTTTGCTGACCCACCCTAGGAGCATGTATTTGGACCATTCGAAGGAACCCATGAAGGGCCTGGTCGAAAGACACTTATTTGGGCCCCCTTCAAAGGATACCCACATGAGTCATTCAAAAGACACATCGATTTGAAAAAAGAAGTGATTGCTGAAGAGTCTGGTCGAAGGACGAGGCAGGGGGTCTAGACAAAAGGTTGAGATGCCAAAGGTATTTTTTGACCAAGTCCCATGCGCTGCCAGGTTCAGACCTGATACACTGGCCATAAAACTACAAAGCTACTGCACAACAGTCCTGTAACACTGCCTTATTCCTTGCACTAAAATGGCATACGGACACTGCCCCTCGAAAGCCACAAATACAACATGCCTTTTTTGTTTAAATCTTTTGCTTTCCCTCCTAAAACATCAGCCCAGGCCATTTTTAAATAACAGACTTCACCACACATATTAGGGGCGCCTGAAGGATTGCAAGAGAACACTTGTGAAAATTCCCAAAATTCTCAAACATTTCCCAACATTTTTTCAAACACTTCTGAAAAACTCAACTCCCTTTTGTTATAAAAAAGAACATTCGATTCCCCCCTAAGTGACCATCTAACTAGCCTTCGACCCACTTCCCCAACTACCATACAATAGCCCTTTAAGCCATTCCATCACTTGTTATAAAAATAATTTTCGATCCACTCACACAACCTCTTTTGATTCAGTGTCTGCTTGCACAAAGTGGCAATTGGATTAGTCTCAGGAAGGCCTCAACGAACTCCCATTCTCCACCAAGGAAAGCACTTGCAGTTTCCTTCGATTTAAGAAATTCAAGAGGTAAGTTCCCTTCAAACTTGAATCTATTCTATTTTAATATCATGTGCACATGTCAATAAATAAAAATGTAGATATTTCATATAGGGAGCTTGACCATGTTCTAGCTTTCGATTCTGACTGCCCATAGGCTGAAAACTCAATTATGATTAGTTAGGCTTTAGACTTTGAGACTCAATGATTTTATGCTAACCCCCGGCCTGTAGTTACATTTGAATGTTTCATTTTAATAATTTAAGATAAGTTCATTGTGCCTTTCGATTGGCTAAATGCTCAAGCCTTTCGAATCTTAACCTGAGGGTCTAGCATACTTACAGTCGAAGGAGTTAGCAAGGAGCCTGTGGCGAAGGACAAAACCTTGATGCCTCCAGGCCTTAAAAGAAGGACAAAACCTTGCTTCCTCCAGACCTCAAACGAAGTACAGAACCTTGCTGACTCCAGGTCCAAATCGAAAGAGGTCAAAAAGTGCAGAATCGAAGGATGCTTCTGCCTGAATCAAAAGAGCTCACTTTTTTTTTTCTTTATATTTTCTTGCTATTTCAATATGGTTGTAATAGTGTAGGATTTATTTTTTGCATTTTTTATTGCTTTTGTATAAATGCTAGAAACTAGGATGTATGGCAAGATAAAAACAACAAGTAGATAACCAAAAGTTCAAAAGACAAAATGCATGCAATCAAACACATTATTCACACACATGCACCTCTAGGGTAATTCCACTTGTTGCCTAGTAAAAATGGTCATGTCCCTCGAATATGGGAATTTTAGCAAAGACCCTTGATAAAAGATCGTAGTCCCTTGATGACCTTCAATGTTGCCTTTCGTAAATGATATAGTCCCTAAACGACATTGCTAAAACGTCCCATAAGTTACCTTCTATGACTATACAAACATCCAATGCCCGTCCCTTCACATCCAATGATGGGGATTCTTACCAAATCAATGGTAAGAAAGAAACATCTAAAAGACGAGGAAAAGAACACTAAGATCTTTTGAGTAGGTACGATGCTCCTAGTTGCTCGCTTGCTCACAACAAAAACATTTTATACACCCACAATTTCACTTTGAAACATTTTAAAAAGACAAAACACTTTGTACACGTTCTTATAGAGATGAGAACCATTACAAATACCTTTCTTTTCAAAATATTTCAAAACCCACACCACAAGCATATTTTCAAACAAAAAGCAAGTGATCTAGCAAGAAACTAAGGGCCCGTAGATAACTACGGATGAAAAGGGTGCTAACATCTTCCCTTTTCATAACCTACCCCCCGAACTCAAGAAATAATCTCGAAAGGTCTTTCCTGTTCTTTTCAACCTTTCCTTTTGGATAAAATTAAAGTCGGTGGCGACTCTTGCTATCCGCAAAAAATGCGATCAAACACAAAACACCCAAGTCAATTCTCCCAATGTGTTACAAAGGGCGTGTAACTTTGAAGAAAATTATAGGTCATTTTGAGGCTCCATACTTAGAATTTATCTAAGTGTCAAATAGTCATGTGTTTTTCTTGATTTCAAACATGTATAACTTTTAGCTCAGATCACCAAATTCTACCTTTATTGGCACATTATAAAGGTTGTGATGAGATCTTTACAATGCAAAAGGAATGAGATCATAAAGCCTCTTGAGCTACTTGCCCCATGGTTTTGAAGTGAGCACCATGAAAACTTATTTTGAGTTTTTGTCAGAATCGAAACTCCAATTACAAGCCCTTTAAGTGTGTGTTTTTGTTTCTAATCATGATTATCAAGTTTCCATAAGTTATTTGACACATAAAACACACGATTATAGTGAGTTTTGAACATGTGCAAGTCACACATTTCACACCTTGCGGAGTATCTTGGTTTACACGATTTGAGCATCATTCCTCTCAATTCTCATCACCATTCTCTTGCTTATAAATAGAGGGACACATTCCACTCATTTCCCCAAGCTTGAATAACCAAAATCACCGTGTTAAACTCTATTCTTCTCTCTCTTTTCTGAGATTTTGATTTCTAATTTCCTTCACTTCTAGCTCTTATTTCTTGATTGATTCTATTGAAGCTAACAGGAGAAGAACCAAGCCTTGAAGTGCTCAAAATCATGCTAGCCAAGTCAAGTTTTAGAGAAAAATTCTCAGACTTCATTCAGGTAGTTTAAGGAATTAAATCTTCTAACTCAAATTAGTGGAATGGTCTATGATGTTCATTGATGCTTGCTAATGGTTTAGTTTTGGTTATTGATGCATTTAATGCATTTGTTTTCGAATTCAAAATTTTGAAAACTCTCTAGTTTTTTTTCCAAATCGAGTGAGGTACACTTTAAATAAATTTTTCGTGAGCATGTGGTTAGGATCGTATGGATGACACGAATCCAATGATACCATTCTGAGCTTCTAACATTTCCGTTTGAATAATCTCGTCCTTGCCCTATTTTCATATGGCTGGAGGTTGAAGACGACCTATGTATCGCTCTTCAACCAATAATCGTAAGCCATTTATTTTAATCTGATTGGTTGGAGCTTTTTGTGTTGTCTGTGCATGTTTTAGTGATGATCACCATGCATTCTGGCTTCAGCGCCATTGGATCTGACACGGTGGATAAGTGGGCTGAATCCAATGCCTTATGTATTTTCTGATTTAATTTTATTTTACAAAATTGTTTTATTTTTAAAAATTAATAACTCTCTGATTTTAATTCTGAAAAATACCAAAGTTTTTTCTAAAATTTGCTTTTATTTTTATCTTTTCGATTTTTATTTTTTCAGAATTTTATTTTGATTTTACTATTTTCTTAAGTTTTACCTTGTTTACTTGATTTTAATTGGTTAAAAAATAGTTTTAGGTTTCTGAAAATTACCAAATATTTTTCTAAAATTTTTAAATAGTTTTTCTGATTTTATGATGGTCTCATTTGAAATTTATTTGGTGTTTGGATGCTCTATGAGTGTTTCATCAATAATTTCTTATTATTTGGCCAAATAAAAATCATTTTTAAATGATTTTAATTGAGGTTTTATTTCTCTTGGGATTGGTTCTGACTTTGGATATAATTGGTGATACCTTGGTTCAACTTCATTAATATCATTGGATCTAGGATGTTGATAGGTTTGAAAGAACCAAATCCATTAAATTAGATGAATGATACTAACGATAGTTTGACCTAATTTTGTGATTCATGTGGACTTGTAGTTCTATCTTGACCATCCCCTTCCTTTTCATCTTATCCCTTTCTTGTTTTTACTTGTGCTATATGTTTTTGGAGAATGATCAACATATCATTTCTATAACATGTATGGTACATAGATTTATACTGGCCGACCTCAAAATAGGTGTGGCTTCTACATAAGTCCACTTACGATTACTTAACATATCGCTAAATCTATCCCAATTCGAAAAATGATCATCTATGGCCCAAACCTATATCTGCAAGCCCAAGTATGTTTAATTTGAAACCTTGGGTCCAATAACTTTGAAGTTCATTGTTAGGAGGCTTTGATTCTATCAATCCTCTAATGAACTTCATGAATTTTGGTCTAAGCGAATCATTTGAACATCGTTGATCATATGTGGTTGCTTTGAGTACTTGAAATGAATGATATACTCGACAAAAAGAAAATGAAACTTATTGAGAGGCTTTGATTTTATCAATCTTCTAATGAGTTTTTAAAAGCAAGCTTCATGATGGTCATTCAACTAAATTTTTTTTACTCGACCTCTAACTTCTAATTCACTAACAATTAACTTTACTTTATGCCTTTATTTGGTGCCTTTACTTTTATGTACCATTTACTTTTTAACATTTACATCTCATGCTATTTTCCTTTTGCTCACTTGAGCGTTTATTTTTTCATGTCATTTTTTCTTTGCTCACTTGAGCTTTCTTTTCTCTTAAAAGACACTTAATAATCAACTTGAACCTTAAAAGACTTATTTATTTGTGGACTATTGGTTACTATCCCTAGCACTGTGGAGTTGCGGATTTCTAAGACTTAGGATTAGAATCCATGAGACCTTGGAACTTTGTAATCTTTGGTTGATTTTTTTGTGAAGACCTTCTGAAATCCTTGGGGTTTACTCCAAGACATTGGTTTGAATTTTTTGTGTGTGCAGGTTATTCTGATTTTCATGCTTTGTCTTTAATTGAGAATTCCTTTGTATAGAGTTGTTACTCTGGCCAATTTTTGTTAATGAAGACTTTGTTTGGTTCTTAATTCATCTGAAGCTTAGTATTCCTCAGAGGTTTAGTGTTTTTGCTTGCTTGGTTTTAATCCAAAGGATGGGAACCTTATATTGACTTCTTATGTCAAGTGTTGGCTTCTTGTTGGTTAGATCGTTCTTTTCCTTAGCTTTTACCTTATGCTTTAGGATAGTCCCTTCATCTCCTCTTATCTTCTTTAATTTCAAAAATCTTCTCCCTCCTTTTCAAAACTCTTCTTGTTTTCTAACTTGAACCTCTTTCATATTAAACTTGGACATAGGTCTATACATTTTCAAAATATTTTTTTAATCATACTTTGACATCCTTTTTTGGAAGACTAAAAGTAATTAACCTCATCCAAACCATTTTGTCACTTTGGCTTTTTTACTTTAAAACTTTTCTCAAAATATTAGACTCTTATTGATTCTTATAGTGACGCAAGCTACTATACTTCCATGATATGTAGTGAAGAGAGTTATTTTCCAATTGGGTGTTGAGTGATGGATTTTAAGTCCAAGTTATATACTCCACTTTGATATTATGCAAATTCTCATTTCTCACAATTGTGAGTAGTAAGTGTGTTTTCCACTCGAACATGATGATGATGTCTTTTCTCTTAAAATTAACCAACACACATGTGTTTTAAATTTTTTTTAGGTGAACCACGAGTACCCTGATCCCCTATTGCACGGAAGGTGGTACGTAGGCACTAACGGTTCACAATCGCGGAGGGCGCAAAATTGTAAAAAAAAATACTTCTTTTCTCATCTTCACCATCTTATTTTGTATACACCTTTTATAACCAAAATACATAGATTTTCAAAGAGATTTCTGTGGAGTACCATAGTTGTTTAGGTTCTAATACCTTCCCTTTATATAAACAACCCTCGTACCAGGATTCTAACCTTTTTTGGGTTTATTCACTATTTTCCCATTTCTTTTGGAAACAATAAAGCGCGGTGGCGATTTTTACTTGATTTGTAAGAGTTAAGTCAATCCAATGGCTTAGTCTCAATATTTCTACCGCTACACTTGGGTTTATCTGATACACATTCTGATTGTGATTTATTTTCACCTGATGATTAGTATACTGTTGGCTTATCTCTTCGATTGTAACTTTAATCCAAAGGATGGAAATTGTAAGTTCTCTAGTTTTAGGATTGACATTAATTATTTTCTTTAAAAATAAGACAGTAATATGTTAGATAGGAGATGTTAACTTTCTAACAGCAACATGTTGAGCAAGAAGTCCTATCTTATATTGAGATGAGAAGTTCTCATCATCTGGAACAACATGTCGTATGAGACGTCCTATGAAGGAGCATACGATATCGCGCCTGAGCTGAACTGGATAGTTAGATTATGTTATGATCTAACTTATGCAGAATATTCTAGGAATATTATGCAATCCTATGTGGCACTAAATTAAAGGTCAAGAAGAATCAAGTCATAATATTAAAGATTATGCAGTTTATACATATGGATATTATTTAGGAAACAAATGATTGAAGACCTTGTTTGTAGCATAAGTTTCTGTTGGTTTGTAACAGCTGATGAGCTGTGATTGAAGGCCCGAATCCAATTGGGATATAGGTTATAAATAGTAGTCTTTGTAACCTAAGAAAGGTACCAGCCGTGTTTTGAAAAGATGTAATCATTAGGGATGAGTTTGTAGCCACTCTATAGGAGAGTTGGTGTAAGTGAACTACTCAGGGTATGAGATGGTGACTGTGTTCTCACTCATAAGCTATGAAGTAATGAGTTGAGTATTGTTCTTGGAGGAAGCTTTTAAGCAACTCTAAGTTGTGTTCTTAGTTAGGATTAAAGTTGTAAACAAATTAGTTTAACTTTAGGTATTAACTAGGTATTGTCATGGAAGTGTGTCTTTATATTTATTCAGTATTGTTATTGTCTAACTGTTATCTATGATTGATAAGGGATTGAGGATGGCCTTATATCTAGGTGAGTCTAAGATAGAAGTATAACACGGGTAGAGATTAAGTGAGTAGACTATAAACTGGTATGTTTGTTGTAGGGTCTATGAATTGATATTATCATAGTAGACTTGTCCCTGGCTTGGTATGCCCCTTGAGTAAGAGAGTTGATCCAAACTAGGTTAACAATTCTAGTATGTTGTTTATTGATTTTCAGTACTATTTTTAATGTTTATACCTTTCTTGTGTTGTTATATTCAGATCATATGTCTCAACATCCTATAGGACATCTGAGTTCTGTTATACCAGAATTTCAATTGGTATTAGAGCAGGCATCCTGTTCTATTCTGAGTGAGATCCTAGGATGATAATTTCTAGTCATGGGCAAGGAAGGAGGTATTTACTGAAGAACTGTTTGAACTTGGAAAGTTTTCATATTATGTTTGAATGGTCCCTAAAAGTGGAAGATGAACTGTTCATGACAAGGTGTGTATTGGACATGTCTGTGTTGTTTTTAGGCATGTAGCTTTGCTGGCAAACTATTGTGTTGAGGGTTTGATTTATTTTCAAACCTAGGTTAACCATTTTCACCTGGAGTATGGTGCGTTTGCGAAAATTTTGTGTTGTGCCTGAAGGTTGTTTAGGAGTTTTCTGGTTTGTGTTCCGCTACATATATATCTGATGGAAGACTCCTAGTGGTTTTGTGTGTTGAGACTACAATACTCTATTCTCCTCTAAAGGTGTATCCCAGGGTGTGGTGATACTTAAGAATAGGTTCAACTAGCTTATTTGAGTTGCCAAAGATACTTGAGGTTCATCCCAAGTCCACTCATAAAGGCACTCATATATGAGTTTGTCGAAAAGAGATCTAGTAGAAGCAATTTAATTTTTCTTCCAACCTTAAAAGGCAAATCTCTAGGCTTTGATATAGGATCTCTTGGTGTGTTCCTTGTGAAGGGAACTGATGTCCTACCAGATATTGGAACATCAAACCAAAAGATTGTGTAGAATCTTGTTAGATAAAGTTAGGACATAACAGATAGTGGGATATTAAACAAATGTGTTTAGAACCTACTCCTGATCTAGAAGAGGCGGCGTATGTGTTTTTTGTCTAAGAAGTTTCTATGGAAGAAACATGTCTTAGTTAAAGTATGTTGGTCAGTACACGATCAAAATATTGGGCACTCATGAGATTAATTTATTTCTGATCTAAGTAAAGTATGAGTTCATAGGTTGTGCTTTGTTATCCTGTGGAGGCTTGATAAAGGTATCTCATCTAGATCCTTTATGTGTGGAGGTCAAGCTCAGATGTCAAGGACGTTTTCTCTAACATCTGGAAGATCCTTCTGATCAAAGGAGACAGATATATGGAGTCTTGTTTATGGCCATGGAACAGATTCTGTTAGAGATGAGTTATTGGAATGTACCAACCACAGTATATGCATCTATTAGGGAGGATGTATGATTCTCAAGGAACTCTTAGCAGTTAATAAGGTGGAGTCCTTAATCTGAAGCTATAAGATCTTGAAGAAATGTCATACATAATGTCTTGACATCCTTGGTTTGAGAATTTATTTTTCTCAATATGACTGATGTTGTTTCTCATTAATAGGATAGAGGTTGTTTACTATAACTTGATATTTCTTGTTAAGTGTATGAGAACATGGAACTCTTGTTCTACTGTAATGAAAAAGTCATCCAAGGGTTGTATGCATTGGATTTGTTTCAACCTGAGTTAAGAGGTTGATTGTTATCTGCATTATGGAGTGTCATCTGAATCACCTATGATGGGTATTTCAGTTTGTTTGAAGCAATGAGGAGTTATTAGTTTTAGGACCATAGGATTATGGCTCCCTGGTATCTATGGGAAGTTCCTCTCTCTACTAGGGTTCAGTTATGTGGTGTCCTCACATAATAAAACATATGTTTTGAAAGGATTGAAAGGAATTCTTGTGTGTTGGCAAAGCAGACTTATTCAGAACAGTATGTTTCTGATGACTAGTAAATGTCATTATTGTTGAAGTCTACTCTAGATACCTGTTAGAGGGAATCTCCTCTTTAGGTGCATAACAATGGCATCCAACACCTCAAAGTAAGGCAGGAGGTCTGAACATTGTGCTTATAAGAATAAATCTTCTTGAGGTGTGCATGCTATGCATGTATTAGTATGAGTTTGAAGGTTGATCATCTACTGATGGTTGATCCTCTTATATCCCTTGCAAGAGTTATGGATTACTATGGTATCTCTAGACCATAGTTAATGGTGAAATCCATGTGTTTGAGACTGATGTCAGATCTGATGTTGGAACATTGTCTCAAAGTGTATTTTATTCCTTCATCCAAGGAAGTTGTTGTTGTTGATGCATCCGCAAGTGCATGGAAATATCGAAGTAATATAAAAGATTGTCGAACCCACAGAGACCAATGTCAACCTATTGTAATCTATCGTCACTTTGTAAAGTTAAGGATAATGAATAATTGATTTAGGGGAAACTAAGAACTAAAAAAAATACTAAAATAATATTAAAGAAATATATAATAAAAGAGAGACCAGAATGTGTATTCTGCGTACCTCAGGGACTCTGTAACTCGTTGGCTTATATTGATGTTAAAATGTGTTTAGTAGAAAATATCAATTTAAAGACTGGACCTCACACTCTCGTGGTTTTAAATAAAGCCACATTCCTTAACCATGAGATTTTTCTCTCTCTCGCCCATTGTAATTAAGGAATGTCTTTTGAAAATTTAACAAGTCCTAATGAATCCTAAAGCGCTCTCGATGTGTTTAGGATTAATGCCTAGTTTCTACGATCTGGTTTGACCCTCACGCTCTCGTAGTGCCGACTCGAACCTTAGTTAATTTCCCACTCTCGTGTAAAAATCGTGTTAAGTAACCTCTCTCTCTCTCTCTCTCTCTCTCTCTCTCTCTCTCTCCTGATAAGGCTATTTAAATTAAGTTTAAAAACAAAGACCAAAACATTATTTTTGAAACAAATAATTAAGCCAACTATGTTGCCGAGTCTCGTCGAAAACAACGGTCCTCTCATACCGGATTCAAAACTATTTAGCTAGACATATTGTTAAATGAAAGTGAATTAAAAATAACAATTGGAATTAAGAACGACATGGTAATTAAATTAACAATGATAAATGACAATAATAATAATAATAATAATAATAATAATAATAATAATAATAATAATAATAATAATAATAATAAAGCAATAAAAAGAAACCTGTAAAAGTTCAGAATAAATTGCGAGACTTGAAATAAAGATGAAATTGAAATAACTTCAATAATAATAGTAAGATTGTTGATCCAAGAAAGTTACATAAAAGTTACACAAAAGATTCCTAGTAGTAGTGGTGTGGTAGTTCCCCGATGTGAGAAACTACCATTTTTACAAAAGTAATTTATGCCTAGAACTAAGAATAGAACTTCCGCGTACAAACTTGGATTCCTAAAAAATGAATGCTCGATCATTTTTATAGAGTGAACTAATGGAAGTTAACATGTGAGAGGTAGTGGAGATCATGGGAAGTTGAAGAAGGTGGAGATAATGAGAAGTTGGAGACAATGGAGATAATGGATATCATGGTCGGAGAAGTTGAGAAAATCATGGGAGCTTCATTGCAGACGTGGAGAGAACTTCATGTTTAACAGTGAAATTAGCCTGTGACGATGACATGCAATGTGTGCCGTGGGGAACACATGTTTTCATCTTGTGCCGATCGCCATACTATGTGTGCCGAAGGGCACACATATTTGACATGTTCTGAGCGTCAGGGAAGGTGTGATGACCGTCACAGCCTTCTGATATGAATTCTTCTGCTATTTTATGATTTTCAGTCCGTTTCTTTTCCATTTCTTCTCCTTTTCTCATGTAGGCCTTGAATGAAATAATCACCTGAAACAAACTTGAAATACCAACATAATGCAATATAATTGAGATAAAATGGTAACTTTATTTATGCAAATCGGTTCGAATATACGCTATAATTTCGCGTTATCAGTTTTCTAGAGTGGATTTTAAGGTCAAGCCACTGACCTAATCTTGAATATTTTATGGTGTGAATGAATGTCA
The DNA here is from genome assembly GCA_948472305.1 of Vicia faba. Lineage (NCBI taxonomy): Eukaryota > Viridiplantae > Streptophyta > Magnoliopsida > Fabales > Fabaceae > Vicia > Vicia faba. The sequence continues at coordinate 973,592,045 of OX451738.1, forward strand.
TCAGCTGGTGCCAGATGTATGCAGAAGAAGGATGTCAGACCAAATGTCCTACCTTGTGTGAGAAAGTAATCTTATCTGACCTATAATGAATACTTTGACGGGAGCTGAGTATTTGTTTATCCTCTAAGGAAGTTGTGCATGAGACTGATGGTGAATATTTTGAAGGGAGACTAAGTATTTGTCTGAGGAGTTATGCAATTATGTATTCTGAACATTGTGTTTCAGAGAGTATGTGAGAGTTTATTTCTCTTTATAACATTCAAGTGTTTGGTATAATCTGAGGAAGTTGCACCGGCTGTGTATTCTATTGGGAGATTCGTAAAGGATTTCTATGCACAATGAGTCCTTTGAATTGATTTAAGAACCAGAGTGATTGGGTTATTTATTAAGAAGTTTATGTCCTAAATGATGTTATAACATCATGATCATTCATGGTTGTTTTGTTACTTGGGATTGTGCATGTGGAGTTGGATTCTCAAGCATTATTGTCAAAAGTGGAATTTCTGACTATGTGGATTAGAATGTGGAGAATCTAATCCTGCCTATAGTAGTATGATTGGTGAATGCATGACTACTTATTTGAAGACTCCACTAATATCAGTAACTACTAGTGGATGTAAGGGCAGAAGACTGCTGACAGATATTGAGGTCTGAGCACAATGTTTTGAGGAGGTGTTTTTCTTCTACTGCAAGTCACTCTGGATGAGTGTTGATAATCTGGATCTTAGTAAAGCTTTTAAGAAAACTAAGAAGTTTTGAAAATTGTGAGTGACTTCACACCTAGTATGCATGACATATTGCATATTCAAAAGGTCATGATACAAAGTGTGGTTATGAAAGGACATTAATCATAGGTGCCCTTGTGTTGTGAAGAAGTCAGAGTGCTCGGATGTATTCTTAAGGAGTGAGATTATCTGACTCTACTCAGGGATTCGGGGTTCAGCATATGTGGGAAAGTGTTCTTCAACATGAAAGCATGAAGTATTTCATGTGTTTTCATCTAGTGCTCAAGTTTTTATCTTCATCTAGAGCATTGGTTATTCATGACAGGGGGAGTCATGTATTTGTCTGTGGATTGTTGCTGCAATCATAGATATTGTTTGTGTGCTATTAAAACTTGTGGAGATCTTATGCCTCTTATGAGGATATGATGTCAAACAATATCTTGTGACATTATGAATTTATTGGTGTTCTTGACAAGGCATGGTTGGTTTTATCCATGTGAAGCTGGGTGTTTAAATTAGGAATTCACATATCTCTCTAGTGCTTAAATGGTTATGTCTGAGAATTTATTTTTCTCTACAGATTTTGTGAAGGACTCTCGAAGGGTCTTTTTTATTGAGAGGTGTCACAAATGTGATATTCCTATGTCTTGGTGTGTGTCACTAAGTCTAAGTGAAAGGATAACACTTAGAATCTAGTGGAAGACAATGTGGTTAAAGATGTGTTGGTCAATATGCAAGCAAAGAAGACAATGTCTGACTGGATGTTAGGACATTATTTAGGACATGGTTCATGTATGATCAACAAAGGAGTTTTGGTAGATAGTTCGATCAAACACGTGTCAGAAGGTGTGTTTGACTATGCATGTGCATATATTGGGACTAGTTCTTTTCATCAGAAAAAGTCTAGAGCTAATAATAGTCGTTAAAAGTTGTCTTAGACCATGCATATTAATTTTAGAAGTTTTTCTCCTCAAATAACATTTTCTTTGACCAAGACCATTGTTGTATTCCAAGATCGTTAATTCTTGTGTAACTTCTCATATATTTATAGAGGGTTCTCCTGTCCTCTTTCACCATACGAGTGTTCATCATCATAATGGGTTTTATTCGGATTTGGGTAAGTTGTGCATGGGTATGGTATTGTGAAGGCTTCCTTTGCCAAGTTTTTGCTAAAAAGGGGGAGAAATGTGATGATCAAAGGGCTCAAGGTGCTCAATTGAATAGTTTGGAGGCTACTTTTACAGATCTATCACAAAGATGTCGGATAAGAAGTTCTATCATGTATCTGATGCATTCTTTTGTGACTTGTGATCTGAGTTATAAACACAGTTGTGACCTGTGTTCTGAGTTATCAGGAGTGTTGGTTGTTTTGTCTAGTTCGACTGGTGGTTATTGATAAAAAAGTGGTTAAGTAATCTCTTATGCCACCATTGCTCTTCTGTGACAAGGAATGGTTCCTGGTTTGAGGGGGAGTGTCAGCTATCTTCTTCCTCATGTACACCAAATGACTCTAGTACTTTCTACTCCTTTTCTTGAAGGTGTTATTCTTTGGTGATGGGTTTGGTACTGCAATGGAGCTTATTCAAAATGCTGGAAATAAGATATTGAATAAGATGTCCTGACATCTTATCTAAAGACTGACTCCATGGTGTTGTACTGCTGAGTTCAGTAGTTGTTGAAGACTACTATTGAAGAATTGTTTTTTTTATTGGTGTAATATTGGATTGTATTTTTATTTATTTGTTTTAGCCAAAATTTTCCAAAGGGGGATATGATACGGTGGCAGAACCGACTGTTAATACTGGTTTTGCGTTTGTGTTTGCAAATGTCACGGTAAGCAAGAGTCGCCACCGACTTTTCTTTTATCTAAATTAAGGAAAGGGTGAAAATAACAGAAAAGACCTCTTTCGAGATTTTCTGAGTAAGGGGGTAGATTATGAAAAGGGAAAGTGTTAGCACCCTTTCCATCCGTAGTTTTCTACGGGCTCTTATGTACTTGCTCATTTTTGAAAATTGCTTTCGTGTTTGTGTGAAAATGTTTTTGTTTGAAAATTCCCTAGTGCGGCGATTCACTTTATGGTAACTCTTGTATCAGTCCTCAAGAGTGTGATAAAGCGTTTTTGAAAGTTTTTGTTTGAAACGTATTTGAAAGTGTAGGGTGTAAAAGCATTTTTGAGCAAGTACCTAATAGTTATCTACCCACTCGAAAAAGACTATTCTTTTCCTCATATCCTTTAGACCGCGTTATCCTACTATTAGTGAGTAGGTAACCCTAGTCGTTGGATATTGAGGGACTATCGAAGAGGACGTAATGATCATTGAAGGCAACATGTAAGGAGACCTTAGCATTTCGAAGGGACTATCATCATAAGATCATTTCTCATAGCCAACTCGTGGGATAGTAAGGGGCTATGATCTTTGTGATGATTTTTAAACTGAGGGTCTTTGCTAAGATATCCCTATGTTCGAGGGACATGACCACTTCCGAAGGCAACCAAAGTGGGAAATACCCTAGAGGTGCAAGTGTGGAATAGTGTTCTTTTTCAGGTATTTTTATCTTTGATATTAGTGATCTAAGATTAATTTATTAGTTCTTGCCATACATACCTAATTTACTAGCAACTTATATACATGCATATAATACAGTGCAAAAAGTAAAACCTACGGCTATTACAAAGCTTTGGTGAAATTACAATTATATTTTACTGAAAATGTAAAATGCAGAAATTAAAACCATAATTAAGCTGTTACAAATCGAGCACGGTTACATAATTAACAAAAAATGCTAAAGTAAATAACGCACGCATGAATTGAAAATACGTCTAAAATCCTAAGTGAAAGGAATTTTTTTTGTTTTTGTTATGAAAATAAATTGAATTAAAAATCCTAAGTCTATTAAATTTTAGTTTTTTTAAAGAAAATATTAAAATAATTAATTAATTAATTGACAAAATTAATTTAATATAAAAAGCTAAGCCTAGTGTTTTTGTGGTTTTTTAATGTTAATTAAAGCTTAGAAGAAGTAAGGACAAACAACCAAAAGAAAGGACAAAATTGAAAGATAAGAACAGTAAATGAAAAGAGTGCATTCTTGGAAGTAAGGACTGGATCGAAGAGGCTTGGGTTGCCTTTCGATCCAGAGGGCTGATCGAAGGTGCCTGAGAGACTGCACGTCTAGGGGCGTTCGATCTGGATGTGTCATCGTTCGATCTGGGATATTGGATCTGCAAGGAAGTTTGTTAGAAAAACACAAAATGATTGACCTGGGTGTCGAACCCAGGTCCTTTTCGTTACAGCACATCTTCCTCACCAACCTGGTCGAAATATTTCCATTCATTGGTACAAACGAAATAGCAACATTACGTTAGAAACAAAAAACATAGTATTAACTTAAATATCAAATCTGCGCGCTAGTGGGCTCCTATGGTGTTTACCCATCGAAGATAAACTAGAGCTGTAAGAATAGAAGGTAAGCTCAGACCATGCCCCAACAATGGCACGATCTCAATCCTGCATCTATACTCACATGTAACACCCTCAAACAAACATGAACATTAACAATAATATGTATATATGTTTGACATGAATTTAAATCATATTTAACAAGTTTGAGATCAAAGACAAAATTACCAACATGGGGATTGTATGAGGGATGCTTCTGCGTGAATCCCAGGAACACGATTCAGGTGTTAGTCTGGACGGAGGCTGCTTGCAAAATCGGCTTTGAGTTTGACAGTCTTTGGAAATTTTATGCAACTTTTTGGAACCTCGTGGGGCAGGCTGCTTTTTCTTCTGAGGCAGTTTTCGTGTCTCCGTCAATTTTTTCTCTGAGATCATGAGGTTTATATAGAAAAGAGATTTTAGGTCAACATTTGTGTATCAAATCTTGGTCCATTATGATGAAGAGATTTGATTTGATTTCTTCATAAAAACTTATTATATTTGATTCAATCAAGTGCCAATCTATTTTCATGTGTTACTGCCAGCCTGTTATGAGTTTTTTGGGCCTCCAATATGATGAAAATCGAAAGCTGACCTGCCCCTGCAGATCCATTTCCCTTTGAGTTTTCTCTCTTTGATGGCTCTAATCTCCAATTCGAATTACTCGGAGATTTCCTCATCAGAGCATTGTTTCCTTTGAAAGCTCTGAACTCTAATTCGAATTGCACCAGCTTCAATGTCATGGCTCCTTCGATTGAGCCACCCTCTGCTTTGATTGCTTAATCTGAAGAGAATCACCCTGGTCGAATCAGCTCTTTTGCAGTTAAGAACAAACATGTCAAGAATCTGGGCTTTAACTTAGGAATTGAATCCACGATCAATATTGAATTCTTTCTATATTTGCAAGGAAAACATGCCATTCTGGACAGGTTAGGATAAGTGTTTTGTTCGAATTTGTCTTAAGGATTTCATCATGGTTCCTTCGATTAGGTCTCAAGTTTTGCTCGCTTCTATGGATTTTAACTTGGTCCAATCGAAACGTTATCTTATTGACTAATAGAAGTGTTGTTCTACACTCCTTGATGGCTATAAGTCCTGATTTGAATTGCCCAGAACTTCCCTTATCAGAACATTTGTTTTCCTTCGAAGGCTCTGAATTCGAATTGCACCAACTTCGTTATCACAGCTCCTTCGATTAAATCTTAAGCCTTTCTCCCTTCGATGGCTCTGCATCTTGATTCGAATTGCTCATATTCTCAGTATCAGGGCTTCTATGTTTGAACCATAGTCTGCAGAAAGGCTCAGAGTTATCCTCTCCAATCTGCATGAATTCGAATTCCCATTATAAGAGCTTCTGGAGCCCTCTCAGTTCTTGCTCTCTTTGATCTCATTTTCTCTAACATGGACAATCAGAATATCTCCCTGTTGATATGCCAATTGAAAGATCACTTGGTTAACATGCCTGTCAAAAGGAACTTTGTACGCTAATGAAAAACAACCTTATTTAAGATGCCCGTCGAAGCTGCCTTGTTGGAAATGCCCATCGAAAGGTCCTATACCAATTGAAGGACTTTTTGTAGATGCCAATTGAAGGACCTTTTGTAGATGCCAATCGAAGGACCTTTTGCAGATGCCAATCGAAGGATACTTAACCATCATTTGAAAATTTTCCTTTTCTTTAGGCAAAGGTTTTTAACCACCTATGCAATAGGAAATCTTGGAAAATCATGAGAGGGCAAATTTTGGGGTACAACAGCCGCCCCTGTTCAATCTTCATAAACCTGAGGATGCAGATTGGCTGGTCTGCCTTTCATGATCTGAAGGTGGAAGTTGATTGAACATTAGAGTGCCTAGAAATTTTCACTCGTCTGAAATGATACTGGTAGTTGATGATGTCGAGAATGGGCTTACAGATGCCATTTGGAAGAGATGACGGAAGATCATCGGAGATGGGCTTAAAGATGCCATCCAGAGAATGTGACGGAGAGTCTTCGGAGATGGGCTTAAGGATTCCATCCAGAACAATGATGATTTCATGAGATATCTCTTTGTTAGAATTCCTACTCTTGTTGTTAGAGAGGACTCCGTTGAGGAATGTTGGTCTCTGTCTTGGAACATAGAGTTTTAGGAGCTTTAGTTGTCCGTTACTCTACTGGAGAGTAATCACTTGATTGAAGAGACGAAAGTGAACTGCTATCTGGTCAGGATCCAGGCTTTACAATGGCTTGCTGAGGATAATAAGGCTAATTGTTATCTGATCGTGCTCCACGCTTCACAGCGACTTACTGGGGAGATGAGATTAAACTGTTATCTGGTCAGGATCCAGGCTTCACACTGTCTTGAATTGTTGATTGACTATTATCCGGTCAGCTTCCGAGCTCCATAGCTTCTTTAACTGGAATAGAAATCTTAATATCGATTTTACTGAACCAGAGAAAGGTCTCGGTTTTTCTTCAACTGGGATAGAAATATTAGTATCATTTTGACTGAACCAGAGAAAGGTCTCGAATTGTCTTCAACTGGGATAGAAATCTTAGTATCGATTTGACTGAACCAGGGGAAGGCCTCGAATTAACTTTGACTGGCATAGTAATTAGGAGAATCTTGGTATCGATTCAACTGACCCAGACGAAAGTCTTGGAATATCTTCAACTGGAATGGTAATCAGAGAGATCTTAGTGTCGACCTTCCTAACCCAGGGAAAATCTTGGGTTAACTTTGACTGACATAGTAATCAGTAGAATCTTAGTATCGATTCAACTGACCCAGACAAAAGTCTTGGAACATCTTCAACTGGCATAGTAATCAGAGAGATCTTAGTCTCGACCTGCCTGACCCAGGGAAAATCTTGGGTTAACTTTGATTGGCATAGTAATCAGCAGAATCTTAGTAGCGATTCAACTGACCCAGACGAAAGTCTTGGAACATCTTCAACTGGAATAGTAATCAGAGAGATCTTAGTGTCGACCTGCAAGACCCAGGGAAATCTTGGGTTAACTTTGACTGGCATAATAATCAGGAGAATCTTAGTGTCGATTCAAATGACCCAGACGAAATTCTTGGAACATCTTCAACTGGCATAGTAGTCAGAGAGATCTTAGTGTCTACCTACCTGACCCAGGGAAAATCTTGGGTTAAATTTGACTGGCATAATAATCAAGAGAATCTTAGTGTCGATTCAAATGACCCAGACAAAAGTCTTGGAACCTCTTCGATCGGAATGGTAATCAGAGAGATCTCTGTGCCAATCTGGCTGATCCAGAGAAGATCTTATGAGGACATCTTTCTGAGGAAAATCCTGGAATAGCCCTTTGTTAGACGTAGCTTGTTGATTTGATCGTTTCCCTGAAAGGTAAAGAGTTAGTCGTATGCAATGTCATGATGTATGAAATGCATTATGATGATGTTCTCAAAATAAATGAGATTGTGTTTTATGCAATATGTATGCGCATGCCATGATGTATGAATATGGGATGTTATTGTGGTATTTCTTAGTCGGGGAAAATAAATCTTGGACTACTGCTGAAGAGTATTGGGAAGCTGAATTCTTCATTTCCACTGGGGATGGTGAATGGAGATGACAATGTTTGGGATTTACAGATTTCAACTTTCTGAAGGAACTTTGTTGATGGAGGTAGTTCCTACTTGGGGAATAAGAAACCAAAACTCTGGTTGTTTTTACTCTGTGGGGGACATAGACGTCACTGAGACGTATGCTGAGGACATAGCGGTGACTTTGCATCAAGACATTTCTTCCCCTGTACCTATTGGAGAAAGTACATGCGAAGGCTTTGTGGATGGATCTATGTGTTGAAATAAGTGTCATAATGACATCCGTCTCTGGATCGTATCTGAACTGTATTTGGAACATGTATTGAATGAGTGTCATAATGACATCCTTCTCTGGATCATATCTGAACTATATTTGGAATTTGTATTGAATGAGTGTCAGAATGACATCCATCTCTGGATCGTATCTGAACTGTTGCTAGAAGATAGTCTGGAATAAGCATCAGGATTACATCCGTCTTTAGATCATACCTGAACCGTTTCTAGAAGATGGTCTGAATAAGTATCAGGATAACACTCGGCTCTGGATCGTACCTGAACTATTGCTAGAAGATAGTCTAGAATAAGTATCAGGATGCCATCCATTTCTGGATCATACCCGAACCGTTTCTAGATGAGAATCTGAAATAAGTGTCAGGATGATATCCGTCTTTGGATCGTACCTGAACCGTTTCCAGAAGATGGTAAGAATAAGTATCAGGATGACATCCGGCCATGGATCGTAACTGAACTATTGCTAGAAGATAGTCTAGAATAAGTATCAGGATGACATCCGTTTCTGGATCGTACCTGAACCGTTTCTAGATGAGAATATAAAATAAGTGTCAGGATGACATCCGTATTTGAATCTTACCTGAACCGTTTCTAGATGAGAATCTGGAGTAAGTGTCAGGATGACATCCATCTTTGGATCGTACCTGAACCGTTTCTAGAGGATAATCTTCTTTATTCAGAATGTTTCCTTTGGGGAATCCTGAGAAGCTTGGCGACTTCATTGGGGAATTTTCGTTGGAGAAGTAATTTGGAGTTTTTGCTCTGCCGAGGGTATGATAACACCTGACATCAATAGGATGCATGCTAAGAACATGGCAGTGACCTTGTAGTAGAATGCCCTTGCCTCTATACCTGTTGTAGAAAATATCAACCAGGGATTTTTGTAGATGGTTTGACTGTTATCCCAACTCTTGGAGTCCTTGGTGAATGCAGATCATGGTAATAAACCTTCTACTTATTAGACAAGTGACAAGATGACGGGACGTAGTTGTACGCTTTAATTCCTAACTTTTTCCTGGACTATCTTTTCATATTATCAGTCCATCGGGATACCCTTTTTTGCTCAAGCCACCTTTTCAGGTTTTCGACTTGTCGGGTGCACAGATTTTTTTCATACGTATATCCCTAATTTTTTCCCGAACTCCTTTTGGTTCGCCGGGATGCCCTTATTTTTGCCTAGGCCAGTCAACCTAGCCGGTCTTTGTTCATGCGTAGTATTTTTCGACTATGTCCATGTTCACTGGATACAGAGAATTGTCATTGTCCATACTAGTAAGTGTTGCCACACTGCCAAAAGATGTTTGCTTGATCGTACAGGATTCGGTGCTGGAATAAATGTCCAATGCCCCAAGTGATTTAGATGGAGATCAGCCCCTGGCTATTTGGCATTTTTGAGAGATTACTTGAACCTTGACTTGACTTCCCCAGATCAGTTGGACATCATGATATGCCCCTTGATTATAAAAGGCCTATCAATGGAATGTCTTTCCACTTGAGGTGATTTTGTCCATTGAGAAGATTTCTGTTCATCGAATATCCGTCGTGCAAATATCTCTTCTGTTGAACAAATAGTCATATGAAAATAATGGTATTTAAGAATGCAAAGCTTATGTCTGTCTTGAAGTTTGAAAATTCATTTTTTAGTAAAACAAATAAATTTTGTAAAAGTGTGATGTCAGCTCAGGATTTATAGCGAACCCTACAGGAGTCAGGATACCTTTTGTAACAGTATACTTTCAAACTAACCCATGCTTCAACTTGGACTTTTAAGGGTTATAACGTGGCTTAGTTCAAGGTTCAAGAAACAAATGATAAAGGCTCAAATTTTATTTGTACCAAACCCGTTATTCGTGATGTTCTTCGATCCTATGCTCAACTAATCATGCGTTCAGATCCCAATTGAGTCTGCCATCTTGTCTTTGATGTTCTGGTGATGGTCCGAATACTGAAAGTTTATTTTGAAGAGGCAGTCATTTTTGTAATCTTCTTTTTGTCTAGGATTTTTAACAACCTCTTTTTTTGGTTTTCGTTATCCCTGTCTTTTTCCTGAACTAGCTCCTTTGTGAATACAGTCAGCGGGATGCCCCAGTTTTTCTTAAGTCTCCTTCATTAGTTTTGACTTAACGGGCTTTTCTTTTGAAGAATAATGACTGCCTGCTTTGATGATTATGTGGAGCCATCACCATCTTTTTTTTTGGAGTGCATCTTCCATATTATTTGTCGTGTATGAAGGTAGAGCTCGCGACTGAATTCACATCTAAATCAATTGAGAAAACTACCCTGCCCCAGGTTATGATTAAGGGTTTTAATTTGTATGAAAAGAAAAACTCCTACTTCTTAGGCTCAAAGGGTTTGACTAGGGATTATCTTCCTTATAACTCCAATGTTTAGGATTTGAAACAACGCATGTACATCATCAGTGGGGTCTGTTCAAAAGCATACTGTAGAGACTGTGACATCGTTTTCATCATCCTCCCTATAAAAGCTTACGACTTTCAATTGAGAGTTGAATATCACAAAAAGGAAGTAAAACCATAGCTTTAGCATAGTGAAAATGAATGAAATAATTCAAGACAAACATCTGCAATGCATTGATGAAATAACAAGGTTTGATATGAACAAATTTTCGAACAATCAAAAGAAAATTACAAATTGAAAATTCAAATGAACAAAAGCCTCTTTGTCTGATCTTGTCACTTCAGATGGTGTGCCTTGGAGGGATAATAGAAGTATTCCAATTGGCCATCTTGTGCAAATTCCAATGCTCCCTCATCGATCAGGTCTTGAATTTTGTATTTCAACGTCCAATAGCTTTCAGTGTCATGCTCCGGACTGTTGGAGTGATATACACATATTGCATCAGGATTTTAAGTAGGAGCAGAAGTATTAGGATTCCAAGGAGGATCCTTCAATGTGACCAAATTCAACTTCAACATGTGTTGCAAGACTTGCGACATTGGTATGTTGAGTTTGGTATATTGCCTAGTAAATGAATCCCGCTTCCGCCGATTACCCTGTCGTTGTTGGCGAGGTTATGATTGGGCTCGTGATGTAGCAGCAATTTGGAAAGGTCCATTCTCCACCAAGCCAACTTCTTGTCTCATCAGCGGTTGATTAATGACTTGATCCCTAGCCTTGACCGTTTGTTTCACATGGTTGCATCCGTCTTGAGGAAGTTTGCTAATAAGGAGTCTTAACTCTTCTTGCCCCCAAGCCAAGCTTTGGATAAGGACCATCTGACTACTCATCTGGATTCTCCTCCTTTCCATTTCAGCTTGCAGTTATTCAACTGGTCATCCTTATTGTTGTCATGACGTTTCTTGGTTAGGTTCCCAGCGAGGAGTGCTTTCAACTCTTCCTGTCCCTTGTATTGGTTTAGGAACATTTCCATGAACTGAGCCTCTCGAGTTTGGAGATCTCTGTTGTCTTGTTTGAGAGTCATTGCTGAAATAAACAGCGAGAACATGAGAGACCTATACTGGAGACTACCTTTTATGCAATGACATGTATGATATGTAAATGTTTTCAAGGAAAATGTAAGGCGTTGAACTTTACCGCTTTGATTGAAGCACTTCGTATCGTTGAAGGTCCTTCTACAAGAGTCAAACTCACCATATCAAGTGGGTCATAGCCCCTGACTCAAGTTGTCACTTTGGTCTTTTGACAGCGTTGGCTAGAGGAAAATGAATCCCCTTTCCCCTTGCTAGACGTCTGCTTTATCATAACTTGCATCACAGGCCCTTGAGATCCTTGAAATGGTTAAATAAATGATATGATATGATGCTATGATGTGTATTCTATGTATCAAGCAAAAATGCAGGATAAGAAACAAATTTATTTTATTTATACAAACAAGGTCCTGCAAGGAATACAAACAAATCCCTGCAATGAGTTCAAATTTTTAGGCAGAGAAAGCAAACAAGTCACACAAGTAGCCTTAGGTTTAGGCTTGCATGGATTCCATAAGTAAGTACCCTCTTGAAGTTTAGTTGGCTCAACCTATCTTAGAAATAGTAATCGAGTTCTAAGGAGTCTCAATATCATTGATCTTCCTTTATCGAGCATTATTTCAGCTTAGCAATCTTTTCTTGCGGCTGAAAGTCCAATCTCAATGAGTGTAGTATCAAGTATCAACTGATTCCCAGCTTTACACCGAGGCCGGCTATCTCACTACTTTCTAATGGCTACATTTGTTCAACTAAGATGGAAGGTTCGTTAGTGCTTCACGACACCATGCGACAACCCCGTATTCTCCTCGATTCAACACAAGAGATACCCGTACCAACCAAAGTGTCACACCAACAGAGCTATCGCTTCAACCATATCGGTCTATGCTGTACAGTCTCTGTAATCTGTTGTTGTTTACCTAAAAAGATGCCCCAAATCCGGGAATAGGATCTATAGTAACCCAAAAAATACCCTCAAAGATAAATCAATCAAAGCAAACAAAGGAAGCAATTTTAAAATGATCTAGACCCTAAGGTAAACCCCACTTTATAATTATCCCCAGCAGAGTCTCCAGTTTTGTGATACGGTGGCAGAACCGACTGTTAATATTGGTTTTGCATTTTGTTTTCGTAAATGTTGCGGTAACCAAGAGTCGCAACCGACTTTTATTTTATCCAACAAAGGAAAGGGTGAAAAGAACAGAAAAATACCTTTTTTCGAGAATTTCTGAGTAAGGGGGGTAGATTATGGAAAGGGAAGATGTTAGCAACCTTTCCATCCATAGTTTTCTACGGGCTCTTAGGTACTTGCTCATTTTTTAAAATTGCTTTCGTGTTTGTGTGAAAAAGTTTTTTGTTTGAAAATGCCCTAGTGCGGCGATTCACTTTATGGTAACTCTTGTATCATTCCTCAAGAGTGTGATAAAGCGTTTTTGAAAATTTTTGTTTGAAAAGTATTTGAAAGTGTAGGGTGTAAAATCATTTTTGAGCAAGTACCTAAAAATTATCTACCCACTAGAAAAAGATTGTTCTTTTCCTCCTATCCTTTAGACCGTGTTATCCTACTATTAGTGAGTAAGTAATCCTAGTCGTTGGATGTTGAGGGACTATTGAAAGAGACGTAATGATCATTGAAGGCAACATATAAGGATACCTTAGCATTTCGAAGGGACTATCATCATAAGATCATTTCTCGTAGGCAACTCATGGGATAGTAAGGGACTATGATCTTTGTGATGATTTTTAAACTGAGGGTCTTTGCTAAGATATCCCTATGTTCGAGGGACATGACCACTTCCAAAGGCAACCAAAGTGGGAAATACCCTATGGGTGCAAGTGTGGAATAGTGTTCTTTTTCAGGTATTTTTATCTTTGATATTAGTGATCTAAGATTAATTTATTAGTTCTTGCCATACACCCCTAATTTACTAGCAGCTTATATACAGGCATATAATATAGTGCGAAAAGTAAAACCTACAGCTATTACAAAGCTTTGGGGAAATTACAATTATATTTGACTGAAAATGTAAAATACGGAAATTAAAACCCTAATTAAGTTGTTACAAACCGGGCAGAGTTACATAATTAACAAAAAATGCTAAAGTAAATAACGCGCGCATGAATTGAAAATACGTCTAAAATCCTAAGTGAAAGGAATTTTTTTGTTTGTTTTTGTTATGAAAAGAAATTGAATTAAAAATCCTAAGTCTATTAAATTTTAGTTTTTTTAAAGAAAATATTAAAATAATTAATTGACAAAATTAATTTAATATAAAAATCTAAGCCTAATGTTTTTGTGGTTTTTTAATGTTAATTAAAGCTTAGAAGAAGTAAGGACAAGCAACCAAAAGAAAGGACAAAATAGAAAGATAAGAACAGTAAATGAAAAGAGTGCATTCTTGGAAGTAAGGCCTGGATCAAAGAGGCTTGGGTTGCCTTTCGATCCAGAGGGTTGATTGAAGGTGACGAACCCAGGTCCGTTTCGTTGCAGCACATCTTCCTCACCAACATGGTCGAAAGATTTGCATTCATTGGTACAAACGAAACAACAACATTACGTTAGAAACAAAAAACACATTATTAACTTAAATATCAAATTTGTACGCTTAGTGGGCCCCTATGGTGTCTATCCATCGAAGATAAACTAGAGCTGTAAGAATCGAAGTTAAGCTCAGATCGTGCCTCAACAATGGCACGATCTTAATCCTGCATCTTTGCTCACATGTAACACCCTCAAACAAACATGAACATTATCAGCAATATATATATATGTTCGACATGAATTTAAATCATATTTAACAAGTTTGAGATCAAAGACAAAATTACCAACATGGGGATTGTATGAGGGATGCTTCTGCGCGAATCCCAAGAACACGATTCATGGGTTAGTCTGGACAGAGGCTGCTTGCAAAATCGTTTTTGAGTTTGACAGTCTTTGGAAATTTTGTGCAACTTTCTGGAACCTCGTGGGCAGGCTGCATTTTATTTGGAGGCAGTCTCCGTGTCTCCGTCCGTTTTTTCTGAGATCATGAGGTATATATAGAAAAGATATTTTAGGTCAACATTTTTGTATCAAATCTTGGTCCATTATGATGAAGAGATTTGATTTGATTTCTTCATAAAGACTTGCTATATTTGATTCAATCAAGTGCCAATCTAATTTCATGTGTTACTGCCAACCTGTTATGAGTTGTTTGGGCTTCCAATATGATGAAAATCGAAAGTTGGCATGCCCCTGCAGATCCATTTCCCTCCGAGTTTGCTCTCTTCGATGGCTCTAAGCTCCAATTTGAATTACTCAGAGCTTTCCTCATCAGAGCGTTGTTTCCTTCGAAAGCTCTGAACTATAATTTGAATTGCACCAGCTTGAATGTCATGGCTCCTTCGATTGAGTCACCCTCTGCTTCGATTGCTTTATCTGAAGAGAATCACCCTGTTTGAATCAGCTCTTATGGAGTTAGGAACAAATAAGTCAAGAATCTGGCCTTTAACTCAGGAATTGAATCCACGATCAATATTGAATTCTTTCCATATTTGCAAGGAAAACATGCCATTCTGGACAGGTTATTTTTGTACCCCAAAATTTTCCCTCTCATATTATCAAGATTTTTCCTCACAAGACCTCTTGGACTCCAGACAGGATTAGAGTTTGCTCAACTCAAGACCTCCTCTTGCACTAATGACCTGAAATTAGTGTTTGAGTTTGCACAAGGAATTTTGGACCATCAATGCTTCATGTGACTTTCATACACCATCTTGGACCCCTAAGATTTCTCATACCAAGTTTCAAGCCTTGAATCACATTTTTGCCCAGTCAATTGGACAATTGACCTAAATATCAGCTGTATTAGGGAAAAAGTCAACCATGGCCAATTTACAGTCAAACTTCAAAAAAAATTATCCACAACAACATTATAGGCTCCTATGTACCATTTGATCAAGTTTAGATCACAACTCCTCAAGAAATTTGACCAGATCATCAAAAGGGCAAAATGGTCAAAATTAGGGTTTTGACTGAGATAGGGCAATTTCTGATTTTTGACCTAGCCAATGACCAATTGGGTTCAAGCATGATTTCAAGGACTCAATAGCATCATCTTGACCTAATCACATAGTTCAAAAATATCTCAAATGCATAGGATTGACAGATGAATTTTGCAGTCAACTGATCAAAAATCAACTGTACACTGAAAAGTCAAACTTTGACTTTTTGGTCAAAATCAAGTGCCAAGGGTCATAATTCATCAAGATATGTCAAAATGTGAAACTTGTTGACCAAGAAACCTAAAATTGCAAATTAGGGTTTAATTTGAAAATTTTTCATAACTTAGAAAATTTCTAAGTATGGAAAATTTCTTATTTTTTCCCAACTTTCCACAACTTTTTCACCATTATGCAATTGGATTCAAAGAAAACTTCCAACATGAAAGTTGTAGTCCTCCATGAATTCTACAACTTTGATTTACAAAGTTTTCCCAAAATATTCTTGTATCTCAAGTTATGATTTTGTGAATAGGGGTCCATAAACTTTTTAACTTAGTGAAATTTTGCCCTAGTTTAGGCAGATTTTTGACCTAACTTCATGGAAACTTTTCACCTAGTTCCTAGAGGTATCTCAAGTTGCATTTCAAATATGGATTATAGAGAATGTTACAATCTTTCCAAAATGTCCAAGAACTCCCCAAGATCATTTATGGTTATGGAGAATTGAAGAAAGGAAAATGGCAATTTATCACTTTTGTTCAAGGCATTTTCACAATGGTTCAAGTTGCAAATCTGTCCTAGCATGCTTGTACTTGGCATTACAGGTCCTAATCCTTTCTAAACTCCATAATTGAATGTTAATTCAGTGGACAATGGCTTTATTTTGATCTTTGGAGCATTGTACATTGAATTAATCCATTTATGGCATAAAGTTCATAATACCATTTTGATAAAACAAGACTTTTACAACTTTGCATTTCTTGAGCTATGTACCTAATCTTTTGTTGCAAACAAGATCCACAAACATCAGGCCAAGTACACCAACCCTATACAGCTAGCAAGCAAGCCTGTACAGGCCTTTGGCATTATCACTTCCAACTTTCTTCAAAAGCAAGCAAACTTGCAAAAGTCAAGTAAGCTTATGCATCTGATAAAGAGGAGCCTTGGCATTATTCTACACAACTTTGGAACATTGTCACAAGCCAGAAACACGAATCCATAGCATCCCAAACACTCCCAAACACCAAAAACACCATTTTCTGCCCAAACAGGGCAACCTCTGCAAATCACTTGCCAACTTGAAATTTGCTCGTGCGTTTTGCTTTGTAACACTTCAAACATATTACATACATCGTACCTAAGCTGTCCATGCCTTTATCTTGCAACTGTAACCCCTATTTCAAGGATCACCATTTTCATTTTGAAGGTTTGCAGGTTGACTTCTACAGGGAGATTCAAGCATCTACAAGGCAAGCTGAGCATTGGAGAAGCTTGAGGGAACTTCAAGGAAGCTCACACGATCTTCAGGCCTCACTCAAAGTCCCCACATTGCCATATCCAAACTCAATTGAACAAGGTATTTTTCAAGTTTCTATATCTTTATTTAGGTATCCTTAGGTCACGATTTTTGAAGCAAAGATGTAGTCCTTAACTTGCTTAAGTTGTACATATGCATAGTTTTTATTTATATTAACTGAATAGTGAGAATTTGAAGCTTGAAGTTCATGAAACTTTTAGGTCAGAAATTAGGGCCATTAAAATTCTCCCTGGTTTCTTAGAGTTAGGTTTCAAATATTATATCATTGGAATCGTGATCAAAAATGCTACAAGTTTTATGTTGTAAGATTTTGTTTTTGTGCAAAGAATAGAGAGTTGCAGGTTTGAACACATGGTGCATGCGTGGAGCAAGGACAGGGATGAAGTTGGTGTTCTGGGCCTGGCGCCTTGGGCCTTTCACTTTCCACACCCCCCATTTTACTTCTACACCCCCCCTTTGCATATTTTTATATTTTTTGTATTTTCTTGCATATTTTATATTTCTGACTTTATTATTTTTTTCTGAACATTAAAAAATCCCAAAAAAATTTTCTTAATTTTTTGTATTTTTTTTTTTTTTTTAATCTTTTTTTGCATATAAAATAGTTTTATTTTAATAAGTAGAAATCATTTTCTTAAAATAATTTGTAAATAATAAAAATACAATACATTTTTATTTTGATTATTTCATACATTAAATATTTATTTTTCATACATATTTAATTTTTAATATTTGTACATAATATTATTATAATTTTTCTTAAACAAAAAAATGAATAAAATAAATGTAGAATATATATTTTCTTTTAATCAAAAACTAGGGTTTTTACCTCTTTCAAAATAATATTATTTTTATCTTATTTTCTAGGGATTAAATAATTTATTTTCTCATACATAAAGCAATTATCAAACATTTTTTTCATTATTTACATTTTTATTACATATTTAAATAATTGTTTATTTATTTATTGTATAAATTCAATTGGGTTGTAATAGTGAATTAGGGTTTTATTTTGTGCAAATATCCCCATTCAAAACTTGTATCCCCCCTCCCATAATATTGTTGTAATAGTTTAGATTTACTTTACGCAATTTATCGCATTATATACATGTTTAGTAAATTAGGGTTTGTATGATAAGACAAAAATCAAACAAATAGAATGACCTAATTCAAGACAAACAAAATGCATGAAAAATGACAACACCTTGCACACAAGCACCTCTAGGGTTTCACCCACTTGGTTGCCTTAAAACATGGCCATGGTATGCATGTTAGGTATCTTGGCAAAATCAAACAAAACAAAAAGATCATGGTCCCTCGATGACGCTATCAAAAGTTGCCTAAAACAAATGATCTTAATCCCTAAAACAAGCTAAGATACTTGGCACCATTGATATCATGGTCATTCGATGACCCACGCCCTTCCCGTTTAACATCCAAAGATAGGGTTATCTACCAAAACAATGGTAGGTTAACAATGTCAAAGGAATAAAAATGTATAGGAAAGACTTTTGAGTAGGTAGATATTTCTAGTTACTTGATCAAATTTGCAAACAATCCTTGCTATTTTCAAACTATCACACACACATTTCAAAACATTTTCCAAACAAACTTTCAAAACATTGAAACATTTTTCAAAAGACAAACATCTTTGTATACATTCTTACATACAAGAATCATTACAAAGATTGCCTAAACGATGACCTCTTTTCAAAATACTTTCAAAACCACACAAAGCACCATTTCAAACAATTGCAAAAGCAAATCAAGTGATCTAAAACAAGTAACTAAGAGCCCATGGAAAACCATGGATGAAAAGGGTGCTAGCACCTTCCCTTTTCATAATCTACCCCCCGAACCCAAAAACAATCTCAAAGGTCTTTCCTGTGCTTTTTTACCTTTCCTTTTGGATAAAATAAAAGTCGGTGGCGACTCTTGCTAAACCGCAACATTTGCGAACACAAACGCAAAACCTCAAGTCAGTTCTCCCACCGCATCACAGTTATGATAGGTGTTTTGTTCGAATTTGGCTTAAGGATTTCATCATGGTTCCTTCGATTAGGTCTCAAGTTTTGCTTGCTTCGATGGCTTTGAACTTGGTCCAATCGAAACGTTATCTTATTGACTAATCGAAGTGTTGTTCTACACTCCTTGATGGCTCTAAGTCCTGATTCGAATTGCCCAGAACTTCCGTCATCAGAACATTTGTTTTCCTTCAAAGGCTCTGATTCGAATTGCACCAACTTCGTTATCACAGCTCCTTCGATTAAATCTTAAGCCTTACTCCCTTCGATGGCTCTGCCTCTTGATTCGAGTTGCTCATATTCTCAGCATCAGGGCTTCTACTTTGAACCATAGTCTACTGAAAGGCTCAGAGTTATCTTATCCAATCTGCATGAATTCGAATTCCCATCATCAGAGCTTCTGGAGCCCTCTCAGTTCTTGCTCTCTTTGATCTTATTTTCTCTAACTTAACAATCAGAATATCGCCATGTTGATATGCTAATTGAAAGATCACTTGGTTAACATGCCTGTCAAAAGGCACTTTGTATGCTCTAACGAAAAACAACCTTATTTAAGATGCCCGTTGAAGCTTCCTTGTTGGAAATTCCCATTGAAAGGCCCTATACCAATCGAAGGACCTTTTACAGATACCAATTGAAGGACCTTTTGCAGATGCCAATCGAAGGACCTTTTGTAGATGCCAATTGAAGGACCTTTTGCATATGCCAATCGAAGGACCTTTTGAAGATTCCAATCAAAGGATACTTAACCATCATTTAAAAAATTTCCTTTTCTTTAGGCAAAGGTTTTTAACCACCTAAGCAATAAAAAATCTTGGAAAAACATGAGAGGGCAAATTTTGGGGTACAACAGGGGAGATTATAAGTTCTCTAGTTTTAGGATTGACATTAATTTTTGTAAAATAAATAAGACAACCATATGTTAGATATGAGAGGTTAATTTCCTAACAAGAACAAGTTGAGCAAGAAGTCATATATTTTGTTGAGACATGTTGAGATGAGAAGTTTTCATCATCTGAAACAACATGTCGTATAAGATGTCATATGAAGGGGCATATGACATCGGCCTGAGCTGAAGTGGACAGTTAGATTATGTTATGAATTAACTTATGTAGAATATTCTAGGAATATTATGCAATCCTATGTGGCTCTGAATTAAAGGTCAAGAAGAATCAAGTCAGAATATTAAATATTATGCATTTTCTACATATGGATATGATTTGGGAAACAAATGATTGAAGACCTTATTTGTAGCAGAAGTTTTTGTTGGTTTGTAACAACTAATGAGCCGTGATTGAAGGCCCAAATCCAGTTGGGATATAGATTATAAATAGTATTCTTTGTAATCTAAGAAAGATACCAGCCAGGTTTTGAAAATATGAATCATTAGTGATGAGTCTGTAGCCACTCTATAGGAGAGTTGGTGTAAGTGAACCACTCTAGTTGTGAGATGGTCATTGTGTTCTCACTCGGAAGCTATGAAGAAGTTAGTTGAGTATTATTCTTGGAGGAAGCTTTTAAGCAACTCTAAGTTATGTTCTTAGTTAGGAGTAAAGTTGTAAATAGTGGAGTTTAGCTTTAGGTCTTGACTAGGTAATGTTATGGAAGTGTGTCTTCCTATTTGTTCAGAATTGTTATTGTCCAATTGCTGTCTTTGATTGATGAGGGATTGAGGAGGGCCTCATATCTAAGAGAGTCTTAGATATAAGTATATCACTGGTAGTGATTAAGTGAGTAGACTATAAACTTGTATGTTTGTTGTAGGTTCTATGAATTGATACTATCATAGTTGACTTGTCCATGGCTTGGTATGCCCCCAAAGTAGGAGAGTTGCTCTGAATTGGGTTAATAGTTCTGGTGGGTGTTTTACTGCTTTTCAGTACTGTTTTCAATGTTTATACCTTGCTTCAATGGTTATACCAGAATTTCAATTGGTATCAGAGCGGGCATCCTGTTTTGTTCTGGGTGAGATCTTGGGATGATACTTTCTGGTCATGGGCAAGGAATGAGGTATTTACTGAAAAGCTGTTTGAACTTGGAAATTTCTTATTGTGTTTGAACAGTCCCTAGAAGTGGAAGATGGATTGTTCATGATAGGGTGTGTATTAGACTTGTCTGTGTTGTTTTTAGGCGTGTAGCTTTGGTGGCAAGCTACTGTGTTGAGGGTTTGATTTATTTTCAAACCTAGGTTAACCTGTTGCACCTGGAATATAGTATGTTTGTGCAAAGGTTTATGTTCTTCCTGAAGGTTGTTGAGGAGATTTCTTGTTTGTGTTCAGCTGCATATATATCTGATGGAAAACTTCTGGTGGTTTTATGTGTTGAGTCTGCAACACTTTATTCTTCTCTAAAGGTGTATCACATGGTGTGGTGATACTTGAGGATAGATTCAACTAGCTTATTTGAGTTGCCAAAGAGACTTGAGGTTCATCCCAAGTCCAGTCATAGAGACACTTTTATATGAGTTTGTTGAAAAGAGATCTGGTAGAAGCAATTTAATTTTTCTTCCAACCCTAAAAGGCCAATCTCCAAGCTTTGATAGAGGATCTCTTGGTGTGTTCCTAGTGAAGGGAACTGATCTCCTACCAGATGTTGGAACATTAATCCAGCAGATTATGAAGAATCTTGTTGGACAAAGGTATGACATAGCAGATGCTTGGATGGTGAATAAATGTGTTTGGAACCTACTCCTGATCTGGAAGAGGGGGCATCTGTGTTTTGTGTCTAAGAAGTTTCTATGCAAGAAACATGTCTTAGTTAAAGTATGTTGGTCAGGACACAATAAACATATTGGGCACTAGTTAGATTAGTTTATTTTTTATCTAAGCTAAGTAGGAGTGCAGAGGTTGTGCTTTGTTATACTATGGAGGCTTGATTATGGTATTCCATCCAAATCCTTTATGTGTGGAGGTCAAGCTCATATGTCAAGGACATTTTCTCTAACATCTAGAAGATATTTCTGATCAAAGGAGACAAATTTATGGAGTCTTGTTTATGGCCATGGAACAAATTATGTTTACAGAGGAGTTATTGACATGTACCAACCACAAGATGTGCAACTATTGGAAGGGAGGATGTATAATTCTCAAGGAATTCATAGAAGTTAATAAGGGGGATTCCTTAATCTGAAGCTAGAAGATCTTGAAGAAATGTCAGACATAATGTCTTTACATCCTTGGTTTGAGAATTTATTTTTCTCAATATGACTGGTGTTGTTTCTCATTAATAGGATAAAGGTTGTTTACTCTAACTTGATATTTCTTGTCAAGTCTATGAGAACATAGAACTCTTATTCTACTGTAATGGGTTGTATGCATTGGAGTTGTTTCAACCTGAGTTAAGAGGTTGATTATTATCTGCACTGTTGAGTTTCATCCAAATTACCCAGGATGGACATTTCAATTTGTTTGAAGAAAGGAGGAGTTATTAGTTTTGGGACCATAGGATTATAGTTCCCTGGTGTCGCATTTAGGATTTTCATCGAAGCGCAGACGGAGGCGAAAATACAGAAGTCACCATCAATAATATTTATCCCAAGAGAGGGAAAGGAAATACTGAGTAAACATGAGGTAAGGAAAGGAGCATGGTCTCACGACTAAGAGAAAGGGGTAAGGAAGTAGGTTACGCAAGGGGAAGGTATTAGCACCCCTCACGTCTGTGGTACTCCACAGGATCCACTTAAGTTTGTTCAATTCTAAGGGTGTGTAAAAATTTAAGTCTAAAGCTTAATGCTAAAAGGGAATGCATGGATGCAAAGTGTATACAAAAAAGAAATTTTTCTCAGTTGTGCCTGCCACGGTTGTGAATCCTTGTGCCTATGTCCCACCAGTCGTGCAATGGGGATCAAGGCACTCGTAGTTTACCTCAAAAAATTTAATGAGTTGCATGTTTTTTATGAATGATGCCAGTGAAACATGTCCTTTTTGAAAATCTTTTAAAAGAAAAATTCTGAAGACAAAAAGAGTTGTATTGGTTGATATTTTTTACCTTGAAAAAGGATTTGAGTAATGTTAGAGTGTTTTATGAATTTTCCAAAGAAAAGAGTTTTTGTTTTAACATGGATGCAAAAGATAAAAGACTAACAAAAGGGGATCTCAATCCTATAAGTTTTCATGCTTTTGGACCGATGGTTGAGATAAGAGGGAGATCTACCAAATGTTGACATGCATGGATAGCAAACCTAAGGTCTATTTAGTTCAAACTTATAGAAGAGTAAACTAAAGATCCTATGGGGAGCATGAAATCTCATAAAAGAGAGAAGAAGAGGAAGAAGAAACAAGCAATCACACTTAGATAAGAGATAAAGAAGTATCACGTAAACACACATGCAATTAGGATATATACCTAAGCACATAAGAAAGAAAAAATGATAAAACATCAAGTAAAAAGTATAGGAGGGATGATAAATCATCAAGATAAAGATGGGATGACAAAACATCAAATAAGAGGGAAAATGATAAAACATCACACGAAGATTATCATACATAAAGTAGGTAAAAGATGGTAATACATCAAGTAAGAGATGATAAAACATCAAGCACACAAAACAATATGATAAAACACATAAGAGAAGAGATGATAAAACATCACATAAAGATGATAAAACATCAAAAATGAAGATGATAAAACATCACATAAAGATAATAAAACATAAAGAAGGAGGATGATAAAATATCACATAAAGATGATAAAACATCAAAAAGGAAGATGATAAAACATCACATAAAGAGGATAAAACATCAATAAGGAAGATGATAAAACATCACATAAATATGATTAAAAATCAATAAGTAGGATGATAAAACATCACATAAAGAAGATAAAACATAAAAAAGGAAGATGATAAAACATCAAGCACATAAACAATGTGATAAAGCACATAACAGAAGAGATGATAAAACATCACATACAAATGAAAAAATATCAAGAATAAATGCATGAAGATGACAAAACATCAATTATCAAAGAAAATAGAAGGATGATAAAACATCATTAAACACACAAGTTATGATGATAAAACACATAAGAGATGAAGATCTCACAAACAAACTTGAGGAAGTGAAGAAGGGGAGCATGAAAGTAATGATGAGAAATCAAAAGGAATGGCATAAAAGCACATCAATATATCATATATATTCTGACCCTAACATGTTAATCACCTTGGACTATTCTAAGCATGGCAACAAAGGTCAAGAAGAATGAACTATTACCTAACTAGGCAAGTAAGAGTGCAAATGTGTATTTAGAAGATAAGACTTTACATCATGATAAAACATGCAAGCAAAGATAAGACGAGATGTAGAGACCTAAGTCTAAACATGGTTTAAGACATCATAAACTATAATTAAGGGATTACATGTTAACAATCATTATCTAGTCAAGACAAGTTCACATGATGAAAAGAGATAAAACTCAAACAAGTAACAAGATAAGACATGAGCAACAAGTAAGTGGAAAACCAAAGAGGGTAAATAATATGACATCAAAGATATAACTTAGACATGTTAAACAATTCCCTAAGGGTCATGCACAAGAAGTAGAGATCTAAAGATCACATGAAAAGTCAAAAAGGCAAGCACACTAGCATAGGAGCATTCATGTGTCAAGTGTCTAACAAAGCATGGTATAAGAAGGTGAAAATGAACTGAGATAGACATTATATACACAAACCTCATGGTCAAGAATAATTTCAAATAGTCATTGAAAGCATGGTACGGACACTAAAGTACACAAACTAATTTCAATCAAAGTTGTGATGTGAGGTAAGAACAAGTGTAAGGTCAAGTGAACATGGCGAGACATATCAAGTAAGAGTGAAGTTAGAAGCACACACTTAAGGATAACACACATTAATAACATCTAATATCCTAATGGATCACTACTTAAGCATATCAAATGTCAAGGTGAGACTAGGTCAAAACCAAACCCTAACATGTTCCTAAAGGAGAGTGAAGCACAAGAAAGGGATATATGAATAGGGAACATGTTTAGAAGGTGACAAAAAACACAAGTAAGTAGCAAATTACTTCTAAAATCAATCATTCAAACATCATAACCATGGGGAAAATAATACATACAAAGCACACAAAGGAAATGGCCAAATGAAGCAAGCAAGCATGTTCAATTTACAAGTAAAGATCAAGAGAAAAGAGAGCATAATTGAATAATATGTAATGTATGACTTGTATAGTAAATTAACTCTAGATGAGACTCAATAGTAACC
Organism: Vicia faba; assembly: GCA_948472305.1. NCBI lineage: Eukaryota > Viridiplantae > Streptophyta > Magnoliopsida > Fabales > Fabaceae > Vicia > Vicia faba. The sequence goes on from OX451738.1 coordinate 973,617,268, forward strand.
AAGTGAGAATATGAAACTTCATACACAAGAAAAGTCAGCTATTTGATGAATGAAATCAACTAAAAAAAGGATGATACTTGTCTTAGATCAAATGAGATTGAAGAAGATCAAGTAAGAAGAAAATGATATCTTATATTCCATAGGTTAGTTGTGAAACCCTCACATTATATAAATCATGAACTTAAAGTCTCAAGAAATGTCAACAAAATAACATACCCAAGTTCCATGATATATTGTAAAAATATAGTCCCTTGATGCATACAAGCATTATGATCTAAATAAATCAAAGTCAATGTTATTAGATTTTATGCGAAGTAGCCAACATCAAAATACATTCATGGGTCATGGCACAAAATCTCATGAGGCAATCATTAAACAATGATGCTCAAAACATAAGTAGAAAAGAGAATATAGCTTCTTATGTATCACCATGTTAGTTAGTAAATGAGTTTTTAACCAAGCATCAAGGAAGCATGAGAAATGAGATGAGGAGATAGATTAAGATTAATACTTAAACACAAAGGTGTTGGACATTAGTCCTTTAAAGAATTCAAAACATCATCACAAACAAACTAGGTTAAAACAAAGCTATGTGGCTCCTAACTTGTCATCATGAATAATTGACAATGAAATGTCAATCAAATAATTAAATGAGAATTGAGTTATAGGTCACAAGGCATGAGGTTAGAATTATAAGTAAAGGGACTTCAACCATTTTGGATCATTTAGCATTTGAATGGAGGTGTACAAGAACATCCTCATAAACTATGATCATAAATGATGAGCAAATCACCTCTAAACAAAGAAAATGTGTTAGAGCACATGAATGGTTCATAAACATGAACTCAAGGCCCTAAACATGCTATGAGAATGAAGAAGTAACTTGGTTCCTTATAGGTTGCACAAGTGCATACCTTATATCCCACATAATCAACAAAGAAGCAAAAGGAAGATCAATCTCAAAATGAAATGAGAAAATGATCAAAGGAAATAAAATGCCTCTCAAGATTTTAATAAAGCTGTACTTGAGTTATCATGTCTATAAATATCAATGAATCATAATCATGGCAAGGATTGGCTCAAATCATTCACCCAAACTTACAAACTAGGGTTCAAAAACTTGCACAAATTTAGGAATTCAAACAAAGTGATCATAAAATAGTTAAAAGGGATCAATTAGATTGTTCCAAACTAATGATATGCTAAGAGAATCCAGGGACTATCATGAGTACAAAACTCAGCCCTAAAAAGTTTCACACAATAGAAAATCAAAGGCAAGAAGTTCAAGCAAGTCACAATAGACACATTCAATAAAAAATTAGGGCAAAAATAGAAAGAGGACTTGTAAGATAAAAAAAATCTAACTCCCTAGGTACTTCTAAAAGTCGGAAGCAAAGGTTATGGACCTTAGATTGAAGAAGAAGTAAGTCTTTTAAATGCAAAAACCAAGACTAGTTAGAAAAGTGCTAAATCTAGACATGTTTTGAAAAATAATTTGATAAAAAATATAAGATCAAGGTTTAAAATTTAAAAAAAAAAATCATATTCATGATCTTAACTCATCCAAGGACCGTAATCCAATTAGTTTTGACTTTTACAAGTTGAGAAAATTAGATAATTAAATCAAACTTCTAGATTAAGTAAGCCAATTTAGCAAAATAACACTCAAACTTGTCAAATTTTAGAATCAAATGGAAACAATTAATAAAAATCTCTAGATCAACCTAACAACATAAAGAAGTCCGAGAATATTTTTGGTAATTTTTTAGGTTAATGAAATTTAGAAAATAAAATATAAAGACTAAAATAAGTGAAGAAAACACCTAATTAATCACACAATTTAATTAATTAAACAAAAATATAAAAATGACAAAATAAAATTTAAATTCAGAAAGTATACTTAAAAATAAATCTAAAATATTATTTGTGATTTTTTTAGATAGGTGAAAGTATTTAAATAAAATTGGTAAAACAATTAAAATGCAAAAAAAAATAAATAGGAAAAGATCTTTTACACCTAACATTAATCAAAAGCGCTGCAAAATGTGAAGCTGAATTTAAATTTGGGGTCTACAAGTGGTCATCTTCCCCAAATGTCCAAACCCTAATTCATTTAAAATGAAAATGCAACAGGTTTTGAAGCAACTTTAAGAGATCTATATCTCTCTCAATATTCAACCTAATAACATGATCCAAACATAAAAAATCATTCAAAAAACTACAATGAACATGATGATACCATTAGATTTTTCAAATATCAACAGATCAAAGAGATATATGAGTTGAAAGTTGCTGGAAAACCAAATTCACACAATATTCAGAAACTTGCAAACCACGATTCAAACCTAAAACACACAATCTCAATGCATCAAACCCATTGTTTGCCCAACTAGAAACATATGAACATGATCTAAAGCATTAAATCAACCTATCAAGCAAGATCTGAAGTTAATGGAAGCTAACCTCAAGTGAAAAATAAATTCACTAAATCTCTGGTTCCAGAACCAAGAAACCCGACTGAGCTTGATCCTTGAGCTCCAAATATGAGGAAACGAGAGAGACTTGAAAGCTGGAACAAGATGATAGAGCTACTCGAAGAAAAATTTAGAAAAATTAGAGAAAGCTCAGATCTGGTTTTTGGTGAATGAAGCTTGCGTGAGGACTTTTTGAGGGTTTGAGCTTGTTATATATAAGGTTTTGAGGAGGGTATAAGTGTCCTTTGAGCCTTGGAGTCGTTGGAGGGCATTGTTGGAAGTTTGTCACAGAAATGCATGTGAAAATGGTGAGCTACATTTTGCTTACATTTCCTAGGCATTCTCTTGCATTTTGTGAGGCACATGGGGTCAGAAATGATTCCCCAAAAGTTGGTACAAGTTGAAGGTGCATGGAGTGAGAAATGAGGAAGTTGCTTTTCTTGGCAATTTTGAGAATCAAGGTACATTTTGTGTGTGTGAAGGAACATGGTAGCGTGGGTGACTCATTTTGGGTTAGTACATGACCTCAATGAATTTGGGCTTGAAAGAATGTACTTGGTTTGAGAGATTTTGAGAATTGGACAAATGTGACAAGTGAAAAATGGTACAAGAATGACCAAACTTCTAAAATTTGTATCTCTCTCAATTTTTGGAATTAGGTCATACACTTTGAATTTTTGGAAAGGGGAAAAGATTTAAAACAACTTTATAGTTTGTGGTTTTAGAATTCGGAGTCATTAAGGCCCTCAAAGTTGACCATGAAAGTCACAGATTTTATGGCATAACCTATAATTTTCACTAAATGACCAAAACTTCTCCAACACATAAATCTTTCTCTTTGTATCTTTTGAACTTGACCTCCAAAACAAAATTATAGGTCTTATCTTCCTATTTCCAACGATATAAAGTTTGAAAATTTTAGATCAAAGGTGAGTGAGTTATGATTTTTCATAAAATAATGGACAAATTCCAAATTTAGCAACTTTTCAATGTAACTTCTTTGACCAGTCAACTTTAAAATCCTCATTTTCCTTTAATTTCTTCCATTAATGATCTTTTACTATGAAAATAGGGATATTGAATTGAGTGTTGACCAAAAATCCACTTGGTCAACTTTGACTTTGGTTGACTTTTGTCAAAATGACTTTTTTACCCCCCAATTGATCAATTGATCCATTTTCAATCAAAATTGATGATCAGTCCTTCAATCATAGGTGCTTAGTAACATGTTGAGAAGTATGGAATAAAGTCTTTCCCAAAAAGTCGAAGAAATCCAGATTAAACCCAAAACCCTAATTTTGGCCTTTTGTGCTACGAGATGATGATCAAGCTTCAAAACCTTAATTCCAAGGAACATGATGAGGAATTATAGAACAAAAATGTCTCATATGATGATGAGAGGTTAATACTTCAAATAATTGGTTCATACAAGCATCAAACACTTCGTCTGGCCAAAACCCTAATCTCAAGAGATGAATAGGAGAACAGTGATTCACTTCAATACTCTTGCAATCTTCAATCTTCTGATGAACCAATGAGACAATTGAGATGTCTTGAGGTATGAAAAACCTTTGTAGATTGAGTGACTCAAAGATTGAAGGCATGATACCCTTATTGCTCTGATTGATAACATAACCACCTTTCCTAGCTTGTAAAAAATCATGAGAACCAGAGATACCTTGATCCTATCACAATGTATGAATGCATATGATGAAACATAAGCCTTTAAAGCTCTAAACAACAAGAGGGTAAATTTTGGGGTCCAACAACTGCCCCTACTCAATCATCTTAAACCTGATAAGTGAGAAAAAGCGTCAGCTTTCAAACGTTTAAGGTGGAAGAGGATTGAATACTATAAGAACTCAAAAATTTACACTCTTGAATAAGAGAGTAAAGTAACCAGGGTAATTGTATCTTCGTAAGGATGATACCAAGAAAACCGGGTGAAAGAGGGGAAGACTAGTGAATACTAAATCTTACCGAAAAGTATGAGATAATATTGTACTCTAGAAACATACCAAGTAAAAATTAGATTTGAATAACGAGCCAAGAAGAGGTTGGACTCGAAAAGTAAGCCAAGTAGAGATTGGAGTTACACCTAGAGGACTAGTGGATGCTAGACTCTAGAAGAATATGCCAGGTAAAACTGGACCACAGACCACAAAAATGAGATAAAACTCAACCCAAAAAGACTAGATAATACAAGACTCTAGAAAAATGTTCCAGGACAAAACTGGAACACATATTGCAATGATGGGATAAAACTCAACCCAAGAAGACTAGATAATACTAGACTCTAGAAGAATGTTCCAGGACAAAACTGGAACACAGTTTGCAATAATGAGATAAAACTCAACCCAATAAGGATAGATAAAACTAGACTCAAAAGAATGTTCCAGGACAAAACTGGAACACAGATTGGAATAATGAGATAAAAATCGACCCAAAAAGACTAGATAATACTAAACTCGAAAGATACGAATAGATATCGGATCCGAATGCGTATACCAGAAATAAACAGGTCTCGATCAATAAAGGGAAAATAAAACTGAACTTATACCATTAGCTGAATGCTGGTGGGGTCGAGTAGAGGTTATCGAGATAAAACTTGGCCTCCGGGAGTATTATAAAGAATGCGCCAGGTAAAAATTGGTGTGCAAACAAGGTAATTAAATAAGACTCGATCTAAGAGGAACTAGATAAAACTATACTCTAAAAAAGTACTCAATAGGACAACAATAAAAATTAGGTCCTATAACAAGGTGATTTAAAGTGCGTGTATTTCACAAGAACACCTGCTGGTCTCAACCGAGGGTAGACAATGGATGATGTTGAACAAACCCAAGAATAAAAGAGACAACTAACGAGTAAAGACTAGGCTCAATAATACAAGATAAGACTAGTCCAAAGATGAGACTTAAAAACGAGTAGCAAACTCGACTAAAGAAGACTAGATGAAGCTAGTCCAAAAATGAGTACCAGGACAAAACCGGATTGCACGGACAGGTAACGAGATAAAACTTGACCTAAGAGAAGCTAGATAAAACTAGGCCAAAAATGAATATCAGGGCAAGACAGGTATTCAAAAGGTACACCAATATACATTGAAATGAACCAATAAGGGTAGTATATACTAAACCTAAAAAAGTTACGCCATGGAAAAACTGGACCACAATCAAAGATAACGAGTATACACTCGATTACGATAGACTAGTGGCTACTAGACTCACGGAAAAGGTACCAAGGAAGAACTGGACCATAGGCAAAAGGTAATGAGTATAAACTCGATTTAGGAATGGAAAAGAGGTATTAGAAACATGTTGGACTCAAACGGTACACTAGTAAACATTGGACGTGAACCAAGAGGACGTGCACAGGGTAAGAAACACCCCTTATGCGAGAAGCAGGAAGGGGCTAACTTGCGCTAAGTAAGGGAAGCATTTGTGTTTGCAAGAAAAATAACTACATTATCCCTTGGGCCAAAGGCGGGGTGTAATCCTTCAAGAATAGCAACTATACAAACTTCCAAACACCAAGTAAGGCTTTTCGGATAATTGAGAAGAAAGAAAGGTTATACACCAACTCCTTCTCGCACTTTTAACTTCAAGTGGAAAACACGGGTAAATAATCAAGAAGAAAGGATAGTCACAACACGATAGATGCCGCGGACAACTGTCGAGGATATTATGGGATATCTGTGGGGATGAATATCTGGATCACCAAAGATAAAGTAACATGTTAGGGATCTAATCAAGTGACTTTAGAAACTTTACTGAGGAAAAATAGAAACAACAATGGCTTATGTTTCAATGCATGTTTGATTTGTATATTATTTTTTTATGAAGTGATTTTCCAAAAATAAATTGAAACAATACACTTTGAGGATTCAATTGAAGATGCATGATTTTGCTAGAGAAAATAAGATACAAAGAACTGCTTGAGAGAAGCCTTTGAAAATATGAAACTCTATGGGGAATAACAAACCGAGTAACCGGTAAATACGGGCTACAAACACCGAGGGGAGTTGAAAAAATAAATTGCAAGCTCTATTGGAGAAGATCAGACAAAAATTGTAAACTCTGAGAAAGAATGCCAAATGAAGATTGGAAGTTGTTGGGGGGGACACCAATAATATAAGATCTTAGGATGTCAAAATTCACCTTTGTCTACTTGGGGAATAAATTTTCAACCCCTGGCCTGGGGATGACAAAAACTTGTACTGCTGGGGATATGAGGATCCAAAGTGGAGATAAGAGAACTCATGCACATAACTCTTGCTAGAGAGAAAGTAATCTTGGTGTAAGAAACTCCACTGGGGATTTACAAATGATCTTCAATAAGAACGAGCCTCTCCAGAGATATAGAGAAACCTCGGGTAAGAAGTCACGATAGCACAGTCCTCCGGAGATATGAAACTTGTCAACATCTAGGATCAAACTCTACTGGGGAAAAGGGAGAATCCTTGAATAAGATATTTCGACGAGACGACTCAGTTGAGGAAATGAACATTCCTGAATAAGAGGTCTCAATAAGGCAACTTGAAGATCCTAAGCAAGAGATCTCAGAAAGTAGCCTCTTATGGGGAGTGAGATAATCTTTAACATGACTCAGCTTGGAAAAAAAAATTCTCAAATAGACTTGGTTGGTGGATGAGAAAAGATTTTCAGCATAGGGAGTCTCAATATAAGCTTCCACTGGGGAAACGGGAGAGTTCTTGAATAAGAGATCTTGGTGAAGCGAATTTTTGGGGAATGCAAAAATTCTCAACTAGTACCCTCGGCTGGGGAAGGAGAAAGATCTGCTTCGAGGAATAGACATTCTCCCATGAACACAACAATAACACATATATGTTGGGGATGTAGATTCTATAGTGAGAAATCTCATTAATCACAAACTATCAGACAAAGATTCTCAACTTGGCGATGCTGGGGAAAAGAAAACATCAAGTATTGCTGGGGAATTATCCAAGAATTCCAGTCAGTCAAACTCTTTATTTGGGGAGACTCATTGGGGGAGAAGTAGAAACTTTAGTGTTGTTGGGGAAACGACCTATGTTGGGGATACCATAGTCAACTTGAAATATGTTGTTCTAGTATTGGAAATTTACACAGAAGCAAGTGAATGACAATTCCTGCAAAAAAAATCAACCAAACATGCCCCAGGTATTATATAAAGGAATTTCACTTGAGAAGGTCCTTGTAGAAACATGGTACCGTACTGACTTGGGATGATTTTCCCTAGTGAAGCTTAAGCTTTGAATAGTTCTCTTACACAACTAGTTCATGGAGATATTTTTTGAATCTCAACGCAACGGCTTTAGATTGATTGACATTTTAAAAGATTCACCTCGAGAGGACTTCCTATGATTTGTGCCATCAAAGATAATTTTCCCCGGTATTATGTACTTCAGAACACTGCCTTTGACTAATCAACATTGGAAGTGGCTTCAATGAAACTTTGGTAACGGACCTTGATCACTCGGCACTTTGAGAGATTCTTTAAATCTCGACATAACTGCCCCATATTGGCAATAATTTGAAGAGATTTCCTGACGTAACTACCCCAGATCAGCAGAATCTATAAACTTTATTCTCTTTTAAGGGTATACAAGATAGGGAAAACCACTTGCACAATGCTCAACATAGTCTCTAGGCAGCATGCCCTTAGTGTATTCAAATTGTAAAAGCACCAAATAGCTTGCACTTAACGGAGTCTCTAGACAACATGCCTCTGGATATCGTCAATTTTCTTGAGACAACTAACTTTTGATTCTATAGAGTATTCAAGCCTCTCTTCTTTGACAATATTAAGCTCTTCACTAATGTTCATTGTGTAAACTCCCTTGATGTCAAGCAGTTGTTTTGCATACAGAAGAGTGTTTATTATGAGAATGATAATTCTAATGAAACACTTATGTAAGTCTTGAAGTTTTTATGAAAGTGACATTGTGACTTCTTGTGAACGAATCACTTTTAGAGTGCAACACTTGAAAACTTTTTTTATGAGCAATAAAAAGAGCATATGATACCAACACGGATATTTTGCACACACTTTGGGAGTCAATTAAATGGTATCTTATCGTGGTATGATTTCAAATTAACCTATGCTTCAGTTAGTACTTTTCACGGTTGTAACGTGGCCTGGTTCACGGTTTCTAGAAAAAGGATTTAAGGCTCAAAATTATTTGGTAACCACCCATTCTCCATGATGCTCTCAGTCCTAAGTTCAACTAACTTGATACGAGCAGTCATCTCTCAAGAGGATTTTGTGATGATTGAGGAATCCATAAGGTTTTTGGACACGATTGTCACTCACCTTTATTTTTGGTGTCTGATCACACGACTTTGTTTTTTGATGAGGATTTTATTTTGTAAGCCTTTCTTTTTTAGGCTTTTCATTCTTTTTCGATTTCCCTAACTTTTTCCTAGATAAATTCTTTTGAATTTTAATTTTGAAGTCCAGCGGGATGCCATAACTTTTTCCTAAGCGACTTGTTTTCAAGTTTCGACTTAGCGGGTTTTATTTTTTCTTTTTTCATTTCATTCTTTTTCTTCTGAACAAATCATGTGATCCTGAGTCTTTTGAATTTTTGGAAGGGTTGTGACTGCCTCATTCCTTGGTTGATGAGGTATAACCATTATGGTATCACGTATTTCTAAACCTGTTGATGCAAGGAAATAACCATTGTAGTTTTGTTCTTTTTTATGACCTCCTAATGTGAGGGATAAGGTATGGTGATCCTCAGATGTTCACTTCCTTTAGAGATTTGAATGCTCGATCTAGTTAGCTGAAAAACTACCTGACCCCGGGTTAAAAATGAGGGTTTTTTCTAACTAGAAAAGAAACTCCTACTTCAAGGCTCAAAGGGGGTTAACAAGGGTTTCACTCCCTTATATCTCTGGTGTTTGGGGGTTTGAAACAATGCATGTACTTCATCAGCAGGGTCTTACTCAAAAGCATACAAACCAGAGATTTTTGCATTTCAATTATCGTCATCCTCCCTCCAAACTTTTCCTAAGCAAAAGACTTGGTAAAAGTTGGAATCAATATGAAAGCAAATCATTTTTATGAGTAATAACGATTGGATTACTTCAAGACAAACATATTCATTGTATTAAGATTAAAATTCAAAAAACAAGTTTCTACATGCAAGTAATGTTTAAATAAACAAGCAAGAATACAAATGAAAATGCAACAAAGAAACAAAAGATTGTCATTGTAAAGGAGGCTTGACTCCGTCTAGACTTCTTGGTTCTAGAAATTTCTTGCAGTCTTGACATCTTTGAGTAAAAGGAGAATTTGAATTTGACCAGTTGGTGTAAAACTTATAACCCTTGCATCAATGAGATTATGAACCTTATCTCTGAATGGCTTACAATCTTCAGTTGAATGGCCAAGTGCCCGAGCATGGTAATCACATCGGGCATTAGGATCAAATCCCTCCGGATAAGGGGGAATGGCAGGATTCAACTGCTTGGGTTCTACCAAAGAAAATTTGAGTAACTGAGAGAACAATTGATTATAAGGCATAGGAATAGTGTCGAACACTCCTTTTGGCTTCCTATCTCTCTGCCTTCCCTGTTGCTGACGTCTCTTCTGATAGGTTTGCTTCTAAGGAGCATCGTGTACTGGTTGAGCATGGATATAATATTTTTCCTGATCGATCCCTCTGTTTCCTAGGACCTGGGATAAAAAGAGGCTGTTGAAAAGGGAACTCCAGAAGTATAGGTTGTGGAGGAGGTGATCCAGGCTGCGAGATGAGACCTTGAGAATGGGAGGTAGTTGCAACTTTTCTTGCTGTAATCAAAAAATAATCGTCTTATATGTTAGAACCATATAGAGTAAATATGAATTCCCCTGCATTAAGCAAGTCACAGACTTTACATTTCAATGCTATACACTTTCTACATCATGGCCTACACCATCCGAATAAAATTCACAATGGGCGTTATTGTCATAGGCTACAGGGATCCTTTCAGGAGGTGATGGCATGTTTCTCATACTGATCTATTCATACTTAACAAGTGCTGAAGTAGCTGCAAATACGACATTGGTATAGGGTCGAACTGAGTCTCAGGCCCCTTCTACTTCAGTTCATGAGTTATGCATCTCTGATTCTCTTGGTGAATTGGGAATAACTGCTGACAAAAAGGTTTTGGAATCCAAGTTTGTGGAGAATATCTTTGAAGAACTTTGTGACTTGAAAGGGATCCCAAATCACGGGGAGGAATGGAAACTCCTGTTGCAGCAGCAGGTATATGATCGTCTTCCTTTTTTAACACTGTCCTCAAAACTTCCATAACCAAACTCAGTTGAGTCTTCAACTGATTGTTCTCTTCTTTCAGGAGTTGACCATAGACCAAAGCTTGGATATTCGCCATAAATAGTCCCATCTGACCTTTCATCTCATCCAGCTCCCTACGAAGTTGTTCCATATCTTATCTCTGAGCATGAAGCGATGAGAAGTCACGATTTGTAGTTTTGAAAAGAATACCAAATATGAAAAAGAATTTTCTCAACTCTCAATACCTGTCATAAATGCATGAAGATGCATGATATGCATGTTATATTTGTCATCTCTAGGGTATTCAAGAGCTTTGTCAACCATCAAGAATAACAAACAAACATGATAACAAATATAGGCAATAATAAGAAGTGATACAGTGACAAAAACTTCTTTTCATTCATAATGATAATAATAATCCTTGGGATCAAATGAGTTCATACAAGAGAAAGTAGTAGTGCATTATAAAAGATAAAGACCCCGTCCAGCAAGACCGGTGGTGATCATACAAATCAAAAGAAAACAACAGTCAAAGAATAATACAAAGGTTCCCCATGTATGAAGTGCTCTTCACTCCAATCTTTGGTTTCTTTGCACAATTGTTTTGTCCTCTCGTGATCTCGTCCTCTAATAAGGCTTTTAATCACCATATTCTTCTTATACATATGAGTTTCAAGATACTGACATTGTTCAAGAAACATGTCACATTCTTTGCACTCTGGAAGTGGAAAAGGTATGGGTGCATTCTCCATCTCCTCTAACTGAGCTCTGAGTCTTGCATTTTCCTCCATCACTCAGGTCATCTGGGCTTCCTTTGCATCTCTATCCAATCTGGAATTCTTGAGTTGCTTTTCTAGCTCTCTAATTTTCCCTTTGTGCTTGCTGCTGGACACTTGAAGCTTTACACATTCTAGGCGCCTTTTCTCTTCATCTTCAAGTGCTTTTTGGTATTCTTTTGTAGAAATAGGAGCATTTCCCACTCCAGGTCTCTTTTTAGCTTTCTTGACTTCAGAAGTCCCCTTGCTGGCCATCTTGAGTTTGTGAAACAAGTCCAGCTTATTTTCTCTGGCTTCATAAAGCTCCATCCTTGACTCGTGGTCTTTTTGGAAAAGTTCTATGTTTTCAACTTGAACTTGATTGTATTATTTAGTAGACACAGATTTAAAAATAAACAAGAGGCGGTTGTTCACACAACAGAATCTCCCATCGAAAAGGCAACAAAATGATCCCCACTCTCTCTTTGACCCACTCAATATAAGGAGTTTGGGCAATAGAAACCTTCTTTCCTATGGAGTCTATGTATCTTTTGTGAATCTTTTTCCAAGCATTCCTTACTTTTCGCAACAACTCTGAATTCTCTCCTTTCCCAAAATAGACAGTCTCAACAACTTCTATCTCTTTGAGTCGATCATTCATGGCATATCCCAATTGTCGGAAAGCCAGAACAGGATTGTAGTTTATGTATCCATGTGTTCCCATGAGAGGAACATTGGGGAAGTCTCAGCAGCTTGTGATAATACTTGGACCTTTGCCTGAGATATAATGCCATTTGATGTCAAAGGAAGTAAGTGTAACAAACCTTTTTGACCAAGGAAGAGAGTCCTTGGTGTCCACAAATGGCCCCTTCTTAGGAAGATGAATCATGAACCATTTATACATCATAGGAAAATATATGTTAACAATCTCTTTCTTCTTATGCCTTGAATTAATGTCATAATAGGTGTCTGCTAATAGCTTCGGTATAGGATTTTTGGTCATGAAGACACACATAGCAGCAAAATCCATAAACTCCTTCTTATTTAGAAAAAGGACAATGCCATAGATCATGACAGCAAGCCGTGCATTGAAAGCAACCAAGTTTACTCTCTCATCTATATCTCTAGATTTTCATTCCAAGAATGCCAAAGTGAAACCATGAACACCATCATTCGGTTTCCAATTATATTTCACTTCCTTCATGCTCAAATAAAGAGCACCGACGATGAAATCCTCTCTTATCTTCTCAGGCGTACTGACAAAAGGTATGTTGTCTTTGATCTTCAAGTTCAAGAGATAAGCATACTCCTCTAGCGTTGGAGCCGGTTGGTAATCTTGGAATGTGAAACATCTCAAACCAGGATCATAGAATTGTAGGAGGGTCGACAAATCTCTCTGATCAACTGTGATATCAAGTAACCACAACAAGCTTCCGTAACTGTCAGCAAACTTCTTCAGGTTATCCCCACCAACAAAGTGCTCAATTCTTCAAAAGTAAAATACTAGAAAACTTGTAGTCATATGTATTTTTGGTAGCTTATTTGTTGTTATTAGTGTTGTTATCCATCTTTGGTGCAGACAATAAATCTTGAAGTACCCTAGAATGAACATGCATATGCTAGTTAACATTTTTTTATACATAATTTTTTTGAAAATAAATATTCTATGATGCAAAATGACAGGATCATTGTTTCTATAACACTGGACACTGCGGAACTCTCGAAATAAACGGCTATCACAAGGTGAGAAGTCCAAAACAAAAAAAACGGGAGAATAATATAGTCACCAACAGGAACAAAGTCACCAACAGAACCAAAAGTCACCATCGGTACCTGTAATATCAAACGCTCCCCACTCACTGGTGTAGTCTAGGTCATGGTAAGGCAAAAGTTAATCAGAGTCATATGTTCGCCTAAAAGTACTATCACCATACAAAATATGTGATGATGATAGCACCCCATTTGAACCTATTCTGATCGTGGCTCTCATGATCGGACTTGATAGAGCATCCGCCTATCAGCCGTCATGACTCTCCACTCTAATCCTATATGTTCCTAGTGTTATTGAACTCTGGCCTGGGTATTGGCCTTTTACCTCATAGTAACAATCCATCCCAATCAAGGAAACAGCATAACAACAATATCTAGAGTATAGGAAACCATGAAATAAGATGCAATGTATGCAAGCAAATAAACAAATGAAGCAGTAAGCAGTAAAGCAATAAACAAATAAAACACCCAAAGAAAAGAAAACAAACACAAGTTAAGACTGACTTTCATGGGATAGACCAGCAATTAGTCAAATTTTCCCCCAACACAATTTCTAACTGTCGCGTTTGAGATTTTCATCGAAGCACAAACAAAGGAGAAAAGATAGAAGAGTCTCCATCAATGTTATTTATCCCAATAGAGGGAAAGGAAACACTGAGTAAACCTGAGGGAAGGAAAGGAGCATGGTCTCACGACCAAGATAAAAGGGTAAGCAAGTCAGTTAAGCGAGGGGAAGTTATTATCACCCCTCATGTCTATGGCACTCCACATGATCCACTTAAGTTTGTTATATTCTAAGGGTGTGTAAAAATCTAATTCTAAAGCTTAATGCTAAAAGGGAATGCATGGATGTAAAGTATATACAAAAATGAAAGTTTTATTAGTTGTGTCTGCCGCGCTTGCGAACCTTTGTGCCTATGTACCACCGACTGTGCGATAGGGATCAAGGCACTCGTAGTTCACCTTAAAAGTTTTGGTGAGTTGCATGTTTTTTTATGAATGATGCTAGCGAAGCATGTCCTTTTTGAAAAGGTTTTAAAAGAAAAAGTATGAAGACAAAAAGAGTTGCATTGGTTGATATTTTTTACCTTGAAAAAGGATTTGAGTAATGTTAGAGTTTTTTTTATGAATTTTCCAAAGAAAAGAGTTTTTGTTATAACATGGATGCAAAAGAGAAAATACTAACAAAAGGGGATCTCAATCCTATAAGTTGTCATGCTTGTGGACCTAAGGTTGGGATAAGAGGGAGATCTACTAAATGTTGACATGCATGGATAGCAACCTAAGGTCTATTTAGTTCAAACTTAGGGAAGGGTAAACTAGAGATCCTATGGGGAGCATGCATTCTCATAAAAGAGATAAGAATAGGAAGAAGAAACAAGCAATAACACTTAGATAAGAGAGAAAGAAAGTATCACATAAACACACATGCAATTAGGATATATAACTAAGCACATAAGAAAGAAAACATGATAAAACATCAAGTAACAAGTATAGGAGGAATGATAAATCATCAAGATAAAGAGGGGATGAAAAAACATCATATAAGAGAGAAAATGATAAAAAAATCACACAAAGATGATAATACATCAAGTAGGGAAAATATGGTAATACATCAAGTAAGAGATGATAAAACATCAAGCACACAAAACAATATAATAAAACACATAAGAGATGATAAGACATCACATAAAGATGATAAACATCAATAATGAAGATGATAAAAAATCACATAAAGATGATAAAAAATCAAGAAGGAGGATGATAAAACATCACATAAATATGATAAAACATCAAAAAGGAAGATGATAAAACATCAAGAACATAAACAATGTGATAAAGCACATAAGAGATGATAAAAAATCACACAAAGATGATAAAACATCACATAAAGATGATAAAACATCAAGAAGGGGGATGATAAAACATCACATAAAGACGATAAAACATCAAAAAGGAAGATGATAAAACATCAAGCACATAAACAATGTGATAAAGCACATAAGAGAAGAGATGATAAAACATCACATAAAGATGATAAAACATCAAGCATACTGTTGGCTCCTAAATTCGACACCCTTGTTTTATTAATATCAGCCATTAAAGCTGAAGGATGTTTTCGACCAGCTGGGTCTGTCGAAATGCCCATCGAAAGGTGGCAATATACTTAGAGGATTTCTTCCAAGGGAGAAGTTGGTTGCCTTCGACGTCGAAGGTGTTTCTCGTCGAAGATGCTTCTCGACGAAGGTGTTCGATGGTTCAGAGTGGAACGGTTTGAAATTCAAGCGTTTGGAGGGAAAACGGTTTCCAGAGGTTACCAAGTACAACATGCAAAGATCTGGAGCGTCGAACGCTGAGAACGTGCCAAGTGGAGTCATCTCGAAGCAGTGTAACTGCCCGACGGTTACTTGGGATGTTTTAGTATAAATAGTAGTAGGTCACGCAGTTTTTCGCGTGTGTTCACAAATATATACAAAATCACTCATATAGATTCGAGTACCCAGCGTGTGAGAAAGAATTGTTGAGAATGTATGTGTGAAACACCACTTTTATTAATCAAAGTCATTTACTTTCCAGAAACTTTACTTGCTTTCTTCTTTATTTTCCTGTCGAAGCCCTTTATTTCAAGCCTTCATTTATTTTATCAAGTCCACTTCTTCATGCAATTTACTTAAAGCCTCTTTATTTTATTGTCATTTAACCATTATCCAACTTAATCAAAACCTCAAAATCAACCATGTCTTAGGATCAATCTGATCGATCCTGCGAGTAACTAAATAAGTAACCATTTGGAGGATCAGCGGTTGTTTACCAATAACCACGGTAAACAAATTGGCACACCTGGTGGGACTGTGTGTTGATTGTTGAAGTTTAACCTTTTTAAACATAATCTCATCTTTTTCGAGGAGTGTTGTATGTTATTGAGAAGTGGTAGAATATACACTAACGATACCAATACTGCCAGAAGAAAGGAAGAGATGGCGAATCCGCCAAACAATAACGAAATCCCACAAACGAATGTGGGAGCAACGGTTATCCCGACCGTAAGTGAAGCGATAACCGGTGGTTCAACACCAGCAGTAACGGTCACAACAACGGGGCCATTACCTCCATTCACAGGCCCCAGAGTGCCTTTGGGAACTCCCCCACCAAGGGGAAATTTAGGCACAAGGCCTTATGTTCCCCCAGGATTTATGACAGGCGGTCATAATCGAGAACCACTCTATGGCATGCCAACTTCTGACTTGGCTAGCCTGACGAACGCTGCGTCCACTTTTTCAGACCCTTTAGTGAGTGCCTCTTCGCCACTCCAAGGTTTTGGAGTAGGTATGGCGAATAGAAATAGGACCCAACTCTTAGGAGGAACGTCCCAAGTAGCACATGGCCTTACAAATGCCTCGACAGCAGTCTTGAGGCAACAAATGGACGAAAGCAACCATGATATGGTTCAAATGTTGGCACAAACTTAAAGTACAGTGCTGAACCCTCTAATACAAAACACTACTCAATCGAATCAGCAGATGACAGCGCAAATGACGCGTTTGGCTGATTTCTTTGGAGTACCCCAACCTATTCGACAGCCCCAAAGGGCGCAAATAAGGGGAAACCAGGGTGTATTCTTAGAGGAAGAAACCACTATAAACCAAGTCCAACAGCCTGTCGAAGAAAACCTTAGGACACGATTGGAGCAACCTGTCGAGGAACCTAGGGTAATAACCCCAGAGGTAAGGTTAGTTAACAGAAACCAAAATGCTGACGAAGTAGTTCAGCATATCCAATACCAAAACATGGGTTTGGAAAATAATCTGGCAACCATGATCGAAAGGATCATGACTCAAAATGGGATGAACATGGGCTTTCGAAGGCCCAACTTTACATCCCCGCTGTCAGAATATGTGTTACAAACAGACTTACCTCCTAGATGTAAAGTCCCCAAATTCACTAAGTTCTCTGGGGACACGACAGAATCTACTGTCGAACATGTGGCGAGATACTTGATCGAAGCAGGAGATATTTCGAACAATGAAAACCTGAGGATTAAGTACTTCCCAAGTTCTTTAACAAAGAACGCTTTTACTTGGTTTACAACTCTCCCCCCCAATTCGATCCATCATTGGACCCAGTTGGAAAGATTGTTTCACGAGCAATTCTACATGGGGAAAACCAAGATAAGCCTGAAAGAATTGGCCAGTGTAAAGAGACGTTTCACTGAACCTATAGACGAATATCTAAATAGGTTTAGGTTGCTCAAAGCAAGATGTTTTACACAAGTGCCAGAACATGAGTTAGTCGAAATAGCCGCAGGCGGTTTAGATTATTCCATTAGGAAGAAGTTAGACACTCAATACCTGAGAGACATGGCCCAACTGGCCGATAGAGTTCGACAGGTAGAACGCCTCAAAGCTGAAAAAGCAAAGGCAACGAAAACTCATAAGAGAGAGAGGATAGCGTATGTTGAGATGGATGACGAAGATCCAGAATCCTTCGACGATACTATAACTGTCGAAGAAGGAGAAGTAGATTTAGTGGAACTAAAACAAGGGCCACCATACTCTTGCAAACTGTTAGTCCCCTCAAGTGGGAAAAATCCCATTGGTCCAGAAAGGACCAACGATAGGTTTCCCATAAAGACTTATAGTTTTGATATTACAAAATGTGATGAGATCTTTGACTTGCTTGTAAAAGATGGCCAAATGATAGTACCCCCAGGGGTAAAAGTGCCTCCTCTTGATCAAAGAAAGAAGAGAGGCTTTTGTAAATATCATAATTTTCTGGGCCATAAAACGTCTCAATGTTTTCTTTTCAGGAATCTTGTGCAAGACGCTATCGAAGAAGGGAGGTTGAAGTTTGCTGACAAGACCCCCATGGCTGTGGATTCCAATTCGTTGCAGGCTGAAGCCCACTATGCTGAACCTTCAGAGGTGAACGTGATCGAGGCATCCAGAAGCCAGTCGAAGAGGCCAGGAATCACAATGGTCGAAGTCTCAAAGGACCATGTCAACATGCCAATCTTTGGCAGTTTTTCTGGGAATTTATCTAGAAAGACAATTGAAGCGGTTCAGAAAGCGGTCGAAAGCCCAAAGCTGGAGACGGTTGGAGCCCAAAAATCTGGACCAAAACCCAGTTCTCACTTGGCCCCAGTTCAAGGCCAGACAGAGGACTTGGAGATTCAAATGAAGCAGTTGACGCTTGCCAACAAAGATACCATGAATGTCAACATGGTCGAAGTCTCTGAACCAAAAGCATCAAAGGAGGCCATGAGGCAAGAACAAGCTAACAAGACTGCTTTCCCGCGGGAGAATGAAAATCTGGCAGATTTCCTGCAAAGATGCCAGAAAAAGAAGTCAGAAGTGATGCTGTGTCCAAGATGCAGTTCGATCTTTGACAAAAAAGCTGCTGAACATATTCAAGGCGTAAGAGCAGCAAATAAGAGAAGGGAAAATGTTGATCTTCGACATGACCCCAGAAGAGCCTCCCAAAGAGGTTCAAATCAAGAAAAGAGGCCATTGACTTTCAGGCCTCCAACTAATGTGCCAGTAGATACATGGTACAAAACATCTGGTCGAAAGAGGCCAAGCGAGGAGAGATGGCACTCTTTCGATGTGCCAAGGGGTTCATCTTTAACACAAAAGAAAGAGCCTCAAGTTGCTGCCCCTAAAGTTACACAGGTGTCAAGCAACTACAAAGGGAAAAATCCCATGTCTCGATCTCAATGGAGGAGATACCAGAGGCGACGAAAAGCTGAGAGGGAGGCTGCCAATGAACCAAAGGCAGAAACCAGTTCAAATGTTCCTCTAAGGAAGCAAAGGAAACCTCTGGAAAGAGAGCCAGTAACCAACAGGCTAGTTTGGCCTAACCAAGGTGAAATTGAAGACGAAGATGGTTCTGAGTCTGATGATACTTTGGACATCATGGTGAATATAGTCTCGGTGCTGCCCAGAGAGTTCAACCGACAGGTGGAGGTTGAAACAAGTGATTGGGAAGTGGAGCAAGAAATGGCCAAACATAGGCCAGTGTGCTATTTCGTCATGGACAATGGCACTACTGAGGAACAAAATGGGTTTTTCGAACCACCTACAGAGGCGATGAAAAATCACCTCAAGCCTTTATTTATAAGGGCTAAACTCGAAGAAACTACAGTGAATAAAATCTTGGTGGATTGTGGGGCAACCATCAACATTATTCCTCACTTTATGCTAAGGAAAATAGGCAAAAGGGATGAGGACATCAAGCCTCACAACATGGTCCTGTCGAACTATGAGGGCGGCATAGGGACCACTATGGGAGTGATCCAGCTGGATATCAAGGTAGGATCTATCCTTCGACCAACAATGTTTATGGTCATATCGGCCAAACCTAACTATAATCTTTTGTTGGGCCGTGAATGGATTCATGGTGTTGGAGTTGTGCCATCATCAATGCACCAGAGGTTGCTGCTATGGCGTCCAGATGGGATGGTCGAAAACATAGAGGCAGATCAAAGCTATTACCTGGGCGAAGTGAATCACCTAGGGTTGGCAGATTTCGACAAGAACTTGGCTCACATAGGGCCATGTCCAACACCTGACTTCGACTTGGCGCCAGCGCCAAATACTTTTTGTTCCCTATACCTGCACCCTGAGCATGGTTTTCAATGGGACAGAGAAGACTTGTCCCACATAGACTTCAGTGGGTTAACTGATATCCAACCAATTGGTTGGGGAAGTGAATTCAGTGATAATGACTGAGTCACAATCATTGAAGCGAATTTCGGCTTATGTAGCCGAAACAAAGATGATAACGGCTCTCGAAGCCGAAGTAAAGTACATGGCCACACAGGCCAATGATCAACAGTTATCTGCTGCAGGTCCTGGAAAGGATTTCGATCCAGAACCCCCTGATATCATGCCAGAGGGAACGCAGGAACAGAGGCTCGACGCCATCTATGACGATGAGCCTTTGGGCTTCGAAAAGGACCCCTTGGCGAACAACATCAAAATGTTAGCGCAAGATCCTTTAGAAGAAATTAACTTAGGCGAAGGGTCAGAGAAAAAGCCAACTTACATCAGCGCGAAAATTGACCCAGAACTTAGGTTGGAAGTAATCCAATTGTTGAAAGAGTTCAAGGACTGTTTTGCATGGGATTACGACGAAATGCCTGGTCTCGACAGAGGATTGGTAGAACTTCAGTTGCCAATCAAACCTGGGAAGAAGCCAATCAAGCAAAGTCCAAGACGCTTCGCTCCAGAAATACTGTCGAAGATCAAAATGGAAGTCGAAAGACTGCTGAAGTGCAAATTCATACGCGTTACGAGGTATGTCGAATGGATTGCAAACATTGTGCCAGTAATTAAGAAAAATGGTACATTGAGGGTGTGCATAGATTTCAGAGATTTGAATGCTGCTACACCCAAAGATGAATATCCTATGCCTGTGGCGGAAATGCTAGTCGATTCTGCCGCTGGCTATGAATACCTGAGTATGCTCGATGGTTATTCAGGATATAATCAAATATTCATTGCTGAAGAGGATGTGTCGAAAACAGCTTTTCGATGCCCTGGGGCTCTAGGCACTTACGAATGGGTAGTGATGCCTTTTGGCCTAAAGAACGCTGGGGCAACATACCAGCGAGCAATGAATTCTATCTTCCATGATTTTATTAACACTTTTATGCAAGTATATATTGATGACATTGTTATAAAATCTGTTTCCAGGAAGAATCATATTGACCACCTTCGACAATCATTCGAAAGAATGAGAGAACATGGTCTGAAGATGAACCCTTTGAAGTGTGTTCTGTGTGAAAGCTGGAGATTTCTTGGGCTTCGTTGTCCACAAGAAAGGAATCGAAATCAACCAGAACAAGACGAAGGCTATTTTGGAAGCGAAAGCGCCATCGAATAAGAAGGAACTGCAATCTCTGTTAGGCAAGATAAATTTCTTAAGGAGATTCATATCTAACCTAAGTGGGAAAGCTCAAGCCTTTTCACCCTTACTTCGACTGAGTAAAGAGGGATTCGAATGGGGGCAAGAGCAACAAGAAGCCTTCGACAAAATCAAAGGGTACCTCACCAAGCCACCTATTTTGGTGCCTCCTTGTAGCAATAGGAGTATAAGATTGTACATAGCTGCATCCGACAAAACTTTGGGAAGCATGTTAGACCAAGAAGATGAGAATGGAGTCGAAAGACCCATTTATTATCTTAGTAGAGTTTTGAACGATGCAGAAACTAGATATAGCGAAGTTGAAAAATTGTGTCTATGTCTGTATTTCTCTTGTACAAAACTCAAGAAATATATAAAACCAGTTGATGTGTATGTTTCGTCTCATTTTGATGTTTTCAAGTACATGTTATCGAAAGCCATCTTGCACAGTCGAATTGGCAAGTGGGCACTAGCATTAACTGAATACTCCTTGACCTTTATGCCTCTTAAGGCAGTGAAAGGACAAGTGGTTGCAGACTTTATAGTCGACCACTCAATTCAAGTTGAGGATATTAATTATGTGGAGATAGAACCTTGGAAATTCTACTTCGATGGTTCCAGCCATAAAGACGGAACAGGAGTGGGAGTCTTGATTATCTCTCCAGAAAAAATTCCAACAACATTCAAGTACAAGATATCAGGTTCTTGTTCGAACAATGAGGCTGAGTATGAAGCTCTAATTACTGGCCTTGAGATATTGTTGGAATTGGGGGCAACTCGAGTCGAAATAATGGGAGACTCAGAGTTAGTCATTAAGCAAGTCACAAAAGAATATAAATGCATAAGAGAAAATCTCATTATGTACTTTGTGATAGCAAATCGTTTATTGAAAAAATTTGAAATGGTCGACATTCGACACATACCCAGAGTGGAAAATCAAATAGCCAACGACTTGGCACAAATTGCATCTGGGTACAAGATTTCAAAAACGAGATTACAAAGAGCAATCGAAGTTCGAGAAAAGATAAAAGCAACTTGTCTATCACCAACAGACTTGGAATCGACAAGACTAGGATATGCTGATCAAAGTAACTTCGAAATTTCGTTCATAGATAATTTGTCAGAGCAAGATTGGAGGAAGCCCATTGTGGATTATCTTCAAAATCCAGTAGCTTCGACAGAACGAAAAACAAAGTACAGGGCATTGAGTTATGTACTCATGGGTAATGAGTTATTTAAAAAGATGCCTGAAGGGGTATTGCTAAAATGTTTAAGTGAAACTGAGGCATACATAGCCCTTTCAACTACGCACGCTAGAGCATGTGGGGCTCACCAAGTAGGCCATAAGATGAAATGGTTGTTGTTTCGACAAGGACTATACTGGCCCACCATGTTGAAAGATTGTGTCGAGTTCGCTAAAGGTTGCCAAGAATGTCAAGTCCATACAGGCATCCAACATGTACCAGCAAGCGAACTTCACTCGATAGTGAAACCTTGGCCCTTTAGAGGATGGGCGTTGGACCTCATTGGAGAGATTCGACCAGCATCATCAAAGAGCCAGAAGTATATATTGGTAGGCATTGATTATTTTACTAAGTGGATCGAAGCTATCCCTTTAGTCAATGTAGACCAAGAAAATGTCATTGAATTTATTCAAAAGAACATTATCTTTAGATATGGAATCCCTGAGACTATAACTACTGATCAAGGATCAGTTTTCACCGGTCGAAAGATGCAGGAATTCGCTCAGGAAACGGGCTTTAAACTCCTAACATCAACGCCTTATTATGCACAGGCAAATGGTCAAGTCGAAGCAGCAAACAAAGTAGTGATTGGCTTGATAAAAAAGCATGTTGGGAAGAAGCCCAAGAATTGGCATAAGACGTTAGACCAGATTTTGTGGGCCTGTCGAACGTCCCCAAAAGAAGCCATAGGTACAACACCATATAGGCTAACCTTTGGCCATGACGCAGTGTTGCCAGCAGAAATTTGTCTTCAATCTGCAAGGGTTCAGAGACATTATGATATTCCCTCTGAAATTTATTGGGATATGATGTTAGACGAACTAGTAGATTTAGACGAAGAAAGATTGCGTGCTCTTGACCTACTCAGGCTTCAGAAGAAAAGAGTAGAAGACTCTTATAATAAAAAGGTGAAACCTAAGGCATTTTCGCCTGGAGAACTAGTCTGGAAGGTGATTCTTCCCATGGATCGAAGGGATCGAAGCATGGGAAAATGGTCACCCAAATGGGAAGGACCATTCAGAGTTATCCAGACTTTTTCTGGTGGAGCTTATGAAGTCGAAGAGCTAGGTGAAGATAAAAGGCTCTTGAGAGTAAATGGTAAATATTTGAAAAAGTATAAACCTATACTCCAAGAGATAAAAATAAATTACGAGTAACGATGAAATTAACCATAAATTAGCCAAAATGGCAATATTGTCGAATACATATTACAATATATGGTTAAAAGGCTGAATCAATCAGAAGGGGATGGAGTCCCTGAGTCGAAGGTATTTAG
Organism: Vicia faba; assembly: GCA_948472305.1. Classification (NCBI taxonomy): domain Eukaryota; kingdom Viridiplantae; phylum Streptophyta; class Magnoliopsida; order Fabales; family Fabaceae; genus Vicia; species Vicia faba. Next base: position 973,640,976 of record OX451738.1, read on the forward strand.
CTTGCTGCAACTCCAATCTTTTGTTGCACAAGGCATTCTCCTGCGCAAGCTTGGCAATTTGATCGTCGAAGGCTTGAGATTTCTCAGCAAATTCCAGGCCTTGTGTGATTTCAGCTTGACTTTCGGTGTCTGGAACAGTCGAGAGAAGTTCCTCCTTGCGCTTAGTATTGGCATTCATCTTAGCCTCTAGTTCTTCGATTTGCGCCTTGATGGAAGCGTTCTCTCGATCGATGGCATCAACTTCTTCTTGTTTAGATGCTTTTTGCTTCGACAACTCCGCAATTCGAGAAGTTGTCTCTGCTACAGCAGTCCATGCAGAAGAGCTTTTGCCATATAACACTTCAAGCTGGCTATTAAAGCCCCTTTGTCGCCGATAATCTGCTGAGACTTGATCAATAATGGAGTGTAACTCCATGATAAAGCCTGAAACTTCTGGAGGCACAGCTAGCAAGTGTACGGCATTCAAAACAGCCCCCAAGTATGATGGAGCAGTAGGGTCCCCCTCCAAAGCTTTCATCAAATCCTTCTTGAAAAACTGAGCCTTAACCTTCGTCAAAGCCTCATCGAGAGGAGAAGTTTCAGTGGACTTCCCCGACAGAGTAGGAGCCTCCTGACTAACATCAGACGAACTTCCCTTGCTCTCGATGATGGCATTCAGATAGCCAACAGGATCAGTTTGCTTCAGGAGTTCTAAGTCTTCTTTCGACCTATGCTTTGTTGAGGTGACAACCTTTGCAACAGCGTTGTCTTGGGTTTGAGGCTGTTGAGTAGCATTTGCCTCGACTTGACTCTCTTCGACTCGGACTGCGGCAGTACCAGCGTCATCATGGTTCCCTTCGCCAGCGTCACCTTGATCCTCTTCGCCAGCGTCACCGCGGTCCCCTTCGTCACGATTTTCTTCTGACAGATCCACCACCTGAATCTCTTTTGGTTGTTGCTCTTCAGTTTGTGGATCTCCTGTTGGTTTTTCTGCTGTCTCAGTATTGGCTTCATCGTTCGCCAAGTCTTTTTCTTGTGGCCTGCTGAGTTCAGCAGAGTCCAATGTTTCAGAAGTCCTTGGCACAGAGCTTTCAGTGGTATCCTGGAAAAAGAAGAAGAATCTTCTGAGTTAGAAAGAGACATATTCGAACGTGGGTATCGACACCTGAGTTACAAAGGGATCAAAGAGATTACCTGCAAGGGAGCTTCAGCCCCAGGGCTGGAATTGTCGCTTTCGACAGGTTTATTGAGAAGAACATTTAATTCCTCCTCCGTTGGCTCTTCAATGATTACTGGAGGTGGCCTAGGCTTTCTCCCAGCAACCTTTATTCTGATTGTTCGAGCCTCAGGAAGAGGAACGTCCTTCTTCAGCTTTTGCCTTTTAAGAGGAGCAGGGGGAGAATCATCTTCTTCGTCACTCCCAGATTCGACCGTCAGTGCTGGCCGTTTCTTGGGTGAAGGTGCCTAAAAAACTAATTGGAGTTCGACTTAGAAGCTGCATCGAAAGTCAGAATGTTAAAACCAGAAGAAAATAATAAAAGTTTGGTTACCGATGCAGAAGGCTTTTTCGAAGGGCCTTTCCCCATGTTGGTTTGTTGTCGTCTTCGCCGGCGCTATAGTCTTCGCCGTTGGTGGAGGTTTTGTTAAGGGGCCTCCTCCCTGTTGGCCTTCTGCAGCCTTCTTGGCTGCAGGCTTTCGAATAACTGAAAATAGACAAAATAATTAACAGGCTACCAGTCGAAAGGGAAAGACAAAGTAATTCGGAAGGATGAACTTACATTTCTTTATTTTGTCCAAGACAAGGACAAAAGATTTCTGAAGTTCGTCCACGAAGTCCTTCTCGTCGAAAAACTCCTCAGTGTAGTAACTTTTCCACCACTCCTCGAAGGATGGTGAGCAGAGAAAGTTAAACTGATAGTCAAACAATGAAAGAACTGTTCGACCAGCATATCTGCCGATATGCTTAGTGGCAGCGTCTTCAGTGTAATCGTTGCAAAAGTATAACATAGACTTCTCCCTGGGAAAAATTGGAGAAGGTAGTGTTTGAATAATACCAAAATGGCGAGACACCAAGTTTGGTTGATACGCGATTAGACTCAAGTGAGTCTTGGAGCTCTTGAATCGCAGGGGCATTATTCTTGGTGTGAGAAATGCCTCCCACACTGTTGTATGTTCGTCGACCTGAGGACCACTCGACGCCCTAGGATGTGGCCTTGTGAACCACTCTGGGCCAACCTTTCGTCGAGCAAACGGAGCCATGGTCGAAGCAAACTCTTTCCTTTTAGCAAACATCAAGACGAAGTTTGTAAAAGTTTGTTGAAGCTCCAGCCCATCTTCCGTTGGAGTCAACAGAGCCAATCTGGTGCCTTCGACGCGTCTATTTGCTATTTCTGGAGCCTGCTCATTTATTTGAGTCTTCTGAGGCAAGAAAGACTCGAAGGTGGCATTGAGCCACAGCTGAAGCAGCCAAAAAGGTCCAGCAAGCAGCAGACTGGCTCTGTTCTCGATGATCTTCAGAAGAGTCGCTCCGTTGCTAATCGACTCGTACAGACTCGCCAAAATCAATTCTGCCAAACAGATATTTTGGCCATGGTGGAGTTGAGTGGCGAGAGTGACCATCTTCTTGGTCACCTGTAGAGACTTGGTGCAAAACACAAAGCGTGTCAGCCATAAGGCTAGAAACGCGATATGTTCTACGTCCGACACAGCGTCCGTCGACTTATCGTGGTAGTGATTGATGAAGGTGGTGTAGGTTGGTTTTGTGGCAGAGAATCCAATCTGATCCTCCGACATTTCCTCCGGGTCGAAGTAGTCCCCAGTGGGTCGAAGGCCAGTGATGGCGGCCACGTCGAAGAGCGTGGGAGTCAGCATTCCACAGGGAAGATGGAAGGTGAAATGGGTGTAATCCCAGAAGAGTAAAGAAGCTATCAACATCTCTGGGGAATAGTTAAGACCTGTCTTCGACAGCATAACCAGGTCGAATATCCCCATGTCTTTCCAGATCGAAGCCTGGCGTTTCTCCATTTTTTCCAGCCAAGCACTATAATCAGGAGTGAGGCTAGGGCCAGACCTGAAAGCCCTAACACCTCTATTGAAGAAACGGAGGTCGATTTTCTCCTTAGCAGGATCTTCATTATCCTCTGCATCTTTCTTGGAGCATCCAATCGGTTTGAGTCTCTCAAGTACCGGAAAGTAACTTTTGATCTTCATGGCTTCAGAAATGCTTGGGTATAATGGGCCAGACATGGCAAAGATTTGGTTGGAATATCCAACCGGAATCATGAGGTGGCGTGCATAAGCATCACGTACAGCAATGTCCAAAGGCTCAGGGACCCTTCGTTGGCCCGTGGGAGTCACTACGGGAGCGGTGGAGAAAATCCTAGGTTTGACATTTCCAGAGGGAGTGTTGGCGCTAGGAGCGTTGGAAGAACCAGATGCCATTGTTGATACTAAGTTTGAAGATGAAGTGGAGAACAGGTGGTTTGCAAAGGTTGCAAGAGTTTGTGTGTAATAAGGGATATCTGAAAGCAAGGTAGCGTGAAAAAGTCCCATAATGGGTACTTACCGCTATTTATAGTAGTTGGGGAAATCCCCAAATTCGAGGACATTAAATGCCATTTAATGTTGCAGAAGGTAGTGGGACACGTGGCGTCTCCCTGTTGTTGTAGTCGTTCTGCAGAAATGAAAGGGTGCAGCGTGCGCCCTCGTTTTTGGGAATTGTCATGATGACAATTTGTGAAAAGACGTTTGGCACGCTGCACGCCGTACTGAAGTGACGTCTTAGGTACGGATGAATGATGGATTTTCCTTGGGATTTTCAGTGGTTGGTAGAAGACAAAAAAAGTGCACAATTTAATTTGTGACTAAGAATGAAAAGACAGGTGTCGAATGGCATTTTAAAGAATGCCTTTTTCTTTCAGAGTCGAAATAAGGCATTCTTGGGGGGCAATTTGTTGGCTCCTAAATTCGACACCCTTGTTTTATTAATATTAGCCATTAAAGCTGAAGGATGTTTTCGACCAGCTGGGTCTGTCGAAATGCCCATCGAAAGGTGGCAATGTACTTAGAGGATTTCTTCCAAGGGAGAAGGTAGTTGCCTTCGACGTCGAAGGTGTTTCTCTTCGAAGATGCTTCTCGACGAAGGTGTTCGATGGTTCAGAGTGGAACGGTTTGAAATTCAAGCGTTTGGAGGGAAAACGGTTTCCAACGGTTACCAAGTACAACATGAAAAGATCTGGAGCATCGAACGCTGAGAACATGCCAAGTGGAGTCATCTCGAAGCAGTGTAACTGCCCGACGGTTACTTGGGATGTTTTAGTATAAATAGTAGTAGGTCACGCAGTTTTTCGCGTGTGTTCACAAATATATACAAAATCACTCATATAGATTCGAGTACCCAGCGTGTGAGAAAGAATTGTTGAGAATGTATGTGTGAAACACCACTTTTATTAATCAAAGTCATTTACTTTCCAGAAACCTTACTTGCTTTCTTCTTTATTTTTCCTGTCGAAGCCCTTTATTTCAAGCCTTCATTTATTTTATCAAGTCCACTTCTTCATGCAATTTACTTAAAGCCTCTTTATTTTATTGTCATTTAACCATTATCCAACTTAATCAAAACCTCAAAATCAACCATGTCTTAGGATCAATCTGATCGATCCTGCGAGTAACCAAATAAGTAACCATTTGGAGGATCAGTGGTTGTTTACCAATAACCACGGTAAACACATACATGCATGAAGATGAAAAAGCATCAAGTATAAAATAAAATAGAAGTATGATAAAACATCATTAAACACACAAGTCATGGTGATAAAACACATAATAGATGAAAATATCATAAACAAACTTAAGGAAGTGAAGAAGGGGAGCATGAAAGCAATGATGAGAAATAAAAAGGCATGGAATAAAATCACATCAAGATATCATTTATATTTTAACCCTAACATGTTAAACACCTTGGATTATCCTAAGTATGGAAACAAAGGTCAAGAAGAATGAACTATTACCTAACTAGGCAAGTAAGAGTACAATTGTGCATTTAGAAGATAGGACTTCACATTATGATAAAACATGCAATCAAGGATAAGACAAGATGTATAGAACTAAGTCTAAACATGTTTTATGACATCATAAACTATCATTAAAGGATTACATGTTAACGATCATTACCTAGTCAAGACAAGTTCACATGATGAAAAGAGATAAAACTCAAACAAGTAACAAGATAAGACTATGGAAATAAGTAAGTGGAAAACCAAAGAGGGGAAACAATATGAAATCAAATATAACACTTAGACATATCAAACAATTCCCTAAGGGTCACGCGCAAGAGGTATAGATCTAAAGATCACATGAAAAGTAAAAAAGGCAAGCACACTAGCATAAGAGCATTCATGTGTCAAGTGTCTAACCAAGCATGGTATAAGAAGGTGGAAATTAAGTGATATATATATATGGAGAAGTTCACAAGTCAGTAGTGAATACATAAAGAACTCATCATTATCATATAAACAAACTTGAGAAAGATTCACCTCAAAATCAAACAAAGAAAGGATCACAATCAACCCTAAATGGACATAAGTCCTCATGCATTGCTAAAAAGCAAACAAATTAGAAAAGAAGAGGCAGTGTGAAGAATAAGGGGTAAACATATACATGTTATACACTTATCAGAAACCTCTTGGTCAAGAAGAAGTTCAAATAGTCATTAAAAACATGGTACGAACACTAAAGTACACAAACTAGTTTCAATTAAAGTTATGATGTGAGGTGAGAACAAGTGTGTGGTCAAGTGAACATGAAAATACATGTCAAGTAAGAGTGAAGTCAGAAGCACACACTAAAGGATAACACAAATTAATGACCTCTAATACCCTAACGGATTACTACTTAAGCATATCAAAAGTCAAGGCAAGACTAGGTCAAAACCAAACCTTAGCATGTTCTTAAAGGAGAGTGAAGCACAAGAAAGGGATAGATGAAGAGGGAACATGTTTAGAAGGTGAAAAAACACACAAGTTAGTTGAAAATAACTTCTAAAATCAAACATTCAAACATCACAAGCATGGGGAAAAGAATGCATACAAAGCACACAAAGGAAATGGCCAAAGGAGGCAAGCAAGCATGTTCAATTTAACAAGTAAAGATCAAGAGAAAAGAGAGAATGATTGAAGAATTATACAATGTGTGACTTGTATAGTAAGTTAACTCAATATGAGACTCAATAGTAACCAAGTGAGAAGATGAAACTTCGTATGCAATAAAAGCCACCTATTTGATGAATGAAATCATCTAAAAAAGGATAATACTTGTCTTAAATCAAATGAGATTGAAGAAGGTCAAGTAAGAAATAAATGATATCTTATATGTCATAGGGTGGTGGAGAAACCCTCACAAGATATCAATCATAAACTTTAAGCCTCAAGAAATGTCAACAAAATAACGTACTCAAGTGTCATGATATATTGTCAAAGTATAGTCCCTTGATGCATACAAGTATTATAATCTAAATAAATCAAAGTCAATATTATTAGATGTTATGGGAAGTAGACAACATAAAGATACATTCATGGGACATGGCACAAAAACTCATGAGGCAATCATTAGAAAATGATGCTCAAAACATAAGTAGAAAAGAGAATATAGCTTCTTATGTATCACCATGTTGGTTAGTAAATGAGTGCTTAACCAAGGATCAAGGAAGCATGAGAAATGAGATGAGGGGATATATTAATATCAATACTTAAACACAAATATTTTGGACATTAGTCCTTTAAAGAATTCAAAACATCATCGCAAACAAATTAGCTTAAAACAAAGATATGTGGCTCCTAACTTTTCATCATGATGAATTGACAATGAAATTTCAATCAAAGAATCAAAGGAGCATTAGGTAATAAGGAATGAGGTCATAAGTATAAGTAAAGGGACTTCAACCATTTTGGATTGTTTAGCATTTGAATGGAAATGTACAAGAACATCCTCCTAAACTATGATCATAAATGATGAGCAAATCACCTCTAAACAAAGGCAAAGTGTTAGAGCACTTGAATCGTTCATAAACATGAAATCAAGGCCCTAAACATGCTACTATAATGAAGAAGGAACTTGGTTCCTTATAGGTTGCACAAGTGCATACCTTATGTCCCACATAATCAACAAAGAAGCAAAAGGAAAGATCAATCTCAAAATGAAATGAGAAAATGATCAAAGGATATCAAATGCCTCTCAAGCTTTTAATAAGGCTATCCTTGAGTTATCATGTCTATTAATCTCAATTAATCACAATCATGGAAAGGTTTGGATAAAAGGATTCACCCAAAGTTACAAACTAGGGTTCAAAAACTTGAAGAAATTTAGGAATTCAAACAAAGTGATCATCAAATAGATAAAATGGATCAATTAGATTGTTCCAAGCTAATGAGATACTAATATATTCCATGGACTATAATGAATACAAAACTCAGCCCTAAAAAGTTTCACACAATAGCAAAGTAAAGGCAAGAAGTACAAGCAAGTCACAATAGATACATTAAATAAAAGATTAGGGGAAAAATAGAAAGAGGACTTTTAAATTCAAAAAAAATAAAGTATAACTCCCTAGGTACTTCTAAAAGTCAGAAGAAAAGGTTATGATCCTTGGATTGAAGAAGAAGTAAGTTTTTGAAATGCAAACACCAAGACTAGTTAGCAAAGTGCTAAATCTAGACATGTTTTGAAAAATAATTTTAGCAAAATGTAAGATCAAGGTTTAAAATTGAACAAAAATGATACTCATGATCTTAACTCATCCAAGGACCCTAATCCAATTAGTTTTGACTTTTATATGTTGAGGAAATTAGATAATTAAATCAAACTTCTAGCTTACGTAAGTGAATTTAGCAAAATAACGCTCAAACTTGTCAAATTTTAGAATCAAATGGAAACAATTAATAAAAATGAGATAAAAATCTCGATCAACCTAAAAACATAAGGATGTCAGAAAATATTTTTGGTAAATTTTTAGGTTAATGAAAATTCGAAAATAAAAACAAAATATTTAAATTAGGGAAGAAAACACCTAATTAATCACACGATTTAATTAATTAAACAAACATATAAAAATAACAAAACAAAATTTAAATTCAGAAATTAGACTTAAAAATAAGTCTGAATTATTTTTTGTGAATTTTTTAGATAGGTGAAACTATTTAAAATAAAATTGTAAAACAATTAAAATGAAAAGAAAATTATAATTGGAAAAGATCTTTTACACCTAACATTAATCAAAAGTGCTGCAAAATGTGAAGCTAAATTGAAATCTGGGGACGACACATGGTCGTCTTCCCCAAATGTCCAAACCCTAATTCAGTTAAAAAGAAAATGCAACAGGTTTTGAAGCAACTTTTAGAGATCCATCTCTCTCTCAATATTCAACCAAATAACACAATCCAAACATGAAAATCATTCAAAAAACTACAAGGAACATGATCATACCCTTAGATTTTTTAAATATCAACATATCAAAGAGATATATGAGCTGAAAGTTGCTGGAAAACGAAATTCACACAATATTCAAAAACTTGCAAACCACGATTCAACCTCAATACACACAATTTCAATACATCAAACCTATTGTTTGGCCAGCTACAAACATATGAACATGATCTAAAGCATTAAATCAAACTAGCAAGCAAGATCTGAAGTTAATGAAAGCTAACCTCAAGTGAAAAATAAATTCACTAAATCTATGGTTCCAGAAGCAAGAAACCCAACTGAGCTTGATCCTTGAGCTCCAAATGTGAGGAAACGAGAGACACTGGAGAGCTGGAACAAGAGAATAGAGCTACTCAAAAATAATTCAGAAAAAATGAGAGAAAGCTAAGATCTTGTTTTTGGTGAATGAAGCTTGCGTGAGGAGTTCGTGAGGGTTTGATCTTGTTATATAGAAGGTCTTGAGGAGGGTATAAGTGTCCTTTGAGCCTTGGAGCCGTTGGAGGGCATTGTTGGAAGTTTGTGGAAGAAATGCATGTGAAAATGGTGAGCTGTGTTTTTCTTACATTTCATGGGCATTCTCTTGTGTTTTATGAGGCACACGGGGTTAGAAACGATTCCCTAAAAGTTGGTACAAGTTGAAGGTGCGTGGAGTGAGAAATGAGGAAGTTGCTTTTCTTGGCAAGTTTGAGAATCAAAGTACATTTTGTGTGTGTGAAGGTGCATGGCTAGCGTGGGCCACTCATTTGGGGTTAGTACATGACCTCAATGCATTTGGTCCAGAAATAATGTACTTTGTTTGAGAGATTTTGAGAATTAGACAAATGTGACAAGTGAAAAATTGTACAAGAATGACCAAACTTCTAAAATTTGTATCTCTCTCAATCTTTGAATTAGGTCACACACTTTGACCTTTTGGAAAGGGAAAAAGATTTCCAACAAATTTATAGTTTTTGGTTTTTGAATTTTAAGTCATTAATGCCCTCAAAATTGAGCATGAAAGCCACGAATTTTAGGGCATGACCTATAATTTTCACTAAATGACCAAAAATTCTACAACACATAACTCTTTCTCTATTTATCTTTTGAACTTGACCTCAGAAACAAAATTATAGGTCTTACCTTCCTCTTTTCAATGATATAATGTTTTCAAATTTAGATCAAAGGTGAGTAAGTTATGATTTTTCATAAAATAATGGACATCCAAATTTAGAAACTTTTCAATGTAACTTCTTTGACCTGTCAACTTTAAAATCCTCATTTCCCTTTAATTTCTTCAATTAATGATCATGTACTATGAAAATAGGGATGTTGAATTGAGTGTTGACCAAAAGTCAACTTGGTCAACTTTGACTTTGGTTGACATTTATCAAAATGACTGTTTTACCCCCAATTGATCAATTGAATCATTTTCAATCAAAATTGATGATCAATCTTTCAATCATATGCGCTTAGTAACATGTTGAGAATTATGGAATCAAGTATTACCCAAAAAGTTAGAGGAATTCTGATTAAACCCAAAACCCTAATTTTGGCCATTTGTGCTAGGAGTTGATGATCAAGCTTCAAAAACCTAATTTCAAGGAACATGACGAGGAATTCTTAAACAAAAATTTCTCATATGATAATGAGAGGGAAATAATTCAAAGAGTTGGTTCATACAAGCATCAAACACTTCATCTGGACAAAACCCTAATCTCAAGAGATGAATATGAGAACAATGATTCACTTCAATACTCTTGCAATCTTCAATCTTCTGATGAACCAAAGAGACAGTTAAGATGTCTTGAGGTATGAAAAAACTTTATAGCTTGAGTGACTCAAATATTGAGGGCATGCGACCCTTCTTGCAATGATTGATAACATAACCATCTTTCATAGCTTGTAGAAAATCATGAGAACTAGAGATACCTTGATCATATCATAATGTATGAATGCATATGATGAAACGTAAGCCTTTAAAGTTCTAAACAACAAGAGGGTAAATTTTGGGATGAAACACATGGTATCTATGGGAAGTTACTCTCTCTCTACTAGGATTCAGTTATGTGGTGTCCTCATATAATGGAACAGATGTTTTGCAAGGATTGAAGGGAATCCTTATGTGTTGGAGAAGTAGACGTATTCTGAACAGTCTATTTCGTGATGACCAGTAAATGCCATTATTGTTGAAGTCTGCTCCAGATACCTGTTAGAGAGAATATCCTCTTTAGGTGTAGAAGGATCGCATCCAACACCTCAAAGTTGGACATGAGGTTTGAACATTGTGCTTATAAGAAGAAATCTTCTTGAGGTATGCATGATCTGCATGTATTGGTCTGAGTTTGAAGGTTAATAAACTATTGATGGTTGATCCTCTTGTATCCCTTTCAAGAGTTATGGATTAGTATGGTGTCTCCAGACCATAGTTAATGGTGAAACCCATGTGTTTGAGACTGATGTCGGATCTGATGTAGGAACATCGTCTCAAAGTGTGTTTTATTCCTTCAGCCAAGGAAGTTATTGCTGGCCATAATGGATTTTAAGGTCAATCGACTAACCTAATCTGGAATATTTTATGGTGTGAATAAAAGTGATCAGCTGGTGCCGGACGTATGCAGAAGAAGGATGTCAGACCAAATGTCCTACCTTGTGTGAGAAGATAATTTTATCTTACCTATAATGAATAATTTGACGGGAGCTAGGTATTTGTTTATCCTCTAAGGAAGTTGTGCATGAGACTGATGGTGAATAATTTGATGGGAGACTAAGTATTTTTCTGAGAAGTTATGCAATTTTGCATCTGAATATTGTGTTTCAGAGAGTATGTGAGAGTTTATTTCTCTCTATAGTGTTCAGGTGTTTGGTATAACCTAAGGAAGTTGCACCGGCTGTGTGTTTTATTGGGAGCTTCGTAAAGGATTTATATTCATAATATGAGTCCTTTGAATTGATTTAAGAACCAGAGTGATTGGGTTATATACTAAGAAGCTGATGTTCCAAATAATGTTATAACATCATGATCATTGATGGCTATTTTGTTGCTCGGGATTGTGCATGTGGAGTTGGATGCTCAAGCAATATTGTCAGAAGTGGCATTTCTGACTATGTGGATTAGAATATGGAGAATCTAATCCTGTCTATATTAGTATGTTTGGTGAATGTATGACTACTTTGTTGAAGACTCCACTAGTATCAGTAACTACTAGTGGATGTAAGGGAAGAAGACTACTGACAGATACTGAGGTCTGAGCAGAGTGTTTTGAGGAGGTGTTTTTCTTCTACTGCAAGTCACTTTGGATGAGTGTTGATAATCTAGATCTTAGTAAATATTTTAAGCAAACTAAGAAGTTTTAAAAACTGTGAGTGACTTCACACCTAGTATGCATGACATCTTTCCTATTCAAAAGGTCATGATACAGAGTGTGGTTATGAAAGGACAATAATCAAATGTGTCCTTGTGTTGTGAAAAAGTCAGAGTGCTTGGATGTATTATCAAGGATTGAGAGTATTTGACTCTGGTTTGACTCTACTGAGGGAGTCGGGGTTTAGCATATGTGGGAAAGTGTCGTTCTTCAACATGAAATCATGAAGACTTTCATGTTTTTTTATCTAGTGCTCAAGTTTTTATCTTCAACTGGAGCATTAGTTATTCATGATAGTGGGAGTCATGTATTTATCTGTGGATTATTGTTACAATCATACATATAATGCTTGTGTGCTATTAAAACTTGTAGAGATATTATGCCTCTTATGAGGATGTGATGTTAGACAACATGTTGTGACATTATGAAGTTATTGGTGATCTTGACAAGGCATGGTTGGTTTTAGCCGTGTGAAGCTGGGTGTTTAAATTAGGAATTCACACATCTCTCTTATGTCTGAGAATTTATTTTTCTCTACAGATTTTGTGAAGGACTCTCTAAGTGTCTTTATTATTGAGAGATGTCACAAATGTGATATTCTGATGTCTTTGTGTGTGTCACTAAGTCTAAGTGAAAGGAGAACACTTAGAATCCAGTGGAAGACAATGTGGTTGAAGATGTGTTGGTCAATATGCAAACAAAGAAGACAATATATGATTGGATGTCAGGAGATTATTTAGGACATAGTTCATGTGTGATCAACAAAGGAGTTTGGTGGAGAGTTTGATCAAACATGTGTCAGAAGGTGTGCTTGACTATGCATGTGCATGTATTGGGACTTGTTCTTTTCAGCAGAAATAATCTAGAGCTAATAAAAGTCTTTTGAAGATGTCTTGGACTATGCACATTAATTTTAGCAGTTTTTCTCCTCAAATAATGTTTTCTTTGACTAATATCATTATTGTATTCAAAGATCGTTAATTCCTGAATAACTGCTCAACTATTTATAGAGGGTTCTCATGTCCTCTTTCACCATACGAGTGTTCATCATCATAATGGGTTTTATTCTGATTTTAGAAAGTTATGCCTGGGTCTGGTATTGTGAAGGCTTCCTTTGCCAAGTTTTGGCTAAAAAGGGGTAGAAATGTGATGATCAAAGTGCTCAAGGTGCTCGACTGATTAATCTGGAGGCTGCTTTTATAGATCTGTCATAAAGATGTCGGATAAGAAGTTATATCATGTATCTGGTGCATTCTTTTGTGACTTGTGATCTGAGTTATAAACACAGTTGTGATCTATGTTCTGAGTTACCATAAGTGGTGGTTGTTTTGTCTAGGTCGGCTGGTGGTTGTTGATCAAAAAGTGGTTAAGTAATCTCTTATGCCACCGTTGGTCTTCTGTGACAAGGAATGGTTCCTGGTTTGAGGGGGAGTTTCAACTATCTTCTTCCTCATGTACAACAAATGACTTCATGAATTTTTACTCCTTTTCTTGAAGGTGATATTCTTTGGTGATGGGTTTGGTACTGCAATGGAGCTTATTCAAAATGCTGGAAACAAGATGTCGAACAAGATATCCTGACATCTTATCTGAAGACTGACTCCACAATGTTATACTATTAAGTTCAGTAGTTGCTGAAGACTACTGTTGAATAATTGTTTTTCTTATTTTTGTAATATTGGAATGTATTTTTATTTATTTGTTTTAGCCAAAATTTGCCAAAGGGGGAGATTTTAAGTTCTCTAGATTTAGGATTGGCATTAATTTTTGTAAAACAAATAAGACAGCAATATGTTAGATAGGAGATGTTAACTTTCTAACAGGAACAGGTTGAGCAAGAAGTCATATCTTATGTTGAGACATGTTAAGATGATAAGTTCTCATCATCTGGAACAATATGTCGTATAAGATGTCCTATGAAGGAGCATACGACATCGCGCCTGAGCTAAAATGGACAGATAGATTTTGATATGATTTAACTGATGCAGAATATTTTGGGAATATTATGCAATCCTATGTGGAGCTGAATTAAAGGTCAAGAAGAATCAAGTCAGAATATTGAAGATTATGCAGTTTCTAAATATGGAGATTATTTAGGAAACAAATGATTGAAGACCTTGTTTGTAGCAGAAGTTTCTGCTGGTTTGTAACAGCTGATGAGCTATGATTGAAGGACTAAATCCAGGTTGAATATAGGTTATAAATAGTAGTATTTGTAACATAATAAAGGTACCATCCGTGTTTAGAAAAGATGTAGTCATTAAGGCTGAGTCCTTAGCCACTCTCTAGGAGAGTTGGTGTAAGTGAACCACTCGGGTTGTGAGATGGTCATTATGTTCTTACTCAGAAGCTGTAAATTAATGAGTTGAGTATTGTTCTTAGAGGAAGCTTTTAAGCTACTCCAAGTTGTGTTCCTAGTTAGGAGTAAAGTTTTAAATGGTGGAGTTTAGCTTTAGTTATTGACTAGGTATTGTCATGGAAATGTGTCTTCCTGTTTGTTCAAAATTGTTGTTGTCCAATCGTTGTCTATGATTGATGAGGGATTGAGGATGGCCTCATATCTAGGTGAGTGTTGTATAGAAGTATAGCACGGGTAGTGATTAAGTGAGTAGATTGTAAACTAGTATGTTTGTTGTAGGGTCTACGAATTGATACTATCATATTGGACTTGTCTCTGGCTTGGTATGCCCCCAGAGTAGGAGAGTTTCTCTGAGCTGGGTTAATAATTATGGTGTGTTGTTTATTGCTTTCCAGTACTGTTTTTAATGTTTATACCTTTCCAGTGTTGTTATGTTCATATCATATGTCTCGACATCCTATAGGACATCTGAGTTCTGTTATACCATAATTTCAGAAATTCTATGTTGACTTTATTATGTCAAGTGTCAGCTTCCTATTTGGTCTGACCTTACTTACCTCATCTCTTACTTTCTTGTACATAGGATAGTTTCTCCATCTCCTCTCATTCTTCAACTTTCAAAACCTTCTCATCTTTTTCAAAACCTTCTTATTTTTCAAACTATAACCACTTTCATAATAAACTTTGACTTTGTCAAGTGACTTTTTTCAAACTTCTTTTCTTTAATAAATGCTAAACCACATAAGCATATTCTAACACTTTCAAAAAGACTAAAAAAAATTCAACCTCATTCAAACCTTTTTGTGCCCTCGTGCACCTTTTCTCTTTAAAATTTTTTCAAGATTAGACATGAGTCATTTATAGTCGAGATGTCATTCTCCTATCCCCATGGTTGTAAAGATTTATACATTTCCACTTGAGTACTAGAGGTGTGTCCAAACACTCCCTCGTGTTGGTGCATTGTCCCTCTTTCTCATACTTTGTGGGTGATTAGACGAGTCTTCTCCCTAAAAATTATGACTTGTATCTTCATTTAAAATCATTCAACACACGCGGTTTTTTTCTTTTCTAGAAGAACTACGGTGCTCTGACTTTCCCATTGCACGAGGGAGTACGTAGGCACTAGGTCTCACGACCAAAGGCTATCACAATAATAAAAAAACATTTCTTTTGTTTTTAAATATTCACTCATGCATTCCCTTTAGCAAGTAAGTCTTTAGATAACACACTCTTTGATTATAACAAGCAAAGTGGATCCTGCGGAGTACCATAGATGTTTAGGGTGTTAATACCTTCCCTTTACATAACCGACCCACATACCTTGATCTCTATTTTCTTTTGTGGGTTATATTTTCTATTTTTCCTTTTCTCTTTGTAAACAATAAAGTGAGGTGGTGACTTTCACTGTGTTAGTTAAGTCAATTAATGGCTTAGTCTCAAATTTTTACCGCTACATTTCGCTACATGCGACATTACACTATGGTATTTTTTGTGCACTTTCTTTTGAGCTGGTGTGAGAACTTTTCTATCAGCAAACATTCCCACACCATTCACCTTATTATAAATACCATCCAAAAGGATGTCCTATAGCTCATCATCAAGCCCAATAATGTATGTGCACATTTTGCTTTTCCACCATTCAAAGTGAGGGGAATCACCACTGAATGTAGGTGGTTTAGTAGAATAGTGACTCTTTTCAATAGCACTATAATCATGTGGTGTACTAGTGCCAGTAACATGACTATCACTAGTATCACCCATCTAGTATATTTTTCTCTTAAGGATCTTTTTATGTACCACTGTTAAGTGTTTAGCGCAGATCGTGCTCCAATGCCAATTGAAGAGGAGAAAAATACACAAGAAAAGGGTTTGAATTGTGTATGAGAAAAACTTTTTATTCTTTTAACAACATATTCTGAATCTGAAAAAGTTCATATTCTGAACCAGAGTAGATAGCAGTAGAATGATTTAAAGTACATAAATAACAACTAAAAGCACACCGGAATTATCATGGTTCTTCTACAACTGAGAGTAGTCCATTCCCCTTGTCCCACAAGAGATTTTTCACTATAATAAAACTTGATTACAATCTTCTTAGACACACCATTCCAAGACTTCCTTGTTCAATCAAACCTGAATGAGACTTCCTTGCCTAAACACATCAGTTCAAGACTTCCTTGCTCAAGCAACCTAGCTCGAGACTTTCTTGCTCAAACACTTTGTCCGAGACTTTACAAATTCTAAACAAAATGTTTAGGATTTACAACAATATGTATTTTATATACAATCAGAGGCACAAAAAGATTACAACACAAAAAATGGTCGTTGACAAGATGGAGTTTCTTTTGCACAGAGTACGGATAGAAGAACTTTGTAATGTGTTTCCAACAGAGCACTTGAAGTTCCATTTGAATCATCAAAGGCAAAGTCAATGTAGCATTTGAATTTCTATTCGAACATCATAAGTTGAAATCATATGGCGCTGATGTCTTATTAGAAATTTAGATTCTGGTCCATTAGAATATGGATTTACTTGCTTTTTCTTTACAAACTATTTAAGTGGGGTCAGAATCTAGTTAATTATAAGCTTAATGATCATGCACACTTAGTCAAATGCTAGTATACCCTATTTTTCTTTAAGTACTTTGTTATCACTAAAACCCAAGGAGTATGAACTCAAAGAGTATGAACAAATTTTGTCTTAACAGATGTAACATCCCGATTTTTATATATATTTTTATAGAATTTTGGAGTGTTTTTAGTTTGATAATTCAAGTTGGTGGATTTTGGGTAGAGTTTTATTGTTTTAAAACTTAGTGTAGAAGTGAGAAATTATGGTAGATTATAATTAATTAGACTTTTATTAATTTAATATTTTTAATTGAATTTAGAGTGATTAATTTAATTTAATTAGAATTTTTGAGATTATTGGTTTCATTTAGAATTATTAAAATTTTTATTTAATTAAAAATAATAGAAATATGAGATATGATTTTTGGGGTGATAAATAAATATTTTGAATAAAATAGATAGGTGGGTATAATTATTTGTGAATGGAGGGGAAATAGTGAGAATTAATAAAATAAAATAAAAATTAAGTTTTATTTAATTATTTAAATAGAGAAGTTGAGAAAGATAAAAAGTAAGAGAGGCCCTAGGAGAGCTTTTGGAAAGGGAAAAGAGAAACCTCAACTGTTAAAACTTCAAGTTTCTTTGAATTCGAGGTAATGGGGATTATTCGTGTATGGATGTTTAAGAAGATGGATATTGAGTGTTCCTTACCCTTCTCTCTTCTTCCCTTTTTTTCCCTCTTTGATGATGTCTGGGGCCGAAGAAGGTTTGTGCAAAACCTTTCTAAGGCAGTTGATATGATATCGTTTTCATGATTGTTGAGTTCTGATTTGTTGTTTGACCAAATATGCTGGTGTGTTCATGTGTTGAAGCCTTTTGATAAGACGCAAGTTGATTTGATAATTATGTTGACGCCTTTTGATAAGGTGAGAGTATAAAGGTTATCTCATAGCATATGGTTTTGGCTATAAAACCTGAAGGCAAGGGATTGATGATCATACTGATTGTTTTGGGGTTCAAAGCAAACCCTGGAGATTTTAACCCCAATACGTGATAGTTGATCTGATTGGAGAATATTGTTGAGTAACATTGTCGAGTATAATAATATTGATGAGTTAATTATTGTTGGAGTAATTGATAAATCTTGTTGAATTAATAAAATATGTTGATGTCTTATGATTAGTCGAGAGTGTAGATGTTGAATATGTGATGTTGAAGTGATAAAATGTTAAATTTGTGATGTTTGATGTGATAAAATGTTGAATCTATGATGTTTGATTCACATTATTCATGTTTATATTTATCTGTGTGTATTAGGGTGGTTAAGACTCTAACAGACGAGTTTTGGATATGTTCAATAGGGAGAAAAATGCAAAAAAAAAATCACATATAGACATAGAAGGGGATTAATCGTCTTGTTTCATGCGTAACTTGAGTTTTGTAAGTCATTTTGAGGTGACATCGGTTGCATTAGAAAGATAACAATAATTTTGGAGTGGGGAAATTGGGTCAGGAGCGCTACAACAATAACAATTCTCTGGTTTTTTATACTAGATGCGTAGTCAAATTTCAGTCCTGTGTGGGTCATCTTGTTTCACACGTAACTGGAGTTTCATAACTCCAATAGAGATGCAATCAATTGCGTTTGAAAGAGGGTTTAAAGAACTTTTAAACTGGAGAATTTCATTTGTTCAAAAAATGTAGAATTTCATAATTTTATCATAAGTCTATAGTTTTGTGTTATTATGAAGTTGGACATTCTACTTTAGAGTTTAAGTAGGAAATATTGTGATATGACTTAATTGAAACAAACAGAACTGGAGTTTCATATCTCTGATCGAGTTTCAATCAATTCGTTTGAAAGATGATTTAAAGAACTTTTAAACCATAAAGTTTAATAATTTTATCACAATTCTATAATATTTGGTGCTATTATGAAGTGAGACAATTTTAGAGTTAAGTCTAGAGATTTGGGAAACCCTTTAGCAATTTAAGGAATTGAATATATTTATTTATAACTTTAATTTAAGTTATCTGATGTGTTAGAGTTGAATTTGATATATTTTAGAACTTCCGGTTCATTTTGCAAGCCTTTGATGGTTGTTTGAGTTAAGGTTGCGGCTTTGGGAAACCCTTTCCAATTACAATGGCACAATTTTAGAGTTAAGGTAGAGTTGTGCGAAAACCTTAGAGGGATTTAAGGAGTCTTGAGTTTTTTTTTATATATTAGGTTTATCACTACTATAAATAATACATTTCATAATGAAGTTTTCACCTCATCCAGAAAAAAATCGAGGTATTATACCAAGGTGTGCCATGTTTTATTTTTTTATAAAAATAAAAACAACACATTCTCTCGGTTTTTAATAAAATTGAGGGGAAAACTAATCAGGATACGCTTCCAATCCCAACTATTGAAATTTATGCTTTTATTTTTTTATAAGTGAATACTAAATGATCCAATCCTTCAGTTTTCTTAAAAACAAAGGGATATCATAATTAGATTTTACTATAAAAGCACTCGTTCAATAGATTCTATCCTAATCCTAACTTATATGTTGCTACCCTAAACTAGTACGCATCATTCTTTGGGATGGATTGTAAGACAGGAAAAATCTTAAATGTTCTTCTATCTTGAACAAAATATTTTTCTTTCCTTGCAATCTATCTCACATAATGGTGTTGATGTTTTTGTTGTTGTATTTTAGGGACAACCCTCAGTTAAAGAAGGGAACTTAACCCTTGAAAAGTACTCAGTTGATAGATTGCAAGTGCAAAAAATCATTCTGCTTCAACTTACACAAAGAAGGGAGCTCAACCTTTAAAAATTTAAACAACAAATGGAGCTTAACCTTTGAAAAGTAAATTTCTCATTGTTGGAATAGATAACTTATCAGAAGAAGTATATCAGCGAAGATATCCAGTAATAAGAGCAAAGATTTGTTGTAAATAATTTATTTTAATATTTTGGTGTAAACATTGTAATTTCAAAGAAAGAAAAAGAATGATTCACCTCGTTTTTTGTCATAACTAAAGTGATAAATAAAATAAGAAGATAATTTACCTTAATAAAAATATTTGTTAAACATATTTTACCCTAATACTAACTTATATGTAGCCGCCCCAAATAGAGAGGAAATATTTATCACCATCCATTTCATGAGTTGCTACCCCAAAAATATTTTTAGGTGGATTTTCCATGAAAAATGTTGATCTAGAAATGCTCAAGAACTTGGAAAACAGATCTCTGGGATGGATTGTAAGTGTAGAAAATAAAAAAATTCATGGTCGGAACATATAACTTATCAGAAGTTGAATAAGTTATGGAGTTTTTTTGGGGAAACAAAAGGTATGCAACCAAATTTGGATATTACCAAATATTTATTGTAAATAATGTATTTTAATATTCCATGTAAACAATATAATACAAAAAAATTCTCATTCACCTCGAGTTTTGATTTGAACTAAGGTATTTATTAAACGATTTTTTGAGTATTTTCACCGGTCTTAAAAAATATTTGTCGTTCATTTAATGATTATCAACACTCAAGAATCTTCAATTAGTGATTCGCGTGAAACCTAAGAGACATCCATTATAAAAGCATGATAAATATTAACATTTCTAACCTAAATGAAACATGGTGCACTTGAAACCTAAAGACGCTTGGAAAAGTTATCTATGATGGATTGCAAGAGCAGAAAATTATTTGGGTTTAAGGTTATTTTCCTAAGTATTTATTTGAGCCAAAAATCATATATTTGAATATTGATTTTAATTATCTTACCCTTTTTTCCATCAGAAATAAATGCATGCAAGATCCATAGATAATAATCTTGCACACAATATTTGATCTTCCTCAAGATTCGATCATTCGAATATCTAAAATCTAAATCTTCTAGAAATTTGATTTTTATCTAGATATCTAGAGAATTTGGTTTTTATTTTAATATTCTGTGTAAACAATGTAATATTCTGGGTAAACAATGTAACAATTGTTTTTAAAGAAGAAATAATCTTACCCCTCGGATTTCTAGATAAACTGAGAGATAATATACGCTAGTTTTGAAAATAATAAAAGTGTTGATGTTGGGGTTCGAACTCATGTGCATATAATTTTACCCCTCAGATTTTCATTCACTGGGGTGTTAAGTTGTGAGTACAACTTCTTCATCAAATGTTTTGCATGATCTCAAAATTGGGAAAATCTAGCACTTATGTATTGTTATACGGTGGCAGAACCGACTGTTATACTAGTTTCTGTTTTTTGTTCGCAAATGTTGCGGTAAGCAAGAGTCGCCACCGAATTTTCTTTTATCCAACAAAGAAAAGGGTGAAAAGAACAGAAAAAGAACTTCTTCGATATTTTCTAAGTAAGGGGGTAGATTATGGAAAGGGAAGGTGTTAGCACCCTTTCCATTCGTGGTTTTCCACGGACTCTTAGGTACTTGCTCATTTTTTAAAATTGTTTTCGTGTTTGTGTGTTTTGAAAGATTTTGTTCGCTTTATGGTAACTCTTGTATCAGTCCTCAAGAGTGTGATAAAGTGTTTTTGAAAAGAATTTTGAAAGTGTGTAACTGTAAAAAGGAATCAGATTTGAGCAAGTACTTAACAATTATCTACCTACTCAAAAAAGGCGTTCTTTTCCTCCTTTACTTTAGATAGTGCTATCCTACTATTAGTGAGTAGGTAGCCCTATCGTTGGATGTTGAGGTACTATTGAAAGGGGCGTTTATGGTCATTAAAGGCAACATGTAGAGATACCTTAGCAATTCGGAGGGACTGTCATCATGTAGAGAACGTCGAGGGACAAGATCATTTCTCGTAGACAACTCGAGGGACATTAAGGGACCGTGATCTTTATGATGACTTTTAAACTAAGGGTCTTTGCTAATATATTCCTACGTTTGAGGTACATGACCATTTCCGAAGGCAGCCAGAGTGGGAAATACCATAGGGGTGCAAGTGTGCAACAATGTGCTTTTCTTAGGTATTTATCTTGAAGTTAGTGACCTAATGATTAATTGATTAATTCCTATCATGCACGCCTAATTTACTAACATTTTATATACAAGCATATAAGAAATATAAAGGCGAGAAATAAAGTTCTTACAGCTATTACAAAGCTTTGGTGTAGTTACATAAATAATGACTGA
This sequence comes from Vicia faba, assembly GCA_948472305.1. Classification (NCBI taxonomy): domain Eukaryota; kingdom Viridiplantae; phylum Streptophyta; class Magnoliopsida; order Fabales; family Fabaceae; genus Vicia; species Vicia faba. The sequence goes on from OX451738.1 coordinate 973,662,858, forward strand.
AAAGTAAAATGCGGAAATTAAAAACCCTAATTAAACTATTACAAACCGGGCACCGTTACATAATAAAAAATAATCGTATGAAAAATAATAACGCGTAAAAATTAAGACTAGAATAAGCTCTAAACCCTAAAAAATCTAGTTGCCTATTAAAAATATTTGGATGTTTTTTATGAAAAAGATTTGAAATTTAACCTACTCTCTAATTAATTTTAAATTAAGGAAAATAAATTAAAGTTAATTAAATTAAATTAATTTGCAAAAATTAATTTTTCTTTAAAAAACTATAAATCCTATTTTTATGATTTTATGATTTTTAAAAAATGAATAAACAAATTAATATAAACTAATTAAAAAGAAAAATAAAATGATTAAAAAAAGATGGGCCTGGGGGTGAGAAAGAAAAATTAGGGGTATGCTACTGAATTTTGCAAGGCCTAAATCTGATGGCCCATACTCACGCGCGTGATCCAATAATGCTGCATCTGGAAAGTCTATATTGGAGCTGTATCTAGGAGAGTTGGATCTGGAAAAATGTAGACTTGATGACTGAACCTGAGGGTGCAAGGTATACGCGTGGGATGGCAATGCACTGGATCTGAAAGAAATTGGTTAGAAAATATAAAATGTAGGATTTTGGGATCGAACCCAGATCCTTCCTCTCACACACCCTATGTCTTTACCACGTGCCCTACCAATTCATTCATGATTATGATGACTTAATAACATTATATGTAAAATAATGACCAAGTCTCGGTCATCAAAAGAAATGCACACCAACAATTCCAATGGACCAATCAGAATGAGAGAGAGAGAATTCATATTTCAAAATCAACCAATGGGAGAGGTGGGAGATGCCACGCCATAGTTGGACCTTGGTCTGGCCTGTCCAACCACCGGAGCCGGTGGTTTCCACCGTCTTCTCTGGTGGGGTCACCTGAAAACATGAGCAAACAAAAAAACCAAATATGCATATTGACTTAAAAAGGTCCCCTGATCATGAATATGGCCTAAAAAAAGGCTAAATCCTCGCGTATGGCAAGATTTGAACTTAAAACCCTAACGGCGGTCATTCGTGGTGTATTGCGATTTCAGCCCCTATTGCCTCATGTAACACGTCCAAAAGTCAGCAAACATCAACAGTAGTACAAAGGTAATCTTAAACAAAATTTATATGGCCTAATATGCAAGTTTGAGATTCAAGAATTTACCACAAAAGTTGATATCCAGTTGGGCAATCTCAGGGTCTTTTAGGCGCATAGGAGGGATGATTTGCCTCCCTTGGAACCTCAGGAAGAAGATTAGCTCCTTTGTTTGGATCAACAAAGGCTGGAATTGATGTTTTTGATTTTCACCACACTTGAATAATTTTTCAACTTTGTTCTTGGCTTGGAGGCAGCTTTTTTCGTGTGTCTTTGGTCTAGGGTTGATGTGCTTATGTAGTAAATCATTTTAGGTTTACAATTGTAGAAAAAGATCCATGCTTTGATGATAAATATCTTCTTTCCAATTATTTTATTTTTGGCTTGTTTTGGAACAAATCCAATCTTTCTTCCCTCCACGATTTTCCTTTGATTTGCCTGCATATCTTACCCCTTATTTGATGAGAAAAAGATTCTCAAATCATATCTTAAATAATTTCCTTTATTTATTTATTTAATTTTGAATTTTAATGAATAAAATATCAAAATTAATAATATAAGTAATAAAATAATATATGAATGAGCTCAAAGGTCGTGGTCCATGTTAGAAACAAGTCTCAATCATGAAAACATGGGCCCATTTGGAACAGATTCATGTTTGGTCAATATTGGCTTCATGCACTTTTCCAAAATTGGTCAACTTTAGCAATGCATATCTCTCTCATTTTTAATCCTAAGAGGGTGTTCTTGGACTTTTTAGAGAGCTTAGGGTGTCCTCTAAACAACCCCTTTTGGTTTCATCTCAATTGGATCTTCCATGTTCATGTAAGGAGCTTTGACCCAAAAGGTGTTTTTGCTGACTTTTTGAAAGAACCTATAATGTATGAGCTTGTATCTTTTGATTGGGGAATTTATTGAACTTAAGGGCTAAAGAGAAGTTGTAGGGAATTAGATTATCTTCAAAATTAGCCTTGGTGGAAAAATGTCTAACAAAGTATGAGAAAGTTATGCCTGGTCAAAGTTTGGTTAACTTTTCCTATAGAAACCCTAATTTGTCATTTTTGACTTTTGACGAGTTAGGAGAATTTCTTGAGGAATCATGATAAACCCTTGATAAAATTATGGATATTACTTCAAAATGTTGATGTTCACCAAAAATCTTGAAGTTTGACTGTATTTGGACCACAGTTGAGTTTTGACCTAATACAATTGATTTTCCAGGCATTTGAGCAGTTGACTGAGCAAACTTGTCGTTCAAGGCATGAAATTTGGCATGGATGATCTTGAGGACATATTAGGACAATTGAGAACATTTGTGATCCTTGGGGCTCACACCTCTTGCTTAAAAATGAAACCCTAGTTGAGGTTCATTGCCTTTAGGGGGGAGAATTTATCTGATCAATTCTTGGTCAACCTTGAGCAATTGAGGACCTCTATGGGCATGTGTTGAATAAAAGGGGAGGGAAAATTCTGGGGTCCAACAGCTGCCCCTATTCAATCTTCTTAAATATGAGGATGTATATTGGTTGGTCTTCCTTTCGTGATCTGAAGGTGTAAGATGATTGAACACTAGAGTGCCCAGAAATTTGCACTCGTCTGAAATGATACTTGACTGTGCAGATAGTATCAGGAATGGGCTTACAGATACCATTTGGATAAGATAACAGAATATCGTCAGAGATGGGCTTAAATATGCCATCTGGAACAATGTTGATTTCATGAGATATTCCTTTGTGGAATTTCTATTCCTGTTGTTGAGGAGGACTCCGTTGAGGAATGTTGGTCTTTGTCTTGGGAAATAGAGTTTATGGGCTTTAGTTGTCCATTATTCTACTGGGGAGTCATCTCTTGATTGAAGATATGGAAGTGAACTGCTATCTGGTTAGGATACATGCTTCATAATGACTTACTGAGGATAATAAGGCTGACTGGTATCTGGTCGGACTCCAGGCTTTACAGTTTCTTTAACTGAAATAGAAATCAGAAAAATCTTAGTGTTGATTTGATTGAACTAGAGAAAGGTCTTGAGTTGTCTTCAACTGGAATAGAAATCAAGAAAATCTTAGTATTGATTTAGTTGAACCAGAGAAGGTCTTGAATTAACTTTGACTAGAATGGAAATCAGAAAATCTTAGTATTGATTTAGCTGAACCAGAAAAAAGTCTTGAAATATCTTCAACTGGAATAGAAATCGGAGAGATCTTAGTATCGATCCAACTGAACCAGAGAAGGTCTTGAATTAACTTTGACTAGAATGAAAATAAGAAGAATCTTAGTATCGATTCAACTTAACCAGACAAAAGTCTTGGAATATCTTCAACTGGAATAGAAATCAGAGAGATCTTAGTATCGATCCAACTGAACCAGAGAAGGTCTTGAATTAACTTTGACTGTAATGGAAATCAGAAGAATCTTAGTATCGATTCAACTGAACTAGACAAAAGTCTTGGAATATCTTCAAATTGAATAGAAATCAAAGAGATCTTAGTATCGATCCAACTGAACCAGAGAAGGTCTTGAATTAACTTTGACTGGAATGGAAATCATAAAAATCTTAATATATATTTAACTAAACCAGACAAAAGTCTTGGAATATCTTCAACTGGAATAGAAATAAGAGAGATCTTAGTATCAATCCAACTGAACCAGAGAAGGTCTTGCAAGGACATCTTTCTAAGGAAAATGCTGAAACAGCCCTTCATTAGACGTAGCTTTTGAGAAGACTACCAGGTCACTTAAGTAGTCAACGATGTTTATTTATTTGATCTTTCTTGAAAACGGTAAAGAGTTAGTCGTATGCAATGTCATGATGTATGAAATGCATCATGATGATATTCTCAAAATAAATGAGATTATGCTGTATGTGATGTGTATGCACATGTCATGATGTATGAATATGGGATGCTATTGCGATATTTCTTAGTCTGGGAAAGTAAATCCCTGACTGCTGTTGAAGAGTATTGGGAAGCTGAATACTTTCATTTCCGCTGGGGATAATGAATGGATATGATTTACCGAGGACTTCCTATTTCCGTTTGAGGATATTCTGTCGGGGATTGACTCCGTGGAGAGAGATAATGCTTTGTTGGAAGGTTTTGCCGATGTAGAGAAATAAACTCTGTTGGGGAATAAACTTCCACGGTTAGAGAAATAAACTCTACCGGGGAGGTGTTTTTATGAGCTGTTTAAGATTATAAAGCTCAGTTGGGAAGTAAAGATTTTAGCTCTCTGAAGGAACTTTACTGGAGAAGGTAATCCCTGCTTTCGGAAGAAGAGATCAAAACTTTGGTTGTTTCTACTCTATGGGGAGCATATATGTCACGGGGTCGTATGTAATGGTGACTTCGTCTCAAAATGTCTCTGCCCTTGTACCTGCTGGAAGGAGTAACTGACAGGACTATAAACGGCTTTTTTAGACTTTGCCCCATTTCTTAAAGTCATTAGCAACTGTCTTTATGTTTCTTATGCAAGTATTTGTAAATAGTAATCATATTCAAATGCATATGTCAAAAATAATCACTGGACGTTTTTGCAAACAAAACAGAAAAGTAGAAAACAAATAGTTTTGTACTTTCAAAGAAATGATTTTTATTGATTTTTGAAGTTCGCCTATAACGAGCATTTTTGTACAAAGAGATTGACGTTCTAGTAGGAGAACGCCGTCGTGAAAGTGAAAACTATACAAAATAGTGTACAGAGAAAAATATCTATGTGCAATAATCCCCTTGAGTTTTAATTCTGCTATTGCCCCTATGTCCTTGAGCGTCTAATCACTTTGCTACTTGACCGAAGCTGACTAGATTGATCGATACCGTTTGAGCTTGATAGTTGATACTGAAGTCTGGTCGCAAGGTGATCCAATGGGACATAGTTATACACTTCAAATCCCTAACTTATGCTTGGACCGTCCTTTCGGGTTTTCAGTCCACCGGGATAGCCTTTTTTGCCCAAGCCGCCTTTTCAGGTTTTCGACTTGCCGGGTGTACAGTTTTTCCATATGTATATCCCTAATTTTTTCCTGAACCCTTTTGGTTCGCCGAGATGCCCTTATTTTTGCCTAGGCCAGTCAACCTAGCGGGTCTTTATTTATGCGTAGTATCTTTTCACTATGTACTCATTCATAGGGTGAGGAAGGTCGTCACCATCCATGGTGGTTAGAATCATGGCTCCACCAGAAAATATGCTTTTGATCACAAATGGCCCTTTGTACGTGGGAGTCCATTTTCCCCTGGGATCACCTTGTGGCAGTATTATGCGCTTGATTACTAGATCACCCAATTGATATACTTGACGTCTGACCTTTTTGTTGAAAGCCTTGATCATCCGTTTTTGATACATTTGGCCATGACAGACAGCAGTAAGCCTTTTCTCATCAATCAGATTCAGTTGAGCAAGTCGAGTCTCGATCCAATCATTTTCGTTCAAGCCTGGATCCTTCATGATCCTCAAAGAAGGGATTTGGACCTCAATAGGTAGGACAACCTCTATACCATATACCAGAGAATAAGGTGTTGCCCCTGTTGACGTACGTACTGAGGTGCGGTAACCATGAAGAGAAAATGGTAACATCTCATGCCAGTCTTTGTATGTCATCATTATCTTCTGTATGATTTTCATAATATTCTTGTTAGTAGCCTCTACAGCACCATTCATCTTCGGCTTGTAAGGGGAAGAATTATGATGTTGGGTCTTGAATTGTTTACAGAGTTCGGTGATCATTGTATTTTTGAGATTTGTACCATTGTATGTGATGATTCTCTCTGGCACACCATACTGACAAATCAGGTTATGCTTGATAAACCGCGCCACAACATTATTGGTAACAATGGCAAAAGAGGCAGCCTCAACCCACTTCATGAAGTAATCAATGGCCACTAGGATAAAGCGATGCCCATTGGAAGCGGTAGGTCTAATTTCTTCGATCATGTCAATGCCCTACATTGCAAAGGTCTAGGGAGTCGTCAAGACATTCAAGGGAACTGGAGGTACATGTACTTTATCAGCATAGATCTGGCATTTGTGACAAGTTCGGGAATGTTGATAACAGTCTGCTTCCATAGTAGACCAATAGTATCCTGCCTGTAGGATCTTTTTAGCCATGGTGTGTCCACTAGAGCGGGTGCCAAAGGTAACTTCGTGTAAATCTGCCATGATCCTCTCTGCTTCGCTCTTGTCTACGAACCAAAGTAAAGTAGGGTCATGGTTGCTCTTGTAGAGGGTTCCATTATTGAGGAAGAACTTTGCTGAGAACCTTCTCAGAAACTTATTATCATTGACAGATTACCCCTCAGGATATTCTTGAGCCTCGAGATACCTCTTCACTTCATGAAACCAAGGTTTGTATGCTACTTCTTCAGTGTCAATCTCATAGCAGTATACTGGTTCATCTAATCTCTCAATAGTGATCCAAGGAGCCTCGTTGTCCCATCTGACCTTGAACATGGATGACATCGTAGCTAGCGCATCCGCTAACTAGTTTTCTTCTCGTGAAAAATGTTCAAAGGTGACTTCCTCAAAGTGTGGAAGCAATGTCAGCACCTGTTCTTTGTAATGGATGAGATTAGGGTGCTTCGTGTCCCACTCTCCTTTGATTTGACTTATTACCAAGGCTGAATCCCCAAAAATGCTCAAGAACTTGATCCTTAGGTCAATAGCAGCTTTGAGACCCGTGATGCATGCTTCATACTCCGCCATATTGTTGGTACAATTGAAACATAATTTGGCGGTGAAGGGAGTGTGACAGTCCTCGAGGGATATGATTACAGCACCGATGCCATTTCCTAGTGCGTTGGAGGCCCCATCAAAAACCATAGTCCATCGGGATCCTTCCTCAGGTCCTTCATCCGGTCCAGGTTCTTCGCAGTTAGTCACTAACATAATATTCTCATCCGGGAATTCTAAGTTCATGGATTGGTAGTCATCCACAACCTGATGAGCCAAATGATCAGCTAGTACACTTCCCTTGATTTCCTTCTGGGTCGTGTATTAGATATCGTATTCGGTCAGGATCATTTTCCATCTTGCTATTCTTCCGGAGAGAGCAGGCTTCTCGAAGATATACTTAATCGGATCCATCTTAGATATCAATAAAGTAGTGTGGGTCAACATATACTATCTCAGTTGGCGAGCATCCCATGCTAAAGCACAGTAAGTTTTCTCGAGCAGTGAGTATCTTGTTTCACAGTCGGTAAACTTTTTTCTAAGGTAGTATGTTTCATGCTCTTTTCGACCGGACTCGTCATGCTACCCCAGCACACACCCCATCGAATTATCTAACACTGTTATGTACATTATCAAAGGTATTCTTTCAATCGGAGGCATCAGAATTGGAGGCTCTTGAAGGTATTCTTTGATTCTTTTGAAGGCAGTCTGGAATTCTTCATTCCATTTTACCACTTGATCTTTCTTCAGGAATTTGAAGATTGGCTCTCAAGTAACAGTTAAATGGGAAATGAATCTGGAAATGTAATTTAGGCGTCCCAAGAAACCTCTAACTTTTTCTCAGTGCGAGCAACAGGCATCTCTTGTACAGCCTTCACCTTTACAGGGTCTACCTGAATACCCTTGTCACTAACAATGAAACCTAGAAGTTTACCAGACCTTACCTCGAAGGTGCACTTGTTCAGATTTAACCTCAACTTGTATGTCTCCAACCTATCAAACAACTTTTGTAGATGATCAAGGTGCTCTTCCTCAGTTTGAGACATGGCTATCATGTTATCAACATAGACCTCTATCTCATGGTGAATCATGTCATGGAACAAAGCTACCATGGCTCGCTGATAGGTTGCCCCAGCGGTCTTCAACCCAAACAACATCACTTTGTAACAGAAAGTGCCCTATTGTGTGACGAAGGTTGTCTTCTCCATGTCTTTGGGTGCCATATTGATCTAATTGTAACCAGAGAAACCGTCCATGAAGGAAAAGATCTTGTGTTGCGCAATGTTGTCAACCAGAATGTCAATGTGGGGAAGCGGAAATTCATCCTTGGGGCTTGCCCTGTTCAAATCCCTGTAGTCCATACACATCTGCATCTTACCGTCCTTTTCAGGCACCGAGACTACGTTAGCAACCCATTGGGGATAAGAGGTGACAGCTAGGAACCCAACGTTGAATTGTTTCATAACTTCTACTTTGATCTTCTCTGACATTTCAGGGTGCATACGAAGGACATTCTACTTTATCGGAGAGAAATCTTCTTTAGTTGGCAGACGATGAACCACAATATCCGTGTCCAGTCCTGGCATGTCTTCATATGACCAGGCAAAGATCTCGACATAATCATGCAACATCTGTATCAACCGCTGTTCGATACTAAGCTCCAAATTTGCACCTATCTTGACTTCTTTTATGTCCTCTTTTGTGCCCAAGTTTATTTTCTCAATGGGCTCTTCATAAGGCTATATAGCCCTTTCTTCCTGTTGTAACAGCCTAGCAAGTTCTCCGGGTACTTCACAATCTTCCTCACCTTCGTCCTTGGCTTGGTTGATCGGATTTTCAAAGTCATAACCGACAATAGCAGAAGTGTTATCAATGGGATCCAAAGTGGGTATGGATCTGCAGTTTGATACGTGAGTGTGTGTAAGAGCATAGTTGTATAGACAAAGTAAAAAGCAGAAAAGAAAAACAGAGAGCGCAAAATTTGTATGCAAAAACGTCCAATGCTTTATTAATGACATATGAGACTAAAACATGATAACCCTCACAAATAAACCAGTGTGCCCCGGGTAAGACACATGGTCGTAGAGTTTATATTGTTTATTACATATCTGAAAACAAGAAAGACAATTACTTTTGAATAAAAGTAATTGGTACAAAGTCTTTTGTCATCCAGTTATTGGGTCCACCGTTGGTAGTAGGGAAGATCCAGTTATCCATGTCATAGTCACCATCAATTTCTTCTAGAGCATTGACCCCATGATTGTTGATACGTAGGGTAGGCCCTCCAGCACGAGCGTGACGAGCTGCCCTTTGAGCCCCTGAAGAGAAACCCAAACCAAAATTATCAGATTTGTATGGAATGTCAGGGAGTTGGCCCCAGATGGTACATCCACCTTCTTCAATAACTGCTTTGGTGTCCTTAAGAGAAGCCATTTTCAAGGGAGGTCTGGTGATCTTCGGCATATTAGTGACAGTTTTAGTGGCAGCCATAGTCTGAGGCACCTCTTCAAAGTTCTGACACGGAGTCTCAATGAATTCGCCATCCATTTCCACGTACTTGAAGGAATTCAAATGGCTTACCATGTACTCTTCTTCACCATGTACCGTGACAATCTTTCCTCTCACCAGGTATTTCAACATCTGATGCAGAGTGGATGTGACATCTCCCTCCCCATGGATCTAAGGGCGGCCCAACAAACAAGAATAAGATGGTCTGATATCCATCACATAGAAGGTGGAGTCGAAGGTATGAGAACCAACTTTAATGGGGATGTCCACCTCTCCGTGCATCATTTTTTTTGAACCATCGAAAGCCCTCACTATAATTTTACTGGGCTTCAGGGTCAAACCTTCACAGTCTAATCTATCCAGAGCCTTCTTAGGCAGCACGTTCAATGATGAACCAATATCTACTAGAACATGGGCCAAAGTAGTGCCCATGCATTCTACAGAAACATGTAGCGCATCATTGTGTTTTCTTCCTCTGGGTGTCAGATCAACATCAGAAAAACCCAAACTGTTATCAGCCATCAAACTGGCCACACAATCTTCAAATTGGTCAGCGGAGGTTTCTTGTGGCACATTGGCAGTTCTAAGGAATTTCACCAAAGCCTTTGCATGAGTTTCAGAGCATAATAGTAGGGCTAACATTGAAATCTTAGAAGGGGTCTGCCCCAGATGTTCGACCACATTGTAGTTGCTCTTCTTTATAATCTTCAAGATTTATTCCATTTCCTTCTTGGATGCCTCTGGGATAGATTCTGAATGCGCCTTCGTCTAGACAGGCTCAATCAATATGTCTTTGCCCCGAGTCTCGGCCGACTCGATGATAGGGGTGGCAACTGGGGTAATCACAGGAATTGCAGTAGTAGTATCAGCAGGAACAACAATAGGGATGATTACAGGACTAGTAATGACTTTTAGAGGAGAAATCTCAAGGGAGAACACTCTTCCACTTCTTGTTATTTTACTGGTTCCAACAATGTTTCCAATGTTGGGATCAATATTTTCAGAGACTTGGTCTTCAACAGCCAGCATGTCTTGCTTGACACCGTGGTAGTAGACGTCAGCCCCATAGTTCTAGGGAACAGCCTTGTCCGAGGAGTATGGGATTGGCCCTGGCATAGTGATGATTAGAGGAGCTAACTTCGGAGCAGATGTAATCCTGACAGGTCTTTTAGTGGAGACCCTAGAAGGATTGGCAGAAATGGTTATGATTGAAACATCCTTACAAGGAACAGTCGGGATGGGAGTCTTTTCAAACAAAATATCTCTATCATTCATCAGGCGCTGAACACCTGCCTTCAACAAATAACAATCAGTAGGTAGAGATAAACATGAGTGGCAACCTTCTCTACATCCCAGAAATAAATCGGATTTCAACAAGTTCCACTTAACGATCATGAGAGGAGTAACAAGTTCCTCAACAGAAGTATCGAACATATCATCTTCAATAGCATTAACACCACGATCGTTCTTGGGCATGGGAGTAGTGATAACATTGGGATCTCAGTAGCGTCAAATTTAATTTCCTTCGCCTCGATAAGGTCTTGCACCTTGTTTTTCAAAGCCCAACAGTCATTTGTATCTTGACCTGGACTTTCTGAGTGGTAAGCACAGCAAGCATTTGGGTTGTAGCAAGGAGACGCGGTGTTGGTATTCTTTGGAGCTTCCCGCAAAGTTACCAGATTAGATTTCAGCAAGTGAGGAAATACTTAAGACAAATTCATTTTTATCCAGGTAAACTGTCTTACAGGCCTTTCTGCTCTAGGCTGATTATTCCTTTGTTGAGTAGGTGCAGGCTTGGGTATCATAACAGCCCCTACCGTTGGACGATGTTCAGTTCTATTCTGATTCCTTTGGCTATAAGTGGCACTGACTTCCTTTTTCCCTACAAAAGGCCTCTTTCCCACACTTGAAGAGGCATCCTTCTGAATCTTGCCACTTCTAATCCCAGCTTCCACTCTTTCTCCCGTCAAGATCAACTCAGTAAAACCAGCTGAAGAGCTTCCAATCAGATTGTTGAAAAATGGTCTAGATAGAGTACCCAAAAATATATCCACTAACTCCCTATCAGACAGGGGGGTTGGAATCTTCCTGCTAAGTCCCTCCACTTCTGAGCATAGTCTTTAAAACACTCCCTCGGACCCATAGACATACTTTGGATTTGTGTACGGATGGGAGCAAGGTCTGCATTATACTGACACTACTTATAGAAAGCAGCAGCCAGGTCTTCCCAGTTATGAATGTTAGTCCCTTCCAGCTGGTAGAACCACTCTAGTTGAGTTCTGGATAGAATATCTTGAAAGAAATGGACCCATAAGTCCTTGTTAGCAGTGTGAGGCTGAATCTTCCTCACATAAGATCGAAGATGCATCTTGGGACATGAAACTCCATCATATTTGGCGAACACCGACACCTTGAACTTCTATGGGATGACAACCCCAGAAACCAAATCCAGCTCTTCAAAATCCAGCCTGGGCACCTCCTGGATTTCCATTGCACTTAGACGCTCTTCCAGTTGTTTATATTTTTCGTCGACCGTATGGTACTGCTCTTCATTATAGTCAGTCTCATTATCATATTCCCTTGGACTAGGGTCTTCCTCTCTGGTCTCCCCTTCTTGATTGTCTCCTTCTTTTGATGAAGATGTCAGCTCTACAACTTGCCTTAACGGTCCTTTGAACCTCCTTCCCAAATTCACCATACCAGCTGTCTTCCTTGGCTTCTTAGTCTTCTCTTTGACAATCAGGGCTTTCAGTTCCTCTTGCCCCTTGGCCAGAGCCATGATCATTTGTTGAAACTGGGCATTTTGAGTTTGTAGATCCTTCAATGTTTGTTCGGAATCCATTACTGAAATAAACAACGAAGAAGATGAGAAACCTGCTTTGAAGCCTGCTTATGCAATGATATGTATGTTATATGTATGCAATGTTTTCAAGGATTTCTAAGACTTAAATTTGCTTAAACAGAAAGGGAATAAACGTTAATTTCATTAAGAAGTTTTATCGGTCACCATAATGCCTCTTGGGCTTACAAGGGAACAAAGCAAAAATAAAAACTCTCCAAGCAAAGGAAGACTCAAGCTTCCCATAGGCACATCCTCTTTGGTGCAACATAAGCATTTATACTCTTCTCATCGTGAAGTAACTTGGTGAGCTCTAAAACCTTATTCTCACTGGCATATAATTGGTTTTCAAAGGTATCCCGCTCTTCTTTGATTTGGATCCAGGATTTCCGTAGCTCCTCAAAAACAGTTGGCATGTCAGGATGAAGAAAAACGTAAGGAGTGTCTCTCTCAACAATTGGCTCTATAATCACAGGTAAGATGGCGGGGTAAGGCATCATAAGACATTGAGCACGAGCTCACACCCATTTGAGGTAAAGCTTAAGATGGATGGAATTCTTATGCCCCGGTGTCTTGCTATCAACTCTTCTTATCATGCCCCAAGCTCGAATGAACCTCTTACGATAACCCTGAACATCATTCTCATAGTCAAATGTGATTCCTTAGACGAGTGTGTCGTGAGGACCATCCCTTCTAGCATAACCAAACTGTCGCAACGCCAAACAAGGATTGTAAGTGATTCCTCCCCTAATTCCTAAGAGAGGGACATTAGGGAATTCTCTATAGCGATCAATGATGGTAACATTCTCCAAGGATTGAGAACACCAATGAATATCCGAATGTGTAACGGACATCAACCTATGAGACCATCTCATACCCTGCTCATTTCTCAAAACAGACCGAGGTAGGTGCGAAATAAACCACCTAGCCAATAGAGGATTGCAACACAGAAGGGTCCATCTTCTCTTTAGAGTGCAAGTATGCAGAGAGTGTAGAATATCCCCAATTAAATTAGGCACCGGATTATGAGACAGAAAAATCTTGACCGCATTCACATATATGAGTTGGTCCATGTTAGCAATTAGTACCATCCCATATATGAGAAGGGCCAACACTTCTTCAAAAGCTTGTAAATCCAGGGTATCCCAAAAATGGTGAGCTTTCTCAAATAAAAACTTAGCTAGAAATCCTTGGACACCTCTTCTGGTTTCCCAATTTTCCACTACATCAGACCGTTGTAAACACAGAGCTTGAGCAATCTCTTTGGGTTTTGGGTCTCTTTATATACCATTGAATGGTAACTGATTAAGGATAGGTACCCTCAATAGCTAAGAAAACTCCTTCATAGTGGGCACTAACTGGTAATCAGGAAAAGTGAAGCAGTGATGTAACGGGTCAAAGAACTGAAAGAGCACCTTTAACATTTCTTCATCGGGGTTTGAAGTGACCAAGTTGAGAAGTCAACCATGTTTTTCAGTGAAGGGAGAGCTTTCGAGAATCCTTGATGCTAATTTCTTGAGTTGAGGAGGTAATTTTACAAGGTTGACTTGGATAGTGTTCCTACGAGCGGATTCATGTCCTACAAAACAAGACAAAGATAAGCCCTAGAAAATCCTTTAAATGGTTAGTATGATATGCCATGTTATGATGTCATGATTATGCTAAGAAATCACAGATATGCAAGCACAAGAAAATCACACAAAGACCTTAGGTTTAAGGCTTGCATGGGTTTTAAGGTAATACCCTCTTGAAGTTTTAATTGGTTCAACCTGTCCTATAAATAGTATCCGGTTCTAAGGGATCTCATAATCACTGATCTTTCCCACAAGTTTCGTTCCGATATACAATTGACTTGCCACTAAACAAAACTCAGGAGTCAGATCTCAATGAGTGTAGTATCGAGTATCAGCCGACTTTGGGAATACACCAAAGATGGATATCTCACTATGTCCTAATAGCCAAGTTGTTCAATTAAGGTTCTAAGGTCAGTTGACGCTTCATGACACCACGCAGCGGCCCTGTGTTCTCCTTGATTAACTCAATGGCTACTGGTACCAACCAAAGTGTCGCATCAATGTAGCTATCGCTTCAACCGTGTCGGTATACCCCACACAATTTCCACGATCTATTGCTACTTATCTAAAAGGTTTCCCCAGGTCCGGGTGTAGGATCTATAGTAACCCAAACAATACCCTTAAAAGTAAAGCAATTCAAAACAGACAAAGAAAACAGTTTAGAAATGAACTAGACCCTAAGGTAAACCCCACTTTTATTATTTTCCCCAACAGAGTCACCAGTTCTGTTATACGGTGGTAGAACCGACTATTATACCGGTTTGCATTTTTTTCCGCAAATGTTGCGGTAAGTAAGAGTCGCCACCGACTTTTCTTTTATCCAACAAAGGAAAGGGTGAAAAGAACAGATAAAGGCCTTTTTCGAGATTTTCTGAGTAAGGGGGGTAGATTATGGAAAGGGAATGTGTTAGCACTCTTTCCATCCGTGGTTTTCCACGGGCTCTTAGGTACTTGATCATTTTTGAAAACTGCTTTCGTGTTTGTGTGTTTTGAAAGATTTTGTTTTCTTTATGATAACTCTTGTATAATTCCTCAAGTGTGTGATAAAGCGTTTTTTAAAAGAATTTTAAAAGCGTGTAAGTGTAAAAAGGAATCAGATTTGAGCAAGTACTTAAGAACTATCTACCTACTCGAAAAAGGCAATCTTTTCCTCCTTTTCTTTAGATAGTGCTATCCTACTATTAGTGAGTAGGTATCCCTATCGTTGGATGTTGAGGGACTATCGAAAGGGACGTTTATGGTCATTGAAGGCAACATGTAGAGATACCTTAGCAATTCGAAGGGACTGTCATCATGTAGGCAACATCGAGGGACAAGATCATTTCTCGTAGGCAACTCGAGGGACATTAAGGGACCATGATCTTTATGATGACTTTTAAATTAAGGGTCTTTGTTAAGATATCCTTACGTTCGAGGGACATGACCATTTCCGAAGCCAACCAGAGTGGGAAATACCCTAGGGGTGCAAGTGTGCAACATTGTGCTCTTTTCAGGTATGTATCTTGAAGTTAGTGACCTAATGATTAATTGAATAATTCTTGTCATACATGCCTAATTTACTAACAGTTTATATACAAGCACATAAGAAATATAAAGGCAAGAAATAAGGTTCCTACATCTATTACAAGGCTTTGGTGTAGTTACATAAATAATGACTAAAAAGTAAAGTGCGGAAATTAAAATCCTAATTAAACTATTACAAACCGGGCAGAGTTACATAATAAAAAATAATCGTATGAAAAATAATAACGCGCAAAAATTAAGACTAGAATAAGTTCTAAACCCTAAAAAATCTAATTGCCTATTAAAAATATTTGGATGTTTTTATGAAAAATATTTGAAATTTAACCTAATCTCTAATTAATTTTAAATTAAGGGAAATAAATTAAAGTTAATTAAATTATATTAATTTGCAAAAATTAGTTTTTCTTAAAGAAAACTCTAAATCCTATTTTTATGATTTTATGATTTTCTAATTTTTAAAATAATGAATAAACAAATTAATATAAACTATTTAAAAAGGAAAATAAAATGATTAAAAAAAGATGGGCCTGAGGGGGTGAGAAAGAAAAATTAGGGGTATGCTGCTGAATTTTACAAGGCCTAAATCTAATGGCCCATACTCACGCGCGTGATCCAGTAATGCTGCATCTGGAAAGTCTATGGTGGGGATGCACCCAGGAGCGCTGGATCTGGAACAATGCAGACTTGATGACTGGATATGAGGGTGCAAGGTATACGTGTGGGATGGCAATGCACTAGATCTAAAAGAAATTGGTTAGAAAATATAAAATGTAGGATTCTAGGATCGAACCCAGATCCTTCCTCTCACACACCCTATGTCTTTACCACATGCGCTGCCAATTCATTCATGATTATGATGACTTAATAACATTATATGTAAAACAATAACCTAGTCCCGGTCATCAAAATAAATACACGCCAACAATTCCAATGGAACAATCAGAAGGAGAGAGAGAAATCATATTTCAAAATCAACCAATGGGAGAGGTGGGATATGCCACACCATAGTTTGACTTTGGTCTGGCCGGTCCAACCATTGGAGCCGGTGGTTTCCACCGTCTTCTCTGGTGGGATCACCTAAAAATGTGAGCAAACAAAAAAACAAAATATGCAGATTGACTTAAAAAGGTCCCCTGGTCATGAATATGGCCTCAAAAATGGCTAAATCCTAGCGTATTTCAATATTCGAACTTAAAACCCTAACGGCGGTCATCCATGGTGTATTGCAATTTCAGCCCCTATTACCTCATGTAACACGTCCAAAAGTCAGCAAACATCAGCAATAGTACAGAGGTAATCTTAAACAAAATTTATATGGCCTAATATGCAAGTTTGAGATCCAATAATTTACCATAAAAGTTGATATTCGGTTGGGAAATCTCAGTGTCTTTTAGGCGTGTATGAGGGATGATTTTCCTCTCTTGGAACCTCAGGAAGAAGATTGGATCCTTTGTTTGGATCAACAAAGGCTGGAATTGATGTTTTTGATTTTCACCACACTTGAATAATTTTGCAACTTTGTTCTTGGCTTGGAGGCATCTTTTTTCGTGTGTCTTTGGTCTAGGTTTGATGTGCTTATGTAGTAAATCATTTTAGGTTTACAATTGTAGAAAAAGATCCATGCTTTGATGAGAAATATGTTCTTTCTAATTATTTGATTTTTGGCTTGTTTTGGAACAAGACCAGTCTTTCTTACCTCCACGATTTTCCTTTGATTTGCCAGCATATCTTACCCCTTATTTGATGAGAAAAAGATTCTCAAATCATATCTTACATAATTTCCTTTATTTATTTATTTATTTATTTTTGAATTTTAATGAATAAAATATCAAAATAAATAATATAAGTAATAAAATAATGTATGAATGATCTCAAAGGTCGTGGGCCATGTTAGAAACAAGTTTCAATCATGAAAACATGGGCCCATTTGGAAAAAATTCAAGTTTGGTCAATATTGGCTTCATGCACTTTTCCAAAATTGGTCAACTTTAGCAATGCATATCTCTCTCATTTTTAATACTAAGATGATGTTCTTTGACTTTTTAGAGATCTTAGGATGTCCTCTAAACAACCCTTTTGTTTTATCTCAATTGTATCTTCCATGTTCATGTAAGGAGCTTTGACCCAAAAGGTGTATTTGTTGACTTTTTGAAAGGACCTATAATGTATGAGCTTGTATCTTTTGATTGGGGAATTTCTAGAACTTGAGGGATGAATATAAGTTGTAGGGAATTGTATTATCTTCAAAATGAGCCTTGGTGGAAAAATTTCTAACAAAGTATGAGAAAGTTATGTCTGGTCAAAGTTTGGTTGACTCTTCCTATAGAAACCCTAATTTGCCATTTTTGACTTTTGATGAGTTAGAAGCATTTCTTGAGGAATCAGGATCAACCCTTGATCAAATGATGGATATTACTTCTAAATGTTGATCAAAAATCTTGAATTTTGATTGTATTTGAACCACAGTTGACTTTTGACCTAGTATAGTTGATTTTCTAGGCATTTGAGCAGTTGATTGGGTAAACTTGTTGTTCAAGGCATGAAATTTGGCATGGATGGTCTTGAGGACATATTAGGACAATGAAGAACATTTTTTATCCTTGGGGCTCACATATCTTTCTTAAAAATGAAACCCTAGTTGAGGTTCATTGCCTTTAGGGGGGGAGAATTTGTCTGATCAATTCTTGGTCAACCTTGAGCATTTGAGGACCTCTATGGGCATGTGTTAAGTAAAAGGGGAGGGCAAATTCTGGGGTAAAACGTGTATATTGGACGATATCCTTATGTCTTGTGTCACTCCTCTGCATAAGAGTTCTTAGGAATCATTAAAAAGCATTTTGAAATTGATCCAATTATATAAAAACAAGTTTCTGCATAATGTTCTACTACATGTGTCGACACATCTGTTTTTCAGGTCGACACATGTAACTCATTTTTGAAGCCTGTAGCCTCTGAAAGTCTTAGGTCGACACATGCATTGCATAGGTCGACACATACTAAAGCATTTCTGAAATTGAAGAAATTATTATTTTATGTATCGACACATCTATTTTTTAGGTTGACACATTTGCTAGCGTTTTAAAGCCTGTAGCTTCTTTTTCAGTTTGATCGACACATAGACCTATACATGTCGACACATATAAAAATTAAGTATGTTTCGGCACATACGATATACCGGTCGACACATACTGATTATTTGGTCTATTTTTTCAAATCTTTTTAATTCCGAATTTATCCTTTTTACACTAAAAGTTCCAAAACTATAAATACTCATTCATGCATCATTCATAACTTGGTAATACCATAAAATTAGCCTACATTTATCTTCATATTTAACCTCCAACCTATGCATTCACACTAACATTATATTGTGATGATGTTCTATTGGGGTTTCATCTAGACGGGGATTGATAGTGTCCAATTGGGTATTGTGTTGAGCTTTACAGGGGTCTTCATCCGAGAAAAACCATGGTGTATCCTCCAAGATCATTGGTTAATTTGGGGGTTTTCATGTAAGACGTTCAAGAGGTAATTGCAGCCAAGTGAAGTCCTTTGGAGATAAATAACACAAGGTACCCTTTGGAGATAAAGAACATAAAGGAAGTAGCGAGAGAACAACAGATTACAATTGAAGTCTTGTGTTGCAATAATTTGAAATTGGCGGTGCGCGAAATCTTTGGAGATAAAGAACGCAAAGGAGTAGCAAGATCTAGATAGTCAATTTGCATCTATTGTGTCTTGGTCTTTCTCAATATAAAAATAAGAGAAGGGGTTGAATCAACAACAAGCATTAGGATTTATGGAGTTGCTCTTGAACACTTCTCTTGTATCAACTTTTTGCATAAAAAGAATTATCTTAATTCCATTAGAATTAGGCGCAGACATACCCACACGCGAGGACAACAATGGGGAACTGTGAAGACAAATTTCTTGTGTCTATTTTATTTTTGCTTTTACTTGCTTTTATTCTCATCAATCAATTTATCAAATAGCATTGCATTATCAATTGAATTGTAAGAAATTTTCCGAACTGTTTTTGATTCTAAATCAAGTATTGATATAGCCTATAATCACTTTTGATTATAAGTGATTTTATGTGTCAACACAATTCAAGGAAAAATTCTGAAAATTCATATGCACACCAAGTGTTTGAAAAATTGATTCAACTTGTTCCTTTAATATTGCCATTGGAAATAGCTTTACTATTAACTTGCAATAAACATTAATTAAGCTGTAAAGTGATTCAAGCATATTAATTCAAGTTTCATCCTTATTCCATATTAAATTTGTTTTTAAGTTTGCATATATGAGTTTC
Organism: Vicia faba; assembly: GCA_948472305.1. Taxonomy (NCBI): domain Eukaryota; kingdom Viridiplantae; phylum Streptophyta; class Magnoliopsida; order Fabales; family Fabaceae; genus Vicia; species Vicia faba. Next base: position 973,682,418 of record OX451738.1, read on the forward strand.
CAATAGCGTTTGTGTAGACGACATTTTGAAAAAGCTTATGTGTTGTTCTTTGATAAAACAACTTTTCCAAACCCGAATTTTTCTAGATTATTTTTAAAGGGGTATATATTCATCCCCTCTAGATACGTTGTCATCATCTAACAAGTGGTATCAAGATCCCATATCATTCCGTCTTTGACACTCTTTAGAAAATGGCTTACGAACCTAAAGGGAATTATAAAAGAGCCTTAATTTTCGCGAGAGAAAATTATAGTTATTGGAAAGCTTATATGAAAAATCATGTCCACTCATATGACAAAGGTGTTTGGGAAGTTATTAAAAATGGTCCAACACCTGTGACATATGTTGTTGATGGTGCTACTGTATCAAAGTTGCAAAACTTATTGGATGAGAATGATAATAAGAAGTGGTCTTGTGATTGGAAAGGTAAGAACATCATCATATCCTCTCTTGGTGTTGATGAGTTTTATCGTGTTTCCCATTGTCAAACCACTAAAGCTATGTGGGATTCTCTACAAGTTACCTACGAGGGAACTAATGAGGTCAAACAAGCTAGAATTAATAATGTAATACAATGGGAGAACTGACTTAGGTTTTGCATTTTATCACAAATGTTGCGGATAGCAAGAGTCGCCACCGAATTTTCTTTTATCCAATAAAGGAAAGGGTGAAAAGAACAGGAAATACCTTTTGAGCCTTTTCTTGAGTTCAGGGGGTAGGTTATGAAAAGGGAAGGTGTTAGCACCCTTTTCATCCGTGGTTATCTACGGGCTCTTAGTTGCTAGCTCACTTTGAAAATGCTTTTTGTGTAAGTCTGTTTTGAAAATATTTTGAAAAGATGCCTTAGTGCGGCAATTTTGTAATGATTCTCGTATGGTTGAGAATGTATACAAAATGTTTATTTTCAAAAGATATTTTTGGGAGAAAATGTTGTTTTATGAAAAGATGTTTGAAAATGCCAATGTAAGGCAGTCTACTTTGTAATAACCCTTGTATCAGTCCTCAAGAGTGTTTATAAAGCGTTTTGAAACTGTAAGGTGTGAAGATTATTTAAGTTTGTGAGCAAGCGATTACGATCTATCTACCTACTCAAAAAGTCTTTGTTCTTTTCCTCCTCCTTTAGATAATGCTAGACTACCATTAGTTAATAGGAAGCCCCCTCATTGGATGTGAGAGACGAGCTCGGGTCATCGTACAATCATATAAGGAAACTTGTAGAATGCTTTAGCAATTGTCATAAGGGACTAAGATCGTTTACCGAAGGCAACATCGAAGGGTCATAGATGGACTACAATCTTTAACTGGGGGTCTTTGCTAAAACATCCCACGTTCGAGGGACATGGCTGTTTTTATCTGAGGCAACAAGTGAGGTTTACCCTAGAGGTGCATGTGTGCAAAGTGTGCTTGATTCAATTATTTGTCTTGGATTAGGGTTTTTCTATGATTGATTTTAATCTTTCCATACAAACCCTAATTACTAACAGTAATATGGAAAGCGATAAATTGCGGAAATTAAATATCCTACGCTATTACAATGCTTTGAGAATGGGGATACAAATTTGTGAATGGGGAGGAAAGCAATAAACCCTAATTATCTATTACAGACCATTTACATAAATGATAATGCGAAATAATAAAATACGCAAAAATGTGAAGTAGAGAAAAAGGAAAAAGAAATTGTTTTGGTGATTTTTTTATAGAAAATAAAGTTTGATCATTAACCTAAGAAAACTAATTAGTTCTAATTGGAAAGAAATTAATTAGTTAATTAACCTAAAAATCTATGTTGGTTAAAGAAAAGAAAAAGAATTTAAATAAAACCTAAGTCTAATTTATTTCTAATTTATAAAGAGAAAATAATTGTTTTAGAAAATATCTTTTTTGGTGTTTTATTTAGAAAAATATTTTATAGTGCAAAATAAATAATAAAACTTAGTTTTAATTATTTTTTACAAGTTAAGAATAAAATAAAGTAATTAATTTTTATTTACGAAAATTAAATTAGTTGATTAAAAACTAAGCCTAATTAAAAAAGAAAAAAACAATTAACATAATAAAAAGAAAGTTAAATGGGCCAGTGGTGTAAAAGCAATCAGGGGGTGAAAAGGGAAAAAGTGTTAGGCCCAACATAATTTGTTTGAAACAGAAAAGTAAAAAAAGGGAATGGGCCTGTGGTGTGAAGTAAGAAATGGGTGAGAAAAAAACAAAAACGTTGGGCCCAAAACAAGGAACCTAACCCATGTATTGATTGAGTATGGTTGCTTCTTCAAAGTATATCATGTGTTTGTTCATCTGGGGTGTTGGATTTAATCTTGTGTTGATATAGAGAGGAACACCATGCGCGCCTTGAACCTGTTTGCATTGGATCTGAAAGAAGAAAATATGAAACAAATAAAAAGGTACTGTTGGGGCTCGAACACAGGTCCCTATAGTCATATGCGCGCTTCCTTTACCACTGAGGTGGTTGTTTCATCCATTCATTAAACAACAACTATTAAATATATTACAAACTCATTTCTAAATTTAACTTCATCTTCTTCCTCGCGCCAGTAGCCATGAACATATTTTTGAATTTTGTAAAATGCTCGTTTCTCAACCAAATCAGAAAATGTAAACATCAAACTTGCTTGAAATTTAACCACGAGTCCAACCATATAAATTTCAAGGGATATATATCAAAGATTAAAATGAATTTTGTTTGGTACCAAACTTAAACCTAATATTTCAGAAATTTCAGTTCTAAAATTCTCATCACACAGTCAATGAAAAAGAAAATTGAGGATATGGTTAGCTTCATAGGCATGATATTTACATTTTATCTTTTAAAAGCAGATGCAAATGATGCTTAAATAAGGATTTCAAAGTTTAGAAAACTTACCTCTGAAGTGAGAATTGAGTTTGAAGTTAGAGAACTCCTGGAGGTGTTGTAATGATCTGGATAACTTCACTGGACTCCCAGGAAGCTATTGCAATGCTTACTTTGGATTGAGAGTGCCTCAATTCTTCTGGACAAGTCAAGTTGCAGGGCTGCATTTTTGAAAATGAAGGATGATGAAGATGATGTTACGGTGATGAAACAGAACTTTGGATAAGTTTTATATGAGTTATAGAAGCTTTGTGGATGACTTAGAATGAAAACGCATGAGTGGATTGGCTGTTTGGAGTTCAAGGTCAGAAGTTGCAACAAATAAAGGTTTTTTGTGCAATTCTGACTTGGGAGAGTTTGAGAGGGTTAGAGGGCTTATGAACTCGTGTACTAGCCTGCAAGTGGACCTCTCTATTTATAGAAAAAGGTTGGAGGGATGGAGCTGATCAGATTGTCAAGATCACAAGTTATGATTTGGTTGGATTATAAATGAAGTAAACTTTGAAACACATGGTTTCAATGTGAAGTACCGGGAAATCAAAAGTGGTTAGGAACTTTAAACATGTTCCTTCTGGATTTTGTGTTGAGTGCATGCAGAGGGAGAAAGTGAGAGGCTCAAGGAGAGTTGACAAAGTGATTAAGCAAACCTTTCCAAAATGGAACTGTGAACTTTGTGCCATTAATGGAAAATTGTCTTGGATAAAGCTTGAATCAAGTGGATAATGGTGAGATTTGTGCAGCATGGCTTGGAGATTTGATCTCATGTTCATCACAAAATGACTTATATTTCAAGAATGGATGCCCAACTTCATCTCTTCGAATCTCCTTGCTCAAGCATGATAAAATTGTATTTTTGGATATTTTGGAAAGCTTAAAGCATTGTCTACAACTTTCATGTTGTGAGTTTTGACTAAATAAAATTGGAACTTGGTGAAAATTTTCCAAGAGTTGGGATAAAAATCTGACCAAACTTGTTGAAATTTTTTCTAAGTGTAGAGTAAAAATGTCACAACTTCATGGGCATATATCTCCTAATCCAAGCATTTTTTGAACATAAAACCTCAAGGACAAAGTTGTAGAATTCATCAAGCCGTACAACTTTCATGTTGAAAGTTTCCCTTAAATCAATTTGCATCTTAGTGAAAAATGGCCATGAAATTGTGAATTTGTTAAGAATAAAGCACTAACACTTAGAAAATTTTCTAAGTGTTGGAAAACTTTCTATCTTTGACTTTTGTTGACTTTGTTGATTCTTGATGATCAAGCTTGATAATTTTGAATGTCTTGATGATTCTTGATTTTTGAAGTTCAATGTTGACCAAAAAGTCAAAGTTTGACTTTTGTGTGACAGTTGACTTTTTCATCAATCAATTCAATTTTACAACTATCAATCATTTGTATCTTTGGAAATGTCTTGAGCCATGTAATTAGGTCAAGATGTTGTATTTGAATCTTTGAGATCATGCTTCAAGCCATTAGGTCATGAACTAGGTCAAAAGTCAATGATCAGTCATCTCAGTCAAAACCTTAATTTTGACAATTTTTCCCCTTTGTTGATCTGAGGGTTTTTCTTGAAGAATTATAATCAACCCTTGATCAAATGATGAATATGACTTCAAAATGTTGATTTTGACCAAAACTTCATGAATTTTGACTGTATGTTGACCATAGTTGACTTTTTTACCTAATACAACTGATTTTCAATCATCTGTGCAATTCACTGAGCAAATTTGTGATGCAAGACTTGAAACTTGGTATGGGCATTCTTGGAGACCTATGATGAACCATGAAAGCCACTTGAGGCATTAGAAGTCAAATTTTCATTGATAAAACCAAAACCCTAGTTGTGGACCCAATGCTTAGGAGGTGAGCTTGTCTAATCAACTCTTGAGAATCCTTGAGTATTTGAGAATCTTAGAAGAAGGTCTTAAAGAAAACAGGATGGAAAATTTTGGGGTACAAAAGCTTCCCATGTTCAATCTTCTTAAAATTTAAGAGTTAGATTGGCATGTACGACATTCGTGACTTGAAGGTAGAAGAAGATTGAACACATAAGTGCCCAGAAATTTGCACTCGCTTGTGCGCGGAGTAACATTGTTGGAGAAATGATTAAGAATTGTTGGATATGAGCTTATAGATGCCACCCAAAGTAACTATTGAGAGAAATTAGACTAAGTCTACGCTCGACTTTAACCGAGAGAATTATCAGAATAAATCTTTGGTCGATTTAATATGAGCCAGAAAATCTCTACTGGAAGAAGTATCAGATTAAATCTTTGGTCGATTTAATATGAGCCAGAAAATATCTACTGGAAGAAGTATCAGAATAAATCTTTGGTCGATTTAACCCGAGCCAGAACATATCTACTGTAAGAAGTATTAGAATATATATTTGGTCGATTTAACCTGAGCCAGAAGATATTTAAAGGAAGTGTTCGTCATGTAGATAGTCGCCCCATCCTGTTTCAGGAATTAATCTACAATATGTTTTTATTGGTAAACACGTCCTATTTCAGGAGTTCATACCAATGGTGATAAAAATAGTTACCCCGTCCTGTTTCGGGAATTGATCTTTACCTGACCATAAAGGAAAAAAGATAGTTTCCTCATCTTGTTTCAGGAGTTAATCTTCAACCTGTTCATGTAGATAGTCACCCCGTCTTGTTTCAAGAATTGATCTACAATCTATTTTTGTTGGTAAACTCGTCCTATTTTGAGAGTTCATACCAATGGTAATAAAGATAGTCGCCTCGTCCTGTTTCGGGAATTGATCTTTACCTGACCATAAAGGAAGAAAGATAGTTTCCTCGTCCTGTTTCGGGAGTTAATCTTTAACTTGTTCATGTAGATAGTCGCCCCGTCTTGTTTTGGGAATTGATCTGCAATCTATTTTTCACAGATAGTTGCCATGTCTTATTTCAGGAATTAATTTGTGGCTGGTCATCCAAATAGTTTCCCCGTCTTGTTTCGAGAATTAATATGGAACCTGATTTTTGTTGGCCGTAGAGATAGTTGCCCCGTCTTGTTTCGGGAATTAATCTTTGACCTGGTCACGTAGATAGTTTCCCTGTCTTGTTTCGGGATATAATCTTGGACCTGTTTGAAAACTATTGATGATATTTGTCTGTTGGTTGATCTTTCCTGAAAAGGTAAAGAGTTAGTTGTATGCAATGTCATGATGTATGAAACACATTACGTAAAAATGTTCTCAAAATAAATCAGACTGTGTTATATGCGTTTCATATGCATATGATATGATGTTTGTAAATGGTGTATGAATGTGGAATGTTGTTGAAATGTAATTGTAAACCCGTGTGGTATCTTTGTCTGGGAAAATAAATCCCTGACTGTTGTTGGGGATGAAGATCATGTGTATCTTCTATCTTATCCAGAATGCTTCTACTGGGGATTCCTGCTTGCTTTTTGAGGAAACTCTGCCGGGGGATGTTGACTTTTGCTTTGGGGAGAAGAGTTTAAGAACGTTGGTTGTTCATTGCCCTGCTGGGGAGTTTAATTCCTATATACCATGATTGGGGATAAAATATATGGATAACCTTCCGGCTCATCTGGGGAGGATAATTCTTATATACCCTGACTGGGGATAAAAGAGATGGATAACCTTCCGACTCGTCTGGGGGGGATAAAGTTGACTGATATCTGGTCCTGCTCCAGGTTTCCTAGAAACTCTCTGGGGATAGTGGTGACTTCACTAGGGAGAGGAATTTGGTTGGTGATTTGTAGCAATCCAGGGAGAATGTAATATGTTGGGGAAATAAACCTTGTTGGGGAAATAAACCCTATTGATGAAGAAATGCTCTGTTGAGGAAACAAATTCTCTTGGGGAAATTGAATTTTGCTAGAGAAGAAATCTGTAGGGATTTTACAGTTTTAGAAGAATATCTCAGTTGGGGAAGAGAACTTCCATGAATTGTACTGATTGAAACTCTGTAGGTGGGTGATATTGTTGGGAAGGAGATCATATTCTTTTATCTGCCAGAGCAATCTATCGAGGAAATTGCAGGGAATGTATTTTTATTTAAGATGAATTTGTGAAGATTACTCTATGGGGATAACCTCATGAAAGTGATTCTTTGAGGATTTGGACGTTATTCAAACTCCTAGAGTCTTGAGTAAATGGTTATTCCTATTCTTATGCATATATTTGTTAACATTCAATCATGTTCATATGCATATGTTCATTTAATTTTAGTCATTTGGACGTTCTTTGCAAACAAAATAGAAAAATTAACAAAAAACAGACAGTTTGAATTGACGGGTGTATTTGTCTTGATAGTTTGCCTATAAACAGGAGATTCTATACCAAGAGACATAAATCCTAGTAAGAGGAAATTGTCGTGAAACTAAAAGAGTACAAGGTGAAATCAAAATATATAGTTATGTGGAAATGATCTCGTTGGGTTCCAACTTTGCTATTGCCCCTATGTCTTCGAACATCTCATCCCTTGTTGTCAGAAGAAGTTGATTGGTCTTCTACTATTTGAACTTTTAATCTTGGTAATGAAGCTTGCAGTAAGTGATCCAACGGGACATAGTCGTACACTTTTAATCCCTAACTTTTACCTGGACCGCCCTTTCAGGTTTTCAATCCACTGGGATACCCTTTCTTGCCCAAGTTCCCTTTTCAGGTTTTTGACTTGTCGGTGTACAATCTTTTTTATATATATCAATAATTTTTTCCTGAACCCTTTTGGTTCGCCAGGATTCCCTTATTTCTGCCTAGGACAGTCGACCTAGCGGGTTGTTTTTATGTGTAGTATCTTTTGACTATGTCTGCATTCACAGGGTGCGGGAAATCTTCATCGTCCATGGTGGTCAGTATCATAGCACCGCCCGAAAATACTTTCTTGGAAACAAATGGCCCTTCGCAGGTGGGAGTCCATTTTCCCATGAGATCACCTTATTGTAGAATGGTGCGCTTTATTACCAAGTCACCAGCTTTATATACCTGATGCTTGATCTTTCTGTTAAATGTCTGGATCATACGTTTCTGATACATCTGGCCGTGACAGATAGCCTCCAATATTTTTTCGTCAATCAAATTCAACGGATCCAACCTATTCTGAATACATTCGTCTTCATCTAAGTCTGTATCTTTCATGATTATTAGAGAAGGAATCTGAACTTCGACAGGTAGGACAGCTTCCATGCCATAGACTAGAGAGAAAGGGGTTACCCCAATTGATGTTCGCGTCGAAGTGCGATAGCCATGAAGAGAAAATGATAACATCTTGTGCCATTCTTTGTAGGTTACAACCATCTTCTGTATAATCTTCTTAATGTTCTTGTTTGCAACTTCCACTGTGCCATTCGTCTTTGGTCGATACGGAGAAGAGTTGTGGTACTTAATCTTGAACTTCGTGCAGATTTTAGTGATGATAGTGTTGTTGAGATTAGTTTGATGAACCGGGAAACCACATTCTTGGTAACGGAGGTGAATGAAGTTGCTTCAACCCATTTTATGAAGTAGTCAATGGTGACGAGAATGAAGCAATGTCCGTTAGAAGCAGTGGGCTTGATTTATTCGATCATGTCAATAACCCACATTGAAAATGGCCAAGGAGAAGTCATGATGTTCAAAGGAACTGGAGGCACATGAACCTTATCAGCATAGATCTGGCATTTACGGCAATTTCTCGAGTGGTGGTGGCAATCAATTTCCATGGTCAACCAATAGTAACCAGCTCTCAAAATCTTCTTAGCCATAGTATGTCCGCTGGAGTGAGTACCAAAGACGCCTTCATGAATATCCTCCATAATTTTCTCTACTTCCTTCTTATCCACACAGCGGAGCAGAGTCGAATCATGATTACGCTTGTACAAAATTCCATTGTTCAAGAAGAACTTAGACGAGAATCTTCGTAGGAACTTCTTGTCATTGATTGATGCCCCTTCAGGGTATTCTTGAGCTTCAAGGTACCTATTCACTTTGTGAAACCAGGGTTTTTCTTCTACTCCGTCAGTGTCAATTTCACAGTAGTGTGTCGGTTCGTCAAATTTTTCAATGGTAATTCTGGGAGCCTCGTTGTCCCATATGAGCTTGAACATGGATGACATGGTAGCTAATGCGTCCACATACTGATTCTCTTCTCTTGGGACATGCTCAAAAGTAATATCTTTGAAGTACGTAATCAAAGTTAGCACATGTTCTCGGTAAGGGATAAGATTTGGATGCCTCGTATCCCATTCTCCCTTGACTTGATTGATTACTAAGGTTGAATCCTCATATACGCTCAATGTTGTACCCTAATATTTTGCCTCTCTTTTCTTAAGACATCTCTCACCAAAAGATCTCAGATACTCAAGGGTTCTCAAGGGTTGATCAAGCAAGCTCACCTCTTAAGCACTGAACCCACAAATTAGGGTTTTGGTTTTCTCAAGGACAATTGGACTTTTGATACTTAAAATGGATTTCATGGTTCATTATAGGTCTCCAAGATTACTCATACCAAGTTTCAAGTCTTGCACCACAAATTTGCTCAGTCAATTGCTCAAATGACTGAAAATCATCTGTATTGGGAAAAAAAGTCAATTATGGTCAACATACAGTCAAACTTCATGATTTTTGGCAAAAGTCAACATTTTGAAGTGATATTTATCAATTGATCAAGGTTTTATCATAATTCCTCAAGAAAAGCACTCAGATCATCCAAGGCGCAAAATTGTCAAAATTAGGGTTTTGACTAAGAATGACTGATCATTGACTTTTGACCTAGTACATGACCTAATGGATTGAAGAATGACCTCAAGGATTAAAATACAACATCTTGACCTACTTTAATGGATCAAATAATTTCTCAAGATCAATGGATTGATAGTTGAAATTTGATCAACTGATGACAAGTCAATTGATACACAAAAAGTCATACTTTGACTTTTTGGTCAACATTAAATTTCAAAGATCAAGATTCATCAAGACATTTAAAAATATCAAACTTGATCATAAAGAATCAAGAAAGTCAAAAAAGTCCACAAAAAGTCAAAGTTTTCAATACATAGAAAAATTCTAAGTGTTTTTTAACCTTGATAATTTCACTAATTCATGACAATTTTTTACCAAGATGCAAGATGATTCAAGGAAAACTTTTAACATGAAATTTGTAGATCTTGATGAATTCTACAACTTTTTCCCTTAGGGTTGATGTCCAAACAATGCTTGGATTTGAAGATATAGGCTCATGAAGTCATGACTTTTTATCAAAAACACTTAGTAAAATTTTCATCAAGTTAGGCAGATTTTTTATCCCAACTTGGAAATTTTTCACCAAGTTTCAAGTTGATTTACCCAAAACAGTCAACATGAAGGTTGTATACAATGTTTCAATCTTCCCAAAATGTCCAAGAACTTGAAGAGATCATACTTTATCTAGGAGAATCGAAGACAAGAAGTTGGACATCCATTCTTGAATTATAGGCCATTTTCATGAAGAACACTTAAACAAATCTCAAGCCATGCTGCACAAATCTTGCTTTGCAGGCTTCTAACTTGCATATTTATCCATAATCATATGTTTACACAAGTGATTGATCCATTATTCAAGCATTTGAGTCATTGTCCAAGTGATCATTCCATTTAGGGAAGAAAGTCAAGACTTCCATTTTGGAAAAGTGGCTTTAATCACAAAGTCCACTCTCCTTGAGCCTTGCACTTGTTTCTTATGAGCATACACAATGTCAAAGCCAAGAAGAAACCATCTACAACATGTTAACCACCCGACAAGTCCTTGTACTATGCATTGAAACTTTGAATTTCAAGTTTGCTTCAAAATCAAGTCACATAGACATAACATGTGATTCGTGATTTCTGATTGCTAGAGCCTTCAAAACCTTCCCTATATAAATAGAGGAGTCATTTGCAAGCTAACACACGAGTTGACAAGCCCTCTAACCCTTTCAAACTCCCTCAAACTAGAATTTGAACAAAAATCTCCATAACTTGTCATTTATGACTTTGAACACCAATCTCACAATCCACTCGGGCGTTTTCACTTTTAATCAATCACAAAGCTTCCATACCTCATATATAACTCATCTTTATCCCTATTTCAGCACTGTAACTTCATCTTCATCATCCTCCATTTCCAAATATTCAAACCTGCAACTTGAATTCTCCAGCACGACTTGGGCACTTTCAGCATAAAGTAAGAGTTACATTAGCTTCCTAGGAGTCTAGTGAAGTTATCCAGATCATCACCACACTTCCAGGGGTGCTCAAACTCCATACATGATTTCCAGTTTTAAGGTAAGTTCTCTCAACTTTGAAATCTCTCTACAAGCATCATTAATGGTTACTCTGTGAATGAAAAATGTAGACATAATTTCCCTGAAGCTAACCATGCCTTTAGTTATCATTTATGTTGCCTAGGTGATGTGAATTTTGAAGTTAAACTTTCTGAAAAAATTAGGTTTTATTTGGTACCAAACAAAATTCATGTTCATCTTTGATTCATAGCTTTAGTTATTTACATGGTTGAATTCGTGTTGAAAATGGATCAAGTTTCATGTTTACACTTTTGAAAATGGTTGTTAAATGATCAAGTTCAGAACTTAAAAAATGTAACAATGGAGATGCTGGCGCGAGGAAGAAGATGAAGTTATAATCAGGACTACGTTTATTTTAAATTTAGTGCAAGTTGCACTACTACCAGATCTAACAGCCACCCTAGTGGCAGAGCACACGCATATAAGGCATTCTTGCGTCTGGTCATGGGTTCGAGCCAGGCGTGGGACATTTTGTTCTTTTCATATTTGTTTCATACTAATCAGGTACAAGCAAAGTAAAAACTCGCATTGTGTTCCTCTCCTCTACACCATCTGATCATTGGACAACCAGATCCAACACCCTACAAAGCAAGACCATGATGCACCTTTAAAAGCCAGCGACACTGGATCAACCCAGGCGTTAGAATTTCCACTTTGGGTCTGATTTATTTTTGATCTCACACCCCCCCCCCCATTCTACTTTTTAAGCCCATGCCCATTCATACTCTTTTTATTTTATTTTATTTTCTCTGATTTCAAAAAACACTTGTTTGGGCCTAATAAAAAAAAATACTTTTTCACACCTCTTTTACTTTTTAACACCAGGCCCAATTAATTTTATTTCTTTTATATTTTCTTTATTTAATTATTTTATCTAAACCAAAAATACCAAAAAAAATATTTTCTTAATTAAATTAAAAAATGTTTTAATTTAAGCATTTTATTTTATTAAATTAAATTTTATTATTTCTTTTATATTGTAAAACATTTTCTTTATTAATATTAACCTTCAAATTATTTTCTAAACAAATTATCTAGACTTAGGTTTTATTTTCTTCTTAATTTTAATCAACTTAGACTTTAGGTTTTATTAAAATTAATTAATTTTTCTTGTAATTAAAATTAATTAGTTTAATTAGGTTAATCTTGGAACCTTTTCCATCAAAAACCCCTAAAAAACAATTTCTTCTTCTTATTCATCTTTACATTTTGTACATTCTATTATTATTCATATTTAATGGTTTGTAATAGATAATTATGCTTTATTGCTTTCTTCCCCTCCTTCACAAACTTGTACCCCCCATTCCCAAAGTGTTGTAATAGCGTAGGACATTTAAATTCCGCAATTTATCGCTTTCCTTATTATTTTTAGTAATTAGGGTTTGCATGATAAGATTAAAACTAAACCATAGAAAACCCTAATTCAAAGATAAAATATTTGAAATCAAACACACTTTGCATACATGCACCTCTAGGGTAACCCACACTTGTTGCCTCAGATAAAAGCATTCATGTCCCTCGAATGTGTGATGTTTTAGCAAAGACCCTCGATTAAAAGATCATAGTCCCTCGATAAACCTTCAAATATTTCCTTCGGTAAATGATCTTAGTCCCTTACGACAATTTCTAAAACATCTTACAAGTTACCTTCTATGACTATACGATGACCCACGGTTGTCCCTCACATCCAATGATATGGCTCCTTACCAACCAATGGTAAAATATCATTATTTAAAGGAGGAGGAAAAGAACATAGACTTTTTGAGTAGGTAGATTGCTCGTAATTTCTTGCTCACAAACTAAAACCATTTTCACACCTCACACTTTCAAAAACAAACATCTTTTCAAACACTCTCCTTTCAAACAAATATTTTCTAAACAAACATTTTGTATACATTCTCAATGATATGAGAATCATTACAAAGTTTTCCGTACTAAGGCATTTTCAAAATATTTCTAAACAAACATTTTGTATACATTCTCAACGATATGAGAATCATTACAAAATCACCACTTTCAAAACATCTTCAAAACATCTTTCAACATACACAAAGAATTTTTAAGTGATCAAGCAATTAAGAGCATGTAGATAACTACAGATAAAAAGGGTGCTAACACCTTCCCTTTTCATAACCTATCTCTCAAACTCAAGAAAATTCTCAAAAGATATTTCCTGTTCTTTTCACCCTTTCCTTTATTGGATAAAAGAAAATTCGATGGAGACTCTTGCTACCCGTAACACTTGTGATAAAATGCAAAACACCAAGTCAGTTCTCCCACCGTATGACAGAACTGGCGACTCTGCTGGGGAAATATAAACTAAAAGTGGGATTAGCTTAAGAGCTAGATCACCTTTATTTTCTTTACTTATTTGCCTTGTTTACTTTACATTTGTGGGTTATGCTTGGGTTTGTTTCTTGTATAGATCCTATACCCGGATCTGAGGCATATTAGGTAAGTAATAATAGATCATGGGGACTATGCGTCATACCAAAATGGTTGAGGCGATGGCTATGTTAGTGTGACATATTTGTTGGTACTGGTGTCCCTTGAGTCCAGTCAAGGAGAATATGGGGCCTCTGTGTGGTGTCATGAAGCACTAATTGACCGTAGAACCTTAGTTGGACAACTTGGACATTAGAAAGTGGTGAGATAGCTGGCTTTGGTGCAAGACCAAAGTTGGTTGATACTCAATACTACACTCACTGAGATCAAACTTTCGGGATATTTTGGCCGCAGTTTGGATGCTTGAGCTAAAATAATGCCCGATGAAGAAAGGTCAATGATATTGAGGCTCCTAAAACCCAGTTACTTCTTTTAGGACAAGTTGAACCAACTAAAACTTCAAGAGGGTACTTACCTATAAACTCCATGAAAGCCTAAACCTAAGGTGTTTTGTGCTTTGTTTATGTGTGATTATTTGTTCATGACATCATAGCATCATGCCATAACATTTTCACTAACCATTTTAAGGACCTAGAGATTTATCTTTGTTCCTTTTTGTAGGATATGGCCTCCACTCGCAGAAATACCATCTGACTCAAATTTGTAAGGGTGCCTTCTCAACTCAAAGAGTTAGAATCAAGGGTTCCTGAAAATTCTCCGTTCACCAAAAGATATGGTCGACTTCTCAATCCGATTACCTCAAGCTTTGAAGAAGACATGATGAGGGTGCTCTTTCAGTTCTTTGACCATGTACACCAATGTTTCACCTTTCCCGATTATCAATTAGTGCCCACAATTGAAGAATTCTCTCAAATACTAGGAGTATATGTTCTTGGTCAAATACCCTCCACCAGTTTAGAGGTAGCTCCAAGACTTGAAGTTATTTCCACGGCTTTACATTTGAAGAGTTCTGACATTGTAGATAATTGGGAGACAAGAAGTGGGGTCAAAGGCTTTTTAGCTAAATTTTTGTTAGAGAAGGCTCGACTGTTTTGGGAGGCTATGGATTTGCGAGCTTTTTAAGAAGTCTTAGCTCTTCTAATCTATAGGTTGGTACTGTTCCCTAACCCTGACCAACTCATAGATGTGAATGCTGTCAAAATTTTCCTTACTCGTAACCCCGTGCCTACATTGCTTGGAGACGTTTTGCACTCTCTTCATATTCGCACTATGAGGAAGAGAGGGACTCTTATGTGTTTCTTGGCTTTGCTGTCTAGGTGGTTTATTTCGCACTTTCCTCGATCAGTATTGAAGAATGAGCAAGGTTTGCGATGGTCATAAAGGATGATGTCGCTTTCTTATACAGATATTCATTGGTGCTCTCGATCTCAAAAGGACATTACTATCATTGACCGTTGTGGGAAGTTCTCTAATGTTACACTCTTGGGAATTAGGGGAGGTATTACTTACAACCCTTCTCTAGCTCTACAATAATTTGGCTATGCTCAAAGAGATGGTCCCCATGATGCACTCATTCAAGGTATTATATTCGACTACGAGAATGATGTTCAAGGTTATCATCGAAGGTTTGTACATGCTTGGGGCATGGTAAGCAAGGTTGATAGAAAGACTTTGGGGCATAATAATTCTATCCCTCCTGAGCCTTATCTCAAATGGGTATGAGCTCATGCTCAAAGTCTCATGATGCCATATCCAGCTATCCTACCAATAGTTGTGGAGCCTGTTGCTGAGGGGGGATATTCCTTTTACCATTCTCCATCCTGACGTGCCTACCGACCTCGAAGAATTGCAAAGATCTTGGATTCAACTCAAGGGGGAACGAGACACCTTTGAAGCCCGATTCTACGCAAGCGTGAAGAAAGTGTTGGAGCTCATCAAGCAACTTCACGAGGAGCAAAGCCTGAATGCCTACATCAACACAAAGAGGAAGCGTCTGTGGGAGACTTGAACCTTTTATTTTAGGAGTTCATTTTGTTGTCTCTTTGAGACCTTTTTTATTTCCTATTGTAAGCCCAAAGGGCTATTTTAACTTTTAAACTTATTAATACAATTGTTGTTTCTGTTTCCTTTTTGGCTAGCAAATTTAAATCTCTTGAGGTCCTTGAAAACATTGCATCCACATAGCAAGCATCATATCATAAGAATATTTTCCAATACAGGTTTCCTCATCTTTTTACTATTTATTTCAGTATAAGATGGCTCTAGAGAAAACCGTCAAAGATCTGCAAACTCAACATGCATATTTCCAAGAGACTCTCCTCAACTTAGCTAAAGGACAGCAAGAAATGATGGCACTTCTTGCCACCAAAAATAAGACCAAGAAACGGATTGTTATTCTCAACATGGGAAGAAGGTTCAAGGGTCCCACCCGACTGGCTCAAATAGAATAGGCTTCTTCTGAGGAGGATGACAATCAAGATGAGGATGTTAGAAGCACCAGGGCTGGGGGTGGAAATAACCATATTTCTGAGGACGAAGACTACTCCAATGAGAAGTACCCATCGGCGGAGGACAAATACAAACAGCTAGAAGATCGACTTAAGGCTGTAGAGATCCAAACAGTGCTTGGTTTGGACTTTGGAGATTTAGGTTTAGTCCCTGGGGTGGTCATTCCCCACAAATTCAAGGTTCCTGTCTTCGCAAAGTATGATGGAATCTCCTGTCCCAAAATGCATCTGAGGTCTTATGTCTGCAAAATTCAACCACACACAACCGATAGGAAGTTATGGGTTCATTTCTTCCAAGAGAGTTTATTTGGGACACAGTTGGAATGGTTCTATCAACTACAAGGGACTAATATCCACACATGGGAGGATCTGGCTGTTTCCTTCTACAGACAATACCAATATTATGGGCTCAAGCGAAGGCTTTAAGGAGTATGCTCAAAAATGGAGGGACCTGGCTGGAAGGGTGCAACCCCCTTTGACTGACAAAGAATTAGTGAACATGTTCATGGGCACCTTGACTGGTCCATTATTTAATTTACTGATTGGGAGTTCTTTGTCAGGGTTTACTGAGTTGATTTTGACTAGTGAGCGTTGAAGAAGTGAAAAACACAAGAAGGGGGGGTTGAATTGAACTTAAAATCAAATGCACAAATACACAATATTTTTATCCTGGTTTGTTTGATCTCAAACTACTTCAGTCCACGCGTCAAGGTAATTTTGCCTCTCTCCAACGAGAACTTAATTCACTAATCAAAAAACTGATTACAATCACTACTTTGACAACTGTCAAAGTCCTCTTGAGTACAACCACAACCCGGTCAATCTCAAGGAAAAAATGGTTTAATCAAGATAAAAGAATTATGTGTATCGTTGTTTTTCTTTACAAAAACAGTTATCACAACTGTGATATTTTACACAATTTTGAGCGTAGAAAAGAGTATGTAAGCTTGCAGCGTTTAGAGATGTATTGCAGTCGTATTGAAAATCGTAAATGGTTTGTCCTCTTAGCTTGTTTATATAGGCATAGGAATCCTGTCCAACATAAAGCGTGATAATGGACATTTAAGCTGTTTCAATATTGAGAAGATTCTTGTCTGAATAAAGTCGTTGCATGTGATGTTGTCTTGATTGAATAGTAACGCTTCAGAATCTTACAATCTTGTATGCTGCAACTGCTTCAGAACATTGATGACTTAGAGTTGTGAGGATATGATTGTATATGAACCTTCTGTTTAGAATCAGAGTATTCTTCACTTCAGCGCAGGTTCTGATCACCATTCTTCAGCGCAGATTCTGATTACCTCAGCGTGAAAGCTTCTATAACTTAACTTCTAATGCTACTTCGGTCAGAACTTCTGCATACATAGTAACACAAATTTAGAGTGCATATTTTTTCTTTGTGTTTGTTATCATCAAAACTCTAATTAAGGGTTGTAGAATCAAACTATGTTCTAACAATCTCCCCCTTTTTTATGATGACAAAAACTAGGATTTTCAATGAAAAATATAGAACAAAAAGATTAAGAGAGACTCCCCCTAAGTTGATTACTTCCCTGAAGTTCCTTGTCGTTGGAGCTTTTGATGCATCTCCTTCCGTTCTTATCAGAATGTGTTCCTGTACAAGCTTTTCAGAAAGTAGAGATTAAAATATTCATAATGTTTGAGACTTTGTCCCGGTATATAGTTATTGAAAATATCTTACTTTCTCCCCCTTTTTGTCAGGTATCAAAATGCAATATAATCAGAGTCAAAAAGATGAATTATATTGAAAACAGAATGCAATGACAAGTTTCAGAAACAAGGAGGTAAAGATAAAAAATTACAGATAAACAGTTTTAAAGAAAATCTAAGAAGGAGGGGGAAGACGTGTGAACAATGCTTCCAACAAGCTCTTGATCTGAGTGCTTGATTCTTCCTGCTTTCCCATAATGTCTTTGATTTCTTTTGTAGTATCTTCATGTTTATCCATAATACCCTTGATCTCTTTGTTTGTATCCTCTTTCTTATCCATTCTGGCACAGATTAATGCATTCTCTTTCTTCAACTCTTCGAGAGTTTGCATGACTACAGATGAAGCTGGTGTATCTTTAGGGGTTGCATGTTGTTCAGAACATTTTGCAGCCTCTTCTGATTGAACCACTTCTTCTGCTGCAATTATGTTTTCTGGAGCAGTAGTCAGAGAGAGACTATCAGAATCTGATTCAACGACTTCTGAAGGATGGTGCTCTTTCCAGGGAGCATTATCCAGTGGAAGAATTTCTTTCTTGCACCATTGGCTCAGAACTTGATCTTGGAAGGCTTTCGGCTGATCACTGAAGTTGTGCTGAGCCCTTTCTTAACCCAATTCTTTCAACTTCTGAGTTTCAGAGTTGAGCCATTTTCTGAATCTTTCCCATAGAGAATCAGAAGCAGCGGGATTAGAAATCTCTTGGCTAGATTTCTTCAAAGAATTGATCCATTCCTGCATTTCTGTTTCAAAAATCAACAGATTCTTACCAACATCTGATTTTGTTGCGGTTGGTTTAGGTTTGGGAATGGCAAATTTGTTTGAGGTGGAAGCTATTCGGTCCAGCACTAGTGGATCAATGACAAGTCTGAGGTTGTCAACTGGACAGTTGATGGGTGATGGAGTGGAAGAGTCAGAAATTAGAATTGGTGTGTTAGGGGTGTTTGGTGGTGTAGATTCATATGGTGAAGGGATTTATGGAATATCATGAATAGTGAGAGGTAAGTGAACCGTAAGGGGTTCTGTTATTCCAGGGATTGGGATAGTGGTATCATAATCTAAAGGAGAGTCTTCAGATTGGTTTGCGGTAGCGTGTTGAGTTTCTGGTTCAGGAATTTCAGAAGATGGGTTTTCAGAAGGTGGAGAGAGAGAGAGTTTCTATTTTATGGTTCTAGTGAGTTGAGGTTCAGATGTTCTGGTTGAGGAGAGTGTGGTTGTGGATTTTTTGGTTGTTGTTGAGAGTTTGGATTTTCTGGTATTGGAGAGGAAAATTTTTGATCAAACAGTTCAATTTCAGATAGAACTTTGGCAAGTTCTGGTTAATGATGTTCTGGATTTGTATTTTGATTGGGGGAGTGAGGTTCATTCAAAAAGTTTCCAAGAGTTACAGATGGGTCAAACTCTATGTCAAAATCCTCAAATGTTTGGGGTGAAGGATTTTCTGTTGGTTGAGGGGGAATGGTTTCAGATGTTGGAACAACTATTGATTCTATAATAGAAACAGAAGATGGGTTACCTTTCTTTTTCGTAGCTTTAGGTGTCTTATGAGAGGATCCTTCTCCTGCTGCCTTCTTCTTTTTGGATTTCTTTAGAACAACCTCTGGAGCTAGCTTGTGCAGATCTTGCATGTTGATTTCTGGAATAGTCCCATCAGCCTTGCAAGCTTCAAGGTATCTGACTATGATTTATAGGGAGGCATCTATCTCAGAAAATAGTGGAAAATCCTTCAGAGGGATTCTTCTAGAAGTGATGGCCTCATGAGAAGAAATAGTTGGTTCCTTCTTAATGTTCTCAATAATCTTCATTTTCTTCAGATTCTTGGCGTTCAAGGGTTTCCCAGCGGTTGCTTCTAGAGTGCTTATTTCTTGAGCCTCTGTCAGATGTTCTATCAGCCTGTTTTCTGTTAGAATATCTGAAATCAGTCTTCCTAGGGGAATCCAATCCCTCTTAGTTCTTTCTCCTTCTCTTGTCTCTTTCACACTTGTTCAGAGATGGTTGAAGAGCAAGTGTGGAAGGTTTATCCTTGTCTTATTTGCAATGAAGTAAATCAGGAGTTTCTGATCAATATTGATGTAATCAGGAGAGCTTGTAGGCTTCTTGTGATTGATACATCCCAGAATTATTCTGGCCTAGATTTTGTGATGATCCTTCAACTCTCTGATCTTGCTGGATGGCTGTCCAGAAGTGAAGATTTCCCTGGCAATAGATTTTAGGTCAGAACACCTATCAGCCATATCAATGCATCTGACTCCACCACCATTGTATCCAATGAGTTTCCCAATTAAATCTTTTGTTATCATTATCTTCTTTCCTATAACATATGATGTAACCTGGTGGTTAGATGAGGTAGCATGAATCCAGAACTCTTTGACGAGAATGGGAAACATTGGACCCAACAGACGATCAAAATATATGTTCCATCCCTGTGCAGTTACGTCTTCATAGAGATTAAACCCATTTTCTTGTAAACTTTCAAAATCAATGATCAATTCAGAGAGAACTTCCAGGTTGTCAACAGAAGTGAGAAGCATTCTAATGGGTTCTTCATATTGTTCCGTTAAAGAGGATTCAGGAGCACTGAGATTCTTGAGACTTGATGATGATGCCATTGTTCACACGGGTTCTTTGAAGAAAATGGAAAGGGTTTTTGAAAACGAAACTTGGAACAAGAGAGAATATAGAAGAGAGTAAAATGTGAATGAATGAAGTAGTAAATTGAGTTTATATAGGTTTTTTAGAAAATGTAAACAGTAAGCAAGAAAATAAGTGATGATTATATGCATTAATGAGACCTGAAATTAGGGGATTTAGAAAGATATTGAACAGTTACCACTGACAAGTGTCTCAATGCATCCAATCAGAGCCTTGGACCCTTCAGAATTTGAACGCGTGTTCAGCCTCAGAAGGTAGCTTGTGAGAGGATGACAGGTGTTTGATGATGTGAACTGCACGCCTCTATCCTTGAAATGAAATGTTCAGATCTTCATAGATAGATTCTGAGGCAACTGTACTTCTAACTTCTGAAGACAAGTTGATCAGATGTTTACAGAAAACAATAAAGTTCTGAGGTTTAAGATATGCAAATAAAACATTTTATTCTGGGTATAACTTCATGCTGAGATGTTTCATAATGAAATTGAATTTATCTTCAGAAAGGGGTTTTATAAATACATCAGCCCATTGATGGTCTGTGTCAATAAATTTTAAGGTAAGAATTCCTTTCTGAATATAGTCCCTAATAAAGTGATGTTTTATTTCTATATGTTTAGACCTAGAATGTAAAATGGGATTTTTACTGAGACATATGGCAGAAGTTTTATCACAGAAGATAGGAATGTTACTCTCAAATATGTTGAAGTCTTCAAGTTGACTTTTCATCCAGAGCATTTGAGTGCTACATCCAGCAGCTGCTATGTATTCAGCTTCTATTGTTGACAATGCTATTATGGATTGTCTCTTGTTGATCCATGAGATCAGATTGTCTCCCAGAAATTCGAGGCTTCCATAAGTGCTTTTACGCTCTACTCTGTCTCCAGCAAAATCAGCGTCACAGTATCTTACTAAGTTGTATTCATTGGATTTTCTATAAAACAAACCCAGATTAGTAGTACCTTCCAGATACTTGAAAATTTGGTTAACTGCTGTTAAGTGAGATTCTCTAGGATCTGATTGGAATCTAGCACATAAGCAAACACTGAATAAAATATCAGGCCTTGAAGCCGTCAGATAAAGGAGAGAGCCAATCATACCTCTGTAGATTTTCTGTTCTACCTTTTTACTTACCTCTTCCTTTTCCAGAATGCACGTGGGGTTCTTTAGAGTCTTTGAGGGCTTACATTCTGAGAGATCAAATTTCTTCATAAGTTCTCTGACATATTTGCTCTGATTAATGTAAGTTCCTTCTGAGGTTTGGTTTATCTGAATACCCAGAAAGAATTTGAGTTCCTCCATTTAGCTCATCTCAAACTCTGCCTGCTTGCACTTAGCAAACTCTCTTCCCAGAGAAGGTTTAGTGGATCCAAAGATGATGTCATCTACATAAATCTGACACACTAAAATGTCATTCTTAAATGTCTTATAGAACAAAGTTGTGTCCACTTTCCCTCTGGTGAATTCCTTTTCTAACAGGAAGTTACTTAGTCTTTCATACCAAGCTCTGGGAGCTTGTTTCAGACCATATAGTGACTTCTTTAGTTTGAAAACATATTCTGGGTGTTTGGAATTCTCAAACCCAGGGGGTTGGTGCACATATACCTCTTCATCTATGTATCCATTTAGGAATGCACTTTTGACATCCATCTGATCTAGAGTGATGCCATTGTTTACAGCAAATGAGATTAAGAGTCTGATAGATTCTAACCTGGCGACTGGAGAAAAGGTTTCTTTATAGTCTATTCCCTCTTGCTGGCTATAACCTTGTGCCACCAGTCATGTTTTGTTTCTGATGACTTCTCCTTGCTTGTTCAGTTTGTTTCTGAACACCCACTTTGTTCCAATGACGTTGGATCCTTTTGGTTTGGGAACCAGATCCCATACGTCATTTCTGGTGAACTGATTTAATTCCTCCTGCATTGCCAGAATCCAACCATTGTCTAGAAGAGCTTCATCAATTGTTGTTGGTTCAATCAGAGAGACCAGTCCCATGAGGGATTCTTCAGAGTTTCTGAATGTTAATCCTGTTCTGATTGGATCATCCTTCTTTCCCAGGATCTTATCTTCTGGGTGAGCTATGCTGCTTCTGGAAAACCTTTTTTGGAGTTGATCAACATAAGGTGTTGGATTGCTTGTAACATTTCTTTCTGAAGTTGTTGGAGCGTCTCTGTTGAGAACTTCTGATGAGTTGTCTTCAGTACTTGTGAATTCAACTTCTATATCTGCAAAGAATTCATTCTGCTTTGACTTTTGAGGGTCAAGCTTATCATCAAATCTAACACTAATTGACTCTTCAACAATCTGAGTTTCTGTATTGTATACTCTATACCCTCTTGAGCGTTTAGAGTATCCTAACATAATACACTTTTATGCTTTAAAGTCAAACTTATTCAGATAATCTTTAGTATTCATAATGAAACAAGTGCATCCAAAAGGATGAAAATAAGAAATGTTGGGATTTTTGTTCTTCCACAGTTCATATGGAGTCTTTTCCAGAATAGGTCTTATAGAGATTCTTTTCTGAATGTAACACGCTGTGTTAATTGCTTCTGCCTAGAAGATCTTAGCAATGTTAGTCTCATTGATCATGGTTCTGGCCATTTCTTGCAGTGTTCTGTTCTTTTGTTCTACAACTCCATTTTGTTGGGGATTTCTAGGACAAGAGAAGTCATGCAAGATACCTTTTTCATTAAAAAATGATTCAAATTTTTTATTTTCAAATTCTCCACCATGATCACTTTTGACTTTGACAATTCTAAGATCCTTTTCATTCTAAACTTGGTTACAGAATGCAACGAACACAAAGTGTGACTCGTCCTTGTGTCTTAAGAACTTTACCCATGTCCATCTGCTATAGTCATCTACGATCACTAACCCATACTTCTTGCCACTAACAGACGCAGTTTTTACTGGTCCAAATAAGTCTATGTGCATAAGTTCTAATGGCTTAGAGGTGGAAACAACATTTTTAGATTTAAAAGAAGGTTTTGCAAATTTGCCTTTCTGACATGCTTCACATAGAGCATCTGAGCTGAACTTCAAATTAGGAAGTCCTCTGACCAGATTGAGTTTGTTAATCTGAGATATTCTTCTCATACTAACATGCCCCAATCTTCTGTGCCAGACCTATTGCTCGTTGTTAACAGAGAGAAGACATTTTACATTCTGACTCTTTAGTTCAGAAAGTTTTATCTTATAGATGTTGTTTTTCCTCTTTCCATTAAAAATGATAGTTCCATCTTTCTAACTAACAGCTTTGCATGAATTTTGATTAAAGATTATATCATAACTGTTATCACTTAATTGGCTTATGGATAACAGGTTATGCATTAATCCATCAACTAAAAGCACATTATTTATAGAGGGAAGATTTCCATTACCTACTGTTCCAGAGCCAATGATCTTTCCTCTTTGGTTGCCTCCAAAGCCTACGTAGCCTCCAGGTTTAAGTTCTAGGCTTTGGAACATATGCTTTCTTCCCATCATGTGTCGAGAGCATCCAGAGTCCAGGTACTATGACTGGTGTTTTAGCCTTGCTGCAAAAGATATCTCTTTAGTGTCTGATTCTAAGTCTGAACTAGAAGCTTCATTGTCTTCTGGCACGTTTTCCATGAGAGTTATGTTTTCTCTTTCATCATCTGACTCTGAGTCAACATCAGAAGTGTCTGAATCGTCCCATGTTGCCATGAGGCTTTTTATCTACTCCTTGAAGAACTTCTTTTTGGGCTTCTCCTTTTGAAGCCTTGGACAATCACTTTTGTAGTGCCCTTGCTCATTGCACTCATAGCAGATGATGTCCTTGTTATTTGACTTTCTATGTCCTGAAGAACCTTCAGATCTTCTATGTTCAGAGGAAGACTCAGACTTTCTGTATCTGGAGGAGGATTCATTTTGATTCTCTAATCTTCTAGGATTTCTTAATTTCTTTTGTCTCTGCATCCACAGTTGATTCACCCTTCTGGAGAGGAGAGACAATTCATCTTCTTCTGATGAGGATCCATCAGAGATTTCTTCCATAGCCTGAAAAACCTTAGAATCATATTTTTTGTTAGATTTTAATGCTAGTGGCTTACCTTTCTTTTGAGGCTCGTCTTCTTCTAGCTCTATCTCGTGACTTTTGAGGGAGCTGACAAGTTCCTCCATAGATATCTTGTTGAGATCTTTAGCTAGCTTAAGTGTTGTGACCATTGGCCTCCATTGCTTGGGTAGACTTCTGATGATCTTCTTTACGTGATCAGCAGTATAATATCCTTTGTCAAGAACCTTCAGGCCAACAACAAGGATTTGGAATCTTGAGAATATTGCTTCTATGGATTCATTGTCTTCCATCTTGAATGCTTCATACTTCTAAATGAGTGCAAGGGCCTTGGTTTCTTTGACTTGTATGTTGCCTTCATGCGTCATTCTCAGAGAGTCAAACATGTTTTTGGCTGTCTCTCTGTTTGAGATTTTCTCATATTCTGAGTATGAGATAGCACTGAGAAGTATTGTTCTGGCTTTATGATGGTTTCTGAAATCACGTTTTTGCTGGTCAGACATCCTTTTTCTGTCTATCTTATGACCACTTTCATCCACTGGATGTATGTATCCATCAATTACCATGTCCCAGAGATCAACATCATGGGCCAGAAAGAAGCTCTCAATTCTGTCTTTCCAATAGTCAAATTTCTTTCCATCAAAGACTGGAGGTTTTCCACTGATTCTTTCCTTGTCTTAATGATAGTCATTGTTGATGTTTTGGCTTGGTCTCACTGTGATACAGTGGGAGAACTGACTTGGGATTTTGCGTTTGTGTTTGCAAATGTTTCGATTTAGCAAGAGTCGGCACCGACTTTTTATTTTATCCTAAGGAAAGGTCAAAAAGCACAGGAAAGACCTTTGAGATGTTTTCTTGGGTTCGGGGAGTAGATTATGAAAAGGGAAGGTGCAAGCACCCTTTTCATCCATGGTTATCCATGGGCTCTTAGTTACTTGTTTAGATCACTTGCTTTGCTTTTCCAATTGTTTGAAATGGTGCTTTGTGTGTGGTTTTGAAAGGTGTTTTGAAAAGAGGCCATCGTTGTGGCAACCTTTGTAATGATTCTTGTTTGAATGTATACAAAGGTGTTTTTGTCTTTTGAAAAGATTTCAATGTTTTGAAAGTTTGATTTGGGAAATGTTTTGAAATTGTATTGTGAAGTGTGTTTGAAAATAGCAAGGATGTTTTTTTGCAAGCTTTTGATCAAGTAACTAAGAGTTATCTACCCTATTTTACTCAAAGATCTTTCCTAATGTTTTTAACCCTTTTGACAGTGTTGCTTCACCATTGCATTTGGTGAACAACCTTGAGTTAGGATGTTAAACGGGACAGGCGTGGGTCATTGTATAGACCATAATAGCAATTGTGTTAAGTATTTTTGGCAATTTTCTTTAGGGACTTGATCATTTTTGTTTAGGCAACCAAGATAGCGTCATCGAGGGACTATGATCTTTTGTTTTGTTTTGTTTTGCCAAAGTACCCAACATGCATACCATGGCCCATTTTTGAAGGCAACAAGTGGATTGTAACCCTAGGGGTGCAAGTGTGTATTGTGTTTGATTTTCATGCATTTTTGTCTTTGATTAGGTCAAGCTACTTGTTGATTTGGATTTTGCATACAAATCCTAGTTCTCTAATCATGGCATAATTGAAAGCGTAAAATGCGAGAATTTAAAGTTCTAAGCTATTACAACATGATTATGGGGATGGGGGTACAATTTTGAATGGGAGGTATTTGACAAGAAATATAAACCCTAGTTTACTATTACATCCAAATTGAATCTCAAATGCATCAATATTTAAATGTACAATATTTAAATAGACAAGATAAATAAATATTAAATAATATGTATTATGCAAAAAAAAAGGTTTTTGTTTACCTATGTATGTAAAAGTATTTTTGATGTAAAAAAGTATAAAGAAATAAAAAAGATTAATTTCATTTGTTTTAAGGGTAAACCCTAATTTCTTTAAGAAAATAAACATATTATATTATTTATATACAAAAATATATTAATATGTGTAAAAATGAAATATATTTAAAAAAAGGTATTTTTTAGTATAAATAATAATAAAAATAAAAATGTAATATTTTTGTATTTTTATTCTAAGTTTTTTTAATAAAATAAAGTATATATATATATATATATATATATATATATATATATATATATATATATATATATATATATATATATATATATATATATATATATATATATATATATATATATATATATATATATATATATATATATATATATATATATATATATATATATATATATATATATATATATA